>CM057164.1:24932082-25019971 GCA_029962745.1 Echinometra lucunter
AAAAAATATACCAGACCTTCATTTTTGGAAAGAAACCAAGTGTTCTTTGCATTCATTATTTTTTAGACTACTAGGGTCCCTTAAATCCAGTAAATTTAGTAGTTGATTTTTTTTTTTTTTTTTTTTTTTTTGGGGGGGGGGGGAGGGAAAATTAGATCATCACTGATGTATTAATGATTGTAATAGGAATCAGACATTGGACATTTTAGAGTGTGATTTATTTTGGTAATTTTCAGCAGCTACAGTATGTGCCTTCAGATGTCGTTAATGATTTAATGTTTGCTGTGAGAGCAACAAACCATATGTCTTTCTTAATCAGTTAATATTCACTTGAATATTTGCCAGTTTGACATTAGTCATAATCCAGATATTGTCTTTGATAACACATCAGTTGTCAAACAATCATGCATGCGATTATATGGCACACATCTAGAAATTTTCTGATGGCTGAAATGACATGAAAGTGCTAAAAATCATAAAAATCATTAAAATTTCATTTCGTCATGCAGCTACAGGCGAACCTCATTATAACGAACTCCTTCGGACCATGGAAATTGCCTCTTTATATCAAAACCGTTGTTATAATAGGGCTAAAAAACAATGAAGTAGAAAGAAGCAGGACCGGCAAAATTACCTTCAATGAGAGTTTGTTATGACAGTTCTTTATAACGAGGTTCCACTGTATTAACCTATAAAATCTAGTGTTTTTACTTAAGTTTTTACATGAACTTTTATCCGAACTTCCTAAGGTCATATAAGAATATAAAAAATCACATTCATGTGAGATATCATAAATGTGCTCATGGTACACATTAGAACTATAATTCTTATTTTTATATTCATTACATTATTCATTCTGTTTTCTTTACACAGGGTAGTCTCTTTAGTGCAAAACTGATTTATGAGAGAGCCCTGTATGACATATACAATAAAATACAATATAAAGCAATATAAAATGATGAGAGAATGATGAAATATTACAGTAAATACCAAAACATTACATATGCAAAAGGATATATAAAGATGGAAACAAATAACAGCTTCAGTGTGATCACATCTTAAGGCACTATTTATTTAGCAGTGTATATGTTTATGAAGGAAAAACACTAAAAAGGGTGAAAGTCCCAATTCCCCAATCCCTTTCCCAAATAGGACATAAAAACATGTGAAGGCAAGAACAAAAACTGTATCAAAACATGACATTAATCAGTTACCCCACCTCCTCCAAGTCATAATCACTACAATAGATATATTTATAGCTCCGTGAATAAACAAAGAAAAGGTGCAGGTAAGAACATATTCTGGTAACTCAAGTTAAAAAGGTGAAGAGTTATAGCTTAGAGATTGACATTGTTTCTTATAAGACTCAAATGTGGCACAAGCTTGGACATAGATCTAGGCATTTTGATAGGAAAACATTGACCTCCTGTATGCTGTGTCTGGTGCTGGAACACACTTAGGGCTGTTTACAACATATTTTTTAGAATAGTAAATTGATCTGTAAGAGACAAGTGTTTGAGAGCAAGCTTATTGACTATTTCAAACATCATTAAGCGATGGTAAAACTTGATTGATAATCCATTTCGACCTCCATGGTATATTCTCCTTAATCATATTTTCCTGTCAAATTCTTTTATATATGTTGCAGGGAATTTTTTTTTTTCCGGGGATACTCTTTGAGTCCACCCACCCAAATTTTCTACATTGTATTTCAGTTTACATTGGACCCTATGAGAATTTCAGGGGCTCTTTTTTGGTTTTCCAGGGCTCTTTTTGGCGTTTCGGGGGCGAATTCGCCCCGAGCCCCCCTTTTTTTCCCCCTGATATGTTGGGATGACTGTTTTCTCATTACTCTCCTGGTTTGACTATGATTTGAAATACATTTTTTAAAGTAGAAAAAATGTGGACAAGATACAGTGTACTTCATTATCAAACTCATGAGTTATGAAAAGACTGTAAATGCTGTACTGTATGCTCTAGATATGCAATAGAAAGCATTACTGGCTGCCGGATGTCATGATATTCTCTTAAACAGCTGTACTGTATCATATGGAGGAGATGTATGGTTCATTCACTTCTTCTCCCAGATTAATGTAAAATAAATTCCCAATATCCTGTTTTTCAAGAGTAAGAGAAAAACAAGATTTTTCTGGGTTTGCATCTTTAATGAGGATGGTTGTTTTATAGCAGTCATAATGCCAAATGTCAAAACATTCAAATAGCAGTCTCAATAGTCATCTGTACTTGATAAAATGATAAAGGTTTGAATTACAACCTGAGTGTTGAAGCAGCACTCTTGCCTAATTTAAACAACAAATAGTACAAATTTGAGAGAGAAACAGAGAGACAGACAGACAGACAGAGATATATAATAAATTTGAGAGAGAAAGAGAGAGAGAGAGAGAGAGAGAGAGAGATGGAGAGAATTAAAAGTGATGAGTCAGGAAGAGAATTTGAGAGGGGAATTGAGAGAAAGATAATGATGACTAGAAATAGATTTAGACAAACAGAAATTTGAAAATGAAATAGTAATGAAAAATTGATACAGAGAGAGGACGATAAAGCAAAATTCTTTCACCTCCATATTTTCTTTCTCTCCTTCAGGTGCCGTTTACGAGGACAACACGCGAGGCAAAGACAAAGACGATGAGCGCATCCCACCTGGAGGTAGCCACACCTATACCTGGGAGGTGAACGAAAGGGCTGGGCCGGCAGAGGGAGGGCCCAACTGTGTACCATGGATGTACCATTCACACATTGATAGCCCATATGGGACGAATACAGGTGCTATTGGGTTCATGCTGATTTGTAAGGAAGGTAATTACTGGGGTTTTTTTTTTCCACTTGTACAGTTAAATCTGCTTTAGTTTCACCTGTATAGAAAGACCACCTGTCTGTAAAGACCACAATTTTTACTTCCCTTGAATAGTTTTTCTCTTTAAATGTAAAGGAATCTGTACATAAAGAACACCTGCTTATTAAAGGCAAAGTCCACCCCAGAAGTTTCACTGTTTCAATAAAAGGAGTTAAATTTGAACAGTATTTTAAAAAAGAAATGAGCAAAATCGGTTAAAGAATAAGAAAATTACACTCATTTACATTTTCTAGTAAGTTACTCTCGGCTCTGCAAATTGGCAACACTGATGACATCATATGCGAGCAGCTCTCATTCACTTTGTACATGAAATTTACATTTTCTCAATTTACTTGGAAGTTACCCATTTTCTAACCCCCATAGTCAATGTATGTTCAGAAGAATTGCTTTTTACATAACATACTTTGACTATGGGGTGAGAAAATGTGTAACTTCCAAGAAAATTGAGAAAATGTGAAATTTCATGTAGTTAAGTGAATGAAGAGCTGCTCGCATATGATGTCATCAGTGTTGCTAATTTGCAGAGCCGAGAGTAACTTACTAGAAAATGTAAATGAGTGTAATTTTCTTATTCTTTGGTCGATTTTGCTCATTTCTTTTTCAAAATGCTGTTCAGATTTAACTCCTTTTATTGAAACAGTGAAACTTCTGGGGTGGACCCCCGGGGGGGTCACTTCCATTGAAGAGTGGACAGCATCCGCGAGAAAAAAAACGCGGAAAAAGGGTATTTTTTCAGGGGTAGGCGCGGAACGCGCGGAACGCGAATAGAGTGTCAAAAACGCCCAAAAATGAAAAAAAGCCCCCTAAATCACGAAATCTAAAACGCGAAAAGGGTATATAATTTGCACGGAATGCGAGACCGCCTGTAATAAGACCCGTGAACGGAAAATCCTATAACGCCTGTGTAAAACATAATAGATCTACAGTACAGTGCATTATCTCAAGATAAAAACGGCTCCAAACTTTCAATGGACCCCACTAACACTCTCAAGACATGAAAATTGGAATATCCTCGTTTAGGGTGTGCAAATCTGGGACATCTGCACAAAATCCGTGTTAAGGGTGTCCTAGCGGCCTGCCTTTGAATCCTCGTTTAGGTGCTTTTTTAGGACGATTCTCGCGGATGCTGTCCACTCTTCAATGGAAGTGACCCCCCCGGGGGTGGACCTTCCCTTTAAGACTGCCTTTCTGGTTTCCCTTGGGTGGTCTTTACACACAGGTTTTACAGTAATTTATTGTGATAGCATAATTTACTTGCCAACTCTACTGATTTAACCCATTCGTGACAGAGGTCCACATTTTGTGGTTTGGCCTAATATCTTTTAATGCAAAGCCCTAAAAATCATACCAAATACATGAGCCGAAAGAGCAAAAAATTCTACACAAACTGTGCCCATGTTGGTTGCATCAGTATTCATTATTTGATGCTAAAATTTTTTTAAAGGAAAATGGGCATTAAAATCCTTCAATTGGCAATGTGATAAAAGGTTTAAAAATCACTGTTTTCCCCTGCAAATTGGCAACTTTTTGACTTATCATAATTTCTGTCAATTTATATTCATTTCTGATACATGACGTTTTATAAATAAAATATAACAATAAAAATAAAAATGTTGGTGTTGCCAATTTGAAGAATAAAAGCTGATCAAATTAGGCTTTAAATAATTCCTGTCATGAATGGGTTAAGCGGTAAACTACCGCTTTTCATGGAATTCAACCACATACCTCACTGTAATAAAAACAATAAATAGTAATCTCCCGCTTTTTCATTCTTCAGTGTTGATAAGTATTTGATGGGTGTTTTTTTTTGTTGAACAGCATGTGCAGTCGTTGATGCATGCTCGGCGGCAATTGCTCTGCATCATTTCACAATACTAACCGCCTTCCTAATTTGGACCCTTGATTTAACAAACCTATCCCTAACCCTAACCTGTAGATTCGTATCTTGCCAAAGGATATTAGTGCTGCGGCAGGGCCGGATTTGAACCCTGGACCTTGTGGTTCAAAGTCCAGAGACTTATCCACTGAGCCACAACACCTTTACCTGGCAAATGGCAAACTTTACCATAGACCAAATACCATAGCTAATCCTAACCCAAGACCCTTCTGCAACCCTATCCTCAAACCTCATGTACAGTTTTGGTAGCAAAAAGAAAATTGGCCTGATGAAACTGATTAAGTATAGTCTCACACAGGAAAAAAAAATACACGGGGGCTCGGGGCGAATTCGCCCCCGAAATGCCAAAAAGAGCCCTGGAAAACTAAAAAAGAGCCCCTGAAATTCTCATAGGCTCCAATGTAAACTGCAATTTAATGTAGAAAATTCGGGCCAGTGAGCTCAAAAAGTAGCCCCGGAAAAAAAAAAATTAATTTTTTCCCTGGTCTCACATTATCTACCTTGCATTAAAAGTCCGACCTCACTTATCTGGCCTTCATTTATCCAGACTCCTCTATTAACCAGCCGCATCTCCTGGCCAGCTTCCCTCATTTATTCTTCATCCAATTCACCTAAAAGCCTGGGAGATGGAAACATCATCGGCAATTTTCGGCACACAGGGTGTGCCGCTCTAATGGGTTGCTTTTTTGCAAGAAATCCCTAAACATGGGGTATGGTTTTGTGCCAGAACATCCCTCAACATGCACCCACTTTTAACCCATTCGTGACAGAGGGTCCACATTTTGTGGTTTGGCCTAATATCTTTTGATGCAAAGCCCTAAAAATCATACCAAATACATGAGCAGAAAGAGCGAAAAATTCTACACAAACTGTGCCCATTTTGGTTGCGTGAATATTTGTTGTTTGATGCTGAAATTTTTTTAAAGGAAAATAAATGTTAAAATCCTTAAATTGGCAATGCGATGGAAAGTTTAAAATCTGCATTTTCCCCTGCAAATTGGCAACTTTTTGACCTCTCTTCATACTTTCTGTCAATTTATATTTATTTCAGATACATGATGTTTTATACAAAAAATATAGCAATAAAAGAAAAATGTCGGTGTTGCCAATTTCAAGAATAAAAGTTGATCAAATTAGGCTTTAAATAATTCCTGTCACGAATGGGTTAAAAAAATGGGTAACATTATTGTTGAGAATGATATTCTCACCCATATTGTTGCTAAAGTACACACCCAAGATAGTGACTAGTCCCTACTGATCATTATTATTATCATTGTCATCATCATCATCATCAACATCATCATCATCATCATCATCATCATCATCATCATCATCATCATCATTTTCATTATTATTATCATTATTATTCTTGGGCTTAGTTCTCCATGGAATATATAACTAGAAATCAAACTCCATTTATGTGGCTTATTTTCAAATAAGTAGAATTGTTATGTTTCTATGGCACGTAGAGGGGGAGTCTTGAGTCTATATACTCTTAGGGTTGAACCAGAAGTGTTCAGTGTACAGTATACCATGAAGTGTTTTGTCAATGATTTTCACTGACAAATTTGCTCTCAGTCAATGAGATGCAAGGATTTCAGTAGATTATAACAGTTTTCAGTAAAAATCACTGAGAAAAAGAGGAAGAAGATAGTAAAAATCACTGACAAGGCACATGAAACACTCCCCCGAAGCATACCAATCAATAAAAGGCAAAAGGCATTTTGCTCTGTATGTCAGCGGTTCTATGCCACTGTACTTTATTCAAAATATCAACTTCAAATATTATTTCTGTGAGAAACTGTTATGACACTATGAACATGGCGGACAAAGAAAGCGGACAAAATAAACAACCTCTCATTCTACCCTTCACAATGGTTCTGGTAGTCAAAAGAACATCCCTTCACAGCTATCATGTTTAATCATGTAGTTCCAGGTGAATATGCATGTGACACCTTTCCACATATTTTAGACAATAGCAGTGAAGGGATGTTCTTTTGACTACCAGAAGCACTGTGAAGGGTAGAATGAGGGGTTGTTAATTTTCCACATATTTTAGACAATAGCAGTGAAGGGATGTTCTTTTGACTACCAGAACCATTGTGAAGGGTAGAATGAGGGGGTGTTTATTTTGTCTGCTTTCTTTGTCTGTCATGTTCATAGTGTGAGTTTAAAAAGCTGATTTCTTTGTCTGTTTTGGCAGTGCTTTTTAATTCAGAAAATATGATGTAAAACTGTTACTACATACAGTGTATATAATATTTTTTTTAAGAAAAAGGAGTAATTTTTATCCTAATTTTAAGTGAAAATCCAGATCATTTTGAGTTTCTTTAAGGGAAATCACAACATCTACTCCCAGAAACATAAAAGTGTCTCCATGAAATGACAGATAAAGTTGTTGTTTTTAGGTTTATTATGTACATTCTAGCTGTAGTTTCTTAACATTGATTAAATTTGGGCTGGATATGTTACTGTGTCATGTTGTGATGGAGTTATGAGTAAATAAACTCCAGGGGTAGTACCTGGAGTGTTATCAGTTATAGAATATTATCTTCACACTTATGATCTCAAGATAAGCAGTGATCCCAAAACAAGCATGTTTGGGTTTAGATGAGTATATTTGAAGAGGTAACCTTTGATTGTGAAAACCAGGAATAAAGGCCATTTTTTATTTTCAAAGTAACACTACCATCCTATGAAACAAAAATACTTTCTTGAAACCTCACTCATGATATAATGTTATCCAGGAAAGTGTGTGGATTTATATTTTAGCAACATCAATTGCACACATCACAAATTTACAAAAAAGAATATATCAGGTTTTTTAAAAATCATACTCCTTATACCTTTTCTTCAAAGAGTGCATTGAATTTGTTGACTTAACTAAGTGAACGAACGTAGATTGTGGTTTCGTTGAACTCATCAGTCCATTTTGGAAAGTGTTCCTGAGTAGGTTTAGCTTTTAAACTTTTTTTTTTAAGCTGTTGATAAGTGAGTTGATACTGAAGCTAGAAGGAAGAGCAGTTGGGAATAATATAAAAAGATATGAATTTCTCCCTTTAGAAGTTTCACTTTTCCACTGTGGAAAACCATTTAACCCTTTGACTGCTGAATTTTTGCATTCCCCATACACTTAATACTGGGACTACCTAGGCCCCATAAAACAAAGCTTAGCGATTGATCGTACGAGTGATTTTTACGATTGATTGCACATAATGATCAATGCATCAGTCGTAAAAATCAGTCCTATGATCAGTTACTGAGCATTGTGTTATGGGGCCCTGGTTGCCATTGACAATGGGCTCAACATTTCATATTTAAAGTACTGAGGCTGAAAAGAGCCTTGCTCTCATTTACACCATCCCACTAAAAGTATGTTATCTAGATTTGGAACATTTAGATTTGCACATCAGCAATGGGACGTTTTAAGGCACTGCGCATGGTTCACGTTTTCTCCCTTGTTGACTACCAGAACTGAGAATGCATCCACCTCGATTTTCCTGTTGTCCTAAAGTCCAAGACCCCATGCTCACTTGTGTTGTATTGGTACATGCCTTGTGACATGCATTCCTGCAAGGCTTGTCTATAAGCAAATCTAACAGGTTTCTATCTGTATTCAACAGGAGCAGTCAACTACACTGACACGCATGACCAGTGAACATGAACGAGGGCCACATCCACACATTCTAAAAGTCTCTATTATATTTCTTTCATTTCAGGAATTTTGGATGATAACAATAGAAGAACTGATGTGGAAGAGGACTTTGTCCTCATGTTTACTGTGACAGACGAGAATATGAGCTACTACATAGATGAGAATATACAAAGGTTCACAACAGATTCAACACTAGACCCAGGTATGTTGTATTGTCAAGATATGAAAGAAAAAAGGTAGTGAAGAATTTAGCATTTTACAGTCAAATAGAATTACCTGGGCTGGAGCTAGATACCAGCTCCGCCGCCCATCAGGGCTGGGCACATCATGAAACCGTTTCTGCCCAAGATAACTCGGGCTGGGGTGGAGAGGGAAAATGCGGGGATGCTGAAATTGTACTCAATGGGTATCATCACACCTCCCTGGTACCACTAAGAAGTTTAGACGATCATAGTTTGTGCTTTTTTGCACATGATGCAAGTGTTGGAGAGAGAGGGATAATGAGAGAGATTGTGTGTAGGAGAGAGAGAGAGACAGACAGACAGAAAGAGAGAGATAGACAGAGAGAGATAGACAGAGAGAGAGAGATTGAGACCGAGAGAATCTCATGAACATTTCACTTTTGCCTTTCCTTTGCCTTTCTTGTTGAAACTTTTTAAAAACTACAAATGGATCATGACTTTAACACCGCCTGCTTCATGTGCCACCACATAGCTGAGTGGTTTAAATACTTGACTGAAGATTCAAAGGTCAAGGATTCAAACCCTGGCACTGCACTACTGTCCTCTGGCAAGACATCAATCTACATTGCCACACTTGACATAGGTGAAGTGAATGGTTACTAGGAATGACTTCATCAAAGGTTTAAGAACTTTCATCGAGGCAGCCAGATGAAGTCAGAGTAATCATCCCAAGCTCTTTGGAAGAGCAAAGATACACTGATAAACATGTGAAATGTGCTTACAAGGAATGAGTGTCATGAAGGCTTATTTAGATGACAAATCTCTGCAACATTTGTAGTGTTCAGATATGGCGCGACAAACCACCCCACTTATGTTAATGAATGTGCATTAATGTGCCAGCTCTCAAATAAAAAAAAAAGTTTTGCCAAAAGTTGGGCAGACAAACCCATGACAACATATTTTGCAGTATCATTTTAAGAATTTGATTGGTCCACAGCTTTTTGCCACAAGGAGACAAAAAATATCTCCTACCTGCCTGTTGTTGCCTCATATACCCGATTGACTTGTACATTACAAAGTTGCTGGGATTTGTTGTGGGGATTTGTCTCATCATATCTGGACAAGCCTTTAGATTTATTTTTTTCACTTTCCTAACCCCAACAGAAGATGAGGACTTCCTGGAGAGTAACAGAATGGACAGCGTGAATGGCTACCTGTACGGTGCTCTCCCGGGATTAGACATTTGTCAAGGAGACAAGGTGGCTTGGCACATCATGGGCATAGGAACGGAGATTGATGTCCACACTGTGAACTTCCATGGAAATGTCCTGGTAAGTAAGTAAATAAAACAACAGGCAAAAACATTCATCTACATTTGATGGTCTCAAGAGGTTTGTAAATTTTCATTTTAGAATTTTTTGTCTCGTGTTTCCTCGTAACAAAGGAAAAGTTCTTGGGAGGATAATGTACAAGTAATTGTGATTGAAGTGGGGACTCATGTCCAAAATTGTGAGCATAATTCCTAATTTAGCTTGTAGTCAGAGGGGCAATTGGGGCTCCCTTCCCCCTTGCCCCAGGTAATATACGTTCCATGAAGCGCCAGCACCTAATCCCTGGTTTTTGCTTCCTCTTTACTGAATTTCTGACTGTCCTGAAAATACATAATCATGCCATTAAAAGAAATAGCAGAATAGACCATACTGACAACTCATGCATTTTATTTGCATTACTTATGATTGTAAATATCACAAATTGATATGACCAACAGTCCAACATACAAACAAAACTAACAAACAAACTAGAATACCTGTGATGCATTACTTTCCCCTATTTTGAATGAACATATTTCGAATATGAATGCCCGGTGTTAATTTGAATGCTGGAAAAATGACGCCTCGGCAGGTGACGGTGAATTTGAATGCCAGTCAAGCAGTTTTTAAATTGAATGATCTATGAAACCCTTCGACTAAAATGTTAAATTAAATAATAGATCAGGAGAATTGAATGATAATTTCACATGGCAAAATCAATTAGGGCAAATGTGAATGCAAAGAAAATGAATTTGAATCACAAACTTGTGAATTTGGCCGGGAAATCCTAGATTATTAATAAACAAAGATGAGATGAATATCAATATCAAGTCTTTGGTAACAATCACAGAGGCTACGGGTCAAGGACATGGTTGCAATGATAAAATGTGTATTTGCATTGGTGCTAGCAGAAAATACAAAAAAAAAATACAACCTAAAGATTGAGAAGGAAAGGCATGAAGCAAGAGAGGAAATAGAAAAAAAAAAGAAAGTGAGAGAGAAAAGGAGAAAAAGATGGAGAGAAAGAGTGAAAACTTATAATCATATTGTTAGTTATTAGAATTGATCAATAGGAATTGATTGTTTTAAAGCTCACTTTTTGGCATTGTCTGCCAAATTAATAGATGGTTAATATCTTATTTGTAGGAGCTACGCAATCACCGTGTGGATACACTGAGCTTGACTCCAGCTGTAATTTCATCAGCTGACATGGTTGCCATCAACCCTGGTACATGGCTTGCTAAATCTCATGTCGTCACACATCAAAGTGGTATGTATAGTCAGTGTAGCGAAAAGTGTATTTTTCTTGTCAAGGGTTCCTTACTATGGACTGCTTGTTAAGGGTTCCGTACTGTGGACTGCTTCTCAAGGGTTACTTGGGACTGCTTGTCAAGGTTTCCTTACTGTGGACTGTTTGTCAAGGGTTCCTCATTGTTGACTTCTTCTCAAGTGTTCCTTACTGTGGACTGCTTCTCAGGGGTTCCTTACTGTGGACTTCTTCTCAAGAGTTCCTTACTGTGGACTGCTTCTCAGGGGTTCCTTACTGTGGACTGCTTCTCAGGGGTTGTACTGTGGACTGCTTCTCAAGGGTTCCTTACTGTGGACTGATTCCCAAGGGTTCCCTACTATGGACTGCTTCTCAAGGATTCCTTACTGTGGACTTTTTGTCAAGGGTTCCTTACTGTGGACTTTTTGTCAAGGGTTCCTTACTGTGGACTTTTTGTCAAGGTTCCTTACTATGGAGTTTTTGTGAAGGGTTCCTTACTGTAGACTGCAGCTTCTCAGGGGATCCTTACTGTGGACTACTTCTCATGGGTTTCTTATCTTGGATTTCTTTGTGGTTCTTTACTGTGGACCTTTTCTCAAGGGTTCCTTATTATGGAATTCTTCTCAAGTGTTCCATACTGTGGGTTTCTTTCCAAGCTGTATGTGGACTTCTCCTTCACAGTATTCTTTGATTAATAGTAAACCAAACATGTAATTGAAAAAATTTACCTGTATACGTCGAAGAGAGAAAAAGATAAGGTCCCTGCCAAAATAAAGACAAAGATCCACTGCAGGTATTTTATCATCTTATGTACTGGTAAACAGGAAAAGTAGGTGAGTATTGTTTTAGAGTTTGTGGTTTTAGGAACAGGATGCATAGAGTATTTTTCAGGAAATGATGCTTCACCCTGCTTTCAGACATCACGTTTTTGAAGATATGCATGCTCTCAGACTTCTAGTAAGAAAAGGTAATGTTGAAATGAAACTTGATGTGAAAATTCTCTAATTGTTCATCTTGTATCAAAGTAATAATATCAAAATAAAATATCTGATACATGCATATTATGCATGTGCCAGATATTTTGACAGTCGGTCTATGTGATTTTGGAGAAATTTGTGTTTTTGGAAGGAATCCCACATCAAGGCTGCTCAAAATTGTTTCTAAGTTTTCAGGCAATGCAGTCTCACAGCAATTCATAAACAACCTGTCTCACATATACCGATAATTACATCCTGCCCAAGCTAAATGTCAAGTTCACCTCTTGTACAAAAATTAGCTTGAAGAGATAACATCATCAGAGGAGATTAAAGGCGTTGGCTAACTTTGTAAGTAGCCTGTTTGAAAAATTCTCAAACTAAGATGAAACATGTGTACGAGTACTTATATTTGTACTCAAAAACCCTGAAACCAACCATAATTTGGATTGAAAATTGTTAGTAAGACACAAACCGTGATTTTTTTATTGTTCGTCTCAGATACAATAAATAAGAGGACCGTTTTGCTTGAGTTAAAAGAAACCGTTAAGTGCCTACCTCCACATGATATGCCAACACACAAAACAGTATTGTCCGGTGAGCCATGCGCACAAGTGCACTCCTTTTGTCTCGTCTGTGCAACCGACCCTTACCTATTTTTCAGACATTGGTTCACATTTCTAATATTTAAAAATACTTCCTGTGGATATTATACTTTGAAACTTTCAGGCTGGTATTTTTACACCATAACCCTTATGTTTTTCCCATTTTCAAGTAACAAAATTAGAATTTTTAAAAATTATAACATTGTTAACCAATGCCTTTAAAATAATATTGCTAGCATTGTGCTGTTATACTTTGTGGTGGTTACCAAAAATTTATTTTTCTTTCAATACTATGCAAGGAAATACTACTATTATTGCTAGAAAGCTTGAGGACCTTCCAAAGCATTTATGAAAAATACAATGCATGCAGACTCTACTACAAAAGATTTTTTTTCTCTTAGTAAATATGTACCAAGAAGTGAGACCTAGAATTAAAACCGAGAATGAAAAAGGGTTTGTTTGCCTGGTCCGTAGAACCAGGATTCACTTGTCATTTTTCAGGAAACACTCCCTTTAGATAAAGATGACACTTTGACCCCTAGTGTTGAAACTTACTCTGCAGGGTATGTTGTATTAGTCTTAAAATTTCATGCTTCCTGTATTATATTGGCAGGAAGCTTATTGATCGAAACTTGATGTCATGTATAAAGGAAAGCACCTTGCTTGTATAGATCCGTTTCCCATCCTTTTGTTCATGTTTTTTTTTTTTGACACAGGTGGAATATCACCATAAACTCTGTAGTTCTAGTGCTAACTGTGGTATTATAACTGTCAAAAATATGGCCTATGTTGGCAGTTTAAACAGCTTCATGAATTGCAAAGGAAATTTTTATGCTTTTCCTGCCTATAAATGAATCTGAATCTGAACATTCTATAGATGAACAATGAGAAAAAAAAAGAGCGGTAGTTGAAAAAAGTTGTCATATACAATCTTAATTGTAAACCAAGTTTAGAAAATTTGCAATAAGTGAAGATTTGATTTTTTTTATTAATCAAAGAAGAAGAATAATAATACAGAATATTTTCTGCTGTAATTTTGGTTTCTTTTCTCCAATACATGTGTATAATATATGTGCTTACAACCTTTAACTATCCAGTCCCTTTTTGAAATTGTCACAGCCGGTGCTCAGGTTCTCTACAGGGTCAACCCAGACTGTGGTCAACAAACGGATGAGACTTTGACGGGACTAACGAGGGAGTACTTCATAGGCATTAAGGAGATTGTGTGGAATTATGGTCCTACTGGAATAAATGGACTGGATGGAAAGGCCTTGACTGATTCTGAAAGGTATGATGAAAATGGAAACTACATGTAAGAAGGTATATATATATATATATATATATATATATATATCAATAGCACCAGTGTTGATACAAGTGGTGGATTTAGGGAGGGGCGCATCCAGCGTAAGTATAAAGGTCTGAGTTTGTACCCTCCCCCTTCCCCCTTCCCCCCGCCCCAATCCCCAGTGCATGATTTTGGCAGTGAGAGTACATGAGAAAATTCCTTATCATTTTGATGATTCCAATTGTTATGATCTACACAATCTCCCATTCCTAAATTGCTTCGAGATTTTCTGCCATAGTGTAAACTAATTACATGACCGGAACTGGGCTAAAACTGTAATCTCAGGGCAGCAGCAGTAAGATAATAAACCCATGCCACTGACAGGACTAGAGACTCTTACATACATTTTTACTGACATACTGGCAGCTGTAAACCCATGTCTTTTAATTGAATTGTGACACAGATGTCCAGCGGCAAACCCTCGCAGACCCCCCTCATGTTTTTTTTTTACCACTTCATGAACTATGCTCTGATGTGCATTATTGCATAAATAATAGTAACACTCCAGTATAGTGAATTTTGCCGAAAGTTGCGCAGACAAACTTGTGACATCATATTTTTTGGTAACTTTATAAGAATTTGATTGGTCAACACCTTTTTGCCACCAGGAGGCAAAAAAATGCTTTTTGCCTTGGCAGTTTTTTTTTTTGGCCACCTCCTGCACCATTCATTTACATGCAAAGAAACTTCACGGGTTTACCAGGGTGGTTTCGCATAAATTTGATTCTAGAGCCATCCCTTTCCCCATAGACAATAGGTTAATAATGATTAATGTGATTAATGTAAAGCTGCTGCACCTGTTAATTCTGAACTACATCATTCCCATAGGCTTCAGTACAGGAATCATCCACATTCTGTAGGCAGTGGGTTTGTGGCTGCTTTTGGACATTCTACCTGCAATGCATAATAGTTTGTTTGCAACCACCTTGATGAACATGCAGTAAAGCTGTAATGATATCTGTAGAGACTTTACAGAGGGTTCACTTATTCTTTTGTCGTAACAAAGAATTGTTCAGTTTGATCATAACTTCTCCACTTTTCTGTACCATTCCTTGAAGCGACTCGTACCAGTTCTTCACCGACACCAACAATCGCATCCCTGGTACCTATACAAAGGCCAGATATGTCCAGTACTCTGATGCCACATTTACTACAGTGGTGGATAGAAGTGCTGAGGATAGTTACATGGGTCTTCTTGGACCGGTGATTCGCGGCGAGGTAGGCGATACCATACAGGTCACTTTTAAGAACACTGGCAGCTTCCCGCATAGTATTCATCCAAGAGGGGTGCTGTATGATAAAGCGAACGAAGGATCTAGATACAATGACAACACAGAAGGTAAGTCAGGAATCAGGAATGATTGATGGTGATTATGGTGATGAGGATCAGTTGTGATGATGATGATGATGATGATGCTGCTGATAATAATAATAAGAGTAATAATAAGGATGATGATAATCATAATAATAATAAGGATAATGATAATGAGGATAATGATGATGATGAAGATGAGGATAATGATAATGATAATGATAATAATAAGGATAATGATAATGAGGATAATGATGATGATGATGAAGATGATGATAATGATAATAATAAGGATAATGATAATAAGAATAATGATAATGATGTTAATGATGATAATAATAATAAGAATAATAATAAGGATGATGATGATGATGATGAAGATGATGATAGTGATAATAATAAGGATAATGATAATGAGGATAATGATGATGATGATAATAATAGTAATAATAATAATGGTAAGAGTAATGATAACAGTAATAGTTCAAATTCAAATTCATATTTATTCATTTCCAACAGAAAGAAAAGAAATTATTACATTGTATAGGTATAATTACAGAAAAATATGAAATAAAATATGTACATAATATAAATAGTAATTATAGCTGTTGCTTAACTATTCATGCAGTCACTTTTGAATAAACAATTGTAAACATTTGTTGCATTTACACATCCTTTCATTGTAATACACTTCTCAAATCAAATTAAATCGGTCAATTCAAATCAAATCTGTCTCCTTCCTTTTCCCAGCTGCCCAACAGGCTGATGGGTCTGTAGCTCCCAACGACACCTATCTCTACACCTGGACTATCCCGTCTAACATGGGACCAACTGATCTGGACCAGGACTGTTTGACGATGATCTACACATCAGGAACAGATGAGACCATGGACCTGTATTCCGGTCTGGTTGGTCCTATGCTGGTCTGTAAAGAGGGAACCTTGGATGCTGATGGGAACCAGGTCAAAATCCACTTTCTATCTTGTTTATCCAAGTGCTGAATTAGAATTTTGAAGAAAAAAAAAAAAAAACGGATAAAAAAAGAGTGGCATAGAGGGCGCACTTGCTTTTAAAAAGATATAACTGGTGAGAAATATGATTATCATATTTTAAGACACCCTTATGGTCAAAAAGTTAAAACAAATGGAGATACAGGTATCTTCTTTGGAGCTGGTGTGTAATATGTACAAAGGGGAATATGAAGAGTGAGTTGGAAGTATAGTAGATGAAATATATCAAGATTATCTCAACAGGATAGATAAGACCATGGATAGGCTAATAGCAAAAGAGGGAGATTGTCTCCAGCTGATAAATCATGAAAAAAATTGTCCTTTTGTCTGTAGTCTGTAATTCGCCTGTCTCTATCTGTCTCTTTCTATTACTGTCTCCTTTTCTGTCTCTATTTGTTTGTCTCCTCCCCCTCTCTCTTGTTCTCTTTTCTCTCTCTCTCTCTCATTCTCTCTTTCTCTCATGTAATCATATTGAAATGGTTTGAAAGACATTTATCCATGTCATATCTAATCAATATTAATTGTTCTTGTCATCACAGATGGGGGTTGATCGTGAATTCTTCTTGCTCTTCCTAATATTTGATGAGAATCAAAGCTGGTATCTTGATCGGAATATTGCAGACTTTGCTCAAGGAGCAGACCCGGAAGACGAGGATTTTGCCGCTTCTAATTTAATGACTGGTGAGTCCATGAAGTTGACTGTTGACTGTTACTTTTGATTTCTCTTCCTCCTGGTATTCCTTTCCTTCTTCTTCTTTCTATAACATATACTCTGAGCCTAAATTTGCTGTCATTTCTGCTCTTCTGCTTGGTCTGCATAGTCTGCACTGCTGGTATTGCCTCTCCTTCCCACCTCTTTCTCCTTCTTTGTTGTCTTCTTCTTTGTATTCTTCGTCATCTTCTTTGTCATATTCTTCATTGTCATCGTTTTCTTCTTCTTCTTCTTCTTCTTCTTCTTCTTCTTCTTCTTCTTCTTCTTCCTTCTCCTCCTTTTTCTTACAGCTCCAACTCCTAATTATTTTCCCCTGTCAATCTCTTCATTGAACACACATACTAAATCTGTTCAATTACAGGCACTCATCAGAGTAAACAGCATGAATAAAGAGAAAGCTTCAAATCAAGACAATATAGATGAAAACCAAGAGGAAAAAATACCCGGAAAAAAATAAGGGGATCTAATTGCTTGTCAGGGTTAATGGGAAATTAGGCTTACTGTCAGTCAGTTCTTTTTAGAAATTAGAAATTTTTATTTTTTACGGACAGACAGACGGACAACCTGAAAACATAATGCCTCCGGCACCCTTTTGGGCAGAAGGATGCCGGAGGCATGTTTTCAGGTTTTCCGTCCGTCCGTCTATCCATCTGTCCGAACTTGTGAACGCATTATCTCATTTCACTAATGTTCCAAATCTGTGCTGTGTGCTCTGTATACAGGCATCAACGGTTATTCTTTTGCCAACTTACCAGTCGTGGAGATGACCGCTGGTGAGAGGGTCAGTTGGCATGTTATGGACCTCGGCAAGGATACTGACCAGCACACTGCCTACTTTCATCAGTTGACCTTTGTGCTTGAAGGTCGCAGGGTCGATGCTGTGCCCCTCTTTCCTGGTATTGCCCAGACGATCATGACTGTTCCTGATAACCCAGGTAGGAAAGGTCAAACTTAAAAGGTCAAGCTGCATAAAAAAAGAATGTGCCATTGCTTAGAATATCAAGCCCATAGAGAAGGTTCTTTGCAACAGTGACTGATTCTTGAATACAAAAGTTACTCGATCAGCCTTTTCTGTTAGGCATGATGTACAGATACAGTGGAAACTTGATATAAAGAGATCTGATCAAACAATATTCCCGAGATAACAAGGTAATATTCCCGCCCCAGCTCTTTATATATTGTTTTTTAACCCTGATATAACAGCATTCCTGCTATAACAAGGTAATTTTGATGGTCCCAAGAAGTTGTCATACTGTGCATGATTCTAAATCAATCTGAAATCAAAGATGTCCTCACTAACAAGAAGGTTTATGGATTAATTTACTCTGAAATCTTTCAAAACCCTATTGAAATTCAATGTAGATATTGTATAACAATTTCCTTACCTAGATGACTGTCCAAATTTTCTTTGGAATTGAAAATCAGAAAGTTTTACTTCTGATTTCTGCTTGCGCAAACGAATGTCGAAGCAGAAAAATGGCTCGGAGGCAGTAACTTGACTTTCATTTCTCTTTAAACAGGAACATGGTTGATTGAATGCGAAACTAATACTCACTTCTCTCAGGGGATGACTGCTTTGTATACCGTAATTGGAGCTACAGGGGGCTCTTCTAATTTAGATGAAGAGACGGACAATGTCAGAATGTATTACATCGCAGCAGTAGAAATGGAATGGGACTACACACCTGACATGTATGACCCTGTGAGGAGCCAGGCACTGACTGACGAGGAAAGGTACGCTCAGTTCACTTATGTTGAAAGCTTGATAAACAAATGGAGGAGGAAAATAGCAGTTTATAGACATTGGTTAACATTCTTATGATTTTTAAAAATCTTGTTTTGTTACTTCAAAATGGGATAAACATAAGGGTTATAGTGTAAAAATACCAGACTGAAAGTTTCAAAGTATGATATCCACAGGAAGTATTTTTAAATATAAAAAATGTGAACCAATGTTTGAAAAATATACGAGGGTCGGTTGCACAGAATAGACATAAGGAGTGCGCATGCGCGTATGACTCACCTTACCGTACTGTGTGTATTGGCGTATCACGCTGTGGGAGGCACATAACGGCATTTTCAAATTCAAGGAAAGTGGTCCTCTTAGTGATTGTCTCATGAGACGAAGGATAATAAAATTGCCGTTTGCGTCTAACTTACACTTTTTCATTACAAATTATGGTTGGTTTTAGGGTTTTTGAGTACAAATTCAAGTACTCATACACATGTTTCATCTTAGTTTGAGAATTTTTTAAATCGACTACTCACAAAGTTGGCCAGTGCCTTTAATATACAGAGTTGATTTATCAAAGATCCACTAAACCCTTAGAAAAAAAAGGAAAAAAGAACCTAAAATTGTTCAAATTTTAAAGTTTGGAATTGAATCTATTTTGCGTAACTTTGTGCTAGAGAAAAAGAATCTTCACACATGTTGAAGCAGTGAAAGATTTGGGTGGAATAATTATATTCCATTGATGCAAAAGTAGTGGTTTTAGGTACTGCAAGTACTGTAGATATAAGCATGAACATCTGCACTTCACATACATACATACCAAAGTCTCAAAGCTATTTTGCCAGCATTCTTCCGTTTGAGTGCAGATGTGGCGAGACAGTAGTTTTTGTTGTCTCTTTTTGGTGCGAAAAAATAAATTGGCAGGGGTGTAGAAATCATTCATTGTATTTTCTCTTTTGATTTCAGTCCTGGCTATGTTTTTGTGAACCGTGGCAACACAAGCATTGGAAGCAAATACCGCAAAGCCATCTACAGACAGTATGAAGATGATAGATTTATCAAGCAGGTGAAACGCACCTCCAACGAGGACATGTCGCTTGGAATTCTCGGTCCTGTCCTCCGTGTTGAGGTCGGCGATACCCTCCAAGTTGTTTTTAAGAATTTAGCCACCATGCCGTACAGTGTTCATCCTCAGAACCTTCTCTCTGACAAAGAAAACGAGGGCGCAACGTACGGCAACCAGTCGGCAAGCGATCAGCCAGTCATGCCGGGGGAGACGAGGACGTATACTTGGACTGTCCCAGAGTCTAGAGCGCCGACTGATAGCGATGTGTCATGTACAGCATCTATGTATTATTCCAGTGTTGACAGGGCTAAAGATACAAATTCTGGTCTGGTAGGGCCTCTGGTCATCTGCAAGCAAGGCACATTAGGTAATAACAATAAAGTAGTAATTAATAATTACAACTACATTTTCCTATGCACATGCTATTTTTCGAAACCCTGAAAAAACTTTTTGACATGATAAAACAGCACAGAATTAAAAGATTTACCGTAGAGCATGAGAAAGGCATTGTAACAGATGAGTGATCAAAATCTTCAGAGTCATTTGCAAGTGCTGAAAAACATGTATATAAAGACCACTCAAGGAAAACCAAAAGAACGGTCTTTTATGTCTAATGTCCCACCATATCAAGGATTTTAGTTTTTTTTAATGACTGTATTGATTTGAGGGACGTAATGGAACATTGATCAGATGACATACTGATAAAGGATTATGTTACTTCTAGTGTAGAGTCCTGTATGTTCAAGATACCATTATAAATGCGTGGGATAAAAGGATAAACCAGGCAAGATTATATGCCTTGGACATTAATACAAATTCCTTCAAACACTGTTTGAGGGTGCAGGGGAGGGGATTCGAATTGGTTCTCTGTAGGTGATTGCTGAAGTTGTCCTGGCAGTACCGCTGTGATATAAATTTGTGAGTTGTCTCTTTTTCTCCCTCATTAAAGATGCTGATGGAAGGAGGACTGACGTTGACAAGGAGTTCAACTTGCTCTTCTCGGTGACTGATGAAAATAAGAGTTGGTATTTGGATGCGAACATTGATCATTACTGTTTGACACCACAGGCAGTAGATCACAGTGACCCGGACTTTGAAGAGAGCAACCTCATGCATGGTAAGGAGATGGTAGGCTTTTCTTGAATGGTTTTGTCTTAACCCATTGGACACTAAGCCCAAGATAACTCGGGCTGGGTTCTATGGAAAATGTGTGTTATACTGAAATCAAATTGTGCTCAATGGGTTAAGACTCGATCTTGTCCATTATGTCATTATCATCATCATCAACATCAACATCATCATCATCAACATCATCATCACCATCATCTTTATCATCATCAACATCATCATCATCATCTCTATCATCATCAACATCATCACCATCATCATCATCTTTATCATCATCATCATCTTTATCATCATCACCATCATCATCATCTTTATCAACATCATCATCACCATCATCATCATCATCATCTTTATCATCATCATCATCACCATCATCATCATCATCTTTATATCATCATCATCACCATCATCATCATCTTTATCATCATCATCACCATCATCATCATCATCATCATCATCATCATCATCATCTTTATCACTCTTTAGCATCATAATAAATATATTGCAGTCACTGATAATCTTTGAATTAAAGTTATATCGTCAATATTTATGTCATCTGTCATTATCTTTAGCATCATCATCTTCATCCTCATCCTCCTCCTCCTTCTCCTCCTCATACTTCCCTCTTTATCTTTCTCATTTTTCCTCTCATCATCATCATCATCATCATCATCATTGTCATCATCACGACTACCCCAATTTTTAATTTCCCTAAATCATCATGTCCATTCAATTATCTTTATCATCATACATGTATTCATCACAGATTTTGAGTTCTTTTCTCCCATGCCAAATTACCCAGTTCCCATGCTGATGCCTCCATATTTCCTTTTCCAGGAATCAATGGCTTCCTCTACAACAACCTGAACCATCTTGAGATGACTGTTGGTGAGCTCGTAGCTTGGAATCTACTTGGTCTTGGAGATGAGGTTGATCTCCATACTGTTCATTTCCATGGTCATACCTTCACTTACAAGACGGAGCATACCAATAGACTGGATGTCTCGGAACTTTTCCCAGGTTAGAAAAGATTATGGTGATCTTGAATGGGATCGTGATGTTTGTATTCTCTTTAATTTATCTCATCTTTGAATATGAAGAAAATGGCATTTCTATGGCAGTCTGGTATTTCTCAGAAGCATTCACACATAAATAGCAGACCATAATTAGGCATCTGAGGAAAACACTGTGGTGCTAAAGAATGTGTCTGGAACGCAGAATGCAAAAAGGCATAAATTGAAATGTCTACAGCAAGATTGTATAATTCATTTACAAGGTCTACATGCTATCCATGTAATTTTCAGTCTTGTCAATCTGTGTTTGAAAATTCTGATTTTCAACAATTTTTCATTTTTCGTTCCGGACGCGTCTTTTCGCACCACAGTGTTTTTTAAGATGCCTTAAAGATGTAAGAAAACTGCATTTGATATTATATTCATCACATGAATTAGATTTGTTCAGGTATGAAGCAGTAAATTGTGTCCAAAAAGTGGCAGTGTTTTGTGTACTAAATTATAAATTGCAAGTTGTTATGAGTCATGCTACAAAGGTGTTATATGCATACTCCCCAGGCCCCTAAAGCTCCACCATTTTGTCCAGATCCATTAGAAGGCTGACCTATGCAGCCATCAATATTCATGATCAAAAATGAATAATTCATTTGTAAGATGCTTCCAACTAGTAGCATTTGTTTCTACGCATTATGAAACATAAAACGCATCAGCTTACCGCATGCGTATTTTATGCACAATAAATGCGCAACAAATGTGCATTAAATCAAAGTGTCACAATAAAACTGATACGCACTGAAGTTATGAATAATGCAGCAGTGTTATCGATATCATGGAGATAACAGGTGCTTATTGGCCCCTTCAAATGATCCTAAAGAGGCAGGGCCTAATGCCATTCGTGTAATGATATCCGCTCGTGCTGCTTTTCATCTAGTACCGGTAAATTTATAATATGTCTATGATACTCCCTTAACTGTGTTACAGAATGCAGAAATATGCCACACAGGTCAGTTAACCCATTTGTGACAGAGAGTCCACATTTTGTGGTTTGGTCTAATAACTTTTGATGCAGAGCCTTAAAAATCATACCAAATACATGAGCAGGAAGAGCAAAATATTCTACACATACTGTGTCCATTTTGGTTGCATCAATATTTGTTGTTTGATGCTGAAAATTTTCAAAGGAAAATAAGCATTAAAATCCTTAAATTGGCAATGCGATGGAAAGTTTAAAATCACAGTTTTTCCCTGCAAATTGGCAACTTTTTTACTTCTCATCATACTTTCTGTCAATTTATATTTATTTCAGATACATGACATTTAATAAGAAAAAATGTAGCATTAAAAGAAAAAATGTTGGTGTTGCCAATTTGAAGAAAAAAAGCTGATCAAATCCGGCTTTGAAATAATTCCTGTCACGAAACCGTTAAAAAACTCCACATTTCTTTGTAATAAGTAATATAATAACTAAGACAGTTGCATTTGCATTTGTTATATGTAAACACAGGCTTTAGCGATGGTGTGAATCTTAATGAAAATTTTGGGTATAAGAAAATTAGATTGTAATATTAAAATGCATATTTCATCATTTTATACAAATAATAATAAACCTAACTTTATATTAAAATCCTATCCTTCTATTAAGGAAACGTAGAAGTATATGTATGAGTTTGTGAGTGTGCAGTATGTATTTATGTGATCTATCTTTTTTGTTTAACCCATAGCAGAGCTTTCTCGAGGTCTAAATTAATCATCTTCAATTCTCAAATTGGCAATACAAATGATTTTTTCCACGGATGTAACATAAACCAAAATGAAATATAATTGTAAAATTGAATCAGAAATTGCCAATTTGAACACAGAAATAGTGATTATATATTATTCACTGCATTGCCAATTTAAAGAGTTTAATGATTAGTTACACTTAAAGTTAAACTGCTCTAATTCGAGAACGCCACACCGTACAGCATTGGGAATGGGCTCAAATTTGTCAGTGCATTTTTCTCTTTCTGCTCATGTATAATATGTACTGCCCAACATTCTGGACCAACAGATACTGCAAAAGCGTCTCCTAAAGGTGACACTGTACCTCTATGGGTTAAAATAATACCCAATTTTTTTTCTCTGTCTAAACACTACTGTATGCAACAGGCACCTTTGTTACAGTGGAGATGGTTTTAGATGATCCAGGCATCTGGCTTCTTCATTGCCATGTCAACGATCACTTGACTGCGGGCATGGAGGCTTTCTATTATGTCAATGAAGCTCAAGGTAAGAGATTATACAGGGAGGGAGAGAGAGAGAGAGAGGGAGAAAGAGAGTGAAAGCAGAGGTATAGAGAGAGAGACACAAGATGAAGATAGAGGAGAGGGAAGAGAGAGAAAGAGAGTGTTAGAGACAAGAGAGAACGAGATAGAGAGAGCCAGAGGAGGGGGGGGGGGCAGGTACATGTACATGTAGATGGGATGACATAGAGGGCATTTCTACTGAACACCTCATATGACCTCGCAATTTGTCACCTGCATCACCTAGTATGTTACTACTACCTATAAAATACGCGGTGATGCGGGGGGGGGGGGGGGGGGGGGGCTAATGCCAGAGAACTTGCAAAATGCGTTGAATCAGAAAGTCGCGTATCATAAGGTCACAAATCAGGTCGCGCGCGCATTGCCGTACGCGCTGTGATGATCAGTTGAATAACATGTGGACTCTCCCGGTAAGAATTCGAGACTTCCGGTACACTGCAAATTTTGTTACCTGCTCTGTTTCTACTGAGAATCATCCCTTGCATCTCCTCGCATCGACCGCCTAGAAAGGTGGACGACGCATCACCTCGCATCACCCACTGCCTGATGTGTTTCTAGGAAAATGAGAGGTATATGTCACTTAACCTCGCATCACCTCACATCACCTCGCATCATCCTACATCGCCTCAAATTTTTATAGTTCAGTAGAAACACGCTCAAAGATAGGGATTGATTTACAGAGATAGGAGAAATGAATTTAGATGAGAATTTAGGAAGAAAGGGAATAACTCTTGGAGAGGAGGAGAGAGAGTAAGAGAGAGAGAGAGAGAGATAGGGAGAGATGCAGAGAATGGGCTCATGTGATTGAAAGAGATTGAATCGAGAAATATGGGAAATAACATTGAGAGCCACATCAAGAGAGATAAAAAAAGAGAAGGAAGAAGAAGAAGAGAGGAAGGAGAAGAGGAAGAAGACAAAAAAAGAAGAGAGGAGGAAGAAGAAGAAGAGGATGAAGAAGAGGAAGACAAGAAAAAGGAGAAGGAAGAGAAGAGGAGGAAGAAGAAGAATGGAGGAGGAGGAGAAGAAGAAGAAGAATAAGAAATGGATGCAGGCAGAAAACAAGATGGCAAATCAACATATTGAAAGATGGAGAATATCATAATTAATTTATTTGAAAAATCTGCTTTTATACTCTGTAGGATACTTCTTTACTACATGTATATAGACCAATCCCAGAAGCAATTTGTAGCAGTGCCATTACTGCGGTGTCCCCAAATTAGTGCGAATGTGGTTTGGCATGGATCTCTCCTGTGCACGCTACCAAAGATCATAAAGCGCACGCTTTATAATCTTTGCGCACTACATACAGCTGCGGGACACCTTACAAATCCCCTGCACTATCTCTATGGGGACACCGTAGTTTTGGCTGATCATCTGCTGCCCTCAACAATAAGCCGAATCGGTCTATATGTTTTGCTTTTACTTTATATGTTCTGCTTTTTTTTGCTTGTTTTTGTAGATACTAGTACTGTAACTCCAACTAGCAGAACAGCAAGTACAACAGTCAAAGGAAGCAGTGCAGTCAACGTGATACTCCTATTTATCCTTGGTTTATTCTATCGATTAGTATAAACAGAAGGAACAACTACTGTTTGGCTGTTACGCTGCCACAGCATTTGTAGGAATAGATCATATTTTTAGTGTCGAGAGACAAGTTGTTTTTTTTTATAACCAAGGTTTTGACTTTTATTGTTCCTCTTGATAAAAACAGTGTTCTGTGGTATCAAACTTCATAATCCTTGAGCTCATTTTGTATTTTCAAGAAAAGACTTGCAAGCCAAAACGCACAAGATTTAAAGGTAGTGGATCCCTTTTGCAGTCCCCAAAGTCCCCAAAATCATCTTACCTTCACAGCTTGCCATGTTGTAGAAGTAGATGATTAAGATCTTCCCTCAAAATAACAGAGCTGTAAACTTCTCATTAATGGGGAAAATTAAAAATATATTTCATTGAATTAATGACACGCCTACATACAAATTGTATGAAGAAACATGCTTTTAATCCAGTGATGTAATGTCCGGGAATAACGAACAGACATACATCGTTATGCGCAACACACACTGCAGTACACACATGTGCACCCATTAGACACACACCGATCCGGATACGTTTTCTGGCACGGACACTCATCTATTCAGCGTTTGAATTCAATCTGTTAATGGTGTGAACGGATTGGGGATAGTTTTTTCATTTCTTACAAAAAAGTTGCAAAGCATTTGACTATGATATTTCATACAATATGATCAGTATGGTATTCTGCTCGACCCTCGTTCCTGAGGTTTCAACAGGGTTGGCGGATTTAAATCACGTTGATTTAAATCACCATGATTTTTTAAAAAAAATCATTGATTTAAATCACTTCCATTGAAACATGTACAAATCATGACAAATTTTTTGTTCAAGGCAGTTTTAATTCTTCAAATCAACTGAAAAACCTTGAATTAACTTTATATCAATTGAAAAACTTTGAATTAACTTTATATCAACAAAAAATCAACAAATCCTTCCTATCTACTTAAAAAACAAATTAAAATCAAGTCAATAAATCAGCTGATTCCTTAAAAATTAGAGATTTTTGTCGTCAACAGTTACTCCATTTTTTGTAAATGTCAAGTTTTTCTTCTGAAATTTTACATTCTTTGTCAGCTATTAATAGTGAAATAAGTTTCTTATTTATTTCTTATCATTTATCACACAATCCAAGACTTTTCAGAGAGCAATAGTGTAAAAAATATAATATGTAAAAGTCAATGACAAAAGGTTTGTTGGCAGTTTTCCAGTTTTGATCCTTCACAGTTATACTTCTATCATGTGAAATTTAAAAAAAAATCATCTAATCAACAGATTCCACATGCTTATTTCTTCTTGTTACATTTATCCTACAATTAACATAATGTAGTACAGTCACAATTTGACTGTTGAAAAAAGTTTTCTCATATACCTTTTAAGTCACTAGCTCATTTTATGTTCAGTGCTATGGAAGTTTTGTATTTGCATGTAGCAATGGAAAGAGGATCTATAAAAACAATTTGCAAAGCTCAAAATAAACTTTTAAAACTGCATTTAAATCTTAAGATGTAGGTACTTACATGTAAGTTACAATCAATTACAGTTGTAAGTTGTGTCTGATTTAAAATACAATACATCTTTGTGTAATACATATGTTGTAATATAAGCAGTTTAGCTGGTTTTATCAGTTTAGCTGGTTTTATCCGTTAAGTCAAACTTACTGTTGTATAGGGTCAAAGGTTTTTTTTTCCTACTTCATGTATCAAACAGATTTATAAAGAACATATGAATAACTAAGAATTGTAGATTAATGTAAAAATCACAGTAACATAATGTAGTGTAGTCACCCTTTCTTTGACTAAGCTGTCTCTTATATTGGTCTCCAACACTGACAGTTTTGCATCTCTATCTGTAGCAATTGATGAGCTTTAATACAAATTTGTAAAACTGTCACAAAGCTGTTGAGTGCACATTTAGATACAATTTTCACTGAGGAGTGTCTGGAGATTTTCCTCTGGGATTTTTTTTTTTTCAATACTGAGTGGAAATTCACAGAGGGGAATATTCTCTACTCACTGGGAAATTCCCTATGGAAGTTTCCTTCATAGCCCTACATGTATGTGGTAGAATTAGGTTCATATACATGATTCCTCAAATTGATTTTAATTTGCCTTTTTTGACTAGATTTAATTACAAATCATTATGGTTAAGAAAATTATTAGGAGTGAAATGTATGATAATATTAAAATTGATGTCATTGCAGGGTGAGGTCTTTTGGTAATTAAACTTTTTTTCGAATGAACTTTGAAAAAATAAAAAAAATAAAAAAAAATCCGATTTAAATAAAAAAAATCTGATTTAAATCAAATAAATCCGATTTTTTTGAATTTTTAAAAAAAATCAAAAAAATCGCCAACCCTGGGTTTCAAAAAAATTGCGAATGGGATCCCCTACCTCATTATAACTTGGGATGCTTAGAACTGCGTAATTAGGCCTATAGCTCCGTAATATTTGATGTTAACAAGTATGTTTTGAAGAAGGGCAGTTTAATTTGCCGGGTTTCCTCAGTAGTATCATTGGACAAAAGGCATGTTGCGAACTATGTTCTCAGCAATTCTTTTTCAATATATATACATGTTTAGTTTTTTTTTTGGTTAAAATGACATACTACATGTACATGTAGCTTGTTATGCATTTCTAGCTTCCAGATCTTTCATAAATATTCTGCTGTGCAACTGAAAATGTGTGTAAATTCCACCTGTATTTTAGTATATTAAGTACTGAAAAGTGATAAGATTTTTGAAATGTGTAATTGAGAAGAGAACTTTAAGATGAATTTTTTGTCAAGAGATCCAGTAAAATGGCCCACAAAGCCTTGTTGGTAGATGACATGGTAAACTGCCTCTTAAAAACCATTGCCATAAAACAGAATGGTACAAGCATAGCATGCTTCATAGTGAGAATTGTGTATGCTAGAAAACGCAGAGAAATATTTCAGTACAGTATACTCGGGTGCTTTTGTCATGCAACTTTTCCAGACCCAACTTTGCCATTACATACTGGATGTTTTAAATATTAAGTATGTATCCCCTTGTCCACATAGTTTACTTCATTTTTAATATGTATGTAGTGTACATTTACCCGAAAAAAATTAGCTAAATATGTACAGTGTGTATGTCATTGTTGTGAAGTGCGTATTGAATTGTAGTTTTGATGTATAATTTTGCCAAGTTACAGAATTTACAATTATTATTGATGACAATGAAATCATGAATATATGCTTTTTTGTACAAATTTTTTGAAGGGCTTTTCAAAGCTGTCTTGTGTTTTTATTTCTTTTTATGAATGTACATTACTGAAAACAGTACCTTTTACTAGTAGATTAGATGATTTTAATTCGGCAGACTTACACTGCACATGTTATTTACTACATGTATAATTTTACACTGCCCAGATTCATTAATGCAGTGGGATTTTTACAGGACATCATATACAATGGCTTCCATATTTTGGTTGACAATCATTAAAAAAAGAAGAAAAAAAAAAGCCGTTTGTTGAGGAATTTCTGATACAATAAAAAAAGGTTGAACCTGTTAGAGTACTGAGCTTAGGATAACTTGTGCTATGGTCTGTGGTCATGAAATCAAATCATGTTCAGTGGGTTGGTACTTTTTTCCCCATATATATATATATATGGCTTCCAGTTGCACAACATTTCCATCTCCCGGGGCACTCCATCACCAACTTCAAAATCTGCGGCGTGATGAGATGTTCTGGAGCGAGTGATGAGGAACGCAAGATCCGAGAAGAACGCATCATCCACCACCTAGGATGTCTCCAACCTAACGGTATCAACGCTGCTTTCCGCTCCTTTGCGATGAACTCTTAGTTTTGTTGTCATTGTCCTTGCTTTTCATTTTTCCAGTTTTCTTTCTTTCTTTCCTTCTCTCTATCTCTTTTCTCCTCTCTTCTCTCCCTTTTCTCCTCTTCTCCCGGTTTTTTCACTTTTTCTCTCTTTTTTTTCTCTCTCTCTCTTTTTCTTTTTTTTTTTTTCTCTCCTTTTCCTCTTTTTTTCTTTTCCTCTTTTTTTCTTTTTCTCTTCTTCTCTCTCTTTCTCTCTTCTTCCAGTTTCTTTCTTTCTCGCAGGCTTCAGCTTTCCTACTTCTTCTTTCTGCCTCCCTCTTTTGTTTCTTTCTCTCTCTCCCCCTTTTTTCCGTCTCTTTCACTTATTTGAGCTCATGTACTTCTTTGTTACGTAATGTGCGCCACTCTGTCTGGTGCGCTATACGCCTAGGACTTCAGCAAAGTGTGCGCACTGTTATGATAAACGACGCATTTTCAAATTGACATTAAACACTTGATAAAGCCCTAAGGGCGAAAATTCGTGAAATTTCTTTGGTTTATGGAGTTTTTTATTCGTTTTATAGTTCTTTATATATATATATATATATATATATATATATATATAGGAATCAGAGTTGGTGGTAGAATGCCATAAAAAATAAAATCATAGATTTTAAAAGAAAACGGAGCATAGCTCTCAAAAATGAAAGGCGAAGTCACACTCTTCGTCAGTGCCCCCGTGGGCACTGACGAAGAGTGTGACTTCGCCTTTCATTTTTGAGAGCTATGCTCCGTTTTCTTTTAAAATCTATGATTTTATTTTTTATGGCATTCTACCACCAACTCTGATTCCTGTATTTTCTAGATGCCACGCAGACTAATTTTCACTTATATATATATATATATATATTTAAAAATCCTACTTCCATGAAGTGGGTTTGCCTATCACTAATAACACTATTTCCCTTTCTGCAATACATTTCATAATACACAATTTGTACATGTATTCTCTGTGCACTGGTAGAGAGTGTCTATCTGCATGAATATAACGTAATCATGGAATGTACATGTGTGTATTAAATAGATCTTTAAAAAAAGGAAATCATGTATGACTACTGTATAATCTTATTTGTTAATCATGTATCTTCAGTCACTATGTGTATACATTTAAAATGTGTGAATAATTGACTCTAACAAAATTTGTTTGTGAATTAATAGCAGTATAACTGCTATTGTGTCAAGGTGCTTACAGTTCTCAAAGAGCAGTCAAACACATATGTATAATTTTGAAAATGAATAAAAATAAATCCATGATAAAATGGCCTTTAAGGAATCTTTCAAGATGACACTTATACATGTTCTCTGTAACTGGTCTGTTATGGACCTAGGCAAATGGTGTTTGAATTGGAATGAATATATGTGTCTTATTCTGTAGTTTTAATCATGAATGCTGATAAATGATTATAGAAAATGTATACATTGTATTGTCTGTGTATCAATTTGATTTTTTATATATTTGACATTCTAATGATGAATAAATTTGATTTCTAATAAATAAGGAATGTGAATAGATCTGGCTATTTTTATATTGCTGTACCATTCATGAATTTATATTTCTCATCCTCCCAAATATTCTTCATCACTAGTACCATTATCATCACAAACCCCATCACCACCACCATCGTCATCATCACCACCACCACCATCATCTTCAACATCACCACCACCATCGCCACCATCGTCATCATCACCATCACCACCATTGTCATTATCACCACCACCACCATCGTCATCACCACCACCACCACCATTGCCACCATCGTCATCATCACCACCACCACCATCGTCGTCATCAAATCATCACCACCACTACAATCCAATCATCAGCACCATCAACACATGTATGTAAATCTATTTACAAAATAGTTGTTTCATAAATACAAGTCATCATTCTGAATCAGTACATGTGTCATTTCTCTTTTCGCCTTCATTTATTACCAACAATTTTCTTTACAATGAAACATGAGTAACCAAAAATCCTAGGATGTATATGCTTGCATCTCCATATGTCCATGTACTTAAAGGTGACCCAAGATACATGTAGACTGCCTAAGAAAACACAATACTACATGTATTGCTAGTTTTGTGTGTCAGGCCTCTTTATACCATTTATACACCCATAGTACTTCTCCATTTAAAAAATAGATAAATAAATTAAAAAAAAAAAAAAAAAAAACATCCAGGACTAAAATGTAAGGGGTCGCTATTTCAAATTCACTCACAGTTTTATACATGTAGTCCAGTATTTCAAATATTTAATGGCTACAATTTTTGAGCGAGAAATCTTGAAGAGAAGGGAAATTTAGAATTGATGAGACATTATGGTGCTTGCCAACTCATAAGGGGGAAGTTGGGGGGGGGGGGAGGTAATTTAATTCAATGACAAGTTCATTTGTCTTTACTGAGTTTCTGGTTTGAGGAGTGTCACAGTGGAATTGGAAGTAATTGTATTTACTATTCTCTTTCTGGTCTTAACAGAAGTAGTGCCATTGGTGGTGTGCATAGCTATGATAGTGGTGAATAGTTCGAGGTGCAGAGCGATGAATTGGTGCATAGTGACGAGAAGTGAACAGTGAGGTTTAAATTGATTTATGTTTTTGGTGTGAATGTACCACTGTATATAATAGTGCTGAATTAATGAGGCACACAATAGAGTTTAAGTGCTGAATGTGAAAGGGGATTTGTCTATATTGTCAGAAGTTCATTTAAACATGTTTAACTGCATACCTTACTCCATGATCCAGGATAGTTGTTTTTGTATTCAAACATTTTCAGGTGTAGTTGTAAATTGGTTGGTCATGCTCCTTGTAGAGGGCATGCTGTTGCCCCGAGTAGTTGGGGCAGACACACCCAGGCTTCGAAGGAGGAAGGTTCTGCCTCTGGCAGATCAGAGTTTCTGTTACTTTTAGAGTATAATTTTGTCTGCAGTTTTTCAACAGTGTCTCATACCATTTCAGCAGTTTTAGTTCACTTCAAAGTTTGTAAAACCAAGTAGCATCTCTGGGCAGAACCCCGGGGGCAGAACATTTTAAGCAGTGTTTTTGTATCACCACCAGTGAGTTGACATTACATGATTTTTTTTCCGAAGGCTTTAAGATTAAGAAGAAAGTATTGGATAAAAAAGAGTTACTATTGAACTGTATTACCTCAAATTGATGTGTAATATTTAATGAACAATCTCTGTTAATGTTTGTTTAATCTTTGAATGCATTTTGTTGCATTCTCCTTTAAGAAATCCAGCTTTTCAGAATTTAGGAAGAGTAAGATTTAAAGAATGATTGAGAATAATATCTAGAACATTATAGACTACGAAAGGTTTCTTTATCATAGCTTTTTAGGGTAATAAAAGAACCATATGGTAGAGAGTGTTTTTGAACTTATTTTAAATTTAGATGGCACCTAATCTGGGGCAGGATGCTCCCCCACCCCGAACCTGGTATAGCAGAATTCTATCCAATGGCATAGACAGCGAGGTTCTGTTGCAGTGTTTACTCCGTTTAAACCACTATAGGTAGCGATGCCACATCATTTTTAATTCTTCAAAAAATCCTGTGGTTGATTGTACTCATTTTGAAGCTTATGTCATTCTCTATCACATAAGGGTACGATTTGTCATTGTTTCTCGCTTATAGGCAAATTATCGCCAAATCAATTTGCCGAATTACTGATTTTTTTTCTGCCTGATTATTCAAGTGGGGATGCATAGTGTAAAATATTTTTTTCTGTATAAAAATGAAAATCTCACCCTTTAAGTCTTATTGTCTAATCTTCTACACATGTATGTACATGTATTTATGGCAAAACAGACTTTAATGGCCATTTACATTATAGTTAATCAGTATGCAAATCACTCAATACGAATTATGCTAATGTCTGCAGAACTCCAAATATTGACCTCATCTAGCCAAAGATTTGAACATTTCAGGTCCTTAAAAGTTAAAGAGAATGATAGAAAAGAGAGTAACAACATTAATACAACTTTAGAAAATGTGGGGGAAGAAGAGGTAAATACCCAAGGGCAGAGATTGATATCAACCTTAAAAAAAAAATCACTCTTGTACTGCTAGGGTATAGGCTTATCAAGCCTACATTTAATTCAATTCTGTATCTCAAAGAAGGCAGCAATGCATGATTCCAAACCCTTGGTATGACTTCCACACAATTCTCCCTTTAAAAAAAAAAATCAATTACTCCGGCTCATCCCCGTCCGGTACCATCCCTCCCTATCCCGCTCCCGATCCCAAACATTGCACTCACAAAAAAGTCCGAGGCAAAATTCTAAGAGTGCAATATAAATTCTCAATATCACAAGTTTTTGTCATAACTCACTATGATAATCATATTCCGGCTCATCCCCGTCTGGTAGCATTCCTCCCAATCCCGCTCGCAATCCCAAACTTTACAATCGTAAAAAAGTCCGAGGCAAAGTTCTAAGAGTGCAATATAAATTCTCAGGATCACAAGTTTTTGTCATAACTCACTATAATAATCATATTCCGACTCATCCCCGTCTGGTAGCATTCCTCCCAATCCCGCTCCCAATCCCAAACTTTACACTCACAAAAAGGTCTGAGGCAACATTCTAAGAGTGCAATAAATTCACAAGATCAAAAGCTTTTGTCAAATGTCACTAACTTTTACTTAAACTATAATCAATAATTATTCCGGCTCATCCCCGTCCGGTACATCCCTCCTATACCCAAACCCGTAACTGTAACAGCCCTAAAGTTCATTTAAAATGTAAAACTCACCTGTGGTCACCCCCCCCCCCCCACACACACACACACCCAGGGGTATATTCAAGGAGGTACACAAGTGGCTTCAAGAAAATGCTCTAATCATATTAATGGTCCTCTCTCTCTCTCTCTCTCTCTCAAGAAGAACAAAACAGCCACTAGCGCCCCCTGAAATTCAGGACTTCTTTGCAAGGTCAAAAACATGAAGATTAATCAGACAACTCATTTCTATAAAGAGGGTGATGCATCTGCAACATAAACAATCTCTACTTTTCATTCACATTCTACAACACACCTGCAACTCTTCCAAGAATAAACAAAAGCAACAACACCCAACAACAACGACAACAATTCTTCAAAAAAATTCTTCGAAAAATTCTCCACACATAACAAAAGATACAATGTAATCAACTGACTGGATTATACAAAAATATTTATTACATTGTTCTGTCCTGTCTGATCTTAAGTCCTTTTCCCTGATATTATGCACCATGCTACCCCAACATTTCAAAGGAGATCTTAATCATGTTTAATCTGCTGGCAAAGGATGCTAACTCATTTGAGTTACTGCCCTTTTGGCACTAAAGCAGATCAAGTTCTAAGCACAAATGGTATTCAAACAATCCACTCTCCATGTTCCTTCATCATTTCACAAACTTTTGTCCTGGTACAGTTTTCATTCCTTGCGGTTGTTTGACCAATCACAAGAAAGATAGCACTGTCAATACATAAGATGATATTCAAACAATGATGGTTTACATTCTACAGTATACTTCAAAGTCATAGTAGAGCAGTACATCTAACAGATCACATCTAAAATGACTGGTTTCAAAGAATGGTTCTGAAAATCTATGAAGAAAACAAATCGTCCATATATTTCTTACATGTATGTCATAAGAATGCATTAGCTTTATCTTCTCTTGGTTAAAAGTTACTGAGAATGCAAACACTGAGCAAAATGCCACAGAAATAAAATATTTTTCCCTGATCCATAATGATTTACTACAATATTCTCTTTGACAAAAACAAATATCTGAAAGATACACCAAAAAAAGTTTAACCTGCTGAGCGTGATTTGATTTCAGTGTAACAAGCATTTTCCACAGACCCCAGGGCTGGTATTCTGAAAATCGTGTTATCTTTTATCTTATCTTCACTGTGTTAACTGTCATAACAAATTTAAAACGCGTACTTATGGTTGGTATAAACTTTGCAAATGACCAGCACACAAGACAAAAGCGCGCGATGTGATCCAATGGCGTACGCTATTTCTGATTGCAAAGATAACACGATTTTCAGAATACCGGCCCTGAACAAGTTATCTCAGACTTTACAGTTTACAGTATTCAAAAGGTTAAGAATTTTTTAGACAATATGCATGCAAATCATTTCTTGATACACATTATGTAATTTGAACTTTTTTCAGCATGATAAAATGTGCTGAAAAGTCATTTCACTATGACAAGTTAGACAAATGTATTATGCCCAAACATAAACATCTAAATTGAGTTGATCAGTCCCTCACATAGCATTTCAAGCTGTTTGAGTTTCTCCTATTAACCCACCATGAACACCAGCTTTATCAAACAGTACAATCATGAGAGTGCTTAACAATCAATCAATCAATTAGTTACATGAGAAATGTTTTGAATTTGATGGAAACATATTACTTTTGACCCATGCTGTTGGTAAATCAATTGTGAATTGTGGATGAATTTTTAAAATGTCTTTCTATTGTTTTTTTTTTTTCACTTTTAAAAACCAGAATGAGAGACATTTACGAGAGAAGTAGAATAATAATAATAATTTTGGCACAAAATCAAATTATCTTCAAATCTGATACTTTTGCTTTCTGACATAATTCATCAAAATGCCCATTACTAATTAGATATAAGAAAAACAATAATGAATACTAATAAATCTTTTAAAAGAGAGAAAAACTGTGAAATGGAGTTGTACTTTGTGACAACTAATTCTTCCAATTCTTTACATTTTCTGACATAAAGAATACAGAAATAATGACTGAAAGAGATAACACTGCATGATATATATTATATATACAAGTTGTTCAATAACTTGGTTATACTTCTTATCATCAAATACTGCACAGGAATATATTTTTTTTAACAGAAAGCTTTGTAACAAAAAATGAGACATTTCTACACAATAGAAACATCAAGAAAAACATTTGGAAATAGTGAACTTCAAAGATATTGACTCACTAGAAAATCACATTTGCCATAATTTAGATGAACATTTTTAGCATGTACAATAAGATCAAATCGCATTATACAAAATTGAGATTATGTACAAAATTTGATTCAATGATATTTGAATACTATCATTGCTGTACAATCAAAAGACACTTGCACATACATTTTGTACACTATCATCCAAATTATTATGTAATGCAACAAGTCAAGTAAGAAATGCTTATAGATGCAGGGATTTCATTCAAATAACAAAGTGATCGCTTGCATAAAGTTGCTATTAATGTGACATACAATCATGACTAGCCAGTCATGATTCACCAAAAATATTTATAATTATCACAATCTTCCTCAGCAAAAGACCGATGGGTTGGCTCAGTAGGCAGAGCGTCCGCCTCACAATCGGGAGGTCGCGGGTCCGAACCCCGGCCGCGTCATACCAAACGACGTTAAAAGATAGGAGTTGCTGCTACCTTCTTCGGCGTTCAAGAATTGAAAAGGATAGAGCAATGTCGATCTGGCGCTGCTCAGTGGCTGCCGGGCCCACGATCAATTGGGCAAAAAGAATTTCCTTTCTTGGACAATAAAATTTGGAGATTTTTTTTTTTTTTAAAATACCCTTGATCTCAGTTCTCCATTAAAAAACAACTTCTATGAAGTAGACACTATGTAAAAACTTTCAGAAAATTTTACATATCCATTGTTTGTTTATTGTTTTGGTTTAAAAATTAATGGCAAGTAATGTGGAGGTATAGTCTTTACATATATTAACAAAATCAAATCCTTATTGGCTGATGTTGTATCAATAGCAGACTATTTTAAATATTACACATAACTCAACAGCCTTGTCAAAATGGTCTATGAGAATGGTTCAGAAAAATTTGGGTATTTTCATAGGGTAAAACAAGGAATTTTCAGTATGTTAAGCAAGGATTCTCAGAAAAAACAGGATGAGGTGCAATATGCAACATACATAGAAACAATGACAATGTTAAATGACTGGTCACATTGAATGTTTCTGGAAATGTACATGTATTGGATATATGCATTTTTGGCCATCTTTTGAAGAGGATGCATGTGCTAGAAATACTGAAATTCAATTTCAGTAAGAAAACACAGAAAGCTGTGTAATTGCAACGGTTCCTGAACTTCTAATAATTTGCATAATCTGCATAATTTCTCCTTTTTTTCTGCGATGGGATTAAATCAACAAGTAAGCTACAGAGTAACACAAAGCACAAATGAATTTCATTTAATTGAAAAAGCAGTGTCAATCTTTAAATATTACATAATAAAAAAATCAAGCAAAAATAAACCATACATGATCACTTTCCACATTTTTGTGCAGCACCCTCTTATTGCAGGAAAAAAAAAATCATCAAATTAAATCATATTTACAGTAATCTGTAAAGAGAACAATGTAAAACTGAATTGAACAAGTTCTTCATCTGCCTTTGTATTCAGTTTATAATAATTTTGTGAATTTAATCCAGAACTTAGTAAAATGAGGTCTGTCAATAAAAGAGAAAACAAGTTCTACAATATGTCCAAATTTCAGGAACTGTGAACAACACCTTAGCATATTGAAGCATAGGGAAGATACACGTACATTATACAAAAGAAATTTGGCAAAAACTAAAATGTAAAAGACATGTGAAAGTTGGAAAGAAATGTAAAGCATTAAGAATGTCACAAATAAACACTACTATGAGAACAAAATAAAGTGTGTAAACTATTTGTCCATAATTGTTACCACTATATCAACAAGCTGTAAGCAGTTAGTCTGTACCTATATTATTCTATGATATACACACAAGTTTGGCATTTTACAGTAACCATTATAGTCTTTCATTGTGCCAACATAAGAGCAAAATAATATACTGTTTAAAATCAACAACATATTGCTCTATTTTGATATACACTGTATGCATACTGTCACAAGAAATAGGCAGTAAAAGATTAATTTTCCTGAAGTAAATTAAAAAAGAAAGCAAACTCAAATAAGGTAACAAAACAATCAAAGCATAGCTCTATGAAGTAAGGGAAGCACTAATCAGACACTCGATTGGCAGTAGAACATTTGAACAAGACATCTACAATGAAAGTAACATAAAGGTGGGATTGATTAAAAAAAAACAATGGTTGCTGTGTCATTTGTTCTGGTGTTGTATCTATGCTACAAAGCTGCTTTAAATTCAAATAAAATATTTCAAAAGCAATGTTCATGTAGGTGCTGTAGGAAAATCATTTCAATAAATGCTCTTTCTTAAATATTTCACAATTATGCATTAGACATTCAATATATGTACATGTCAATAAGCATCACATCATATATAATGTATAATTATCTATAAATTCCCTGCCTTTTTAAGAGAATCTGTTTTAATGTCATTACAGAGCAACATCAAACATTGCAACAGAACAAAATAAATGCATAGAACATTCCTTATAGAATTTTAACACGTAGAAACAGATGTCTTCAGGCAAAGCATGATGGGAATGCATAAAGTCTCCAAATTACCAGTTTCTGATTAGATAGAATATTTAAAGGAAAAAAAAAACTTACATGACTCAAGCAGCAATTGAAAATAGAATTGTAGAACAGTCGATTAATGTCTCTTTCCAAATAACGTACGACAACAAGAATGCATATTTATAGGCACCAAAATAAGAATTTGAATACATTTACAAGACATGATAAAACCACAGCTGTATCATCATTACTGCTCTTATTTCTTTGTCTATCAGAATAATTTACATATTTACAAATTTTACAATATGCCCTGAATCTCTTAGAGTGAACTTTTCATTTTTAATACATTCCAGTTCTGAAAATCAATCTGTTATTTGTCCTTTCTTCAAATGTAATTTTACTTTCTACAATTTGAACGGTCCATTCAACAAAGACACTTGCAAACCTGGCTTCATCTCAAACATAGATTGATTTATAGTAAATGCAAAATGGATAATTCTAACAAAATTTGTGAAGAGTATGGGGAAAATGAGAGCAGGGGCCCGTTGCATAAAACTTACTCTAATAGTAACTTTACTATTACAGTAACTTACTGGATTTTGATTGGCTGTTGATAATGTCATGTTGCTCAACAGCCAATCAAAATCCAGTAAGTTACTATAATAGTGAAGTTACTATTATAGTAAGTTTTATGCAACAGGCCCCAGTTCAATAAGGTATCTTATTTTTATGTTATTGCACCAAAAAAACACATCCGGAATCCAAAATGGAAAATTATTGAAAATCAGATTTTTCAAACAATGATTGATAATTTCATGCTTAGCATGTAGATCTTGTAAATTGATATGCGATCTTTTTGTGGCATGATCTTTGTTAAAATTCTATTCCAATATGCCAAAATAAACATTTTAATTTTTCCATTTTTGTATTTTGTGTTCCGGACGCGTTCTTTCGCACGACGACATAAAGATAAAACGCCTAAAAGGAAGTTCTAGCCTCAGTCTGCAGTCTACTGTTGCCATACTGCTTTCCACAGCACAAGAAAAAACAAACAAACAAAATAGCAGATGACAAGAATTTGAAAGAGACAAGCGAGCAAGAAATCTAATAAGTGCTAATATTTGAAAGGCACAGAATGCTAAAAGCAGGTTCTAAGAACAAGGATTGAATCAACAAAAGTACATTAATTTTCCAGGATTGAAAAAAAAGATACTGCTTGCAATATTACAAATACCGGTACTTAATATGCTTGTTTAAATCAATAAGAGGGATAGAAGCAAAGCAATGAAAGGAATAAACTATTACTCCTAGTACATGTCACTGAAAAAAAATAATATTTTGGACTTCTGACAAATAAATCAGTTTGATGTTTTGAAGTTCAATGATATATATCTGGAATAAAATTTCACAGTGTGAATATTATGCAGAACATGTCCAGCATGTTATCAGCTTTAAACCATGGAAAAGAAAAACAGAGATAAAGAAAGAGGGAGAAAGAGAGAGAAAGCGAGACTGATTGAGCGAAAAGGCAAGCAAAGATGAAAGACAAAAAGAATAAGGAAAGAGGAAGGTAGAGATAGATATCTTGAGAAAATATGGTCACCTAGTATCAGAAAGATTTTCAGTTGAATCCACATCTAACAATCAAGTGTAATATTTGGAACATAGCCTGTACCTATACTTTACTTTACAAATGATACAAAATATAAAAACTCTATACCTATTCGGTAGATCATGGCTGAAAATTTCTAAGGCTTTTAGCATGATTTCTTGAATAAAATTCCACACAAGCTAAATACACTACCTTCCACTGCAAACCCAAACTGTCCATAGATTTTTGGCTAATACGTAGTCAACAGCAATATCATGAGATGGTTTTATTCAATAATACAGGGCAAGAATGTAATTATCCTGGCAATGTGTAAGAGCACGAGTTGGAACTCTGAAATTAGCATTCTTCTCAAGATTCATAAGAATTACAGCAAAAATTTGCAGACATTCTCCAGCCATTGCAATCGATGCAGTTAGGTGATAGGCAAGGATAAGAACTTCATTTGGAGAATTAGTAGAGCTAATCTCTAATAAGATGTTTTTGTGAGCAGATTCTTAATTACCTCAACAATGTGATACCTCTGCAGAGGCTTGTTCACATATGAAAACTTTTTAAAGAAAAAAAACAGGGGTATTCAAGACAATTGTCAACCTCCCTATGAGGAATCTTCAAAGCTGTCCTCTCCCGCTCTCCTTATCTAAGGGTCATCCAAACCAACCGTGGGAGGGACGTACGTGAAGCCCTCAAAGACATTATCAGCATCCTGCACGCTAGCACTCACTGTGTTGGGATCCACCGACTTCCCCACTGAGTTTGGAACGGGTTCCCTGACGAACTCTGGATCGATGTTCTTCACATCCATGTTATCGCTCTGGAAAAGAAAAATGAAATGATTATTCATACCAAGATCAATACAAAGTACAAAAAAATATGAGACATGTTGCAAAGTTGGAATACTTAGATCTCCAATTCAAGAGTTATTTTTGTTAATTTTCAAAGTCCTTTTCAAACTGTTTTGATTGAAGTCACGTATCAGAAGTAGACAAAAACTAGGAAATTTGTTTGTCACGTGTGGCTCCACTGTGTCAACTAGTTTTGAGATAGTAAGTAACAGGACAATTAGACAAGTGTGTCTCCCCCCCCCCCCCCCCAAAAAAAAAAAAAAAAAAAAAATCAACAATAACAAAAATAATAATGATGAAAATACAATATCAATGAAAGAGAATAAAATGAAAATAAATAATTCTATAAGATATATCCAATCCTTTCTCCTCTTTCCATGTGATAACTCTCTTCTTCTAACCCAATACCACCCCCTTCCCTTAGGCTGCCCACCCCCAATATGGAACATCATTCATCTTACCACTCTTGGGTTGTATGGAGGAGTCATCTTCTTGGCATCAAGATCTGACCAACTGATGGATGAGAAGAACTCATGATGCTTGATGGCCTTGAAACCTTTGTCTCCTGCACCCAGTCTCTTGGCTCGCTCCTTGTGTAACAGCTGAAGGGAAAAACACAGAAAAGTAGTATGGAAAGTCTGGTTTATCAAGGCTAGCAATGATACCAGAATAAAAATATCAAAATGTGATTGACATGAGCAATCAACACTTAACCCCAAAAAGACTGGGGGGGGGGGCAAAATAGCCCAGTTTTTTAAGGATTAAACTACATGTACAAAGGCATGTAACTCAATATAAATTATACCCAACTATTGAAGAACGTGTACATATCTTATTTTGTTCATTCTGAAGCTTCACAAAATCATGATGTAATGCATCATACTCAAATATATCATATTGGAAAGCTAATTAGTGAAGCATAGTTTGAGAGCACTGTGTATCACTTGTCACAGTTGGAGGAGACCTACACACACAAGGACAGTATTCTGTGAACTGCAAGTATGTGTTAATTCAGTGAAAAGTAAATGTATGGCAATCATCATAACAAATGTGAATTAAGACAAGTAACCAAGTTACTCTTTCTTGGAAATGGATCAAAACCCAGGACTGCCATATTGTTTGGTTTATACACACTGTATGTGTGCCAACAGTCAACAATGGCAGCCCAGCACTTGTGCCATTAGTCCACTAAAGCTGCTAAAAGGTTAATTCCAAAGTGTAGCTGGTTGCATATCACACATGTACAGCTACAAGAGGCATATGTGACCCTCCACCACAAAACGACCAATAAGTCATAATGGGAGTTTTAGAGTAAACAGCTAAAGTAGAGAGGTTAGAGTTGAAAAGTTGATTTTTAGGTTTTTAAAAATATTTTCTGACAGTTTATTTATCGATCTACCATCTTACCAAAATTTGGAAGCCATCTGTAATGTAGAAAAAATGTGTTTTTTCTTTGATTTAAAATTACCGTTTGGGGGAATTTGGAAATAAATGTATGCCAGCACACTGGGTAAAACTGTCACATTAACGCGTGTACATAACTCAGCAGTTATTTAGTCTGTCGCTTTGAAAATCTATATAAGGAGAGCAGTATATCTCTTTTGAAACTATTCCAAGTTTGAGCCTAATCTGATAATCCCTCATAGTCAATACCAGGGAATTCTTATTCAACCTTTTAGTGAAACAGACAATAGGACACCAGCACGGCACCCATGAATGATCACTCATCTTTACATCCTGCTTTTTCTATTATTCTGGTGATTAGCCTGTCTGACCAGCTCTCATTCTCATTGTAATTTCAAAGGTTTGCATGGTCTTGACAAGGCAAGTTACAAATCATTCAAAAGGTTAGAGTCCAAGCTTTCACAACATGTTAAAATGTAAAAATGCCAAATTTCTGACATATTAGTTGTTTTGTTGTGGAAGGGTCACATATGTACAAGTACCAATAATAAAGGTATATTCAGCACAATTCCACATTTATTACGACACTTAAAATACTTTGCAGAGACAAAAATAGATGTCTGTTTTCAAAACATCACCCATTTTCCAGACAAAGATGTCAATACCAAAGCAGAGGGATGCAAACATGAATAATCTCTGCTTACCCCTTCAAGAAGACTCTTGGCACTTGGTGAGAAGACGGAGCTCTTCATGCGGAGTGGCTTGTTGAGAATGTTATCATACATCTCCGCTGTGTCCCTGCTGTAGAACGGGGGCTTTAGAGAGAGAAAAAGGGATAACCGGTCTTCATCAACATGTCATCGGAAAAAAAAAAAATTGGATTCATTTTTATATATATACAACTTGTATTCTGCTGAAGAAGACTGAATCAATGCATTACATGTAAGTCATAATGCATCACTTAATTTAAACATTGGGATCTCTGCGTAAATTTACATTACTCTTAAGACAGCTGTGTTATTAAGAGAAAGTACAATCATTTCATACTTCCATCTCTGCCTCCCCCTCTCCTCTCTCTCTCTCTCTCTCTCTCCCTCACTCTCTGTATTTATTTCCATCTCCACACACACTTTTCCTCTCTGTTGGAATCATTTTAAAGAAAAAATTGCTGCCTTGATCTCTCTGCCTTGATCTCACTCCCTTTCCCTCTTTGTCCCTCTCTCCCACCCAATCGCTCTCATTGCTGTTACCTAAAGTCCCCAGTTTTCCGTTTTCTAAAATGAAAATTTCGCGTTCTTCGGTGCTCTAAACTTCAAATTCCGTGTTCTTCGGTGACATGTACAAAACATATCATAAAGCAATTGTAAATAGTAACAATCTTAGAAAAACGTAAGTTACCCTAATATACATGCACATGCAGTATGCAGATTAAGCTTGGTGAACACACGCTAAACACTGCGAATAGGTTTGATCCAGATTTTCCGCTGATGCACGGTTTTGTTTTATTGGATTTTGCTTTGTTTTTCATGATTTTCACTGTATTTTACGTAATTCAAATTTTTCTGGCCTGAAAAATCGCGTTTTCCATAAAATTCCGTGAATTCCGTGAATTTTTTTCCGTTTTCCGTTTTCCGGAAAACTGGGGACTTTACTATTACCTTTATCATCCCTACTCTATGTTTGTCTCTCTCTCTCACTCTCTCTAAGCCCAACCTCCCCATCTCTTTCTGGACACTTACCAGTCCTGACATCATCTCAAAGAGCACAGCTCCAAGACACCACCAGTCCACACTCCTGTCATATTCCTGCTTTCTTAATACTTCCGGTGCAAGATACTGCAAAAAGAAATTCATGCAAAGCAATTCAGTATTATAATATTAATTAATTCCAGGACAACTATCCCCTGTATTATCAACCCACTTCCCTCCTTTTTTTTGAGCAATGACCCATAGGCAACTACATGGTCTGTTGTACAACATGGTGTGTTGAGCATGACATTCTTTGGGTGGTCATTTTATCTAAACACAAATGTTGCTAAAATACAGATGTGCAGTTTTATTTTTTTTCATAGTTAAGTAAATAACTACAATTAAACAATAACAAGAAATGCAACAATTAATGACAAACAAAATGCTGAGATTGAAAGAAATCTACAAGATTAATCAAAATTCAGTTTCAGATTACATATTAAAGCAAATGAATATAGATGACTAAATTGTAATATTTTAAAGAAAAAAGAAAAGAAAAAAGATGAAGAAGATAGGAACAAAACAAACTGGCAAAACATTCACCTCTGGTGTGCCACAGAAAGTTGAGGTTGTTTTCTTGGCTGCAATGCCTTCCTTACACAAACCAAAATCTGTGAGTCTAACATGGCCATCATGGTCCAACAAAATGTTCTCAGGTTTCAAATCTCTGTTCAAAAAAATGGAGAGATAAAGTCTTTTATCATATAATTATGTAGCAAATGTCACCTGAGAATATACCAGCAAAGCAATGGGTGGATCATTCGAGCGCTCACGTGTAGATGACATAAAAGAAATTTATGTCGCATACACCTAACAGCAAACCTAAAAATAAACCCAACATGAAACCCAGTGGAAACCCTAACCCTAACCCTAATCCTCAATCTTGAACAAAATGAAGCCACAAGCAAAATAATACAGGATCCTCCATCAGGGTTTATACACTTACACATTTTCAAAATTCCATGACTTTCCATGACTTTCAAGGCCAGAAAAATGCAAATTTCCATAACTGATCGATCACAGGTGAGGTAAAACTTACATAAAAAGTGCGTTGATGAAAAGAGTAACAAAGCTGATCTGACTACCATGTGTGCAGGGCTGGCCCAAGCGCGAATTTATTAACACTAAAAATAACTTGAATTAAATGATTTTGCATGACTTTCAAGAAGAAAGTGACAAATTCCCTGACTTTCCCTGACTTTTTGCTCCTGGAAAAAAGAATTTCCAATTCCCTGACTTTCCAGAAATTCCCTGACCTGTATGAACCCTGTCCATATATATGGGTAATCTAGCATTTGCTGGTCTGTGCATTTACATGATATCCAAGCAATGCAGGTCATGCCTGGTTTATCCCCACTACCCAATCCTTCAAGAGAAAAGCCTGTGGGTGTCTGCTGGAGAGGTCTTCTGCAGGATGCTATCTGCATGAACCTTTACACTCACCTGTAAATAATATCCAAAGAATGCAGGTACCCAATGGCACTGGCGATCTCTGCTGCATAGAACTTAGCCCTGACCTCTGGGAAGGACTTCTCCCTCTGCAGATGGAAGAAGAGCTCTCCGCCGTTGACGTAGTCCAAGACAAAGTAGAGCTTGTCGGCAGTCTGGAAGGAGTAGTGAAGACTGACCAGGAATGGATGCTTGAGGTTCTTGAGAAGGACGCTCCTCTCTGCCATGATGTGCTTGGCCTGGAGTTAGAAGGATCGGAAGAGAAATGAGTGAAATGTGCACGTTTTAGAAACATGCATTAAGAATTTTCTCCCCCCCCAAAAAAAAAAAAACTGCCATGAAAATGCCCAATAATTAGTTTCGCTTCCATGCTTGAAGGGAATGTCCACCTGAGTTTCACTGTTTCAATAAAAGGAGATGAATTTGAACAGCATTTTAAAAAAGAAATGAGCAAAATCGGTCATAGAATAAGGAAATTACACTCATTTACATTTTCTAGTAAATTACTCTCGGCTCTGCAAATTGGCAACACTGATGACATCATAAGTGAGCAGCTCTCCATTCACTTTGTACATGAAATTTAACATTTTCCCAATTTTCTTGGAGGTTACACATTTTCTCACCCCATAGTCAAAGTATGTTCATGTAAAAAGCAATTCTTCTGAACATACACTGACTATGGGGGTTAGAAAATGTGTAACTTCCAAGTAACTTGAGAAAATGTGAAATTTCATGTACAAAGTGATTGGAGAGCTGCTTGCATATGTCATCCATGTTGCCAATTTGCAGAGCCGAGAGTAATTTACTAGAAAATGTAAATGAGTGTAATTCTATGACTGATTTTGGTCATTTCTTTCTTAAAATGCTGTTCAAATTCATCTCCCTTTACTGAAACAGTGAAACTTCATGGGTGGACTTTGCCTTTAATGAGATTCAACTTTCTCAGTTTGCTGGAAACTTGCTGGAAAATGACATTTGCTACAATCAGGCATTCTGTCACACAACAGTTTAGAAAACTAGCTCAATTTACTTCACATCTTTAGCTGCTCATTACCATACCAAATCTCTCATCTAGTACATGCCGAGTTCAAGTAGACATTTGAAGCATTGGACATTCAGTCCATGTTTGCTTTGAATACAAGTAGGTAGAGGTGTCGTGGTCTAGTGGATATGTCACCGGACTGTAGATCTCGTGGTCCGAGTTCAAATCCCGGTGCGGCACTAATGTCCTTTGGCAAGATATGAATCTACATTTGCCACTCTCCACCCAGGTGTTAAGTGGGTACCCGGTAGGATGCGAAAGTCATTGTGGTTTGTTTAGCATTGTGTGCGCCTGCAAAAGGCGCCTGGCTGAAATGCTCCCTAGGGAGTGGAGAAGGTGCATACATTGTATGCGGGCAAGTCTGAATCCGATGACCGGGGTAATAATATTTCTGTAAAGCGCTTAGAGACTCTCTTGGAGATGTATTAGGCGCTATATAAATCCAGAATATTATTATTATTATATTAGGACCATGTACATGTATCTGTGAATTGACTGAGATCCATTTTATCTACTTGTCTTAGATGTATCAATTTTTCTATACCTTTTCTGCACCAAAATACGGCTCAATCTGATTTTCGTTACTCTGAATACATCTATTAGATACATAGATAAAAAAGAAAAGAGAAAACAATTAGGACATAACCTATAACAACCTACCTCATTCCTCTTGACAATGGCAGCTTTCTGTAGCACTTTGACTGCATAAACCTTGCCATCAATCTTGTGTTTTGCGAGCAGAACTTTACCAAAGCTGCCCTTCCCGATCACCTTCAGGAAATCAAAATCACTGGGTCTTGCCCTGCAGATTAGAAGTTAGAATAAAAGGAAAGGAACTTGGTTTGAATTAAGCATGTAAAAAGTACTTTCTTGTGAGTTTCTGTGCATTTTCTGTTTCAATACAAATCTTGCATTTAGCCAGCAAAACTTTACCAAAGCTGCTCTTCTCAATCACCTTCAGGAAATCGAAGTCACTGGCTCTTGTTCTGAGGAATTCAGGAATACAGTAAATGGAACTTGATAATGACATACATGACATAGTGTAGATCAAAGATTGCCTGGTAGGTTTCGTACATTCTAAGAGCACATTTTCTATTTCAAATTAATAAGCATGTGGATGGGTAAGTTTATAAATGGGATTACAATTATTATGCAACTATTCATGAGAGAACAGATAGAAATTAAAGGGGGGAGAGAGAGGAAGAGTGAGGGATAGAAATGGAGACAGGAGAGAGAGAGAGAGAGGGGGGGGGGAAATACTTATGTACAATGGAATAACATGTACATGTAATATAACATGGTGCATTCTGATACAGTTGCACGACTCAAAATTGCTCTGAAAACCAATTCATCTTTAATACTTCATCTATATTTGAATGCACCAATAATTTCTTTATGTTGCTCCTTTTCCTCTTGCATTGTGTGTCAAGGCCTTTCAAAAATATAAAGCACTAACAACTGCTGCAAAATCACTGTTACATAAAAGAGGGAAATATGTATTGTTACACAAGAAAAGTTCACCTTCTTCCTTTTACAATGTATATACCAGAATAACTACTATGAGAAACAATAAGCAGCTACAAGATTTATACAACGCATTTGTGGGATTAAAGTACAGGCAAACTATGCATATATGCTCCAGGCATTATGGGACGATTAGGCTTTGCTTTTATGGGAATCTGCCAGACCTGACGATTCTCACTTGCTTTAATAGCCTTGTATCAGGTGCTATTAGACCTCCATTTCTCACTGACGTGTTATAAAATTTAATGACTCGTGTCCTTGTTACATGTGACTTGCACTCCAAAGGACACCTTCACCATACGCTGCATAATTTAATCTAAATACAAATAAAGGCTTATCATAAACAAATACTTGTTAGCATGAACTCTAAATGGATTCTTGCTTTGTGCTATCAAATGCTACTAAGTCTTCATCCTTTACATGTACATTAGCATGTACGAATTGGCATGCTCTCATTTGAGTGTCACCTTTAGACATTATAAGTGCAATATGCCATCTGTTGCAACCAAATATTAAAGGTAATATTTAACTTCAGGGTAAAAATAAGAAAAGAAAAAAGAAAAGTTTTCAATTTTTTTCCTTAACTACATGTAATGGAAACAGCCACGGATCCAGGATTTGGAAACTTAGGGGGTGCAAACGACAATAAACATGTAGCTATATCAACATAATTTTCTTATTCTTTGACCGATTTTGCTCATTTCTTTTTTAAAATGCTGTTCAAATTTAACTCCTTTTATTTAAACAGTGAAACTTCAGTGGTGTGGATTCTCCCTTTAAACAGCATCAAATAAATCTCTTTTGCATAATTTCTCACTGCTATTTGGTTTCCAGACAAATTAAATGAAAATTTCAAATTCAAATATGGAGGAAACGATGTACTTACGATGGGTTTGCTGATGGACCCAAGTTGATGGTGTTTGGATCATTGGGATCACTGAAGAAGTCTGTGTTGTTTTCATCTGTCACACTGTTATCAGAGTTATTCCTCGGATCATCCAGAGACAAGAAGTTCTGTACCTCGGGACTGAAATAAGAATGGGGACAGATAGAAAGAAAAAGAGTAAAGAAAATGAGAATACATTTTTTGAAAACAGTTCACCGGAATGCAGACCACATGCACATCATCACATGTACTCTTGTTTTTTTTAAGTGGGGTCACAGAATGAAACATGAGTTAGGAAGCTTACACCTATCAATTAGGTTTTACTTTTAGCATGGTACACTGTATACAAATGAGAGGAGGAAATCATTCTCAGAATTTTTCTTGGATTGACGAAAGACAAATGACTGAATTCACAAAAAAGTTTATTTCATACCATGGTCTAAACACTGGTCTAAACCCTGGTTTAAACCTGTGTCATGGACTAACTTAAGCATATTATTGATTCTTGTCACAATTTAATTTTCCATCCCCCCCACACTTCTGATTTACCATATGGACTGCCAAAAAGAGTTAAAAGAGAGAGAGAGAGGGAGAGAGAGAGAGAGAGGATATCAACAAACTCAGCCAAAACACAGAAACACATGTGTGACTATGAAGAAAAAAAAATAAGAGTAGAAAAATTGAAAAATTAAGGAATACTATAAAATGTCAAGGATTTTCTTGCGGATTATGAGGTTTTTGCCCAGTGCTATTCTTTATGCGACAGGGAAAACCCCTTGTAGAAATGGTGCGTTTAAAATAGTGTCATGATGTATTTTTCTCAGTAGTTTTGTTAATACTAGCAATTTATCTTGAATATGTTACTTTGAGGTTTTAGAGGTTTTGCATATATTTCCAAAAAAGCAACAGAAAAAACAAACCAAGCAAACTGACGTCAATACATGATCAATTGCTTTGTTAATAATTAATAAGCTCTATCATTCTATATTGGTTCTTATAATTCAATTTTTAAAAAAAGACTCAAGACAATCTTTCAACAGGATTTGTAAGCTGCCATGAGCCAAATGGATTTATGAAAATTTGACTGAAATATTATGGAGAATAATCAAGTTAGCTATAAAGTTTTAACTGAATTCTCTAATTTCCAATGGCTTAATACACCACTCTGGGTGTCTGTGAGATCCTTCAAACTTCATAAAATGATGTAACATTGAAATGATCATCTGCATGAAAACATGTGAGTTTACATAACCATCATCTACATGTAGATCAGGCCCCTAAAGCTCCGCCATTTTGTCCAGATCCATTAGAAGGCCGACCCAAGCATCCATCAATATTCATGATCAAAAATGAATAATTCATTTTGTAAGCTGATTCCAGGGAGTGGCGTGCATTTGTGCATGTATTAAAAAAGCACGCCCATCAGCTAAAAATTGGCATAATAAATGCACAATGAATGCGCAACAAATGCGTATTAAATCAAAGTGTCACAATTAAATTGATACGTGCAATAGATATGAATAATGCAACAATAACGGGTGCTTAGGCCGGCCTTCAAATGATCCGAAAGAGGCAGGGCCTAATGCCATTCGCATAATGATATCCGAGCATGCTGCTTTTCGTCTAGTACATTTATTATATGTCTATGATGTAGATATACACTATTTACTGATTTTTTCCTTGGTAAATTCTATTCCTGTCCAAACATCTACCAGGATTTTCAACGATCATTAAAATGCAAGGCCAGATTTCCCTTACATATACATGTACATGTATCTCCATGCATGAAATTCAACCAGAACACAGACGAGAAAAGAAAACAACCAGATCAATTTCTTATTCTTATGATACGTCTTACTCCAGCCGATGAAAGGATATAAAGTTACACAAGCATTGAAAACGTGGTGCCACGTACAACTATGAATTCAGTTTCATAACAGAGCCTGAAGTACACAAACAAAAAGACACTTTACACATACATTAGAATAAATAGGAGTCTTCCATTTAAATCTATGATAAGAACAAAAGAGGGAAGGGTCTTGCTTATTCTTTGTAGAGAATACTTATTACAATCAAATAATCCTTCCAAGTTCTACTGGCACAATACCTAGTTGAGCTCTTGTTCGCGGGAAAAGTCACTGCAAATCAATCATGGAGAATTGCCTTACCAGATTACTGGTAATCGCTGTGACAAGAGGGAAAGAACAATTCCAGGAATTGAAATTCTCAGTTCCTTCCTAGAATAGCAAAAGAGCAATGTGCATGTATGTTTCCCTTTACCACAAAGATTTCAACCATGCAGTATAAACCATTATCTATTATTTTTGTTATGTAAGTATCAGCATGAAACATGTACATGTACATGTATTAGCATGTTATACATGTACACGGTACAGCACTAATCTTTTTAGCAATCTTTCATTGTTCATTTGTTTTAATTTCGAGGGTAGTATACTGTTTTAACTTCAGGCAATGTATATATTCAATATCTCTGCGCTCACTGACTGTTGCTACCACAAATGTCACTGAGGGAAAAAAGAAAACCATGAAGCCTACATGTAGCTATCCTAATGGTCACCCACGCTTCAACCAAAGAAAGCTTCTTGTTGCTTAATCCTGTTTGCAGTGGGGGACGGGGCAGTATTTTCACAGATGAAGATTTTTTTTTTTTCCCTGCATCTAGAACATGGTGGAGACAAAAGAATAAAATCTGTGCCATTACAAACCCACTGAAATCCTTTTGATCTTTTCTGGCTTGCAATTATGGAAATTTGACATTAAAGCCTACACATCCTGGGCTATGCAAGGAATCAATATGAAGCGGGGGATCTAGACATTACATTTCTGTTAATTAGTTAGTGTTTTTGAAGAAAATGAAAAATATCCGGCAGAGGTTTAATTTCTCTTAATTTTCTCTCCCCCCCCCCCCCCGGCCTCCCATTCACTCTCTAAAACCAACATATTTCATATATCACCCAATTTCACTTCTGCATGACTTCGTTTCCCATGTGTTCTGAATTAATACTAAAAGTGTACATCTCACCAAAAGACATATTGTTCTTTATACGGAATGGAACTACTATTCAATGCGGCACATTGTTTTCTTAGGTTATCCTTTATTTTCTTTTAAATCCCTCACTGTTAACCCCTTTTAATGTCAGGTGATTTTTGTTTTGTTTTGTTTTTGTTTGTTTGGGTTTTTTTTTTTTTTTTTTTTTTTTTGGGGGGGGGGCTTATTGCATATTGACTAGCTGTACACAAATTATGTGTTTAAGTGATTGGTACACTTACGTGTACATACATGTACATGTACACATATATATCTCTGCTTGTAGTGATGTATTTTGTGGTAGAAGACATTAACTTTCAGAAATCAAGTACACTGTACATAGTATCTAAACTAAATTCTTTCATCCAGGAGCTTTCCACCCTTTCTGATTTTGTCAATTAACATATTGTACATATACTCCATAATCCCCAGAGTGAGAAACTAATATTCCCAATCAAAACTGAAAGTTATGACATACACATGTATTTCATGGAATAGATTTATCACTCCTATCAAAGCATCCTATCAAACCGTCCTTGCATTTAAACAATGTAGACCCAAGCTCATTTTACAATAAATCAGAAATGACATTACAATATGAACAAATTAAGAAGGAAGTATTTCTAAACTATTCATGACAAGATTTAAGAACGGCTAAATGCTCAATTCAGCTTTCTTATTACATGTACATGTACATGTGTACGTTAATCTATAAGCACAACCACATTGGGTAATAATGATGGTATGGAATTCTTTTGCTCTCATGACATCTGGGAGCTCCAATTATTCTTCTTGAAATCCAAAATATTATTCTTAATGAAATAAACATCTATAAATAAATATTTTTGTCTTTCATAGCTGTTTTTCTTTTACATTTCTGACACAAACTGAAATTCAGCTATGCATTTTTACATGTGCACATAAAATGTAGTACCTTTAAGCCAAACAGGAAAAAGAATATAGGCTAGAAACTGTTTTCGAAACAATTTCATGGTAAGTAACAATACATTTAATACAAAATGATTGACCCCTTGGGAAATGATGAAAAAAATTGCTTTCGCTACAGGCCTAATGAAAAGTGTGCACAAGGGAGAGTGATATTACGGATGGTCTTGTGTATTCAATTACTGGAAATGGGCATGTATATATGCCTTTCAGTGATGTCGCCTAATCAATCGACAAGGGGAAAATGTGAAAATATTATGCTGGATATGACAAAAGACAGACAGAGAGAGAGAGAGAGAGAGGGGGGAAGAGAGAGAGAGAGGGGGGAAGAGAGAGAGAGAGGGGGAGGAGAGAGGGGAGGGAGAGGGAGGGAGGGGGGAAGAGCAAAGAGAATGAGGGAGAGATATAGAAAAAAAAGAATAGTTACATGTACATTGTAGGAGAGAGAGAGAGAGAGAAAGAGAAAGACAGAGAATGTGACAGGGACAGAAAACCTTAATAAGACAAGTGACCAGACTCAGCTTCAAGGCAAAAGTCATTACTTCCTAATATGAATGGTATCTATTTTTAGCTTGGAATAAATTTCAATGTCTTCTCTTGCTTTATTCTGCGGGGGATGACATACATCGTAATGGGAGTTTCATTTGTTATGGCAACCGAAAGAAATGTTAAATTTCCTGGGGCTGACAGAGCAGGTAACAAATTAAATAATTCTTCCATTCATAACTTACTCGTAGTAGCCTTTATTTCTGCAAGGCAAAATACTGAACAACATTTGCCTTGACTTACTTTAGTTTTGAAAAGATAACACAGAAGTCTTAAATACTTGTGTAAACATGAAGGTACAGTTTAAGTCCCATGTTTTTATATTCTTCTTTCATAACGTTCAATGAAAGGCGATGCTTTATTGAGCTGGTAATGATTAAGGCAGTTTGATCTTCATGTCACGTACTGTCTGCTGAGTGCTGAGAAAAAACACCAATCACTAAAAGGCATTCTGCTCTGTAAACTGGGGGTTCCAAGTCCCTTTAAAGGGAAAGTCCACCCTAGAAGTTTCACTGTTTCAATAAAAGGAGTTAAATTTGATCAGCTTTAAAAAAAAAAAAAAACGAGCAAAATCGGTGAAAGAATAAGAAAATTACACTCATTTACATTTTCTAGTAAATTACTCTCGGCTCTGCAAATTGGCAACACTGACGACATTATATGCCAGCAGCTCTCCATTCACTTTGTACATGAAATTTCACATTTTCTCAATTTTCTTGGAAGTTACACATTTTCTAGCCCCCATAGTCAATGTATGTTCAGAAGAATTGCTTTTTACATAACATACTTTGACTATGGGGTGAGAAAATGTGTAACTGAAGAAAATTGAGAAAATGTGAAATTTCATGTACAAAGTGAATGGAGAGCTGCTCACATATGATGTCATCAGTGTTGCCAATTTGCAGAGCCGAGAGTAATTTACTAGAAAATGTAAATGAGTGTAATTTTCTTATTCTTTGACTGATTTTGCTCATTTCTTTTTTAAAATGCTGTTCAAATTTAACTCCTTTTTATTGAAACAGTGAAACTTCTGGGTGGACTTTCCCTTTAATACAAAAATATTCAAAGATGAGCTTCAAATATTACTTCTCAAAAAAAGATATTGCAAGTTCAATACTCCCAATAAACACAGAAACAACCACATGTACATTTATATGGAGTAGGACAACTCAACATATGCTTGCTTTAAATGTGATTTTGCATGTTGTGGTCTTTATGTTTTACAATTAATTCTTCAGGTGTTTAGAGCACTTCAAGTCATTATAGTTCAACACCTTCTGTCTCCCAGCCAACAATATTCAGTGAGACAGCTAGATTTGATCCCAAGTTCAACAACTAAACATTCGTACATGTAGCAGCAATTCAAAATATTATGTAAGGATATCCCCTGAGGCTGGAAACTCAACTACATTGCAATTTTCAGAAACAAATTCAGCTCCCTTCTGACGCTTTTCAGATCATATGTTTCAATCAATAACATTACAGGCAGGATGAGAAGTTTTGTAAGTTCTATGTTATGCTCTACAATATCGATTACTACTGTTTTTTTGTTTAGAGTGGATAAAGATCATTTATCCCCTCAAGGAATGGGGTAATAAAGGAAGAGAGATGAAAATGTCTTTTCTAAAGCGGAAAAGAAAATGCAGAAATCAATAATAGGTGGTGGAAATTTCATTTACTCTGGAGCATAATGCTGGAAACAACAAAAGATTTTAAAAATAAATAATTTCTCAGAGAAGCCAGAGGGGTGTTAGAAGTTAGTGCCCAGTATGTATGCATTTTATGAAATTACTGCCGGAGGTGTAAAGCTAGGGAGGGGGGGATATCTTGAACCAAAATAATGTTGTTTTGCCTCTCAAACTTTTCAACACGATTTTTAACAATTATAACTATAACGCTGAACTGTTCAAGCAGAGAAGAAAATTTTATCAAAAGCAAATTTGACTATCCTAAGAGAAGTTGAAAAAGGAGGGGAAGGGTAAGGAGAGGGGAGGGGAAAGGGAGGGGAATACTTATTGTTTATAAACCTGCTGCTTGTTGACAGATGAGAGGGGAAGGCAAGGGGGTGTGTGGAGGGGGGGGGGGGGGGGGGAGAAAGGGAAGGGGGATGGGCATACTCACTGTTGCAATATCTGCTGATTGTTGATGATTTTCTGGATGAAATCGTGGAGACCCTCCCTCCTCTGTCGGATGAATTCTGGGTCAAAGTTGTTCCCAAAGAGCTTCTTGCCTGGCAGCTTGAGGTCTGCACCAGGGAACTTCTTCTTTAGCTGTGAGAGAGAGATAGATAGATAGATAGAGAGAGAGAGAGAGAGAGAGAGAGAGAGAGAGAGAGAAATAATGAAAGATAGAAATTAATTACAGTACATGTACATCAAGATAAATTCACATAAGAATTGTAATGACTTCCAGTCATGTCTGGTTAGTATTACAGTTGTATCAATTCTGTCTAGCCTTGCATGCAAATGCAAATGATAATAATAATAATAATAATGGTGGCTTCTTATAAAGTGCTCAGGTCTGTTAGGCATGACGCTCATGGCCTTGATGACCTTGTCTAGAGGCCAGACTGTCTGAGATTTGAACTTACAACCTTCCATGACAAGGAAATCCATCACAGACATCCACAGACATCCGGTCAAACCATCTCACAGGAGTTGGGTTTTCATCAGCTCGAGACTGAAGAATAGCCCGCTATTTTGGGATCTTGGATATCAGCCCAAACTCAGCTGAAGGAAACAATGCACCTTCATATTAAGCCTTTGCTCAGTAAATTGCTATCTAGCTCGAGCTACATATCCCAAAGTCGGCGCACGTACATAATGGGATCGATAAGCCAGCTCTTGAAACTTGAGATGAGGATACATAAAAAATAGCCCATTATTCTGTGAATATGTCCATGATCTGGATCTTACTTTTCTAGCAAAATAGCAGGCTAATTCCATCTTCATCTGAGAATTTGCTCACTATACGCTGATCAGGCTCATTCATGGGACCAGAAATAGTGGGCTATTCTTCAAGATTGAGGTGATGAAGACACACTGCACTGAAGAGATTGACTGAATAAGAATAGGCATTGAATAATGGCTTCAGCTAAATTGGCCTAGACCTCTTGCAGATTTATCAGAATTCTATTTTTTTCAGATTTGTATTGATGGATATAAAACTCTGCAAGATACACCCTAAATATTAAAAAAATATACAAAAACAGGGATTTAAGGTTTGCCTTCTTGGTTGTCTCGCTAGCAGTGTTTGGATTGACTTGCATTATTGTTCAGAGCCCAGGTTTGAACTGCAAAACCATTTTAGCTACAAGAATACCTTTCAGTCACTATATCTGTGCTATTTCTATTCTATGATACTCAGGGTTCTCACTAGAAATTAATCTACACACGGTTCCCCCTCTGCGCCAAGTGCGGAAGTTTCAGAAGTTTTAAGGAATAACGCCTAAAGTTAGGTGTGGCGGCAGTATGCTATTGCAAAAGGATGAAAAATACTTCTTGGTGAGCGGAGTTGTCTACTAATGGCATAATGGCACAAATACATTGCCAAAAAAAAAAAAAATATCTGTGGCACTCATCATTAATGTTAGGAATATATGCTCCAATATTTTTTTACTCTTGTTGCCACGCATGGTGCAGCAATTTCCCACATGGCTCTTCCTTGTCTGAGATCCTGTACACACGGTATTGGAACCATGGGTGTTATGTACTGCAGAGAACCATGATGATACTAGTAGAATGTGCTGTCATCAGCAATCAGATACATACAGACTGACTCATTCTACCATCACCAGCAATGATATTGAAATCGACCTTCAACTGCCATTGTATTGCTTCTTTAGACTACACTTGATTTATGGGTTTCTAAGAAGTTCACAGAGAGTTTCATCCATTTTCTATTTGATATGATCTGTTGCAGACATTCATGTGGCGGGACACGTGAGTAATAGGGAGAAAGCCCCCAAAGAAAAAAAAAACAAACAAAAACAAAAAAACTATTCTCCTTCAAATTTTGTTTACCTTGGAAGCAGCTTAGAGTTTAACATTATACACTTTGAGTTTCAGACATGGGCATGTGACAGGCAGGTATTTTGACAGAATGTACGTTTAAAATGTTTGAGTACACACTGTAAAGGCCACGACTCAGAATTCACATAACAAAATGTACATTTAGCTGGAAACAAATCCAGTCAAACAAAAGAAGAACTTTAATCCTGAGTGTTTTTTTTTTTTCACTTTTCAAAACCCCATTCCACTTTTAACTCTATACCTATAAGTACAATATACAATCAATGTTTGAGAAAATTATTGGTATGCAACAATATTACAGAGATTTGAATTGCTAGTTAACAGAATTTCACAAATTTATGAGATACTAGTATTTAAGGATCATTCACACACGCTAGGTATATCGCCACAAAAAAAAAAGAGAATGATAAATGGCTATGAGTGACATTATGCTGTACATGATATTAACTCATTTACCTGCGCTTTTAAAGAATAAATAAAGGAATGTAAAGAACAAATGGATACCCCCCCCCATTCTTTTTGTTTTGTTCGTTTGTTTGTTTTGTTTTGTGTTTTTTGTCATTTTGTGTTTGGCAGTGTATGGCAGCACAAGTGAACAAGTAATAAAAATTGAGATTCTGAATGCAATTCAAAATTCAATCTAACCAGTGATGTCCACATATAAAAACGCTGTTTGGAACTCCATGGCATTATCATCTTACCATATCCCATTACAGAGTTATAATTGCAGATTATCTCTGGGAACAACTGGACCATACATGTGGTTTACATTGGCTTACGAATTCCAAGTACAGTGTCATCATATACATGTACATGTACAATCGCATGAACCTCAGATGAACCACAGAACTTTAAAATCTGTTCAAAGCTTTTTTTTCTCTCTTTCAAAGAACGCTGTTTTCCTTCGTGTCCCACGTTGGCAGGGGTGAAAGTGATTGCAGAGTGATTAACACAAATCCGGTGGAAGGGTTCTAATCAGGGCTGTCGCTATAGCTGGAAAGGGTGGGATGGGGTTTGGAGGGATGTACATGTACATGTGTGATTATATAAAGTCCACTCAACGAAGGTAAGAAAAGTGGTGTAATCCACGGAGTGAAGAGTTGGGTATCAATCACCAGAAATGGCAGTCTTTATCCATTGATACTGGATGATTGAGCCTTCACCTTTTCACAACTATGAATGGATTAATTGGTTGGCATTCTAGCACTGCATGAAATATTTGGAGAGAGGAAATGAGCTTTAACGTTTTTTTTTCTTAAGATAAGTAAGCAATGAATATCAAAGCAAGATGAAATAGAACTGTATGGTACATGTACACATACACCCTGTACATGAATTTCATCAATGTGCATGTATCCAAAAATGTTCAGTACTTGAAAGTACATGTATGTCAAGTGTAATGCCTCTTGGGTACAGGCTGGTACATGTATTTCATCAATGTGCATGTATCCAAAAATGTTCAGTACTTGAAAATATGTCTAGTGTAATGCCTTTTGGGTACAGGATGGTACATGTATTTCATCAATGTGCATGTATCCAAAAATGTTCAGTACTTGAAAATACATGTATGTCAAGTGTAATGCCTCTTGGGTACAGGCTGGTACATGTATTTTATCAATGTGCATGTATCCAAAAATGTCAAGAAAATATGTCTAGTGTAATGCCTTTTGGGTACAGAATGGTACATGTATTTCATCAACGTGCACGTACATGTTTCTTATTATGTTCAGTACTGTATGTCTTGTGTAATGCCTTTTGGATACAGGATGGTACATATAGTGCAACAGTACAAAGTACGACAAAAATCTCCTCTTTTCCTTTTCAGTTTTTAAAGCTTTTACATATAAAATGAACACATTTTCGGTCATGTTTTCTCTTTCTCTTCCCCTGCTTGCTTGGCTACATGTACATGTGTACATGAAAGTCACAAAAATATTGATCGAAAACCATTACCTAGAAGTTCAAACAGTGATGTGAACATGTATTTGATATGCAACAGGCTCTGTTTCTACAAACATGGACTGTTATATACAAATATATATAAAAAAACATGGAATGTTTTGAAAACACATTTGTCTTTGTAACCCAAACATCTTGCAAAGTTTTTTTTTTTTCTGATACCTATTTTTGTCATCACTGTGTACCAAACAGATAAAGACTGCTGATATGATCCTTACAAGTAGCACACCCACTTTGGCCTTTGTTCAGAGAAAATAAAGCAGAGAAACTTTGCCCTAATTACCCATGACCCGGTGAAAACTGCTTGTTATTGTGCAACTCAGTTGAGCTGAACTTTGAAACTCAGTCAAAAATAACTTAAAATTTTAAGTACATGTAAATACACCTAAATACACAGATAGGCATTGATATGCACTTTGAAATAGTCTGGTTTAAAGTTGTCTCTATATGACCTGTTTCGCTTGTGAAAACATCCGACATGCATGAGTTTCGAAACTGAAATCTAAACTGAAATCTAAACTGATTGTTTAATGTTGCTAAACTGTTTTTATTTGAATCATTTTTGTTTTAAATTCTGTGGTATCCATGCACTGTACATGTATACTGTATGTACCTGTTTCATCATTTAAATGTACATTAGTGCTGTGCTATATAATTGATTTTATGGCTTGTATCCTATTAGAGTATTCCAGTGAAAGCCTCATTAATCTAATTTAATATTTAATCATATTTATTGAGGGATTTTGTATATACATGTATGTACATGTTTCAATAAGAGAAACTTGGAATATAAAGTACATGTATGTTCAAGCCTACATGTATACACGTTTGCTTCTTTTCTATTCAAGTTTAGTACAGTCAAACCTGCTTTTGCGACCACCTGTTATCAGGACCATAGACATATAATAAATTTACTAGACGGAAAGCAGCACATGCGGATATCATTACGCGAATGGCATTAGGCCCCGCCTCTTTCGGATCATTTGAAGGGGCCGATAAGCACCCGTTATCGCCATGATATCAATAACACTGTTGCACTGTTCATATCTATTGCGCGTATCAATTTTATCGTGACACTTTGATTTTATGCGCATTTGTTGCGCATTTATTGTGCATTAACTGTGCATGCGGTAAGCTGATGTGTGTTTTATTTCATAACGCGACAAATTAATGCTACCAGTTGGAAGCATCTTTACACAAAATGAATTATTCATTTTTGATCATGAATATTGATGGCAGCTTAGGTCACCTTCTAATGGATCTGGATAAAATGGCGGAGCTTCAGGGGCCTGATCAGGACCATCTGTCTATACCCTTGAATATGGTTTCTCATTGGATCATGTATCACAAGTAAAGGAACCCTGTCCATAAAGACCAACTGCTTATAAAGACTTTTGTCTTCCTTGTGTGGTCTTTATACAAAACATTGGAAAAGGTTGAAGGAATGATCACTATTTCAATCTTTCCCAATTAAAGAAATTCACTTAATTTGTTTAACCCCTTTATGATTGATCACGATTTCATTTCAGTATAACACACATTTTCCATGGAACGAAGCCCGGGCTATCTCTGGCTTAGTGTTCAATGGGTTGTAAAAGCACAAGTTGCAAACAGAAATTTGTATAAATGGGACTACACACAAATGTATGAGCTAAACTTTCAAGCTGTTTCTTGTCCTATTTTAAATTTGAAAGCATTTGAAGAGTAAGAGGTATATTCCTACAATAACATTCTTCCCACCTGGCATCAAAATCTTTCACCTTCTCCCAAAACTCAAGCTTTTCTTTGCGAAAAAAGAGAGGAATAAAGGGTTTATGCCACTACATATCGTTTGTTTGAGGCCAGAAGGGCGTTAACTCATACCATTTCATACAGACTTAATGCTCTTCTGGCTCCAAACAGATGATATGTAGTTTGAAGTTCCATAATAGGAATCAATCCTCCAAATAAGAATGGCTGGCAGCTACATGTTAGCAATTAAAGCCTGAAAAAAACAACAACAACTCAAGACTGAACCCACTGAAAATGGGTTATTAAATTGAGATGGTAACTTACAACTTCATATAGCTTGTGGAATTCATTGTATCTTCTGAAGATAAACCAAGTCTTCCCAGCAGCCACAACTACCACTTTGTAAACCTGTAGAACAAAGAAGAAAAAGAGAAAGAGATAAAGTCATACAAAATCTTTTGGAATACATAAACATGTAAAGCAAGTTGCAGGATTTTTTTCTTGAGGGCTGAGGGAAGCAGCGGTAAATGAGAACACATCAAATTTAGTAGAAGAAAATGATAATTCAAATGTTGTCATGTTGTACATGTTACATGAAGGTTACATTTTGATTCCTTGAATAGAATTAAGTAGAAACAAAAGTCAGAGGCTTAAGGACGATGATCTCCTTACGAGGTAGATGCTAATTAACCAATTATAATTGATTAAGTACTCTCTGTTAGTGGTTTCTATCATGCTGCACAGATCAAATGTTAAATTCCGGTGTCAGTGTGTCAAAGTTGGGGGAAAACATATATCACTTTTTCTCTTTCAAAATTTCTTTCATTCATTCTTCTTTCTCCCGTCCATTCTCTCTCACACTCCCCTTCCAATCTATCTCTAATTCCCCTCCCTTCCTCTTGCTCTCTCTTTCTCTCCCCTCCTCTTTCTTTCTCTCTCTCCCTCTCTACGTTCCTCCCTCTCTTCCCTCAGCCTTATCTTCTCCCGTCTTCTTCTCATATCACTCTTTCTACTCATATGTTCTACATGTAAAGGGCTTTGCTGTTGACTGATATCGCTTGCTACTGGGTGACATCAGCACAAACAAAGGAGAAATAGAAAGAAAATACAAGAAAAGGTTGTGAAAACAAGAACTTAGTCAACGTTACATGAAACATAAAATGTATTTGTCAGCGTCTGGTGAGAACAAGTGCACAGCTCATGTGTCAGTGACGACTGCTCTCAAATTAATCCCTCACAATGGTTCCTTCCACACCTACAGTATCTGCAACACAGGACTCTACAAATACCAAACCTGGTTCAAACCCTACGATAATTATGGCAACTAAAGAAATACATGTAAATATTGAAAGCTGCAGTCATTTTCATATTTCAAACATCATTACCATTCTAAAAAGTAATATCTTCACTTTTGGAGTACCAGTACCTACATCAATGTCTGCACTGACTTTAAGGAAAAGCTTGCATGAGTTCAGGAAGGTGAAAGACAATATGCAAGCTTTCTCAGTATTTTGATGTTAGTTTGGAAGAATATCATAATAAAAATGTGCCCTGAAAAAGATTGCTCTTCAAATGCCATCATATTTGAAGTAGGACAAGCAGCTGTAATGTTCGGCCCGAATATTCGTGTGTAGTCCCATATACATGTACCTTTTTCTGTGTGCAGTGCAGATGCTGCTCAAAAATACCAGGTTGATTTCTTATCACTGTGATGATTTAAAACCTCAGAGTAAACAAAATTTCATTTACTACATTTAAAATTCACAAATACTTCGGAGTGGTCACCACTTTAATTTCTGTGGAGTCATATTTAACTAGGAATGGCATCAGGGAGTCAACTCTATTCCGATTTAAAGTGACTCAGAGTTCCGAATTAATTTAACTCTGACTGGTGTGGCCTCAACTGAGAATCAACTAAATTCGAGTCAAATGAACTCCAAGATGAGTCAAATTAATTCGGCAATCTGAGTCACTTTAACTTCAAATAGAGTTCACTCCCAGTTGACTCCATTCTGAGTCAAATTTGACTCCACAGAAATAAGAGTGGATCTACGATGTCACTGCATGACCAGAACTCAAGTTCACCTTTAAAAAGTGAATTTTCTCATTTTCAAAGCAATGCATTGATGACCTGCTTACAAACCACCTTCTCAATCCACTCTCCTGAACAAACAATTGCTGTTTTCAGATTCCCTCATCAAGTTGTAAATCCTCCGATTCCCATCTTGACAGATTGTCTCAGGACATAACATCTCTCCATTTATCTTGCCTTACTATCCTCTCACGTCATGGGCGCTCATCTCTCTATCTTTCATCCTCCCCCTTTCTTCTCCTGCCTTTACCAGCCCTAACCCACCTGTCATCTCTTTTATCCCTCTCTCTCCATCCCTTTCTTGCTCTTGCTTTCCACACCCCCCTCTCCCCATTCATCTTGCCTTTTTAAAATCCTATCATATGTGCACACTCATTTCACAACCTCCAATCCTCCTTCAATTTTACCTTACTTTTATACCACCCTCCCCTCCTCCTAGCCCCCTCTGTCTTTCTTTCTCTCTCTTACTCTCTTTCTCCATTCATCTTACTTTACAATCCAGTCACATGCATGTGCTCATCTCTACATCTTTCATACTCCTTTCATCTGGCTTCCATCCTCCAACTCTATGCTAATCGGCATGAGTGCCCTGCCCCCCCATCCAATCTCAGATTTCTCGACTCTATCCACTTCCCTTTCACTACCCTTCTTCTCCTCACCATACCCCCTGCCCCCCTCCTCCTTCTCCAACTCTCCTCTCTCTTCAACTTCTTTTTCTCAATCACTTCTCTCTATCCATCTCTCATTCTCTCTATCAAAGTCGCTTGATAACATGATCGATCTGTCCTTATTCTACCTGTACGGCAGCCACAAAACAAACATAGGCCTCTGAAATTAGTCTTTTGTCAGCATTACAGCAGAGAGAGTACTTGTGAATATTTATGGGGTGAGATGATTATTGAGTCTATAGGTCATAAAGGCAGCAAATTGGCATGCGAGTCAAGTGACGACTTAAGTACCCATTTCCCTTGTCACGATGCTGAAACTTTATCAGCAGCAGTGTACGTTACTTTATAATGACGTCTAAGCAAAGGACATTTATGAATAAAAAATGGTACAAGCAGAGTTCATTATCAGAGCAGTGCATCAAAGTATTCTTGATATCCCCCTTTCTATTTCATTTCTGATCTCTAATACTGTGGACTTTATTCCTGGAGGCAAAAAATATTGCCCCTTGCCTCAGCTAATTTTTGCAAACTCTTATATCCCATTCATTTGTACACACACACACACACACACACACCAAAAACCCCTCCCAACCGCACAAAACAAAACAAAACAAAAACTGTAGTGTTATACCTCTGCAGTTTTCTGCTACATAAATGTGTAATTGTGTACATTTGTAAAGCCTACATGAGCATTAAATGAAAACTTTAGAACTTTTTTTTTTGTTTTAAAAGAACTGAACTACATGTACATGTACCCAATCCTCCTCCCCCCCCCCCCCCTCTCCCTGGGACTCTTTTCTCATTAAAAAGAGATGAAGGCATCCACATTCCACTCCATCCATATTAATGAAACATGACCAGTAGGCTCAAACTTTGAAGTCAATGTTATGTCTCCAAACACCAAATATTTACACTTTCTGTTCCATTTACTATTGATAGAAATCCCTGCACAATGTACTTTCAATCAATGTGAAAATACCATGTACATGTACCTCACAGTATACATGTGTGAGATGACTCACTGTCTCACTCATGGGGGGGGGGGGGGGGGTGCTAGCGTAAAGCATAAGTCTTCAAAGCCATTCTGAAAATTTTAAGTCACATTGCAAAGTCATCAAATTAAATTTGTAGCTAGAATCATTCATCTTCATGACAAAATGAAGTATTAAAGTGCATTCAGATGGTCTTAAACATTTCAAAGTAAAACACTTCTTCGACATTATCAAACGAAAAGAAAGAAATTTACTTTGAGAAGAAATAGGTGGAAACTAAAGATAACTTAACTCTTCATCAATACAAATAGCACTTTCAATAAAGATCACTGTAATCTTCATCAATCCAAAAAGCACTTCAATAATCTCTATCATGTTATACCATTCCAAGAACTTCCAGAGTTGATTCTTAAATATGAACTTTGACCTCTGGTCATGCAATTACAATGTGAAAGATAAACAAATTGTTTCGAAGCAACTTGGAAAGGTTTCTCACTTGTAGTAAATAAAAATTGGTGTACATGTATACATGTACCCCTGAGATCTTCACAAAATAAAAAGTCAACTCAATAAAGAGCATGCACTGCATACAGAAAAGGGTATATGGGACTACACACAAATGCTTGGGTCAAACACTTAAGCTTTTCCTTTTCATATTTCGAATTTTGATGAGTAATCCCTTGAAGGAGATTTTCTACCATAATATTCTTCCAAAATGATATCAAAAGACTGATGAAGAGTGCTCACAAATTGTCTTTCACATCCTCCCAAGAACTCAGGCTTCTCTTTAAGTGTGGACTTCTAATTAATGGAACGGATCTAATGGTTACAAATGCACAAAGATAAATTTCAAATGAGGGATCGACACATTTGCATGCATGTCACGTTTGGAGCACAACACGCGACTTCCCAGGTCTTCTCCTCCGTCTCAAATTCTTCTCGAAAAATTCACTTCACCGCCTGCGTACATCTTTCTCCCCTCGCTGCTCTCTTAGCAGCATAAAATCCAGATTACAGCGGTATCGTGTGCATTTTGCCTACGCAGGGACGGAGAAATAAGGATGCTTGCAGCATTAATATATAGATCCTCCTGGAGATAAACTGATACATGGAACAGCTAAGGGTTTGAAAACGAGGAGAGAAAGTGAGATGTTTAGACAGCTACATGTACATGTATGGGTTCAGAAAAAGAAGAACCCTGTAGAAGAGAGAGAAAGAGAGAGGGGGAAAAAGATATTACCTGAGCTAATATACTTCAGAGAAATTCTTCCTAGCTCAGAAATATAACTTGGAAAATCTAGGTTACACATGCAGGTTGTAAACATGTAATTTTATTTAGTTGAGTGTACTCTAGTTTGGCAAAATAAAGGAACATGTAGTAAATTGTACATGTATCTCTGTGAAATATCTATTCCTTTTTTATATTTCATATTGGATTGTTACACAACACACATGTTCACAGCACTTTACATGTACATTGTACCTTGTCCATGCACATGCTGCATACTGCAGTCCTTATGAAATTTGTCCTCATGGCACATAAAAGCCAATCAAAAATCCTGCTTTAATAACGCTGCTCTTTTGTGCCACCATGTACATGTACATGTGTACCTAGTAATATTATTCTCAGGTGTACTGCTGAACTATTTCCTATGCAGACAATTAATATTCAATGCCTGATAATCTGCTTCAGTTATGTCAGTGTATACTAGTACACTGTACACTACACCATCCTACTGTACGTGGGCACAGAATTCTAAATTATCATCTACGCTAGAGTGAGTGATTACTAAACATGACTCGGTCCTAGCTGATGCCTTTGATGGACATTTCCAAGCTAACCATCTCTAAATGTGACGTACAGGCATCTCTAAATGTGATGTGCAATGTACAGGAGAGAGTGGGTTGTCTCAAGGGACCAGCTGTGTGTACATACTCTATCATGCTACCCCCACATTGACGCAGGTCAAGATGGGAGAAAGCACCAAACAAATAGACTCAAAGCCACTGCTACAACCACATATGCCACAGTATGGCTTCTAAGATTTACGCTGAAGGCAAGAAGGAGAAGGCTGTCTCATTTTAAGAGCTCTTGTCATTATCAAATTGTTTTTGAAGCACTTTATTGTAAAGCCTCTGTCTTCTCCTTTCACTGAGCTATTTTGCCTGATACTTGAGGCAACAGGAATAAAATATATCTGTTCATCAAGGTAGCATTTTTTAAAATACACCTCTGCACATTCAGTTCCATGTAAATATTAGGAATAAAAAATAAATAATCAGTGTAATTGGTAGACTTTAAAGAGAAAACTGGCCTTGCAGCATCCCACACCATTACATGCTCTCTGTATATCGCTTTCTGAAGCCCTTATGTTCTTTAAAAAACTTGAACCAAATAAGATAGGAATCTTATACGAAAGTGTAAGTCTTTATTTACTATTCACTTCTTCCATATCTTCTGAAGATGACTACAAGAATTTTGAATACCGATTCATTGCACTGCATATCATTGAAGAAACACCCTAACTCTTGTACAACTGAGAAGACTCACTGTAACAGGCCGCTAAAAAGGGCAATTAACCAGGGCTGTATTGAATTGGGCAAGTCTATTTTCATTAAAAAAAAAAGAAAAACAAATAATGGCTTGTCTAAAAGACGAATGGCAAATTGTAAAACGAAATAAACAATTCAATATTACAATGGGATTTTTGTAGCAACTGAGGATTCTAATCAATAGAGGATGTCATCTGTACAAAGAAAACAGATGGTGCTGATACCATTATGCATAAACATACTTCTTCTACATCTAAAGATGATTGAGTCAAGTTCTAAGAGCTCATTTTCCCTAGTAATAAGTCTTCAAGATTAAATCATAAATTGATGTTAATTATTAACCCATAGAGGTACAGCGTCTCCTTTAGGAGACGTTTTTGCAGTATCTGTTGGTCCAGAATGTTGGGCAGTATATATTACACATGAGCAGAAAGAGAAAAATTCACTGAAAAATTTGAGCCCATTCCAAACGAGGTATTGTGTGGCGTTCTCGAATTAAAGTAGTTTAACTGTAACTAATCATTAAACTCTTTAAATGGGCAATGCAGTGAATAATATATAATCACTATTTCTGTGTTCAAATTGGCAATTTCTCATTAAATTTTACAATTATAATTCATTTTGGTTCATGTTATATCTATATTTAATTTTTTCAAGCTATGTAAGTGTGGAAAAAAATATTTTTTTTTTGCCAATTAAGTTGAAGATGATTAATTTAGACCTCAAGTAAGCTCTGTACTGCTATGGGTTAAAGGAAGCTCTATGTGGACTTTCCTAAAGAGAATCAATTTTTCAGCTACATACAGTACATTGCTCAGTCCCTGTGAATCTACATGTATTGCTAAAGGCTTGTTCGCAAACCCCTGCAGTAAACCCAGTATTTTGTGTTTATGTGTAAATGAATGATTTACATGCATTAGGAGGCAAAACAAAAAAAATATATAGCCAAGGCAAAAAATATCTTGTTAGCCTCCTGGCAGCAAAAAGGTGAGGATCAATAAAATGCTTATAAAGTTAGCGTAAAATGAACATGACGGACAAAGAAAGCGGACAAAATAAACAACCCCTCATTCTACCCTTCACACTGGTTCTGGTAGTCAAAAGAACATCCCTTCACTGCTATTATCTAAAATATGTGGAACAGGTGTAACATGCATATTCACCTGGAACTACTGATTAAACATAATAGCAGTGAAGGGATGTTCTTTTGACTACCAGAACCATTGTGAAGGGTAGAATGAGAATTGTTCATTTTGTCCACTTTCTTTGTCCGCCATGTTCATAGTGGATGTTACTAGTTTGTCTGTGCAAGTTTTGGCAAACGCCCTCTTTGCTTTGAGCGTGAACTATAATTCTGAAGCAGCCTAACTGATTCTTGATAAACTTCTGTCATGTTTTGTGTAACTTGACCTCATTTGAGATTGCCATCAACAGCAGATTGTATCCAACATACTGATCATCATGGACCATTAACCCGTTGGAACACTGCCTAGGATAAATCGGGTTGGAGTCTATGGACAATGCGTACTGATATCAAACCATGCTCAACATGCTGATTAACCCATTTGTGACAGGAATTATTTAAAGCCTAATTTGATCAGCTTTTATTCTTCAAATTGGCAAACCAACATTTTTATTTTATTGCTACATTTTCTTATAAAATGTCATATATCTGAAATGAATATAAATTGACGGAAATTATGATGAGAAGTATGAGAAGTCAAAAAGTTGCCAATTTGCAGGGGAAAACGGTGATTTTAAACTTCCTATCACATTGCCAATTTTAGGATTTTAATGCTTATTTTCCTTTAAAAAAATTTCAGCATCAAACAATGAATATTAACGCAACCAAAATGGGCACAGTATGTGTAGAATTTTTTGCTCTTTCTGCTCATGTATTTGGTATGATTTTTAGGGCTTTGCATCAAAAGATATTAGGCCAAACCACAAAATGTGGACCCTCTGTCATGAATGGGTTAATATCATGGAGTTACATGTACATGTATATCACTGATGATCCTGATCCATTTCAACTAGTATGCAGATAAGGTACCACTCTAAACAGCCTTCTCATCATGCCTATAATTGACGTCATTCAGCAAACCAGCATAATTATAATTCCTTTCTATCGGTGAAATGGCCTACTTCACCTAACCCTGACAAGTCAGTCTGCATCCTAGCAACCCAACACAAAGACTTTTTGTCTCGATCTATAAATCCATTATTGCGGATAGACATGAAGCATGCAGTTGCTTAAAAATAGACTCCAGCCCAGGTCTTCAAACCGCTCTCTCTTTTGATTTGGCCTTTTAGCCGCGCTTGCACAGCCTGAGTACATAGCCAGGGTATGAATTTCATCTTGACTGGACAGCAACGTGCGTCATTATCCCATTCAAATATATATGAGGAGACTTCATAGCCGCGGGGAGCTGATATATCATATCGAGTAACAAGATGGGACACCGGGATGAGAATTGATGAAATGCATAGGAATGAAGAATAAGATAAAAAGAACTCATGGTAAAGAAATCCGAGAAGAGATGTGGATATATATGATAGACAAAGAGAGACAAGAGAGAAAGAGAGACGGGGAGGGGGGATATGGGAGAAAACTAAGAATGTCAATTGGAAGAAACACAAACCACACACCTACTGGTTTGAAAGTAGAAACCACTTTAATTCTGTTAAATGTTATGTACAGTTTTGGTAGGCCATCGAAAACTGTTTGTCAGATTTCTTTGCTTCTAGCAGCTCAGTAGCAGATTACAAGCAAAACTAAGATGCTGTAAAGTTTTTTCCTCCTGAAGTTGAATATTAAGCAAACAACACTGACCTGCATCTTACAGTGCCTGCACACATGTAAAACCAATGAGAGTTTGATTTTTGCAATATTTAACCATAATGAAGTGCTACTTTTTGCAGGGAGCGGTCAGGGTGCAGGGGTTCTAGCTTAGGGCAGAGTGTAACTGTTAATACAAGAGTGACAAACTACATGTATGACAACTGTTCAAGCTGCAAGATTTTGATTTCATTAAAATTCTAAATCACCTTTTCTTCAAAAAGTACAAAAAAATAAAAATAAAATATGGTAGAAATCGGAGTACTTCGGGGAAATAACCTAATTTTAATGAAGTCAGGGGTAGCCGTTAATAGCTCCCAAGCATTTTTTCCCCCTTCTGTCAGAAGGTTTTCTTTTGCGTTGACAGAGATACTATGTCATGGCCTTGGGGACGTTCTTGCATGAAGCAGTGAACATTTAATGACGTTAACTCTTCGAAAATTAAATCAAGAGCCTGAGGTTGATGCCATTCGTGTGAATAAATTCAAGATAGAGGAGTAGGATGATGGACGAGGCCAAGACACTCCCCTTGCTCATCGAAAGTGGAAGCGGTGAAGGAGGTTACGACGCCTCCAAGATTATGAATAAGTCAAGTATTTTGCTCTAATCTCGTCAATATGGGGAGATGTGGTTTAATTGGAGCCAAGGGTGTGAAATTTCATCGGCCAGACTTTGTTGGAAATGGCACACAGATACCCTCCACAGACGCCTATTTCGCTAAAAATTAACAAGAGCATTTCTGTGAATGGAATAATATTAAGAACAGAAATTTCATAACCTAAATTTCCTTTCTAGTTTGAGTGAATCATTGAGCAATTGCATGCATAACAGGCCCATCAGTACATGTTCAAACAATCGTGTAATTCACCAGGATTACAGGATATCTAGATCAGTTTTAGACTTTCCATCAGCTTCATATTCTCCCAGAAAGACATGCAAACAAAAGACAGGAGTAGAGTCTAGATTTACCCAGCTACATAATGGAACAATCACCCACTTACATTATAAGCGAAGTATGGTATCTTTGCGAATATAAAGTCATCCACTCTGCATAAACGATGAGAGGCTAGTTTGAATGAGGAGAAGGAGGTAGACGGATGGATGAACGTACAAACTAGGTGAAGGGCATGAAATGCAGCAGTCACGACTGTAATGTGTTATCCAAGCCCTTCCTCACCATGGGACGTACTCCCATCACATCACAGATATGACAGGCAAGCTGACAGAGATGCCAGGTCATCTTAATGGGACCCCCGCAGGGAGAGGTTGAGCTTGGGTGGTAGGAAACTACGAATGAAGCTAGCCATGCAAATGTTGATGGAGGATACAGTGCCTATCCAACCCAATCCTTAAAGGATTTGATACAATAGCGCATTACGTGCACACTTCAATGCGCTTTACAATGTTACTATTATTACCCCTGATCACAGGATTTCTAGCCCACACACCAGTGTGTGCCATCTTCACCCCTTAGGGACCATTCCTACCATTTTGCACTGTCCACACGCATACATTGTGCAAAGAAGAAAAGCTTTCGATTACAGAATTACACATTTTATGGTAAGTCATCCCCAATAGTGGCAAGTCGACCCCAGTTTCCTCTTAAAAACTTTTCTCAAGCCTTAGTGATGCAATTGGAGAGACCTTTTATTGGAGGCCATGCCGTATCAACAAGTCTAGATTATAAACCTTATTTAATTACTGATTTCATTTCATTAATTTCTGTTTGAAAAATTTCACCAGAGAAGTGCTCTTATGAATTGCCTCTGAATCCTTGCAACTTGCATTAAGATGCCTTTCCATCAATTAATTTCATCTTACCGTGTACTTCTTGTTCCTCTCCCACGTCTGTGTGTCTGAGACATGGACACTGGTATGACCGTTCTGTGTTGCCATGGCAACCCCTCCTTCTCCACAGACAGTTCAAATACTCTTCACTTTCCTAAGAGCCCTCGCTGTCTTCCTTAATTTCTCTTCTCTTTTCTCCCCAATTTCTATTCTATATGCCGTTTCCTCTGTAATTTTGCTCTTTTTCTCCACGTGTTTCTCTGACGTCGCCGCGGTGGGGACGGTGATCAATTTCACCTGCAGTTTCCGGCCACGCACAGAGTGGACGTCAACAGAGGGTGGTATAGAGCTGAGATATGACAAGTGGTCTCCTCGTGATGATGGGGTTGTTGGAGGAGAACGTCTTGGTAGAGGAAATGACAGAGCAATGGAGGTGGGCAGAACAGACAGGATGCTAAATGCTATCTCATCACAATGGCCATGTCTGTGGTAGATAAAAGGAAAATATGCAAGAGTTAGTATACATAGTCAAATAAGAATATAGTCACACAAATGAAATGTAATTTCTCTCAACCAACTTACCCAAAGATTGGAGCATCCAATATTGGTGATTGTCTTAGAGAATAAAAAAATTAATGGGCTTTATTAAAAACTTATTGGTAAAATCATCCAGTAAACTTCTCAGGTCCAGTAGTGCTACGCTTCATCTGATATGGCTCTGTCACTGAACTACAAAATCTGATTCTAATTACACGCACTTACATGTAGTTCAACCAACAACCAACTGGTAATGATTTCCGACAAGTTTCACCAAGCCTTACAGTGTATCTTGAATTCATTAGGGGGAGTATGAATCAGTTTCAAGCACTCCTAATACTTTCAAATCCAGTCCTATACAAACAGCTGATAAAGCACTAGTACGTACATGTACATGTACGGGTGCATGTATTCCAGGATCATGATCCACGGTGGCTTGGCTCTAACATGTATACAATAACACCATCAACGGGACCTACCAATTAGCATTAATTAACTCTACAATGTAATTACTACAGCCCCCTTTGTTTTGATAAGTCTAGCAGACTTATCACAACAACAACATCAACATTTGATAGTGGTCTATCAAATATAAATGACTTTGTTTTTACATGTACATTTGAATAACTTGCAAAATCTATAAAACTAGCTTTAATAACAAAACCTGCATACATACATGTACATTGTGTATGTCCACACATGCACACTGTGTAATACAAGTCTTAGCAGACAGGTGAACTCACATGTCCCTGATGTACATGTACATGTATTCTGGCAAAAAAAAAAAAATCAAACTTGAAGTACAAATATTCAGTCAGGAATGACGTTGCAATATGAGGTGACGTATAGATAACAATATCATAATTTCATGGCTAAGTAAATACTATGTCAGCTATTCTTCTATTTACATGTTTACCTGACCTCTATGTGATTGTCAGGGAAGTTCAATTCAGCCCACTTTGGGGATTGGCAAGCATATTTATTACCATCTTTGAAGCCTCCTCCACGATTTTGATATTTATGGCAGTTTAAGCTGCACAGTTTGAGAAGCTGTTGTACACATATAAGTCTTGAATCCACTGAAGAAGATAAAATAACACAGAAGTTAAGAGAAACAAAAATAAATAGCAATTGTCAGCCAGATGTTACCGGTACTCCAGCAAGCAAATTTTTTGTTGTTGTGATATTTATGAAAGTTTAAGCTGCACAGTTTGAGAAGCTGTTGTACACATACATGTATAAGTCTTGAATCTACTGAAGGAGATAAAATAACACGGAAGTTAAGAAAAACAAAAATAAATAACAATTGTCAGGAGGATGTTACCGGTACTCCAGCAAGCAAAAAAAAAAAAAAAAATACATGTAGGCCTACCAGTATATGTTCTTGTGTGGAAAAAAACAAAAGTATAATACAAATGTAGTGGGTGAACACTATGACCTGATTTCATAAAATAGATTTATTCTGAATTATTTTTAAGCATACCACAGGCATATCTCTTTGTCAGATGGGGGCACAACAGTGCCATTATTTTTTTTAATCCAGGTGGAATTTTAAACCACGGTTTAGACCATGATTCAAAATATACCATTTAAAAAAAAACATTTAAATTAATAGGCTAATGAGAATTTCTGCAATAAAATTGAAAAACACAGGCCTATCTCTCAGTGCTCAGATAATGCAAACTGAAGTCACGTATTAGCAAGCACACAAAACCACGGACAACAGCTGTCATTTTACCAACCACTCTGTCCTATTTCCATAGAAATTATTCACCCACAACAAGAAATGGCTGGATTGTCGCCCTGAATTAAATCGAGTCGCATGGAAAGGTTTCTGGCCACGAAATGTAGTTCAATTCAGTCAGCTTTAGAATTCAACCACCCACCTAGCGTTTTTGCTTGCTGAATCAAAAGCAGGCAAGGCTATGCGAAAGACCTCATTAAAATGAAATCATTATAGCAGGTTTATCTGTTATCAATTTGAATATCTATATCAGAGCACTTTACTAGCAGTACTGTCCCTTTTTAAAAATTCTTTTTATTTTCACTTAAATTTTTTACAAAGCTTATAAGGAAGCATATACCATGTACATGTAGGCCTTTATGCTGATCTTGATGAAACACAAAATCTCCCCACCCTGCTACGTGTGTATTTTATGTATTTTACAGAATGCCTTTAAAAAAGGTGATGGGGGGGGGGGGCCTGCACTCCCACTTCCTTGGGAAATTTAAAACAGGGGCAGAAAAACACACACAAATAGGGAAAAACATTCTAGCGGAGAAATTTTGATACAGTGTGCATGTATCATTATCCACATGAAAAGGCTGCAGTGCAGTTAGATCATGATAACAAAAACCACTTTTTACATCCCACAAACCACAAAAGGAGAAGAAAAAACATTAGAGAGCAACAAGTAAAGAAGACTAAACTAGTAACGATATACATGCACCTTGTTTTAATTGCAATGTTTCAGGTCTACCAAAGATTTTGTTAAACATCAATATCTTGTGGAGGAATCTTCCTACAGTAAAATCAACATCTACTAAGTATGCCCAGGTATATGAAGAGATTCCTTGGTGATCAATACAGATCGTTTGTCCTTGTCCCATGGCGGAGATCTCTTCCTACCGCTCACTCTTAACATCTCACAGGAAATCTTGGTCAGTACCAAACTACATACATGTACATGATGTAGATCTACAGACAAACCACTTTCAGCAGCCATTAATTAGCCAATACCATTATGTTGGTATGGTTGCTTAGCATTTACCCCACCCCCCCCCCCCCCCCCCCCCCCGTTTCTCCTCTTCCTCCTCTTCCGGCCTCCACCTCCTCCTGTCCCTCTTTCTCCTCTCTTTTTTTTCTCTCTCTCTGTTCATATGGACGCAAGTTCCTTCTCTTTCAAGAGTTCCTCGCTTATCTCTTTTTTAACCTCATATTCTTCCCCCAAGTAACCTTTCCTAGACCTACATCACTTTTCCCCCCTCTTGGGCACAAACCCGTCTTTCTGTCCTTTTTACACCACACTCATATTTCTCTGAAAATTCATTCCACGTTTCCTCAGCCGGACGACCTTCTCAGCGGCTCAACCCTTGGTATTTGATCGTGGGCTCTGCTGATCATCCAAGACATTATTCGGCAATGAGTGATTAGGTACAGTACATATTCAGGTCTAGAACTCAAAGCATTTCTTATACACCTCCATCATCAAAGTCAAGATACATGTATATTCTTTACCTTGATCATTCAGGACATCATTTGAAAAAAAGTGATTAGGTAAAATTCACTAACTTTAGTGAGAACATGTAGAACTTTAGAGGCATTGGCTAACTTTGTGAGCAGCTGATTTAAAAAAATTCTCAAACTAAGATGAAACATGTGTATGAGTACTTGTATTTGTACTCAAAAACACTGAAACCAACCATAATTTGGAATGAAAAACTTAGATGTTAAAAAAAAAAAGTTAGATGCAAACCGCGATTTTATTAGTTTTTGTCTCGAGAGACAATAAATAAGAGGACCGTTTTGCTCGAATTAAAAAATACCGTTATCTGCCTTCCGCCGCGTGATACGTCAATACACACAGTACGATACGGTGAGCCATGCGCGCTCCTTACGTCTAGTCTGTGCAACCGACCCTCGTATATTTTTCAAACACTGCTTCACATTTCTAATATTTAAAAATACTTCCTGTCCTGTATTATTTTGCAATGAGCGGTGATCCCTTTGATAAAGTACACAGTTCAGAAAGAACTAGTTCTTGACGCTGTTCTTACAAACTCATGTCCATCATTAAGAAAGAGACTTACCGCTAATTATCTTGATTCCCTATAACACTATTTGGCAATCAGTGATATGGCACACAGTTCAGGAAGAACCAGAATTAGAATTTGCTCTTTATATCCCGATCATAACCCCCTTTTCCCCATCACAAGCTCGATTTTAAGTTGTTGGTTTTTTCACAACCCACAACCCTAATATTTACCCTGTACATACAAGAATGTCATTCCTATAATACATTACATGTATGTCAAAAACTTGCAGGTTACCCTACATTTCTAAAAATGTAACATTCTCAAGCATTTCTTGCCCTTTTTTTTTCTTACCTCTTGTTTACAGTTTCATTGAAAACATTCCTTAGACTCATAATATCTATTTCACAAAACTAATTACACACCTTGTATGATTTGATTTGAGACCTTTATTTTTTCTATCTTTGAATACCAATGGCTAAGGCATATAATTCAATTTTTATTCCCCCCCCCCCTCTCTCTCTGCATTACAATTATTATGAAACACCATCGATTTTGTCTTATTTCATCTGTGTTATTATAGCCTGGGCTGGAAATCCAATACTCTTGGGTTCTTTCCTTCACCACAAGATTATATCATTCCCAACAAAGTAGTCTCCAAGTACAGACTCTATGCATGAAATTTCAACAAATTATTTTGCATGCAGCATGACATGCCACCCCCACCCCCCTCCCCCCCACCCCCCGGGTCAAAAATTGGCCGGATATACACTGTACTACTGTACACAGAGCTCACATGTATCTAAAAATGTAAATTACGTACAGTTCGAAATTTGTCAGTGCTCAGCAAAGTTAATTCAGACCAGTGCTGTAGGAAAACTAACGACCATGAGAAGCAAAAAAAAAAAAAACCCAGAATTTGCAGTGAGATTGTGCTTAGAATCTACATACAAATTCCATCCTTTTTGCAACAAAAGTTACTTTGCATTGCAGGAGCCCTATGCCAATTTGCAATCTGATGTACAGGCTTCAATCACATTTGACCAAGGCCAAATCTTTTGACTAATAACAAATTTCATTCACAAACTGATACTTTACCACAATGAACTGTTGAAAAAAAGGGTTTTCTCAGCTTACTTTACTTTATCAGTTTTCCACAGGTTTACATGTAGATCACTTGTCTCTCCTAGGAAAGATTTGATGGGGTTGAATAGTAACTAAACCCCTAAATATCACTACCTCTGTATGCACAGTATTCGTCAAGGGATACAGTCTACAACAGTGTGTGTATGTATGCAGAACCTCCTCACCCCCCCCCCCCCCCACAAACACACACTGAAATGCCACTCAGCACATTAAGGATGAAAAGTTCATGTGAAGCTCTGCAGCCATATTCGTTTTTTTTTACTTTAACCTATCCCAACACATACATGTGCCTTTCACACTTCCCCGTACTACCATACATCCCATCCCACCTTTCCTGTATTAAAAAGCATCTGAATCTTTTCCCCAGCTTACCCCACATCTTACCCTACTTCCATTCAGCTAACACCCCTCCATGCATACATACATCATCCCTGGATATATGAAACTGGGTCAGGTGGGGAGGAAATGTGTCATGTATCGCTGCAACATACAGCTCGAGGTGGAAATGAGTAGTTGACGAACGAAAATAGACCCAAGTATACATTGAAGCCTGGAGGAAATAGAGGCCGAGGTATCAGTAATGTAAAATCCCCCCCCCCCACCTCCTTCTCTGCATCTCAACACTTAAAAAAAAACCTGATTCCTTCATCTTTTATTATCTGTGGACTACAGATGCAGTACATGTACATGTACATTGCATGTCATTGTTGTCATGAAAGTGCCTACTGCAGCCTACCAAATTGCGCACATGTCACATTTAGGTGCTCCTGCATCCTAATGTAATTTGGCCATAATGATCATGATACACGCACAACCAATATTGCTCATAAATTTCAAATTTCATCCGAGCTCTTTGAAGGCTTCTGACAGACCTCCAAGTTTCCAGAGCTTTCCAAAAATACATTTACACCGTATAAACCTCTGTTCACTGGAGTGATTTTTTTTTACTCTGCTGTGCAAGGGCATGCAGACGGTGTAAAAACTCAGAGAAGCAGAAGCAGATTTCTTTAGACATTAAAGCTCATGTACAGTTTTGGTTTACAACTTCGCAGAATCTTAGCTTTGCTAGTATCTTGATACTGACTAGCTGAAAGCAAAAAATAAAACAAACAACAACAACAAAAACCAATGATGAATAGTTTTTGAGGGCCCACTAAGACTGCACCCAAACTTTAACCCAATTTTTTTTTCCCCTTTCCCCATTTTCCCTGTTTATGTTCCAATCTCCATCTTACATGTATCTCTATTTGTGCTTACAAATACTTTTAACAAGTTACATGTAGTTATACTTGGAAACAAAATTACATGGATGCAATTATTTCTTAATTTGAATGGAAATCATGGGAGCGTTTCATGAAGAGTTTTGTCGGTGAAAATCACCGACAAATGTTATAAGCTACTGAAAATCCTCGCATCTGATTGGCTGAAAGCAAATTAGTCAGTGAAAATCACCGACAAAACTCTTCATGAAACGCTCACTAAATCTTTGTTTCACACAAATTTTGATGTAACTTCAAGTGTTGTACATGTATATCATGCAATATACTGAAATGTTGATCCTTATTGACTTTAGAATGGGGCTACATTATGTTGTAGATTCATGTACACGTACATGTACAAGAAGGAAATCTAATAGCTTGTACACATTTGAGAACATTCTGATTTGTGTGATGGAATGAAGAGAATTTCTCTTAAAACAATGATTGTTCCATGGATTTTAAAGAATGTGTCATAACGATGCCTATAGAAAAATCCTTGAAAAATCACAATTTTGGGGAGAAGGCCGGCATGTTTGGTAATGTAGTCAACAGTTTCAAATCTACCTTGGATAGCAAGGTAGATTTGAAACTGTTAAAACATCTTGCAAGTTACCATTATCAAAACTGCACACAACTGTACCCTTTACAATTCCTGTACATCAAAAATATTCAATGACCTCACTTGAACAGTATGCCACTGGTTTCACAGCAGCATACATAGTACATACACACATTGCCTAAAACTTAAAGGTGCAATTTACCATGTTGATCATGAAAGTACATGGTGGCATGGTGCTGAATGATTAACAAATCTTAGAAAGTACGGTAATAGTGCATGAGTATGCAAAGACAGGGAAACATGAAATTCATTTTCAAAAAAAGATTTTACAATTCATATCACCATACAAAAAAAAGAGTATCAGTTGTATATCAATTCCCTAGAAACCATCCATCCATCTACAGTTTTAATTGTGATTCCAACATGTATGAGCTATTACCTCATGCTAATTTTTTACCCAATGACAAAAGAAGAAGAAAAAAAAAGACAGTGATGCATTTAGAAGCATGCATTGTATCATGTGTCTATATAGCAATAATATCTGGTAGAAATGAAAGCTTCATCACAACTTTAATTGTTAATGATTTTAATTCAAAATGAACAGAAAATTTCTTTGCAGAAATTTTCAAAAGTGCCTTTACCTTTTTAAACAAAAGTATTCCTTTATTACAGCAGTGAAAAAAATCCTGAATAGTGCATTCCAGGAGGCACTTTTGAATCATATAAGAATGTCTCTCCTCGGTACCAAAATGGATCAATCTGCGATGATCAGCAAGGAAATCATTAGCTTGAGCCACTCTGCTCTGATCTCCTATTTAACATTCCTCCTTTCTTCAATCTAATACCATGAAGCGCTTTCAGCAATTTGTCAGCATGCATCCAACGCTCAGCACACCAGCCTCACAACTGCAGACCCGGGGAAACTAGCGACCGTGTGTTTGTTCAACGCAAATTGCTCATGACGTTAGCGCAGTAGGTGATCCGAGGGAGGAGGGGGGGGGGGATGATTGGAGGAATATGAAACGACATGTACGTCTGACTGGTTGATCATACTGCAAGCTGCAGCCAATCTGGGTTAGGGTAGGAGAAGTCATTAATCCCGTCCAAGGCTGGTGAAAGCAACGCCAGGTAGGATTAGCATTGCATTCCCAGTGGCAAATTTCTTCTCCTAAGCCGCTCATAATTTGTGAATACATTTAAGGTGAATCTCACAATCGCATTCCAAGCATAAAATTTAAATGTACAATACATGTATAATGAAATCCAGCTGAAAGGTGTTGGTACATGTACATGTACATGTATATCAGACAGACATGCAATAATACACATGCACAATATGGAAAATAATTTAGAAGAATTTGAATGCAAGAGCTGATTAAACCTTTCACAGCAGATTATTCCCAATGCTGATAACTTGTCAGATGCTGGTTTCTACATGTTCTAACCTACCGGCAGACTTGTTTCCAAACGTGAATTATATACAATATGAAGGGTGCAACTAAATCTTGTAAAATCAAACATCTGATTTGACATAAATGTGTTCATTCCATATGATTAATAAATTTGAATACCTAGTATTCATGCATAGCTGTTCGTCCATGTCTAATAGTTCTTGGGGAAAGCAGGAAGGGAGGGGCATAAACATACAGTGACACTGTACTTTTAGGATGACTTGTGCATTTCTACATTTCAAATGACATTTAACATCCACATTTTTAGACCAACAGACACTGTTGACTTAATCCTACACACCACTGTCTTTGATCAACAAATGCAGCACAGTTGACTGCACAAAATCTTTTTGCTCCACTTTTTCTTATTTCTTTTCCTTTTTGGAGCAGTCATATCCTCCCGCTTCTGCTAGCTCTTAAAGGTCACCTAGCCTTGGTTTGTGCAAACGCTTCAAAGAAAAAGCACTTTCGGACCGACCGCTTTGAAGAGGGAAGGGCAGGGTGTTTTGTATCCATGTGATGCACAATGTGGGGAATACATTCACAGTGGTTGGTTCAATCATGGACCTACTAGAGGGTACAGTGTATGTGTGCAATCACAGAGACATTTCTTTTATTAAAGAGGCGGGGCTTGGGACATTTCCATCAGTATGCAGAAATTACATGCGCATGCAGGGATACTTCATTGATTCTCCTTTCAAAATCTTAATGCAGGTACATTAATTACATGGCATGGTATGAGTTCACTACAGGATAACATGTCACAGTGCTTATAAAGATTAAGTTTTGTTCTGGTCATGCAATTACAATGTGTACAAAATTGTCTCCACGCAACTTGGAAAGGTATTTGTTGTACATACAGTGTAAAAACAGGTGCCATGTGTGAGATTTTGAAGTCATCAACTTGATAAGAAATTTCCTTTCTCCAAAGGCTCATGCACTGTACAAAAAAATTAGTACATGGGACCACACACAAATGGTGGCAGAAATGTTTGACCAGAACATTTCAGCCATTTCTTGTCCTATTTCAAATAAGAGAATACTTGGAAGCCATCCTTTTCAAAGAACCTTCTGCTATATTCCTCCTAATAAAAAACTGAGAATTGTTTGGGGTTTTAAAACTTTCTCAGAACTCAAGCTTTATTTTAAAAATCAAAATTACCGGAGTGGAGAATCGCAATGAGAATCAGTTGACAGAGTGTGCAACAGTACAAATTCAATTCAATTCTTCCACCATAACATGCAATCAGCCTGTACACTGCAGCTTTTATATCATCATTGTCCTTCTCAAGATCTGGGCCGGTATTCAATTCAATACTTGGATTAAGTAAAACTTTTACTAAGTATTTTACTTGGCTAAGAAATTTGCTTAAATCATAATCAATTCAATACTTTGAATTTTACTTTAGTAAGCCAATTTTAAGCCAAAATCCATACTGATATGCATTGTGACATTATATTTTCAATGCGCAATTAACATGTCGCATCAAATACGCTCGAATACGCTATGATATCATTCCGCGCAGCTCATGATGACTGCGTATAGAAACCTATGCCTGCCAGTCAAGGCCTCCAAAATAATTGGCCTAAGTCTCCTAGGTAGGTGTCTTAGATTTAGAGTAAAATACTTAGCCAAAATACTGAATTGAATACCAAATTTTGCTAAATATTTTATCTAAGTAAAAAACTAAGACAAATACTCATATTTCTGACTTAAGTATTGAATTGAAGACCGGCCCTGTAGCTTAACCCAACATACATGTACCTTTCAATGTATTTCACACGGGACTTATCATCGAATGGAATAAAGTAAATTGGCTCTTCTTCCACTTTCAGTTAAAATGTCACAGATAAAAGTGAATGCTGCTCAGCTAGGTCTGACCTATTTGCAATCTCCCCCTTATAAGGTCACAATCATTTAGCTATGAGCGGGCCTCCACTCTTGCCATCCGTAGAGAGAGCGTTCTGTCTCACAATTTAAGTGCCTCGTCTGAATGTCAAGAAGCAGATGGATTTCTCTTAATTTTCTGCCTCTTTCGGATCGTAACAAGAGTGGGAGCATCTTGGACTACAGTGAGTCACAACACGAGCTTGATAAAAGGCTCTTCCGATGAAAGCATATTCACTCTCAATATAAATTGCATGAAACATACACAAGGCCTGCCTGCAAACTCATAAATAAATCACTTTACACCACTCATAACAATGGTGTGATCTAATTGAAGCAGTCATGGGGGGGGGGGGGGGCATGCCAGATACTATAAATTCCATTTGAGTCATTGTGTGTGTTACAGACTTACATGTACAGTAGTACAAGTATGTATATGGAGCAACAACAAAGGAATGGGAATTTTTTTGGTGGGGGGGGGGGGGAAAGAAACACGGAAGGCCTCCGCCGAAAATATGTTTCGAAAAGTGAGGGAGGGATAATCGTTATTACGCGAGCGAGCGAGCGAGCTAACAATAATTGCAAAACATAACGAAAGAAGCTTGATTTTGCTGTCAAAATGCATTCCAGCCCCATAAAATATTTATATGGTTGGCCTAAATTTGGTCACCTGACTCAAAACAGAAATATAATATATTAAGCTTTAAAAATCGAGGAGGGGGGGGGGGGACAATCCCCCCCCAGAAAAAATCGAGAGGGGGACACGTCCCCCCTGTCCCCCCCGGGATCGCCGCCTACGGGTATTATGTTGTCTATGATAGTACATATAGTTCAGATTTTTCCTTTTCCCTTCTTTCAATAATTTAAAATATACTATACAAAGTATTAGGAGATTCTAGCATGTCCATATTCTGATGTTGTACAGATACATGTACACATATTAAGCTAAAAACAGGCCAATAAGGGTTGGGTGTACAGTACGCCCTACACGTACATGTTGAAAGTAAAGGTCTGGCTCCGGGACTCATGCCAATGTTGCCCAGAGACAACAAAAACATGCATCATTCATTGGTACTGCATCCTGATACTGCTAAAATTAGTAACACAAGAGGGTACAAGCTATTTTGGGGAGATCTATTTTCTGGCAAAGACACTGTAGGGGAAAAGGATAAGGGTACATAAACAACAACCCATAAATAACCCCCTGAATCTGTCTTGTCAAGGCTTTTTTATATGAGGCAAAGCAATGACGAAGGAAATGCAGGGTAAATTCAGTTTTATGACTAATAAGCTCTGGCAGTTCACATGTGCTGCAATGCTTGTTTTGAAACCTCAGGAACTCTTTCATTAACGTTCTTGTACAATCGGTGTACAACTGTACATGCAATGTAATCTTGTAGATTGAAGGTCAAAACTTTCATTCAAACTTCAATAATTAACCCATTCCTGACAGGAATTATTTAAAGCCTAATTTGATCAGCTTTTGTTCTTCAAATTGGCAAACCAACATTTTTATTTCATTGCTACCTTTTCTTATAAAACGTCATGTATCTCAAATGAATATAAATTGACTGAAATTATGATGAGAAGTCAAAAAGTTGCCAATTTGCAGGGGGAAACGGTGATTTTAAACTTTCTATCACATTGCCAATTTAAGGATTTTAATGCTTATTTTCCTTTAAAAAAATGTCAGCATCAAACAACGAATATTAACGCAACCAAAATGGGCCCAGTTTGTGTAGAATTTTTTGCTCTTTCTGCTCATGTATTTGGTATGATTTTTAGGGCTTTGCATCAAAAGATATTAGGCCAAACCCCAAAATGTGGACCTCTGTCACGAATGGGTTAATATCAGCATAAGCATAGGAACATGTACACAAGGCATAACAGGCAGCCAAAACTTTCATTCAAACTTCAATAATATCTGAATAAGCATACAGTGTACATGTACATGTACAAGTAGGTACACAAGGCATAACAGGCAATGGGAAGGGAAAGGTTCTGCAGATCTGCCCCCCCCCCCCCCCCTTAAACAAATTCAAATGTTTAATTTTTGAATATTGTAGAGAACAAAATGATGTTGTCCCTATGATAACTGTCATTTCCATTTTGTTTTTAACCTGCTGAACACTAAGCCCAAGATAACTCGTGCTATGGTATATGGATAAAAACTTTTATACTTACATGTACAGTGTATACATCGTAAATCAAACAGTAGGCCTATAAAGTTTAAAGGGTTAATAGATAAAAGAGGCAGCTGGTATTTCCTGCATCTTGAAGGAGACATGTTAGGTAAATAAGGCAAGGTACATGTACATACATGTAATACTGTACATCCTTTTGCGGAATTTTTTCTTCAATCATTCTCATGTACAAAGTACAACGTGCTGTAACAGTCTTATTCCTGACATACCGGCACATGTAAATTGAATGGACAGCCACAAATGGACATCCTTAAAGATAGATTGCTCTCCATCAATGCCACATCCTGTTATTTTCATATGAGCTCTATGAATCACAATCATGAGGGGATTGCTTTTAAGCTCTTTAACATGCAACACAAGAGTGCTGGAGACAAATCATCTTGTTTAGAATTCGATGATACACTGTAAGTTTAATGATCCATTACAGGTTTGGCAGAGTCAGTACAAATAATTATCAGTACATTTTTTTTCCACTCATGAGAACATAAACATACTGTATACATTTACGTATACGGTATACATTTCTCAATAATCTAAATGTACATGTACTACATGTTATGTTGGAGAACTACCCCCCCCCCCCCCACACACACACATAAAAGAGGGGGGGGGGAGAGAAAATCTTGCTCCAGCTATGGGCCTACATGTACCTGAATGCCAATGTCAACAGTCACATAATTTTACACTAACCTGCAGTGTAGAGTTTGGGTTGAAAATGAATAACTTTGAGACCATTGCTTGATAACAAACACCGGATAAATGCAAGCCTACATTGGGAGGATTCTCAAAAGGAATTTACCCTTACATTTTTCACATGCATGCCCATCTACTGTACATAAAATACAACGTATGCACATTCAATATTCCTGTATGTTCTAGCCTTCATTACACATAGTCAGTGTTCATGCAATTCATTGTGTGCTTTAGACATCAGTACAAATTTGCTCGCCAAGTTGCTGTGAACATGATATCCACTGGGTTCGACTCTGCATATAATATCTAAGAAGTCCCCCAGCATCCCGGCAACTAGGCACGAAAATCCAATATAATGGCAGCGCCACTCTGCATCTTAATTGAGAGTTACGCTCACGACCGTCCATGACATTCAAAATATAAACATAGTAGCCATTCAGGCCAGTCCCTTGCCTTGAGTTATTTCTCTGATCCCCTGAAGTTCAGAATTATATAAGGTAGGTCCTTATCAGCTCGAGCTTGAGGAACAGCCTGCTATTCCTGGGATCTCGCATACCATATTATTATTATTACATGTATATTATCGACAATCAAGCTCCGTATACTGCAATCTAGCTTTCAAGAGCTAAAAGCACCTACGACCTACAATGTGCATGTATTATGCTGTATAGTTTGATGTTAGTGCACGCACTGTATATGATGGAATGGATACATACATGTACGTCAGCTCCTGAAGCTCGAGGTAATTTTGCGAATTAGTGGGCTATTCTGCAAATAAGTCTAATGGGGTGTTGCAAGAAGGTTGTAATCAATTGCAAATAATTGATAATTTTGAAACAACCATTCTGATTGGCTCAGGGTCTGCCCTTCTAAGAAGACATGCATGCAAACAATGATTTTGACTGGCCAGTGACAATCAGTTGCAACTTCGATTGCAACTTTCTTGCAACACCCCATAAGTCTCCTAGATTTGGGTGGCTTACTTTTTGTTTGAGCAAATAAGCAGGCTAATTCCATCTTTATCTGAGAATTAGCTGGCTATTCTCTGATCGGGCTAATTCATGGGATCAGAAATGGTGGGCTATTCCTCAAGCTTGAGCTAATGAGGACACGCCTACATGTACATGTAATGTTCCAGCAAAGCCCAAGTGAAATGCAAGGAGATATACATGTACATGTATGGAAAGGTCATTGGATGCTGGAGAGTGAACATTATTACCACCCACCCACCCACACACTGAAATAGAACACCTTTTCCAAGGCCCGTCTTTTTCAAATATGCTATTATTATTTAGCAAAACAGTTTACCAGCACATAAAGACAGAAGAAGTTTCGGATTCAGTTCCTTGAAGCTCCAGATTTGAAGAAAAGAAAAAAAAAAGGAGAGCAATATACTGAATAAATACATGTACAATGTACATAAGATAGACAGACAGATACATGTGTAATATACAGAAATGAATGAAACAGTAAAAAAAA
>CM057164.1:25020471-25069615 GCA_029962745.1 Echinometra lucunter
ATTAATGCCATGACATTTTATTCTGAGGCAAATGACAGTCTCCGTGCATATACTGTTCCATAATCTTTTCCTCCTATACAGATTAGTGGTATCAGATCTCTTTGTTACATATACAACGTATATCAAGGAATTATGGGGCTTACATCATAATGAAGAAAGTAAAAAAAAAATTTTAAAAAAATACACAGGAGTAGAACCAAGTTAGTATTCAAAGACTCTAGAATGGAAAGGGGAGGAGACTCAGGGGAGATGGGGGGGGGGGGGGGGAAAGAGAGAGAGAGTCTCAGAGAGTCATTTATAAGAAACTATTACCTGAATGAGGCATTTTGGAGACAAGATATGAGCACATATTTTGTCTCTCTAATTGATTAACTCAACACAAATATACGTCACAATGGTTCAGCCAGGGCTCAGCTGTATGACTAGGGTAATAATATTCATACACCCCTCCTTCACGAAATTTGTCATTTTCCTACTGCACCTCTGTACTATATTATCGGTCCATAATATCCATATTCCACCCTGATCACACCCAAGCGCATGCGTACAAACAAGTAAATTTGTTCACTAGCTTGTGTACGTACGTATGGGCAAAATAATGTCGCTTCAATAACGTTCAACACACGGAGGATAGTTCGCTGGCGGGTGGACAATTCCTGTGCTTTTCTATGAGGAAAAACTCTGTTTGCGCAAGCTCACACAAACTGAAGTTATCAACAATTTTAGTGTGCCAATTAGTAAACAAGAGCAAACTGTAAATAGCTGTTTAGTGTTAGTGTTAGACTCTACAACTTGTTTTGAGTTTTTCTTTGAAACTTCAAAGTTTAAACTTTAAATTAAATGCACCCGGTAGGGGTGAACAGGTAATAAATTTGACTGGCGTAACTTTCAGGAGATACCACATAAATTTCCCTCACTAGACCCATATTGCCTTCGTCTTCGACTCAGGACAATATGAGACTAGTTTGGGAAATTTACATGTAAATGTAAGTGGTATATCCCTCAAGGCCAGTCAATATTACATAAATGATCTTGGGATGTACCACTGACGTACATGTACATGTAAATTGAACTTGTTGATTAGGCCTACACTTCATAGAAATTTAACTTTTATATCTAGCATACAGTACATGCATATTACTGGATCATTGTGAATATACTACTTACATGTATTTATTCCTTATACTTTTTTTGGACTGTAGTAAAGGGCATGAAAATTTTAACGTTTGCTGGTCAAAGGGTGATGATAAAGAAAAACTGTAACTTGCTTCATACAGGCCAACCCTAAAAAAACATTTCATAGCTTTCTATGCCAACTTGACTGGGAATCTACACACACTGTAATGCGAACAATTAAAACTAAATACTTAAATCACCATAAATGAAGGTTTCTACTGTAGGTCCTATTTGGATGCACTGTGTATCTGCACGTAACAAGACTTGACACATAACATCCTCTGATAATTACTTTCATCTTAACAGAACAGGAAAGAGCTTGACGAGTATGCAATGCATGGGATACATGTAGCTAATGAAACCCATAAGGTCTTGTCAAGCTTCTTGTTATTTTCAGTCCTTGGTTTGCTAGCCAGAAATAACCCATACGCTGAAAGTTATAATTAGCCTTGACTCTCCAGCGTGCATATACTGGTAGTTTTATATTTTTGAACACTGTTGACGATACATGTACATGTACAGACATACGCTTTGTGGTGTTCATAGTTTTCATCAGAAGGGCATGTCCTACATTTAATCATTTGGTGTTCCATACATGTATGTTTCCAGTATCAAATAAAGAGGGATTACTACACTGATATTAAAAAATGCATTGGTGTACTGTACTTTAGTATTTTAGAAACCAGGCTCCACTGGTCCAGTATATTTGTGGTGTAGCAATAGGCCAATTTACAAAACACATCACATCCCACACACACAAACTCGATGAGGTGACCGTGTACTGTATTTCATGGCTGGCTGCAGGGGGTCAATTAATGAAAATAACAATGATAATAATAATAATGAATAGTAATATTGATAATAATGATAATAATAATAATAATAGTGATAATAATAATAATTAATTATAATAATAATAATAATAATGATAATAATGATTCAGGATTTGAATTCTTTCTGAGGTATTCATCCCGACATCGAACCTCGATCCTTTCATCAACTATGACAAAACTTCCTCAAAGAAGCGTCTTGCATTTTGACTCAGTTACATGTAGAGTCTATATCTACATGATCTACCTACACTTTTCTTTGTACATCATACAATGTACATGTAGATCTACACTGTACCTCTACGGATATTCACATTTGTGCAGTCAACCATGAAATATTCATGCCATGATGAATATCAAAAGAAACAGAGGTCAAACTACATCGCACAAATCTTCCAATTCAATGAATCAATCTCAGAACATTAAATGTACGCAATTATTTATTCTCTGTATTCACCTGTATTCACCTGTCTGAATACTTCTGAATATCTGTCGGCAAATTTACATTTCTTGTCAAAGTTGAACTTGAAATGTTACTGTTATTATTAATGTTAATGTAGTACAAGTTAGAACATGTATGTAGAAGTAACCTCGAATTGAATTGAAAAAAAAGATCACAAAGCTTGCAAAGACTTCCTTTTGCGACAGCCACCCAAATTGCTGACGGAATAAAGCACACCTTGCATGTTAGGTGGCTGTTGCAAAAGGAACTCTTGCCCAAAGTTTAGTATGCGACCAATATTTGATACAAAAACCTGAAGAAAAAAAAAACCCTCCCCATTCCATCGAAAACTGATGAACTTTCGACCCGTATTTTCTGGCTGTGATATCCACGCCTCCTCGGTGAAAACTAAACCGTTAGATCTATGGCCGAGTGTGTGAGTGTGACGTGACAGTGTTCTGTGTCCTCTGCTCTACCGGTACGCTTTGCATACTCACAGTCACAGCCAGGCGGCTGATCTTAAAACGATTAAAAAAAGGCATATATACCTTGAAAGAAACATGCAAGCAACTTACCTGAGAAGAAATAAGTGCTTTGTGCCTCAATTACAGAATCAAACTTCTGAATAAGGTGAAAATGTTGATCCCTTTTTACCTAAAGCAGCCCTGAAATCTGGATTCACGTACCGGTCGCTCGTCAAATAAATTTGTCGATAGCTCAAATCTTAACGATCACGTTAATCTTTGCAACCGTACCGGTATCGTTTGGATTCCTCCTTCACCTCCTCCTCCTCTTCGTTGACCTTTTATTTCCTTTCTCTCTCTTCACCACCCTATTTTTTCTTCTTCCTCCTCTTCCTTCTTTCTCCCCACCCCTCCTCCTCTTTCTCCTCCCTTTCCTCCTGTAAATTCTAGACTCCACCGCCACCGCTGCATGATTACCTCTTTCTTTTAAAATAAACAAAAAATTAAAATTTAAAATACAATGCAGTCGTGCCTTTCATCGATGCTCCCTTCCCCCCTCTCTCTCCGTGGGGGGGGGGGGGGGGGGGGGGTCACTCGCAGATTAGAGGGGTACCCATGCGTGTCAAAAAACAAAACAAAACAAAACAAAAACAACAAAACATTTTTGACCCAAGGCGTTGACGCCGTTTTAGGGGGAAAAGAGGTGGTTTTGAGTATTCCATTCGACGTTTCTGGGGAAAAGGGTGTGTTTTTTCAGTTGAAAATTTGACGTTTTTGAGAAATAGGATTTCTTCGACCTTTTGGGGTAAATTTTCCTACGCCGTGCCATTTAGGGTAAATTTTACATAATCCTACGCCATTTACGTCATTTAGGGGTAGAATTTTACACTAAAATAGGGTCCAGTCCAGATTTGAGATGCTTGGACGAGCATGGGTACTAGTCCAGTCTGGGAGTGACTCCCCCCCCCCCCCCCCCGGGTTTATCCCTTACAAACCAAGATCTTAAATATAGGTAGTTTCTTCTTCTCTTTCTCATTTTCTTTCTTTCTTTCTTTCTTTCTTTCTTTCTTCTTCTTCTTCTTCTTCTCCTCCTTCTTTTTCTTCTCCTACTGTCTTTCTTTCTACTCCCTCCTTTTTTGGGTTTGTATTATCTGTTAATTAATCACACAATACAAATCAATGTTAAAGCAACAGTGAACTGACCCTTATTATGATGTATTTACAACAGCGCCAACTTACGGCTACTCAAAACCAGAGACTCTTAGAAACATTATTTTCTTTGTGGCTTCTCGTGAATTTCCTTAGTATAATACAAATACATTTTAACAGATGTTACTAAAAAAAATAAAGCTCTCATTGATCAGAATAAAGCATGCTGGGAGCAAAAAGGGTACAAAATCAGTAGTTTAGGACTGAGAGGGCGCTATTTCAAAATCCCATACAAGGGTGCCAGTTCGCTCTGGCTTTAATTGGTACACATGTAGACAGACTTTATCAAACCATACACATTTGTGATTGACAAAAAAACATTTGACAGACGCACATGCACACAAAAACTTTAACAAATTACAGAAAGCGGCTTAACAGAACTAATTACAATGAGCTATATACAGAATCAAGTTTTTTTTTAAAGATGTGTATGGCACGCCATAAGGGAATCAAATTAAAATATATTTCACTTGAACAAATATATGTTTCTTTATCACTAAACCATTTCACTCCAGCAAATTTATATTTCACTTCTTTAAAAAAAGCATTCCACTTTTCACAAAAATTCGTTTCACATTTTCCACAAAAATATTATTTCACTATTCACAAAAATATATTCCACTTTCTTCCAAAATACATTCCACTTTTTCACAGAAATATATTTTACTCTTCACAAAAATATATTTCACTTTTTTCCAAAATTCGTTCCACTTTTCACAGGAATACATTTCACTTTTAAGAAAAAAAAAATCATTCCTCTTTCTCTCATACTAAAACCTTTTCACTTTCTGCCAAAAATATGTTCCTCTTTTATCTCGGCCTAAAGCGATCTTATCGACCTGGGTGAGCTTAACGGCCTTGGCGAGCTTATCTCTGGCTTAGCTAGCTAGCTCAGATCATATACCCGCGTTCTATCGACGGTGTACCTAAAATCCATTCCTCTTCTCTCACCGAAACCATTTCACTTTCTCTCAATAATTTATTTCACTCTGCCAAAAAAATACGTTCCTCTTTTTTTCTCGGCCTAAAGGAGGCGCTATTGGCGAGTTAGGTACTCTAGTTTTGCTAGCTTGTTAGCTTGGCGCGGGCTATATCTTTTGTCATTTGCTTGTTTAGCATCGGTATTAATGTTTTGTTATTCTATTTGGTCTGATGGGGCTGAAGGGGGGCGGCTTTGAGGCTTCTGCACTTGATTTTGAAGTTCATTAATACATCCAATTTATGCAGGGATATATGCAGGGTGAACAAGGGATGCTACCTCCACAGGCGAACTTTGGTTTTGCTTGTTTTGCCTCTTGGGGCTTGGTGGGGGTTTGGAGTCTTCTGCACATGATTTTGAAGTATGCAAATTTATCAAGGTTTATGCAGGGTGAATGATGGATGCTGCTTCTCCCGTTGGTCTGGCGAGGCTATATAGCTGAGGGAGGGGGGTAAGTTTCTGCACATGATTTTGAATATTCTGCATTAATGTGGCGCCTAAGCTTTCTCTCTGAAATGTGTCTAAGCGCTTTACAGAAATATCATTACCCCGGTCATCGGATTCATGCGAGCTTGCCCGCACACAATGTATGCACTTTCTGCACAGCATTAATTCCGGCCAGTCGCACTCACAATGCTAAACAAATCACAATGGCCGTCGCATCTTACCGGGTATACCACTTAATGGGTGAAAAGTGGCAAATGTACGTAAATTCATATCTTGCAGAAGGACACCCCGGACATTGTGGCTCAAGTAAGGATACTTATCCACTGGACCACAGCATCTCTTCTATGCATTTTTTTTTTTTTTTTTTTTTTTTGGGGGGGGGGGGGGGGGCTTGAATTCTCATAAAGTAAAACTCTATGCAAGCCAATTGGAGGAAGAGGCAGGGAGGGGGTTGTCACGGCATATTATTGTTACCAAAATGTGCAGGGTATTGTAATTCCTCGCAAAACTTGCCGCCCGATTCATTAAATGCAATAATATCACTACCATAATTATGATTATATTCATGAATAGAATTGGTTTAACATCAGATGGAGACGCAAGATGCAAACCAATTATTTTGTTTTGTTAAAATGTGTATATAGGCCTATAATAGATGGCATATACAATAAGGCCAACAATGCGAGCGAGCGCTTCCATTTTGTCCTTTCTTACATCTTTCCTTTTCTTTCTCTGTCTTTTCTTTTCTTTCCCATTTTTCCTTTTTTTTCCTGCCAAATATTGGGGGGGGGGGCCGGGCCCCCGGCCCCGGTTCCCCCGACCATGAGTGTTGCAACTCGAACTTGTCGATTGCTTCCAGTTCTACTCCAGTTCAAATGTCTATTTTATTGTGGCAGTGGCCCAGACGCGGTTCTGTGATATTTTCTAAATTGGGGTGGGGGAGTACACTGGCAGCTTCAGGGATCGCAATGAATTTAAATTCAAAATTTAAATTTAAAATTAAAATTAACTGATTTAAATCCAACCCTTCAGGAACATTCCCAATCTTAAAACATAACAGAACATAGTTACAAAAAACGGACATAAAACATAAACACTGAACAAAAAAGAATAGCACGATTGAGAGAGAGGGAGAGAGAGAGAAACACCCACGACCTGCACGAGCCGATGTAGAATATAATAAAACAAACTGACTTCGGACTCTTTACACATACATGTATTTATAATGAAGATATGACACAGATCATACAGATTGTGATGCATAACAAAACATAATGAATATCTGAGAAATGCATGTACATAACAACCTGTACGAAAATAAAACGCAGAAATTAGGCTAGAATAACTACTGAAAGTTATCTACTTATATTTCCCCTTACGACTTGCATTCCATGTTGCACACAACCACCCCCTTCTTCCAACTGTATACAAACCAACAAGATAACTTCGATCATGCAAAGAGAATTTGTTTATCATACCTCCTATTCAAACAAAAACATATGGCGAACGTTCATTTGCTCATGCTGCATCAGTTTTATGGAATAACCTCCCAAACTCTCTAAGAAACATCAACACGATAGAGAAGTTTAAATCTGCACTTAACATTCAAAACATATCTTAGCCTAACAAAGTAACCTTAGTGACCTATCTTTAATCATGTCTTTCCCTTTTCTCTCTCTTAGAGCGCATAGGGACATACATACGCGCTATATAAAATCTGTACATTATTATTATCATTATAGCTTGCATAAAGTTTTACTTCATGAGAATTCAGCCAACAAAATTAGCATAGTAGAGGTGCTGTGACCCAGTGAATAAGTCTCCTGACTTTGAACAAGGTCGGGGGTTCGAATCCCTGCTGAGGCACTAGTGTCCTTTGGTTGGTTGGTTTTATTTTCCATATGAAAAGCAATACAAAAATACATGCAGATCAATATATCAAATTATTATAAATTTTAATTAATTAAAATTAGTATTGATGGCAGGAAACTCTATTCAGAGCCATTATTCAAATGGCTCTGTTCTTCCTAGAGGTCCCAGAGAAAGAAAGAAAAAGTAATGAACAAACAAACATGACATTACCACAAACTGAACTGAAAGTAACATAAACAGAATAAAAGAAATCGTGTAAACGAAACCCAGTGACCTTACGATAATGCGGCCCTATTCCTAACCTTCATACTACATGTATGTCCAACGTACCCACCCCCGGCCCCCCCCCCCCCCCCCCTCCATTCCTGAGATGCACCAAAATTTGCCACTCTCCATGGTGATGATTTGTTTAGCATTGTGAGTGCGACTGGCCGGAATTAATGCTGTGCAGAAAGTGCATACATTGTGTGCGGGCAAGCTCGCATGAATCCGATGACCGGGGTAATGATATTTCTGTAAAGCGCTTAGACACATTTTAGAGAGAAAGCTTAGGCGCTACATTAATGCAGAATATTCAAAATCATGTGCAGAAACTTACCCCCCTCCCTCAGCTATATAGCCTCGCCAGACCAGCAGCATCCATCATTCACCCTGCATAAACCTTGATAAATTTGCATACTTCAAAATCATGTGCAGAAGACTCCAAACCCCCACCAAGCCCCAAGAGGCAAAACAAGCAAAACCAAAGTTCGCCTGTGGAGGTAGCATCCCTTGTTCACCCTGCATATATCCCTGCATAAATTGGATGTATTAATGAACTTCAAAATCAAGTGCAGAAGCCTCAAAGCCGCCCCCCTTCAGCCCCATCAGACCAAATAGAATAACAAAACATTAATACCGATGCTAAACAAGCAAATGACAAAAGATATAGCCCGCGCCAAGCTAACAAGCTAGCAAAACTAGAGTACCTAACTCGCCAATAGCGCCTCCTTTAGGCCGAGAAAAAAGAGGAACGTATTTTTTTGGCAGAGTGAAATAAATTATTGAGAGAAAGTGAAATGGTTTCGGTGAGAGAAGAGGAATGGATTTTAGGTACACCGTCGATAGAACGCGGGTATATGATCTGAGCTAGCTAGCTAAGCCAGAGATAAGCTCGCCAAGGCCGTTAAGCTCACCCAGGTCGATAAGATCGCTTTAGGCCGAGATAAAAGAGGAACATATTTTTGGCAGAAAGTGAAAAGGTTTTAGTATGAGAGAAAGAGGAATGATTTTTTTTTCTTAAAAGTGAAATGTATTCCTGTGAAAAGTGGAACGAATTTTGGAAAAAAGTGAAATATATTTTTGTGAAGAGTAAAATATATTTCTGTGAAAAAGTGGAATGTATTTTGGAAGAAAGTGGAATATATTTTTGTGAATAGTGAAATAATATTTTTGTGGAAAATGTGAAACGAATTTTTGTGAAAAGTGGAATGCTTTTTTTAAAGAAGTGAAATATAAATTTGCTGGAGTGAAATGGTTTAGTGAAAAAGAAACATATATTTGTTCAAGTGAAATATATTTTAATTTGATTCCCTTATGGCGTGCCATAGATGTGTTCCTAAATTACTTCGTTCATTTTGTATTCATTTTTCTTTATTACTTTCAAAACTCAGTGACTTTATGTCCTTTTCAGTTGGATGTGTATCTTCCTTTCTCTTCAAAGGCTTTTGATCACCGCTATTATTACATTTAAACATTTATTTCACTTGCAGTAATTCCTTCAATGAAATCCAAATAATAATCCCTGCAAATTACATGCTGTCAGTTGTGGGAGTCTAAGATATTGGCTTACCTCTTTCCACAATTCTTTAACTTTGGACAGCTATAAAAGACGTGTTCATAATTTTCATTTTTTTTTTTTTTTTTTTGGGGGGGGGGGGGGTTGTTTACAGAACTGAACATTAATCATATTATTCTTGTTAACCTATACCAAAAGGCTTACCATTGGTCACAAAAAGTGATACTGGTTTTCAAAACTAAAATTCTCTCTGTGTTACATCTATATTTGTTACGATGACCGCGAGCCTCCAAAACCTCTTTCCACTATTCTTTAACTTTTGGACAGCTATAAAAGACGTGTTCAGTATTTTCTTTTTTTTTTTTTTTCATTTTTTTTTATGTTAACAGAAGTGAATATTTATCATATTCTCGTAAACCTATTCTATAAAGCTTATCATTGTTAACAAAAAGTGATACTATGGGGTTTTAAAACTAAAATTCTCTCTGTGTTACATCTATATTAGTGAGGATGACTGCGAAGCCTCCAAAATATCTGACCTACTAGTATTTGTTTCTGTTAAATTGCAAAAAAAAAAAAAAAAAAAAAAATGAAGACTCTAACTAAATGGTTTGCCGCCCTCTACAGGATAATGAAACACATTAAGTCTATGGACATTCGATCCCAGTTAACTTTATTTGATTTAGGTATAGTATTTTGAAGATATCCAATATTTTATCCATCATTTACTCATCTTGCAGTCTATATGCGAGGTCTGATATATGAAAGAACCCCCCCCCCCCCCCCCCCCCATCCTTATAATCGGGATTATATTAATATGCCTATTTCATCTAACAGGGATGTATTACGTATACGGGATTAGATTTCATCTAGCAAAAACATAAACTTACATCCGTATCGTACCGAAAAAAAAAAAGATGCCTTTGATGACCTTGGAAGGAATAATTACGTCATCAGTCATGATTCATGATCATTCATGATATTTTTAGTTGAAGTTTAGTTGCGGGGGGAGGGTAAAATTGGCACCTTTTGTTCCTGTCTTTTGCCCCCCCCCCCCCCCTCCTTATCCGACTCTCATTTTTCTTTACTCTTTTCTATCTTTTTATTTTGCGAGTGTGTGTGCAAGGCCGTACGAATATTTTCAATGACTGAGGGTACACACAAGCGAGAGAGCAAAGCCACCGAGCGGGAGCTATTGCATTTTTAGAATTGAAATTGAAACGATCTGGTGCACATGCATTTTGAGGTGGATTTTTTTTTTGAAATTTTCAATAAATAAAATAAGGAAAAAAAAAAGAAAACAATTTTTTTCTCTTAAATTTCGGGGGGGGGGGGGACTTCTCCTAGCCTCTCCCCAATGTGCGTGAGGCCATATGTGTGTGTGTGTGTGGGGGGGGGGGGGTGATCACTTATCCTGCAAACTTGAATGAAAATCTTGTCAAATATCTCCTCCGTAGTGATAGCGAAGGGGACGGATTCAGAAATGAGGGGGGGGGGGGGGCAAGGGAGGGTCAGAAATATATGTGCTCATAGTAATCTACCAGTATTTTGAACCTTCCGCTAAGAAAGTAATAGGAACGTGCTTATGCTTACAGGTAAGAAAAGAGCTGGCCAACACGAGGAGTAAAGCCTTCCAAGGGGGCATGGGCATCAATCAGATGGGGGAGGGGACATGCATGGGGACACGCCCCTAAACTTGGGTGGGGACACAATAAGGTATGTCCCCCCAAAGTTTAAGCCGAGGCCTTTTTTTGGAGAGTACGTGCAACCTCCCCCCCCCCCCCCCATATATAAAACGAATTGACGGCCCTGCCAAGGGGGACAAGTGCAACTACTTGATTTCAAATTCAAACCATACTCAGATACGAGATCACTGCGCATTCCACTAAGCCATAACGCTTCCTTTATTTTAGATTTTTACATTCTGCAGGGGATACAGTTTGGCACGTTTTACACATTTGATCAAGTTGATGTGTATTCAAGACATGTCACATTACTTGATGGGGGGGGGGGGGGGGGGGGGGGGAGGGGGGACTTTCCAGCTTGCCCCTGGCTGGAACAGTCAGTTGAATAATTATGATAATTCATTCAATAGCGCATATACACACCATGTAACTTTCTCCACCCCATTTATGCTATATGGAAGTTTGCAAAGTTTGAAGCCTGTCAAACAAATTCAAATCCAAAACAACACCGTATTCTCAAATATTATATCCCTGTGAAATTTATTATTATTCCTACCATGTGGTTCCATAAGCTTTAAGTAGACTTGTATTTTTGTATATTATAGTGATCTTCATTAACCCTAAAAGATCCGGGCTAATTCTGGTCTAGTTATCCCCGGAGGGGGGGGGGGCGCTTTATGGCCCCCTATAATCTCGGCCGTGGATCGTCGGATCGGCAAGAAAATTGACATGAGGGTAGATAATGATGTAATCTACAAGGCTATATGGTTAGATTTTATCAAATTGTTTTGTTTTAGTTTATATGAATTAACACAAAGATTTAAGAATAGCCCACTCCCATTTTTAGTTAATATGTTGAACAATAATTGAAGATTTCCATGATTTTTCCCCCTTTTCCCGTTCAAGCCTGCTCTTCTTCCTCTGTATATTCAAATATATCTTCTGCATTGTCATGATTGCACTCATACCGTCTTATCCTTTGTACAAACTAAGGAGAGTAAATGTTTCAACTAGTGTTTTTACATGTTTATACTGGTATTTAATTAATTTTCATGTGTCTTGCCATTTACCCTTTAAACATGTATATATATATTTTTTAATGTTGTAAATATATTAAACATGTAAACATGATCTATCCAGCCTTTGCTGCTTTTCATGTGAAATGTCTAATGTATCAAGCATGTTTATTCCGAATAAAACCATTTTGAATTGAATTGAATTGAAATTAACTTAATATGCTAATTTATTCTAGAAATCATAGTTTTGGCTACATCTCACTGAATAAAGCTTTAGGAACAATGATTTTTGGTACAAATGTTTTTCATAACATTCACATCGACTCCTTTACTAAAAAAAAAAAAATGGGTTATCAATTTTTTTATGTATTCTATTGTTTTACAAATTCCTTATGTATTTCTTTGTTTTTTAAACGTCTTTTTTTTAGCAGAAGTTTCTGCATTTATTAAAGATACAAACATTGGAAAATATAACGATACAAATCAAATTGATACAAGTTAAGTGTGACAAATATACAAAGGAAAAATATATATACTTAGATAATATTAAAATAATAGAGTTGGTTTTAATGAAGAAATAAATATAAATGCAGGGGCCAGCTATCATAAGCCGAAAGGCTTGAGTCGATAGCAGCCGGGGTGTGTGGGTGTATGTGGGTGTGTGTCTGCGTGTGTGTGTGTGTGTGTGTGTGTGTGTACGTGAGAATGTGTGTTTGATGTTTCTCACTATTTTAGAGAGAGTAATTATTCTTTCCTGACAGTATTGACATAATTTTGAAAAGTTCTGATTTTGCCCATAGGTTTGTACACAGTCATATACAGAAATAGTGAAATTTTAACGACATATGTAATAATCGTAATCTGACACTGGCACCGTAGGTCTGATCGACATAAATTTGGTATCAAAACGTGCAGGAAAGATCAGAGAAAAAGTCATTGAAACTCAGATCGATACATCTAGTTGTTGCGGAGTACCGTCAAAAATTCAACAGGGGGGGCATAATGGCCCCCCCCCCCGATATATTAGGGTTAACATAAATCAATATTATTTTCACGTTTTAAACATATATTACAAAAAGTTACTATATATAAATAAGAAAAACAACAGTAACAGTGTTTTTAAACAAGATAATTTATCTTGTTCACTTAAGAGTCTTGGCGTGCGTGTGTTATAGTGTGTACATACTGTGCATGGTAGCCACAGATATGTCTTTTTACGAAACTTTTCCTTTGACGATTTGAAACAAATCACAATATCATTCCTATAAACACAATAAAATCAGCATTTCCATTACAAAAATAAAAAAAGAAAAGAAAAAAAAAGAGCCCCCCCCCCCTTCTCTCTCTCTCTCTCTCTCTCTCCCAGTATGCTGGATGCTGATACTATCGACAGCATAAATCAGGAATGTATAACACCAACTATCGACTGTTTCCTTGTAGGAGGGGTGAAGATTTCTGTATGACATTGGATGTTGAGGGGGAAGCATTACATAAGTAATAAGTAGGCTTTGTTGATTTCTTTTTAGTTACATCATTTCAAAAGGAAAAAAAAAGGTTTGGAATGGTTATGTTGTTTGGTCAGCAATTTTTTTTTCGTGATCTTGAAATATGACACCATTTCAGAGAGTACTAGAGTGAATCAGTTGTCACACGATGTAGCAAACGAAAAGAGATTGCGACGTTTCTGCTGCAACATGTTCCGATCTATGACACCATTTGCCGCTAATCAGCATATAGAAATAACCTTTTTAGTCTTTATTCATGAACTAGTAATAGGATCAACTTGAAACTTGGTGGAAATGTGCTTTGTTGCCATTCTAATGGTTTGTATTACTCATTTTGTGAGAAAACGATTCTTTATATTTTAATTGATTTTTTGTGACCAATCACATTTTGGATTTTTAATAGCTAATTTTACATTCGTGTGCTAATTATGCAGAAACGGTTTCTCGTACAAAAAATGAGTAATACAAACCTCAGAGCAGTCATTCAACATGCATCATTCAAAGTTTGAACTCAATCCGCCTCTGCATTCTCGCACAATCATTGTCAAAATCACATTATACATCTGAAAATCTTACTTTTGAGAAAATAGAGAAAATAAAGAGACATCTATTTTTAGAAACATACACACATTACAAAGACGTTAAAAAGCAACACTATATGAATTTTCTCCAAATATATACAGATATGTTTAATCAAAGTTCAATTGCACAATATTTCGGATTGTACTAAATTAAATTCTACAATGAAAATTAAATCAAAAGGTTATATTAGTTAAAGTATTTAGTGGGAGGAAGCCCAGCTACCAGTGTCTAAGTAGCTAAGGTTCCTCTGAATATGAATGGCTGGTGAGCATTGTGGATGCGGTAGTGGTAAGTTGGTCATCCTGTATAACTTAAACTACACAATTAACTTAAAACTACAAGAAAATAATTGATGATCAAGAATAAAAAATATTCACATCACAAAATTTTTTTAAAATATGTACATCATGAAAATTTGATAAAAGCTATAACGAATATAGAACAGGATAATTCACTGAAATTGAAATTGAAAATTTGATAAAACTATAATGAATGCATACATGTACAAGAGGAAAATTAATTGTAATGACTAATCAAATTATATGGACAACCAGTAATAAATAGTAAGGATATAAATGCATAAGCATAGATGGAGCCACAACCAATTTCAAATGGGTTCACTGGCACACCATTTAATATATTGTAGGTACATTGAAACTGATCTTGTCTCCATCACATTAGTGGGCACCCGTTGAATATGACCCCCCATCCCTCTCTTCTTCCGCTTCCTCCCTAGCTTTCTTAGCCCTCCTACGTAATTCCCTAATTCTTTTAATTAATTTACTTGACTTATATTTTGCATTACTTATTCTCGAATAATCCCTTTTTCGCGCTACATGAATGGCATGAGCTCCCATCGTGAGATCTAGGTGTCTAAATAATCTCTTGCGACCATTCTCTGCGCCACAGTTGAACGAAAGGGCTGCAAGGTTGACTGCAGTTCGAACAACACGTGGCCCTCTCCACAGGTGTTTAGGACACCTTTTCCAGATGAGAGCATTGAAGCTCTCATTCTGGTTCTGGGTGATACCCGGGAGGCATCTCTCAAGGAGATCTGGAGCACTGAGTCGCGTGAATATAGGCAACAGGTAGTTGAGAAACACAGGGTCTAAGTGATTCTCATTGTTTATCTGTTCGCCTGTCTTTCTGTACTCACACCATCCATTCTCGGGACAGTACTGATGACGCACGTCACTATCAGTCAGCATTACCGAGTGATAAAGGACTGCCAGTATCGCCCTGCGCATTTTCTCTACAGCCCTAGCCTTATCCTGTTCATTGCTTAACGCTTCCTTATTACTATTACTACATATTGTACTCCGATATAACTTACATAATCTTCCTATTGATAGTGTATCTGATGTTCCCCTTAGCCTACCCCTCCCACACCCTACCCCCTTACCATCACTTAACTTACGACCTGCATATTTCTTACAAAAATTATCTAATGCTTTATACATACGTTTCCCTACATGTCCTACACACTCTATCTTATGTACTTTATTCCCATCCCCATAGATCCCTTCTACACTCTTAAAAGAACTACTATCCCCATCACTAAGCATGTACTTATACCTTAATTTATATTTAGTTACTGACCTACTCCACAATATTTCAGCTGCTGCTGCTTCCATACTCCCGCTAGACCCATCATGACCCCCATAACATTCATGCCCAGCCTTCCACTTCTTATACCTATCCCCCTCCCTATCCCATCCCTTCCGTGCACTACATTCCTTACATACTTTTGACAAAACCACCCGATCCAAAACCTCCCCGGTATCTACTGATATCACCACCCCCACCCCATGATTCGACGTGTCCCCACGCTTATGCCACGTACCATCATAGGACACTACCACATCCACAATATCATTTGGTCCGATGGAGGGGTCCTTTTCCCTAGCTCTGTCCCTCAGGCGCTGCGCAGCCTCCATCATCTGCTCATCAGACGCCTGTCAAAAAAAAAAAAGAAAAGAAACATCCTATTAGTATTTAGTAACATGACTTGTATTGAATAAGCAAATGATTTCTCTTTTTTAGAAATTATTAAAACTTTATATTAAATGGAAAACATTTGACAAAATTCTACACACCTCATCTGAAGCCTTTGCCACACAGGCCAAGTGGCGCTGGTAGCTCAGCTGTGTCAAGGACGGTGCCAGTCCCATGATGCTGAATAGATCTGCCAAGCCCACTCTCCCCAGCCCAACCTCCGAGGCTGCCACAGCTGCGAGTCTGTTGACTTCTGCACATTTGCCTTGATTAATGTTGTTTGAGGTCATGAAGGAGTGCTCGGCATTGCACTCAGAACATCGCAAGATTATGTTCCTGTTTATCCCTCTCCTTTTTGTTTCATCTTCCAGGGGGATAAGGTATCCTGCAATTCAAACCATGCATACACATGCTTAAGAATTAATCATTTTTAAAATTTAGCTAACAAGATTATCTCTTCAAGGTCCTGAGATAAGCTTGTACTCCATAGTAGTCATCGCGTTGGAAAAGCCTCAATACCTTTTGTATGTATTCCCAGGCGTTGGGGCTTGGTAGAAAATCACACACGAGAGGAAAATATCTATTTAAAATCCATTTTCAACTCTGAATCCCCAAATTTGTGGAATACAAAGAGTTGAAGAGTCCCGAAATCAGATATCTAGCAAATTTGAAAAAAAACAAAAAAACTTGCTTAATGCAATTTTGTTGTCTGTTTTTGACTGCTGCAACGGTGAATGTTCACAAGAGTCCGAGGTACATTTGGCCCTATGAGTGGTAAGTCTTATTCTATTTTTTTTAAATTACTGTATATATATGTATATTTTCTCTTTTTCTATCTGCATTCATCTCATTTTTTATTTTTGCAGATTATATTTGTAATATTTGATCAAAGACATTAGTAAATTAATATTTGCAAAGGTGAAAGCTAGTAAGTAACAAGCTGTGCTTTATACAGACCACCTCTTTCTCATATTTTCAATGCCTTGATCATGAATTTTATTCTTGTTGTTGATGAACTTTACTGATATCGTTCACGAATGTATTGTTTTCAGTTTAGTGGAAAGAAATAAATGAACTTGAACTTGAACTTAAATCAATAAAAAAGGTGGAACTGAGTGAAGTGAAACCGGAAGGCTCAAGTTTTTACACAGCAAATTTAGGTGGCTGTCGTAAAAGTCTGTCTTTCCTACATCAACATTATACTTTTACAATAATAAATATATGATTTAGTAATATCTTACCTCCTGGGCACATATGAGCTTTCTGAAGAGCATCTGCCAGGAGAGTCCCACTGATGACATAATTCCCCTCCAGAACCTGACGCGGATTTTTATGTATGGGACCAGGCTTGGAATTTAGAGCAGCATGGGATTTATTGAGTTTTAGCTTCCTTTCGGAGGCTGTCAGGGGTGGAAGATCTAGATCTATATTTTCCTCTTTCCTGGCCTTCTTCATATCCGCCCATCTGGTTCCATGGAAGCCTCTCCTCTTTTTAACATATTTCTGTCCTTTTCGAGGCATTTTTGTTCCACGTCGGTTATCTAGCTAGAGAAACGCGATCTTTGGACAGACTTCACCTATAGATGGCAGCAAACACACACAGAGTGGATGCTTTCACATTCGGACCAGAGGGGCCGTGGGATCAGTGGAGATGCCGTGGTCCAATGGTTATATAAGGCGCTGGACTAGAGACGCGCGCGAAGATCGGGGGTACAGTTCGATGCCCCGAATATGGCATTTTTTTGTTTGTTTGTTTAATCTACGTTGCTCTTTTATCGTACATCAAATAAATGAAGTGCTACAGGCATGTTGATACCAATGTGTGCTTATAAAAATGTATATAAAAAAAAAAAATAAAGAAGAAGAAGAAGAAGAAGAAAAAAAAAGAGGTGCCGTAGTCGAGTGGTTTAAGGCGTTTGACTGGAGACGCGAAAGTCGGGGGTTCGATCCCCGGCACGGCACTTATGCCCTTGAGCAAGGCATTTTATCTACATTGCTGTTTTATCGTATATCAAATAAATTGATGTGCTATTATGCATATTTATACCAACGTGTGCATGCTGCTGTTTTAAAAGTGCTCTTTTGATTCGTATCTTACATTTGAAAAAACAACAACTTCTATTCATAAAGCACACAAAGGAAATTAATCAAAAGCATTTAATCAAGTGATTAAGGTATTTCTAGTGCTTTTTTTTTTTTACCCCAAACTCTTAATTTAGATTGATTGGATATCAACAGATTGAATAGAATAAGAAAATTTCAAATGATTTTTTTTTCTTCAAAATTTAGCATTTTAACATGATATTTGCCTCCTTGACTCACAGGTGCCACGCATGCACAGAATGAATGAAGCAATTAGCAATGTTTCCCGTGCTCTAGGTTATCTAACTTTTTGATTTTTATATAGGAATGCATTTAAACCTCTGATATTACATGTGCAAACTCTAAATAACAAAATATGTAAGATATGTTATGAATAAATACGAAAACGAAATAAGAATACAAACACTAGTGTGTATTTTCAGAGGAGGGCATTATTTACTTGCCTCTTAAAGTAGTTTTTGTAAGGACCTTCGAATATCGAAGGGCAGATTATTCCAGACTTCGGGGGGGGGGGGGGGGCTTTACGTCGCATATGGATCGAAAAGACTTGGAAAAAAAGTATTAAGAAAATCACCCTCCAACTAATTTCGACAGAAAATATGTCAACTTTCTCAGCATCATGAAAATATATGCTTCAGAAAACCACACAAAACGTCTTAAGAAATCCAAGTGATGGAAAGAGGAGAAAAAACCTCACTAAAATGAAATTCCGATTAATTGCTACAGAAACTATTTCAAATTTCCTAGTATCATTTTTAAAAAATGCCCCTTGATAGCCACATGCAAAACGTCACAATACCCAGAAATTCAAGCTGTGGAAAGGGTTGATGATATATGAAAATCAATTTTCTCTTAGTTGCGACAGGAAATATTTCATCTTTCTTATATATATCGTAAAAATGCACTTGATAACATTTTGAAAAATCTAAGAAATCCAGTGAGGCAGAAAACTATTAAATAAAGAATTTACATTGTTTCCTACTTTTTTAGTATCATAAAAAATGCGCTCAAAAATTTCTACAAATCTAAGAGGTGGAAAGAGATGAAAAATGAAAAATAAATGAATTAACAACAACAACAAAGTGACAATAATTTCATATTTTTCACCCATTTATACACTCTACCACACATTTATTGTTGTGTGCTTGTCCAACGTACCGTACGTACGTCACCAAATATATTGACAAATTTGATGAGAAATTGGTCGCAAGTGTTGCTGAGCTATGTGGCACACTCTGCAATGTGATTAGTTCAAAATCTGCAGATTAAAAATAGTCAATTTTGAGCAAGCTATACGTGACAAAGTATGGACAAATATTTTTTTTCTGTCCTAAGCATTTTTTTAATTTATCGTTATGTTTGATTTCATGTATCGTTAGTTTTGATTTCTGTACACGACCTTGCTGAAAAGCAGGGTTTTTTGTTTTGTTTTGTTTTTGGTTTTTACCCTTGATTAAATGAATTAAATACAAATACAAAACAAAAATTTACGGAATTAAACAGTATTCAACGCACACACATACACTCCCACCCACCCACACTCACTCACCGTACCGCACACCCGCACACACGGGCCGTACGCAGAAATTTTTTTCCTGGGGGGGGGGGGGAAGGCAAGATGCATAAACATTTTAGAGGAGGCCCAAAAGCGAGGGAGTGAAGCGACCTAGCTGGTCATGAGGGCACTTTTTTCATTTCGAAAAGTGAAATTAAGGGATTTGGTGCACACTTTTCGTGGATTTTGTGAAATTTATCAGTAAAAGAATGTAAGTTTTCAAAATTTCGGGGGGGGGGGATGCCTTACCCTCCCCCCCCCCCCCCCCCCCCCCCCCCCCCCGCTGCTTGCGGCCATGCCCGCACAAGATTTCAACAATGTCAACGCGTTGGATAATTTAACAAGAATGCAGCCATACACCCAGATCCATCAAGCAGTCGACATTTAACATGTTTAATGCTAGTGGAGTAGAAACTGAGCACCCGCGCCCCTCACAATTCAGTGACAAAATATCAGAACGAAAACTTAGAAAAAGTGGTGTGAGAATAAAAAGAACATGAAATATAATATTGAGGAGCAATAAAAGAGCTTTAACGAATACGTTTTGCAATTCACCGAATAGTTCTGTCGTAGTTCTTATTTGGGTGTCTTTATTACGCAGTTGCCCTCCTTTTCAGTTTATGAAACCTTCTAGAAGTATTTTCCCCCTTTGAGGTCGTTTTTCTACATTGTGCTTGCTATCAGTTCCTTCTATCATGGCCATTTTGTATCATAGACATTTTGTATATCATTGCAAATGAACTCGAAGAAGAGTTCAAAGAACAAAAAGAAGTAACGACAATACATGTCTTCAAATTGTATTTCCGGTATACTATGTAGCCACCAATTTCAGTTGTAAAATATAAAAAATAACGCATGTAAATATTAGATAAACAATTTTCCCTTTTTGGCAAGTAAGTGTACATAGTGATCATGTTCACATTTGAAGAATTTGAACAATGTTCTTTAAATTTCTCCTTCTGGTAGAATATCTTTTGTGTCTGACATTCTATGCAAAGTTAATGTTATTGGTAATAGGTTTTTTCGACCTATAGTAGTCCGCACAGTATTGTCCACGCATTATATGCAAAGTAAGGCACCTTCCCTTTTATTCATTTTTACATGTATTTGTTCATTAGTTTATTTCTGTTTATTCCATTTATTCATTCCTTTATTTCATCTATATGAATTTGTTTCCCTATTTAATTATCAATCGATCAGTTTATTCCATTTATTGCCCTGCAGGGAAAGGTGAAAGGAATTGGCGACTTCAACTGAAAATGTACATGTATCTGGCAGTCATAAAGAAGATTATACTTAAGCAAACTACAAGAATTAAGATAGGAAATGACAACGCGTTTTGCTTTTGATATTATTGTCAAGAGGAACGGGCTTAATGTCGTTTTGAATTGCTTTCAATAACTGCTAAGTGAATTGTTTTGACCTGCGAAGTACACCCCAATAAAAGCCCCCCCCCCCCCAAAGTTATAAACCCCACGGAAAAACACTACAAAGTACATGCAGCAAACATCTTTTACATAATGAAACTATACGTGTTAATTAAACTATACCGCTCACGATGGCGGTCTCTTGTGTTCTATCATTTACCTCTTTATTTCAATAAAAAATACAATGTTCTTTATTTCTTGTTTTTATGATTTGTATTGAATATAATTGTACATGATATTCCATTTATGTAATATCTATGTAAGAATGTATTACTTTGCATTTGTTAGTAGAACGTATCAAACAAACAAACAAACAAAGTAGTTCGCAACAACTATAATTAGCTTAAGTATGCTTTAGGTAATTTCCTTACTCATTTTTTATACATCTTCTATCCTAATCATTTGCCAGATCACTTCGTTTGTAATATTAAAAATCCAGTAAGTTTCGTTAGATTATACATACATAATAATCAAAAGAAAAAAAAAAAAAGAATCCACAATCAACAGAATTCAAGACCGAAAAATCTGAATTTGTCGTTGTTGTTTAAAAAAGGAAACTTCATTTATTTTCTAAATCACAACTGACGATGAAATTATCGAAGTAAGAAAACGCTTTTTGATTGAAGATTGAATTATCAAACTAGAATTCAAACGTAAGATTAAAAAAAAAACCCTCTTGATGAATATGATTATAAGCAAAGAACAAAATTTGAAAAAAAAAATAGTTTAATTCAGAGAAAACAAGTGAAAGAGAATTCACCCTTTCTAATTGTCAGCATGTTCTAGTAAACATTCGAATCAATGAAAAAATAATACACACCCAGGTGAACCTCGTTATAACAAACTCCTCTGGATCAAGGAAATAATAATAATAATAATAATGATATATTCATAATGCGCACATTCTATTACAGTACCACTCAAGGCGCTACATAATAATCAAGATATCGACAGGAATACTTAAGTAATCTTATACAGAAACAATTTAAACAATGTACAAAAATAGAAAGAAAAAACAAAATCAACAACAAAGAAAAATCATTCCTAGTAGCTTTGCATGAAAAGAAAATGTTTGAGTCTTGTTTGGAAAGCTGTGAGACAAGTGGTGTTTTTAATGTCACTGGGCAGTTTGTTCCACAAGACTGGTGCATTATGTCCAAAAAAACCGATTTTCATAGTGGGTGGTTCTGCTTCGAGGGACAACGAGCATGACGAGCATAGTGGAGGCAGAAGAAGTGCATCTTTATATCGAAACCTTGTTACACCAGGGCTTAAAATAGCAACAACAACAACAACAACAACGACAAAAAAAAAACAGAGAAAGGGGACCGGCAAAATTACCTTGTTATAAAGTGAGTCTGTTATAACAGTGTTCTTTATAACGAGGTTTCACTGTAATCAATTCCATGTACTGATGCTGAAAACTGAAAACAATACATTCCCAAACTGATTAACGATCTGAGGAATCCCTTCGACTCGAATCATACACAGTAGTAGTATGCCTAGGCCTTAATCCTGTTTATCATGTTTTTTTACTGTTTGATCGAACTCCCTTGTTCATGAATCTGTAGGGCGTACTCTGTCGTTGTAAATATCCAAACTCTGTTGCTCTCAATCGCAGCTCGATTAATACGAATGAATATGACATGCAAAGTATAAGTCTTCCAGTCTCTTGTTGCACGACAGGTCATTCCACTTCCTTTTAGCGGAGACACGTGAGATGACACAGTCTTCAAGGACATTGTTCGGTTCCCCTTTATCCCAATCTGAAAGAATCAGGTGTTCAAATGAAATAAACATTGTTATATAATCTTTATTTTTCTATTTAGATATATCTTTAAAATATGGTATGGCCCTTTTTTTCTTCCCCGGATGCATAACCTATGATAGCAAAAGAGTGTGTGAGCCTTGTTGTGAGCTTGGTCTTGTTTGGTGCGTGTCATGTGAGTGTGTGTGTTGTGTGTGTGTGTGTGGGGGGGTTACGAGATTAGTGCTCGCGTGTGGGTGTGCGTGTGTATGTTACGGGGGAAGTGAGGGAGGGGGATAAAAAGTCTGGGAAGACACAGTTGAGTGACATATATCATATAGAAAAAAGACATTAAAACAGATAAGGGGCATTGAATCAAATTACGAATTCTGTATTACCAAGACGATAATTATATTCTGATTTACTGATTTATACTCATACTTTTCTAACGAGTCTAATACTAAATAGGCATCTCCAAAACTATCCAATGAAACAATGCCCGGATAAGACGAACGCGTTTATGTATTTATATATGTGTGTATATACATACAGTATCCAACAAAAGTAAGGACACCTTTATTTTTACCAAAGCTGAAAATTCCAACATAATTTCTTTAAAATGCATCAAAAACACATAGTAGATATTCTGTGATACTTGTATTGATACAAATTACTTATTCAATAACAACAATGGAATATCTTAAGGATATTGGTGGCAACAAAAGGTAGTAGGCCTACATCCTAGCTAAAGGGTACTCACTTTCGTTGGATACTGTATAATCCTAACTATTCAGGATAATCACTTTCTGAAATATGAAGTATGAAGGCCTCCTGGTCATGAAGCATGCATGTCAACCACTTTTTTAAAATGAATTTACAGTGTAGAAAGATGAACAATCATGCACTGAAGAGGAAAGATATACGGTGGAATTTTAATTTGTGGGGGGGGGGGAACATTTATGAACTTACTTCGAAATTCAGTCCTATCTCCCTGTCGGTTGATTTCACAATAAACCCCGTCATCCTCTCCCCTCTTACAGTTGATCCAAGAAAGCTTTGCCGGAAGAACCCCTTGCAGAGCCTCGATTTCTTCTTCACTCTCTGGTACCCAGAGGGAGGGGTATCTCTGTACCCCTCCTAGCATGACTGGATCAAGACTTTCACAGTATTGCTTTGCTTCACTACCATTTAACATGGCAATGCCCGGGAAGATGTAGCATTTCCCTAAACCGGGCAGCCATCCTATGGAAGGAATCATATAAAGTAAACGCTGAAATATTAAAAGGAGAGGAAAGACGTCTGCTTTCCACTTCAAAGCCCGAAGCCCCATCCTAATATACGTTCGTACGGTCCTTGTAGTTTTGAAACTAAGTTAACGAAACAATGACTCACTATATAACGACGAGGTTTCACAAGGGCCCAAAATAATACCACTCGTTTTTCTGAAACTACAAGCCGAGCGATCGTCGTTGTTAACCCCGGAAGTAGATACTGAGATGAGGGCCTGCGTAGACCAGATTGCGAAATGTTGCGTACCGAGTACGCCGCAATAGGCTAGCGTACTCATAAAAAAAAATGCTGCGGGCAAGATCGACCAACCTATCGCTAGAATGAGAAGAATTGTGGATTTTTCGTCGGACTGGCGTAGGATAGAGTACTCTTGCGTAGGCATGGCGTACAGTAGCGTAATATTGCATAGACTTGCGTAGGAATGGCGTAGTGTTGCATAGACTTGAGTAAAAACTGCGTTCCAATGCTCGGCGCCGAGAGTAGGCCGGCGTAGACACAGCGTATAGGGCCGCGTGAGCTAGGCGTACTCGCTACACAACACTACGCAACCCTATGCAAGGCCCGACTTGAAGCCCGGTGTGAGTCCGTTCCCATCATACGGTCTGAAACTTCAAGACAACTGCACGATAACTACAGGATAACTGAAAGTTTTGAAACTACAAGCAAAACTTAAAGTTTAGCTCCCTTCGTATGAACGTAGCTTGGTTGACAGCTTTCGGAAGCATCTCTTGCAAACTATGCAGATTCCAGACAGCGAAAGAGAAGAAGCGTGAGTTCTGGGAGAAGGTAAAAGATGATTTTGAGATATCTATTTTTATGTTGCTATGGACATGTTGAAAGAATATCACAGGAGGGATTGCCTGAAAGAGATTACTCTTAAAAATGCCCTCATATTTGAAATATGACGAGAAAAAGCTCGAGTGTTTTGCCCGAAGTTAAATCTGCGTGTAGTCCCATATTGTTGCATCATTATGTCTAGGAACCTTAGTTTAGGAACCTCGATTACAAGCATTGCTTTCACGGTTTCCGCCACAATGCAGCTTGCATTTATGTATTCATTTACTTAATTATTTAAAAAATATACACTAAAGCTATATGTAGTGAATCTTAAAGTCATTGGCTAACTTTGTGAGCAGCTGATTAAAAAAAATTATCAAACTAAGATGAAACATGTGTATGATACTTGTATTTGTACTCAGAAACCCTGAAACCAACCGTAATTTGAAATGAAAAATTGTTGATAAGACGCAAACGCCGATTTTATTAGTTTTGGTCTCATGAGACAAATAACTAGAGAAGCATTTTCAACCAGTTAAAAAAAAAAAAAAAAAAAACCGTTGGCTGCACCTCTCTCCCTGTACTATACATGATATGCATACACGCATACACTGTTCAGGTGAACTCTGTTCACATGCACGCTCCTTATATCCAGTCTGTGCAACCGACCGTTATATTTTCTTCGAAACATTGGTTTACATTTTTAATATTTAAAAATACTTTCCGTCGATATCATACTTTGAAACTTTCAGACTGGTATTTTTAAATTCTCACAATGTTAGCCTTTTACTTTAATTTTTGGTATTTTCTGCTTGTATTGATTTTAAAGTGAACATTTCTGTCAATTATTTGCTGCTATTGTGGAAATAAATGAAATGAAATGAAATGAAAATATTTTGATGAGCATTTCAACAGGATCATGGTGGTTTCTTATACCATTATGGTTTCAACTTCTCAGGGTATACACCAGTTTTTCATAATCATACTTTAATCAACTTTTCCAAATCGAACTGAAACCTCTTCTACATTGTAATCGCATGACCAGAACTCAAGTTTATCTTTTAGTAAAGGACAAAAATATGATGATATTCAAATACTTTTTCTTTAATTTTCTAACATAATCATACAGTATTATGTGTATGTACTAATACATCGGAAACGTATTGTCGGGGTGAGCACAGTCAATACTTTGACTATATAAAGCATGGTAAAGCACTGGGACAAAACCAGTTATCTCACCGACTGTGTTGCACAAGGCTGCAGATTCAGAAGTAGGGACAGTCGTCCTAGTTTCAATTGTCCCCAGGATAGGTTCGGGCGGAGCATGATTACGGAGGAGTGTTTGGTTGGTATCATTGAGATCATTGGTGGTCACACTTAAAGGTGGGTTTGTTTTGCAGTTGGGAGGAACACCATCATGACCAGGGAGTCCATTTAGAGTGTTACATTGGTACCCAGTCAGGGTTTCCTCACACAAGCCTCTTTCACACGGACTGTGCAGACAATCTGTTGCATGGATGAACAAAATGGGTGACGAACTGACGAATGTGAACTAATTCTGGCAAAGTTCATATTGATCGGCAATAAATACAACATATCGAAGGTTTAGTGCAACAAAGGGCTATCTGCATTTTTTTAGTTGAATGAGATTTCGAAATTAAAATGATCCAGTAGAGACCGGGAACCCATCGATAACAATGGTTTCTACAGCAAACTTTGCTCCAGCTGGGTATCACCCAAAATGGATATGGCTATCTGCTTTAAAATGCAGTGTGCCAGGGCAACAAATCTTTATTTCAAGATTTATCAAAATTGCCCAAAATGCAGATAGCCCTTTGTTGTACTAGACCCTCAATATACGGAAGTGGCAGTCTGGCAGAGAGGACAGATGTATACGTACAATATTTCATTTGTGGGGAAGGCCAATGGGTGGATTAATGAACAGTTTCCATTCTCGTTTACCCCTTTCTCTTTTTCTTTCACCAATGCCACTGAATGTGTTTACCCTTTCCCATTTCATGGGGGGGGGGGGGGGACTATAGGCCGTTTGGAATACAGGCATTACATTTTTCCAAATAGATATTGCATCTATATACCTGTACAGTCACTGTGACCAACAGGACCTAGAAAACAGTTAGGACTAAAAGTCCACAAACACCTAGTTGGAAGAAAACCAGTTTTTCTCATGTTTTCACAACTTCATCCCTTCCTACATTCCCTTTACAAAACATACAAGTTGAGTCTCTAATTTCTGGAATATACATCAAATAAAATCACACCGAGACAAGGAAATGGTTTATGATAATTTACATAATATATTCCGTGAAAAATGTGAGAAAAACTGGTTTCTGTCTGGTGTAGGTAAACCCTTGGGCCCAACTGAAGAACTGTCCAACTTTTCCTAGCTACCTGGAAATCGGCAGACTCTGCGTCCAAGAGGGATGCCGAGTTTGCTCTCCCTTCTCCTACATCGTGTACCGTCGGCAGGAGAATCAGGTATCAGCTTAGGAATGGTCTGAAGCATTCTGCCATCCTTGTACTGCTTCTCCTTACATTGATCCAGCGTGGGAAGCGTGTAGGTAAGACCATATCCATCGGAACAACAGGTATCCCGGTGAAAGGGACGGGTCGAATCTCCGGACGCTTTCTGTCCTGTTCGCAACATGATGCAAGAACATTGGGTGACTGTGTTTTATGATATTCCGTCAAAAACAATAGGAGAATAGAATAGCTCAATTAGCCTTTTTGTATAATGAGCGTTTATCTATTCATTCATTTATTTATTCATTCATTTATTCATGTATTCACTTATTTATCTATTTATTTTCATTGATAGATATTTAATCGGGATGACTAAATCAGTTAAAAACTGTTTTAGATCTAGGTCCTGAGATAAAAAAATATGAATATCAAAAGGCAATTACAAAGAGATATGTAAATACTATAATGAAGATAGCGATAAGAATAATGATGCGGCGATAGTGTATTTTGGAAGGTGCATGGGGCAAGCATTTTTCTGGTTTATAACCTTGCACCACAGGTAAGTTCATTTTCGTTTTACATGTTTTTAATAAACAAATAGGGCTATTTGAAGAAGAAGAAGAAGAAGAAGAAGAAGAAGAAGAAGAAGAAGAAGAAGAAGAAGAAGAAGAAAAGAAGAAGAAAAAAAGAAGAAAGAGTACATGCTGGAAAAAAGTTCAGGATCATGCAATAATGATGACGATGACCATATACCATGACCATCTGTGGCAACACCTTTGTTATATTTGTGCAGAGCAGATAACTTGATAATACTCACCAAACGACTGGAGAATCGCAAAAACAAGCATAATGGAGAGTTTCTCGGCCCAATTCTCCTATATATTATGGATGAAATAAGAGAGAATGAGAGAGAAAAAAAAAAAGATGAAAGAGAGCTTCAGACAAAAATCAAATTATCATGTTGATGTCTCATATTCAGCACTGACATTATCCTATACGGTAAAGTAGATCAGGAAAAGTGATTTATATAAACTACGCAATATTGATAGGCCTGGGGGTGGAAGAGGGGGAGGGGGCAAGGTATGATTAATCCCTCTATCTTTAAGGGGGGTGCTTATCGATTTTGTCCGCATGGGCCCATAAAAGAAACTTTTTTTGTATCTTTACTGTGCATTGCAACCTTATAAAAATAGGCATATTAGTGTTTTAATGCATGTGAACTTCGAGCATTCAAATCTAAAAATAATCTCATTTATATACATGTTTTTTGCATCGGAGGTATAATCTTATTTAGGACTGATATAAAGATGATAATCAAACGCACTTTATTATTTATTCATTCTATGCCGGTTTGACGTACTGCATTAGCCATGTTAGCAACAAACTACTATTATGTATTATTATGATTACATACAAACTCCCATCTCCCTGCATACACCGTGTACGTCGCTTTCGATGGACTGTTGTCATGGTTGTTGCAGGGAGATGGGAGTTCCCTGGTTGTAGTATACCGTGAGTCTATAGACCAATTTCACGGCCGGTTTATGTATTTGGCCCTCTATCGGCGACGCCATTGCTGCTGTGGGCAAGCGCGCTGACCGCGATTGGCTCTGTGTACAAAATGAATGTAAGATATGAGATATGCCCCGATATTGTTCCATTTACTTTATTCTAGATCAATAAAATAAAGCATGGATACATGGGTAGATGAGGTAAGACAATGGTCATATCTGACGGATGAAGGTATGATGTATTTTTGTAATTTCGATGGTTTTTCAACTTAGTTTTGTCAGTAAAAGTTCGATTGCAGCATAGAAGCCGTAGTAAACGGGAGCCCTAAATCTTAGCGTGTTTACAATATCAAGTATTCACTCATTAAATTTTACGCCAAAGTACATAATGATAATGTTTCTTGACTTAAGAGTCCCTTCTGTTGATGTTTTTACCCACTGGCGACGAATTCCTTCACATTGCTTACGGAAACCTGTGTAGGGAGTACGGCTTCTCACACAAACAGGCTTCATGAGTCAAAAGCGAGTAATTTCGCACTCAGTTAGCTCCCAATTTTTAAACTTTCTCTAATCCTTGTGGCATTTGAACACCGCACAGCTGCGACCTGAACTTCCCTGATAATTTCTCATTGCAAATATTAAAATAAATCTGCATATACTGGTCAAAATAGACAAAAAATCGAACGAATGTACATAACGCGCTATTGACTTGTGTACTATAAAAGTTGGAGCGCCCACCCCAGTATGTCGAACTGTGTCGAACAGTCTGCTGCCCTCTTGCGTTGTGAAATTGGTCTATACAGTCTGCTAATGCTCTTTTCGCTTTTTACCCCACCCGCCGCGCCTGTTCATGTGCGTAAAAATAACGTAGATGTAAACACAGACTTTATCCTCATCTTGAAGTCTTAATAATGTGCATGCAAAATTTAGTCATGAAAATATGAAGGCTGAAACTGCCCATACCACGCTTAGTGTTTCGGAAGGCAAGAATGCGACTCATTTCATCTCCAACCAAATATCCGTATAGTTTGGCATTCTCTAATTCATGTCCAGGGGAGTGTTTCATGAAGAGTTTTGTCGGTGATTTTCACTGAATAATTTGCTTTCAGCCAATCAGATGCAAGGATTTTCAGTAGCTTATAACATTTGTCGGTGATTTTCACTGACAAATCTCTTCATGAAATGCTCCCCAGATTGTCATGATTGCGTCTAAAATTAAAACCCCATTCAGTTAGATCCTTTTCTCTATCATTTATTGGTCGTGATGAGACCTTAAAAAGGCATAAAACATTTTCACAGCTTGGTCAATAAGGAAAACGATCGGGTTCAGTAATGGAGGAAAATTACCATGATTACAATGACAGTCCAGAATCCGAAAATGAGATCATCATCAATAATTGACTGTAAATAAAGCAAATACCGTGGCCTTCAGCAAAAACATATAGTATAAATTGTATTTTTGCTTGCTCGCTTAGCTCGCTCAGAAATAATGAGTAGTCAGAGTAGTCTTAACAACTGCAGTTATTAAATAAAGATTAGAAAAGATATGCCAAAAATGATCCTTAAAAGAGTGAAGGGATATACCAACGCACAGTGAGCCAGGGCGAACCCAAAGTGCGCCAAAAGTCATTTTGGGCAATTTAGTTTTTTTTTAAGTTTTGTCATGCCCTGTTGAAAGACATCACTTTGAAGAATACTTCAGTAAAATATTTAACTCCGGTATGTATATTAAGGGTGTAAATTTCCTACTTCAAACGCCGAAATTCGACACATTACAGGTTTCAGTGCAAATAGTGACCAATTTAATAAATGAGTGATTTCAACATGTAGTTTTTAAGTTATCGATCTAAAATTGCTCCCACATATTTCTGGTAGTTCACTCTACTGTATGAATGGGTTAAAATGGATAGAAACGTAATCTTTGTGAGTATAATAGGGTAATTATCCTAGAAAATGGACTGATAATCCGTGGTTTAAAAAAAAAATAAATCTATAAGAAACGTTTAGATTTCCACAGATTTCCAGGTCAATTTTACTACTACCAATTTCCCTGATGTCTCAGCTTTCAGTTGATACCAGATTTGGCTGCCCGTTTCTGCCCGTTTTTATTTTAGTGCTGATTTTCTTTGGCACATTACCCGGAAAATAATTGTGTTAGTTTGGACCGCGCAGCCACTGAAAGATTCTCTGCCACCATATACAGCGCCTTTACAGCGTCTTTTAATTTCACATAGCAATATCCCATAAACACTGATAAAAGTAAACAAGATTAATCAACTATAAGTAAACAAGATTCATTAATTAAAGGGCTGGTTTCAGTTGTTGAAAAATCCCTCTTCTAAAGTCGCAAGTGTATTGTTATAAGCCTAAAACTTTCCTCTGCGATATGGTATGATATACCCATAGGCGGATATGCCTAAGAATTGTAATATACATAGCTAAAAGGTATAGCGACTGTTCACATGGTGTGGAATCCAAAATCTTTTTGATTAATTCTTTTAGCATATTCATTTTCTTTTGCGATTACTGGTGGGTCATTTCCACGAATGACTGTACTAACTATGTAGCTAACCGCTCATCCATCTATCCATACACATACTCCCTCTATTTTTTCATCCACCTATCTATCTATACCTATCCCTCTTTATCTATCTATCTATTCATCCTTCCATCTACATCACCACAAATCTGTCTATCCATGATCTATCTATCTACACGTATCCACCTCTCTATCTATCATTCTATCCATTCATCCACATATCTACTCTTATCCCTCATTCTGTCTATCCATCTATCCATACATCCGTCCATCCATCCATCCGTAATATCTGTCTTTAGGCCCATGCATTCCTCTGTCTATATCTATCCTATTTATTCACATTATCTTTAGGGAGTCCTTCAATTCAATTCAATTCAATTTATTTACCACTTGTGGGACGGAACACCCTATCAGCATATGCTGTTTTTCGTAGGGGTCCATACACACATCATAAAAAAACAATGTACAATAACAAGGTATAACAAAATAATGATGATAAGAAACAAAACAACAAAACATAGATAGGTAAAAATTATACAAAATACATAGGAAAGGATAACTAAGAATACATAGAACATAAATATAACATTAAAAAGGCAACAACAAAGCAACTCAAAGTGAATAAGGAAAAAAAAAGGAGTACGGGGGGGGGGTGGGAGGAGATAGGGGGAAAGAATGCAGGGGTCCTTAACGGCAATTCAATCGGAATTTAGGGGATATCGATTTTTTTAAGATGATTTTTATTTATCTATCCATCTGTCTATCTATACGAGTATCCTGCCCACCCCTGATCAATTTATCTATTCATCAATCTATTTACACCCTGGATTGAATCCCTCAATCTATCTATCTATCTATCCACCCATCTATTTATCTGTATATCTATCTGCATGCATTCCTCTTCTCAGTAAATCTTCAGAAATGATTTCGAAGACTCTTCAAAATTATTCATTCATTCTTCTGGCATTATGAACAATACGACAAAAGGACCGAAAGAATGCATGGACTAGACTATATCATGTTTTCGATAATTCCATTATACCTGAATAATTACTTTTTATTCATATCTATAAAAGATTATATGTACATTATACTGAGATAATTATGTGGAGGGGGAAAGTGGCATAATGTGGAACTTTTATCGAGAAGAACTACAGCGAATGGCTAGAGACAGCAGTTCTCAATGCATTTCGACAGCCAATCGGAAATCGGTTTTTCAGTGACGTCACAGGTGTTTGAAATTGTTTTCATTAGATTCTACGGGTCCGATTACTCTGAGACCCATCATTTAACCATAATATTTCAGCAAAACTGAGTGAATATGAATTTTGGCGCACTTTGGACACAATGTTGGAGCCATCCTGGCCCACTGTGCAACGCCTCAAAACATTATTTCTCATTCTCTTGTTCACCCTTCCAAAGTGCCCACGTTCTCAAAAAGTGCCCTATTTCGCCGGTGCCAACCCCCCTGCCAAAGTTTTTTTTCTAAATCAATAATTATAAACCTTGAACTTCAAAAAATATCAAGGAATAATGACGTATATAAAAAGGGGGAAAATTTAACGTTCTTGTTCGGAAGAATAAGAAGGGAAGTGGTAAAGCTGCCTGCTCTGAGTAAGCATTTGAGATGGGCCCTATAAAGGTTTATGTTGGACTCCAAAAAGTGTTTACCCCGCCCCCCCCCCCCCCCCTCCAAGCTGGGACGCATTCGCCGAGCCTGATTAGGAAAATAATGAACATAATAAATATAATAGCTGTATAGAAGAATGGTAAAGAAATATTAGGAAAGACAAAGACAGTGTGACAATAAAAGAAAGAACTTACCATTCCGAAAAATTTCCCCCCTGGATGCTCAAAAAAACACTCGATATTACTGCTGTAGAACTTTCGCAATTATTATCGCTCACCACTCTGTTGACTGTAGTGAAAGAAGTGAACTAATATAAAGCTATTGTCTGATTGTTGGCATTGAATATCTACAAATAGCCGAACTCAAGACTTTGTCTCAGATGCAGTAAAATGATATCACAACTACCAATAAAAACACGCCAATTCGAATAGTACTTTCACTCCGCACGGGATCATTAACGTGATCAATTCGTTGAACTTTCGCAATTATTATCGCTCACCACTCTGTTGACTGTAGTGAAAGAAGGGAACTAATACAAGGCTATTGTCTGATTGTTGGCATTGAATATCTACAAAATAGCCGAACTCAAGACTTTGTCTCAGATGCAGTAAAATGATACCACAACTACCAATAAAAACACGCCAATTCGAATAGTACTTTCACTCCGCACAACGTGATTAATTCGCAAAAACTGTGTTCAGGGAAAAGTCACGATTCAGTACGTTACGGCGAGGGCGTCGATTCAGTATAGCGACGAACTAAAATCAGTGAACAAAATGGACATTTATTACAGGGGCTGCGGAACATTTTTTTTTAGGGGGAGGAGGGGATGACATCCAAACAGGAGAGGTCCAGGGGCGAAAACCCATGCCCATGAAGCCCTCGTTTTTTAAAAAATCGTTTTACTATCCTGTGAGCAATAATTTGAATGTTACAATTGATTTTTTAATCATATTTTTATTTTTGATGTTCTTTACTATCTTTCTTTTGAGACGAAATTGTGTGTGTGGGGGGGGGGGGGGGCTTGTACCCCCTACCTCCATTTCTCCTGCATTATGGGCCTGTTGCAATGACGGTATTAGTCAATATTTAAACTTCAAGGACAAGCGAAGTTAAGAGAAATAAGTGAGAATCATCCTTGAATTTCTGCGTCACAAATAGGGCTTAATTTCATGTTTAACTCGGTGCACAATACATGAAATCCTAGTCACCTCTAGACTGTAGCCTAAAAAAAAAGCAAAAAAAAAAAAGCAAAAAAAAAAACAAAAAACTACCTGCCCTTAACATGCAGGCAGCAATTGAAAAAAAAAAAAACTTTTTCGATTTCCCCCAAACTTTTATGAATTTGTAGTCTTATTACCAATGGATAAAGGACTTCGGATTCCTTGCCCGATGTATACCGGTATGATGCGTACAGCGTTAATTGCGCGGTTTGAGAGAAGTGCATGCAGATATCGTGTAGTGACCATGGTGACGGAGATGATTTTTATTGTGGTTAGTAAATTATTATCAATAATTATATCAACAGCACAATACTAAATTATTAAGTAGATCAAATTGTCAGTTGACGGTTCATAAAATCAATAACCAGAGTTTTGTTGTTCCTTGTACTGCGGCACGAGGAATATGAAATACGGAAATACGACAATTCAGTGTCCAGTGGGTTAAACACACTTTAACGATCACTAACTGAGCTGGGGTGTTTCACAAAGGGTTAAGTTTGACTAATGGGGTGTTGCAAGAAAGTTGCAATCAATTGGAAATTATTGCTAATTTTGAAACAACCATTCTGATTGGCTCAGGGTCTGCCCTTTTAAGAAGACATGCATGCAACAATGATTTTGATTGGCCAGTGACAATCAGTTGCAACTTGCAATCGATTGCAACTTTCTTGCAACACCCCATTAGAGTAGTGCTTAAGCGCCACTGAGCATTTGGTATTTAACGCGTAATCTCATTGATAGACTTCCAATTATAGTGCGCGTCCCCTGAGCATGATCTGACCAATGGGGTGATGTGTAATATAAAGCACGCAAGTGGGAATTTAAGTGCGACTTTAGTGAAACTTAAATCTTTGTGAAACACCCCCTTGATTCTATAGGTCAAAATAATTTTCAAAAAGGCCATCCGTGATGGCTTTTGTTTTGTTTTGTTTTGTTTTGTTTTGTTGTTTTTTTATCATGCACCGGCACAAAACAAATGATGGAAACACTTGGATATAAAAATATGAAAATATCGTCAAGCGGTTGATATCATGATTAATGGTTTCGCTGATGAATAATAAATTTTCATATTCAAATTCAATTGATAATGAAGTTCACGAACACAAGCTGATTCTCTTTCAAAAGTTGGTTTTTGCCTAGACGGATTAGCAATTTTTTATGACGGGGGGGGGGGGGGGGAGGGGGTAAGAACAGGTGTTGACGCCATTCGATCAAACCCTTCACTGTCTTTGTTTTTTATCTTTGATTATTTTTCTTCAGACTTTTTAACCGTCAATCCCTAGAATAAATCGGTATGTACCTGGAATACCGGGTTTGTTTGTACCCTTTACTCACGAAAATAGGCGTACCCCACAATTATGGGTTTGCACAAGTATGCACATGTAGAAATTTTGTGTGTGTAGGAGAGGATGCGTGTGCGGATACGAGGAAGGATGCTCTTCTATGGCTATTTAAGCGGGAACGGTGAACAAAGAAAAGTTCCTGAGAACTACGCTCCTCGGATGTCAACCAATAGTCCTCGAATGGCAAAAAAAAAATAAAATAAAATAAAAAAAAATAGATAAGCCTTATTCCGTCAGCCTTCCGAGGACAGGAGAACAATGGAGGAACACTAGCCCCCCCCCCCCCTCCAGCCTAAATCGAATACAAAAAATATTTAGGATTGAATATGCATCGGTTTCCCTTTTATTGACTCATAGTGTATAGTTCATGGATTACGATTCTAAACTTTAATGAAACAAAGCTTCGTGTAAGTTGTCGTGGGCAATTAAGAAGTAAAGACAGTGGTAAGCAGGTAATTTCCCATATTCTCATTTCTTCATTCTAAAAAAGATTTTATTTACCATAAATCACCTTTGATTTAACAGTGATATGACGGAGATGAAAATATTAATGGTAACCGTTTACGTAACGCTGACAGTGTGAAAAATGTCCTTTTGCTTACACTTTTGTGAAATTTGAAATTTACATTTATTTCCTTTTAAGACAACGTTGTTTTTTGTTTAAAAATTAATTTACAGAACATTCATCCAATATATATTACATAATACAAAGAAGGTGGTGAACATCCGAAAATTGGAGCTTGAATGTGTTGGGGACGTCAAATACATGATGACAGTACTAAAAATATTTCAAATACAAGAACATTGTTACAGACATTACCGTTATAAACAGATGAAGGAAATCGGAGTAAGGGTGAGGATGGGATAGATTACAAATAAAAGGAAAAGGGTGGCATTTGGATCATTTATGTTTATGTTACGGAATAACAGACTGATAGAAATCATCGTAAATAGAATATGTGAACATACTGAGTTGGTCGGACTTAGAAAACAACGACATACAAGACAGAGTACATCCCAATTTCTATCCCGTATCAAGAGAGATAAACATGATAAATGAAGGGCTGGCAGTTATAGCTAAAGTGTCCACGCACATTTATGGATAATTCGTATAATATATTTTGATTAAACATGTATTTATTATTCATTTATTTATTCATTTATTAATACATATTTATACAGGATAACAAAGATCAGATTTATGTTTTGCATCTTGGTCCTGGACTCCTGGTAATGAATAACAATATGAACATAAGTGGTTGAGAAGTAGTTACAATTAATGCAATAACAACGTAAGACACAAGATTAACCATAGTAATCATGTCAGTGACACGCAAAGTGAGTATTGTTATACAAGATACAGTCAGAACATAACATACTGAAAATAGAATATTTTGCTTCTAAGTACAATAATGTTAACCAGAATAAAGACAGTATTATGAACACATGCTTAGCGGGTAATGAAGTATGATTCAATATACGCTATGAGAAAACACGAAAGTGAGTTTTGTATTTGGTCAACAAAGTATTCCATATATGGGCCCAGAGTATAGGATGTCATCATTCTCATGCATAGTTCTATGTTTTGGTAAATGAGTTTGATTAGCACTTCTAGGGGGTGTAACATAAAGAGATACAATCAATCTTGCAATTGTATCTCTTTAGTACATGGTTTGCCATAGACTTACGATTGACATCAATCGTAAGATTGATTGTATTTTTTTATTTTACACGCCCCTAGTGTCGTATCCGAGTTCAGTTGAATCCCGATGTCGTCACTCTAGATTCAAAAGTGTAACCATGATCGTTCGGCAACCCAGAATTTGACCCCTATTTCGCGGTGTTTCAAGTACATTTTCAGCCTTTTTTTTACCCCTATTTGGCACAAAACGGGTACAAATTGGCCTTTAAAAAACACTCCTATTTTTCGCATTCCATGTACACTTTTTGAAAACAAGGACCAGAAAAAAGCACACCCTTTTAAAATTCGAGTAGCGGCCTTCAAGCTCAACACCCCCCTTTTTTTCAATTTCGAGTACAATCCTTTTTTTCGAAATCGCGAACATGCTCAAAAAGACCCCTTTTACGCGAAATTTCGAACGATCGTGCGTACACGAAGTCAATACAGAGTGACAAAACCGTGAGCTGAATAGGTTGGGATTACTGAATAATATTGGCGTATAATATATCAATGGCGTAAAGTATATAAAATAAAGCCCACTGGCCGATTTATAAACGATAAAGATCATGATACGTTAGGAAACTTCACATGTTGTCCTAAAATAAGAAACAGACGTTACCGTATTATAAACGATTATCAAGATTGCTGGTTAAGCAATTATTATAGAGCTCTTAAAGTACATTTTGAAAATTTTAATTAAAGGTCCACTGAAAATGACGAACGTTGTGCAGGCCCCCCCCCCCCCCCCAAAAAAAAAATCAAAATGTGCTATATGAAAATAGTTATGACATAGCCCGAAGATAGATGTGGGGTATAAAATATACACCCCTCACTTCAAGACTCATTACTATTACGGAGGATAGCTCTTAATTCGCGAGATGGTTCCTGAATATCTTTGAAACGACACTTTATGATACATCGGAAATTCTGACCAAAAACAGGATGCTTGAATGCATAGATGAAAGGGTTGAAAATCGAGTTGCTGACGAGAAGTACTGCACTGGAAGAGAGAGGAATGTTGTCCGATAGAACGGGAATAGTCGACACTAACAGTAAGCATATTGCAGAACTCACAACGCATAAGAAGAATACGAAGACGACAACTGCAAGAGTTTTGGTGACTATGATCTCTCGACCAGAAGCAGCAGGTGCCACTTGTCGTCTCCTCCTGCGGATGTACAAGGCGATGTGGATGTAACAGCCTGTGATTATAACGAAAGCAGAGCTAGCTGAGACTGTCACGGTTATGCTGAGGTACGTATCACTTACTAGATCGTCTTTCGAAATACAAGCCTCAACGGAATCCGAGTAGCCAAACTTGACAACTCCAGCAATTTGTGGTACGACCGTTACAAAAAGTGGCAGGCTCCAACTCGCGATAATCATCAGGATAACGTTTCCTCGACTAAATAATCGTTTGTATGTGGTGTCACTTTGTGTAATTTTTATCCACCTGTTGACAGCAATCAGTACTAAAGTATTCACACTTACTAGAATTGTTATGAATGTGATTTCACCTGCAGCAGCACAACTAGGCCCCGGTGGCTTACCATACTGACGAATAACATGGATGGCGTTGACTGGAAAGAAGGCGCAGTTTAAAAAATCCGCAGCAGCGAGACCGACGATGAAAGTATTTGTTTTTGTTCGGAGTTTGTTTGAGAGAATGACAGCTGCAACCACGAGACTATTACCTATCAAACCTATTGGTGTCATTGCAATCATGACACATCCCAAGAACATATCGATACCTGACAATGTAGAGTTGTTTTCAAGAGTATTCGCCATAATCATCAGGGATCATGATGGTTATACAAGGTAGACTTTAAAGATTACTGTAGCCTTGGTACGTCCTTTGGATATCACCTTTTTCACTGGAAATCTTATTCTTCAGCAGTTCTGCGGTGTGATAGACGGGAAAATGCCTATTGCTTAGGAAGGAAATTGCCTTAAATCCTTGTGCAAATGAGCGCACTGAAAAAGCAATTGAAATAGAGGATAATAATAATCAATACTATCACTAACAAGAAAATACGGCGATCAAGGTATCGTTAACGAGTGATATTGTTCCCCAGAGAGCTTATTAACGCTTTAAACGTGAATAAAGAAAGGAATTGGCACAAATATCAATTCCGGTCATTAAAACAACAGAGACGAGATGAAGGAGTTCCCACAGAGCGATTCTGTCCCCTAATAGATTCGTATTCATCCATCCCCCCCTCCCTATCCACCTTTGTCCCTATCTCCTGTCTTTCTCTCTTTCTCTCTCTCTCTCTCCCTCTCTCTCATACAGATTTCTCCCTTTATCAGCTGACCATTTCCTCAGTTCGGTTTTGTTTTTTATACCTTCTCACAAATCCTGCATCCTTTCTAACTTTGCGTCTATCGTTTACTTTTATTATTCATTTATTTCATTGATTAATTCTATTCTGGTTAAATCATGTTAAAGCTTATACTGTAACAGAAGTACACGTAAGCATAGATAACTTACCGACAAATAAAGATAGAAATAGTTTGTCCCTGTTAAAAAAACATTCATATATAGACCCTCCAAATAAAATCAAATTGGTATCACTGTATTAATTTCTATCAAGTCTCTCTAATAAGAAAATGCCTTTTCCCTGAATTTTCCCTCCCTTTCTCTGCATTTTGCTCTTTCTTTCTCGTCTCGTCTCTCTTTTTAAGTGTACTTGTTTACATATCCAGTCTCATACGTTTTCCCATCTTCCTATTCTACTCTCTATAAAATATCGAATATCGAGTGGTCCGTAGAAAAAAACAAAACAAAACAAAAACCTCCACGAACCCCCATCGGCTAGTCCGTCCTTGATAGCAGTCTACATTACGCTAGGTTCCCACTGCCGATCAGATCAACTCGATTGTCCCAATCTCTCAAAACCTAGTCTGCACAAACAGACATAATTTTGAAACCTGAAAACATTAATTAAAGGAAGCCTAGAATGAACCTACCCATGGCAAGACTCTTGTACAGTCAAATAATTTGAAACCGCAATTGACTTGCCATGACAAGGCTCATTCAATGCTTCATGGAATAATTGTATTCAAGTGTGAAAATAATGTCTGTTTTTGCAGACTGGTTTTGAGGAATCGGGACAATCGAGTTGATCGGAAGTTCGGAACTCAGCATTACATTTTAGAGGAGCCTAAGCTTGTAATAGCGGCCTTTGAGGTTGAAAAGAAGGGTGCACCTTGCCAATTTATGCTGTTGACCATGTTGACTCACACTAGTCTTCAGCATACATCACCATTAAAAAAATATTATAAGTTAATTCAATCTGATCTAACATCACATGTAGATTAAAAACATGATGTACTATGTATTAGCAGATGTGAAGGTGTAAAGTCTCCTAACTGTTGACCATACTGCACAGGGTTTGAAATCTTGGCGATAAATGTCCTTTGGCAAGACATCAGTCTACATTCACCACGCATGACTCAGGCGAGGTGCTCGAGGGGGAACACTATGTGCCAGACATAATAAGTGAGGGCCGTACAAGAACCCCTCACTATGATCATAAACATCATTCGATAAGTTGCCTATATTTTTCATGAAAAAAAAAATCGGGATCATGTGAGGTACAAAATATTATCTTTGCTTAGTTCGGTTGAGAGTTTTGATGGCTTCATCATATTCATAGCGTGGCCTATCCTTTCACAAAAGTCGTGAACTTCAGTGGGCCGCAAGAATTTTGAGGGATCTCGCCCTCTCTAGCATGTGTAGCATGTCTGCCACGTCAAGGGGGAAGTCGCGTAAATGGAGATTGCTCATAAAAAAGAGATGCCACAATGCATGTCAACCTCAAAGACAAACTCCTTGCTCTCCGAAAACTCAAAGGAATTTCATATAAATTGCGACTAATCTCCAAGACCTCTTGGAATCAAAGATTAAAAACAGGCATGCTTTCGTTAGGGCTAAGACCATGGTTCGTTTGAAATCGATCACCATTTCACTGTAATATTATTCGTGACCCCTTTTTGTTGAAAACTAAATTGTTTGGTCATGGCACGTGAACATAATGAAAAGCCATAAAATTCACTGACATTCTTGTAATCGTTTGGGAGACAATAGAAATTTAATAAGGCGGTGAATCATTATTTGCAATAGATATAGATGGCTAATCATAATCCCACAATATTGACGATAAATAATGAGAATTATTTGTTTATAGTAGAAGGGCACAGTTTTACCCCGACCGACAATGACTGTCAACACATATGGTGTTTGTGCTGACAGTTTCATTGTAATTCCTGTGCCTATGACATTGTTACATCGCTGTTTTCAATGCCGTACCACCTGGTTTCGTGTCTATACCGCGGGGCCTCGGATTTATTTAATGAACTAATTGGATATACACCACTGTCACAAAGATACATAAATATCTTACCGCGATAATATGAGCATTATTTACCACACACACCAAATACTATTTGGCCCACTCATTCACTTTGGCGATTATCGTATTGGATGACACACTGTATTCCAAGATGCCTGGGAGAAATATAATTGATCTTCTTCTTTTCTTGCTAATCGTATGCAGTGCGTCGGCTCAGGAGGCTGGTAATTATTTCTTAATACTTTAGTTTTCATTCCTATTAATCATATTTGTGTTTGCTTGTGTTATGCATTAAGGTTTAAAATACTCGTCATTCAAAGCGTTAACGCTTAAGGAGTTTGAAGAAAATAAAGGATAACATTATGCCACACAATGTTTACCAACTGCACAAACTCTGTTTTTTGTAGTCATATGTATAAACTAGTAAATGGAATATTACCTCATACAATCGTCCAATATTGCTCTGTTATTCAGCATAATTATCAGACAAGACAAAAAGAAAAAAAAAATAACCTGTATATATCCAAGGTTAGGACAACCAAAGGAAAATTTTCAGTTTCATTATGTAGGTAGTTCTTTATGGAATGATCTACCTATTATTATGCGGACAAAACCATCCGCATTCTGCTTTAGAAAAACACTTAAAGAATACCTGTTACAAGAATGACTATTTAACTGCTGGATAGTTATATTTGGTTAACAAGTAGCTCATCATTCTTTACTGATTTTTATCCATTTGCTTTTGTTTGACATAGTTTTGTTGTTAATCTGTTTCACAGCATAATAATACATGTATTTGTTTATTCTGTTTAGCCATACAATGTTTTGAAGGGACCAGGCTCGATTAGCATTCATGCTATTTTCTGGTTCCTATTATCCTTTAAGATTTGTTATATTGTTTTTCTCTGTATACTTTATGTTATGTGTTCATTATTGGATAATAAACTTCAAGTTCAAGTTCAAGTTCAAATCCCTCTACGATTTCTCAAACGTCCTAATTCATGCCCTCTCGTGGGCGTTCGTCGATTAGTTTACCTCATTATAATCACTTTTATGTTACTTGCGAGTACATTTGAACTCTCAATATCTCTTTATACTTATAGAAATAACATTCAAAGCTTACATTTTAATTTCCGGAACTGCCATGCTTAGGGGAGTAAAACCATTAGGTTGATGAAGCATCAATGAAATTATTATATACATGTCTTATTCAATCACAGATGGATTACTGTTGTGAAATATGGGGAAATAGATTTTAAGGTCAAATAGACAAGTTAACTAAATTACAAAAGAGGGCTGCAAGACTGATTTTGAATTGTAATATGTATACCTCATCTAATGAATTATTTACTCGTTTAAAATGGATGCACTTTAAGAAAAGAGTTGAATATTTCAAATGTATATTTGTTTTCAAGTGCCTTCATAATCTATCAGCAGACTTTTTCCAAAACGTATTTAAAGAAATTTCAAAAGTTCATGGCATAAACACTCGACAGAGTGCCAATCATGATCTAGTTATTGGTAAATGTCGTACAGATTATTACAAGAGTGCTTTATGATGTTTCAATGCTATGGAACAATTTACCTCAAGGTATTAAGCAGATAAGTAACAATTTCAAACTTTTTCTTAAAAAACATTATCTCAATCTTCAGAAATCCTGCCTAGTCTGACCGTATATATCATGTATATTGCAAGAAGCCTGCAGTACCGTCTCTCTTGTCTCATATTCTTTACTCTTTTATCTCTGTGCTCTTTTCCCTTCCTTTTTCTGCTTCTCAAGCAATTGTTCATTTATCTTTTTTTAATTTTTTTTTTTTTACTATTACTACTGTTAGATTTGAGTTTATTTTAATAAGCAGTTTCAGTCTTTCATCGTGCTGGCGAGAAAGCTATTATTTTTTTCTGATCCAGTGTACACCATCACGGCCATGTATGATAATTGACGAAAAGATCTACCTCTCCATGCATCTCACAATATTCCTCATGGAATAGCAGAAAATAATTGGTGATGATGGCTTATTTTTTCTACAATTGTGGCAATTGTTACTTATAACATTGAGCTTTTCCATGTGGAACCAGCTTCTAGCAGTGTCTAATGTATGCGATTATGTAGTTAACATTTTAAAAGGACTATCGGTGTACATACTTTAATAGCTGTTATGGCGAGTATGTTAAACCACTGGAGGTGCCGTGGTCCAGTGGTTTAAGGCGCTTGACTGAAAACGCGAGTATCGGGGGTTCGTTCCCCGGCACGGTACTTATGCCCTTGAGCAAGGTATTCTATCTACATTGCTCTTTTATCGTACATCAAATTTATGAAAGTGTAATAGACATATTGATACCAACGTGTGCATGTGTATTTTTAAAATAAATGTTTGTGATGCTTTCATTTTTTTCACAGATTGGCTTTGTCGTTTTCAAAACACAACCTGTGGCATCGTTTTCGAGCATGGGCATTGGGATCTGGTCAGGGAGCAAGGGCAAATGAATGGTAATGTAACTATATTCATCGCCGCACACCCTCTAAAAAAATTGTGCAATTTCGCACCCCAAATGCTACAATAGCAGCACCTTCTTGGGAGCAATCCTGCACCTTACATGAAAAAGGGCAAAGATGCATCCTTTTGTACTTGTTTGCACCCTGAAATGCCTATCTGTATGCACCCTAAACATGCTAAAGGGTGCAGAAGTTTTTGCATCCAAAAGGTAGCAAATTGCACCTTCCCCAAGGGACACAACTCTGCACCCTTAAGAGTGCAAAAAGTAGCTCACTGCACCCTTAATGGTGCATAATGCTTCTTTGGGTGCAAAGTTGCATGCTTAAAGGAGCTCCAGGTGTACCATTTGAAGGGTGCAAAATGGAACCCTTTTTTCTTAGTGTGTACGTTGCTTTCATTACTCGAAAACCTTAATCTGCAGACTATATTAAGCCGGAAAATAATATAAAAAAAAACTTGAGATAGTTAATATGAAAAGTTGAATATTTCCAGGAAATATCTGATAATTAGTCTATGCTTTAAAGCAACATAAATGAGAATTTGAAGCCAGATGTATGCAGGACTGGAGCAAGATTGAGACTGAATTCTAAGTTGTTTCTCTATACAGTCTACCTTGAAGCAAACTTCACTGATCCTTCATGCAGTGAGGGCAGCACTGCTTCCTTCATCGTCGATCACGAGTTCAATTCCTACGCCGGCGAGATCCAATTCTTCTTCTTCTCGGCTACCGAATTGTCACCCAACACGACGGAGTCGAAGTCGGGCTCGTTCTCCATAACGGCATGCCGGAATGACGACCAACCACTGTTCCATATCGAACATTACATATGGGAGTGGACATTCATCGAAAGTCTTCCGTATTCTTGCGACAACAGTGATGATGTCGAGGTACAATATACCACTTTACACAGTTATTATGGAGTCCCCATCTCCACCCCTACTTTCGACAGGAAATTTGAATCCATTTTTGAGTATCTTTCTACAAGAGTGTGAATAACATTTTCATTCCAGCAAAAAAGGTGTTACACATTGTTTCGTATGGCGCCCCTTCTGGCTGCACGATCTGAAGATCACTCAATTAATTCTAATTTTCTTCTTTGTAATACGTTAACAATTTACTAATTATCTGCCCTTAGCATTAGTTTTTGTAATCCTTTTTGAAATAGTTCTGTTTGAAATTTATAATCATTTTTCCTTTGCTTATTTTTACTTTGTAAAGCGCATAGAGAAACTTTATTGCTTATTACGCGCTTCATAAATCAATCTTTTATTTATTTATTCATTTATGTTTCGACATGTTTTTGTTTATCTGTTTATTCATACAAAGAATATGATCTCTCAATTTCTGCTGAATATCCATGCGTTGGCTGGTCTACGCACCAGTCGCTCTTATGTTTATTTATTTATTTATTTATTTGCTGAACTCGCAATATCTTCTTTAAAGAAGGGATATCTGAACCTGAAATTTTATATCGAGTAAAGTTATGTGCGTCAATCCGTTTCTATATGGAGGGGGGGGGGGCACACTGTCCCAAAATTTGCTGGCAAGCAAGCAAGCAAGCAAGAACAAAGTCCTTAGCTTACAATTTGGGGGCCGACATACCCACAAGTTTGCTGACATTTTTTTTTTTATTTCAGGTGTTTATTTCTCTATGATTTTGCTTTATTTTTTTTTTTTTTTTTTTTTTTTTTGGGGGGGGGGCAAACCGAACTGGCCTTTTCAGGTACATTTTTCCATATTTTTTTTCTCTCTCTCCCTCTTCTTTTTTTTTTTTGGGGGGGGGGGGGGGGGGCGTGTCCCACTGTTGATATGGAATCCCTAACAAAATTGTAGTTTGGTGATAGGTGCACTGACTGTCTTCCATACAGATCAAAGTCACGGCCACGAATGGAGGATCAAGGACAGTGATACGAGTAGATGCCATCCTATTATTCGAATTGCAATTATCACCAGGTAACAGTATAGTGTCTCTTTTCAGTGACTCTTTTGCAGTATCTTTTGGCCCTGGAATACTCGGAGTTGCACGTTATAGATTAGCAGAAAGAGAAAAATTCACTGAAAAATGTTTGAGTCCATTTTCAATACAGTATGTTGTGCGGTTCTGGAATAAAAGTGATTCAGTTGTAACTTCTCTAAATTGGCAAAGCAATGTAAAATGTATAATCCCCATTTTCTAAGTTTCTTTGAAATTGTGCAATTTTTCAATCACATTTGTTCATGTTATCATGCATTTTCATTTTTTTTCAAAATCATGCAGGATTGGGAAATAACAAAATAATTGTTGCCAATTGGAGGGGAGCAATCCGAAAGACTAAATATAGCTTGACTTTAAATTAGCTGATATATATATATATATATATATATATATATATATATATATATATATATATATATATGTATGTATATATATATTTAAATAAACGGTTAACATGTAGAGGTGTCGTGGTGTAGTGGATACGTCATCGGACTGTTGATCTCGTGGTCCGAGCTCGAGACTAATGTCCTTTGGCAAGATGTGATTCTACGATTGCCACTCTCCACCCAGGTGCAAATGGGTACCAGCAGGAAGTAATGCCGTGAGCACTGAAATTAGTAGCCTAGCTGAACCGGGGTAATATTGGAGCGCCTTGAGCACCTTGTTTGGTGGATATGCGCGCTATATAAATATCCAATATTATCATCATCATCAGCATCCTCCTCCTCCTCATCATCATTATTATTATTGTTATTATTGTCATTATTATTATTATTATTATTATTATTATTATTATTATTATTGTTGTTATTATTATTATAATTATTATCATCATTATTATTATCATTATCATTATTATCATCATCATCATTATTATTATTATTATTATTATTATTATTATTATTATCATTATTATCATGATAAATATTTACTGTAAGCTAAAATTGTGTTCTTTTTTATTACTCTCGATACACAGTTGAATATATGTAATCTACAAATTCTTGGCTCATGGTTGTGCTTATTCATCATGGTCAAGTACGATGTGTATATCACATGTATCATATCTATTTCCATGAGGGGCCCCCCCCCCCCCCTCCAGTTTTTACCATCTGAGTTAAATTTCACACTATGAAGGCTAGGAAGCATTTTATTCACCACGTTCACTGAATCTTGCTGAAATAACATCAAAAGAGTAAAAATCTATTTTGGTTCCACATAGTCATTGGTAATTATTGGTTACATTCTAAACATGAAAAATCTTCCCTAAGAAACTCTCTGCATATCAACCTTTCTGGTGTCATAATTCTCAGTACTTCGAAAAGAAATATTGATGAAGATACATTTCTTTCTTCTTCAAATTTTTTCATGTATTTTTTCCAAAAATTATGTATTACCTTGTTTATATCTTGTTAATATTAATATTTTATGGTATTTAACCCCTTTCATTGCTTGCCTATGATGTTCATGTTTGTAATTTCATGACCTAGATGAATATCAGTTGCTGATCTCGTAATCCAAATCTTTGAATGAATAGATAAATGCAATAAGTAGATAGATTGTTGGCGTATATCCCGGGGGATAAACCTCCAACTTTTCAAAGAAGAAGAATACTTTAATCAGTCTATAAATCTATCATAAACAACGAACGTAGTAGTAAACTTTCTATTTGAAATGTTATCAAAAAATAGAGTATGTGTGTGGGTATATGGGTGAGGGCGTGGGTGTACTCGTGTGTGAGTTCACGCTAGAAATTTCGACAAAAGATTTCGATAACCCCCCACCCCCCCCCCCTCGAAAAGAAGTTGCGCCGGTAATATAGATGTCATTTTTATACATAAGGATTATGTGTGTGGGTATATGGGTGAGGGCGTGGGTGTACTCGTGTGTGAGTTCACGCTAAAAATTTCGACAAAAGATTTCGATAACCCCCCCCCCCCCGAAAAGAAGTTGCGCCGGTAATATAGATGTCATTTTTATACATAAGGATTATGTGTGTGGGTATATGGGTGAGGGCGTGGGTGTACTCGTGTGTGAGTTCACGCTAAAAATTTCGACAAAAGATTTCGATACCCCCCCCCCCTCGAAAAGAAGTTGCGCCGGTAATATAGATGTCATTTTTATACATAAGGATTATGTGAATTTTAATATCGCCATGATTTCTTTTCCACAGAATCTGCTACGGATGGAAACTTTCTAAGTCAGTCTCACACTGGGAATCCCCAAAATACCGACTACCTGATAGGTGAATCAAAGGAAAATCAAGGTAAGAGAGCGAGAGAGAGAGAGAGAGAGAGAGAGAGAGAGAGAGAGAGAGAAATGGGCGAATATCCGTTTTGGAAGGTGAGGAGGTCGAGGTATCAGAGATTTCCCGACAAGCAAAGAAATAAAAGAAAAGAATAGTCATAATTTTATTTCTTGTGTCGCTTTACTTAAAAATTCTGTGACAGAGAGAAGAAGAAAAAGAAGGAATAAGATAAAACCCTTCACTGCCGACTTAAGACTACACATAACCGGGGAGGGGAGATGGGAGTATTTCCGCATTGTGTTAAAGATGTAAATAATGTAAATAATGTAGAACTATTTTTGATTTGTTGACGCTTCTCACCTTCGTTTCATCTTAGCACGGTACTATACTAATAGTTACATAATGCTTAATACTACTATTCAAAAGCTCAACGTGTTATTACCTTATTTTTATTACCTCGGTCATAAGATTCGCTATTCTATACATAAAGTGCACCATCTCCCTGATTCCCAGGGGAGCATTTTAGCCAAACGCCTTCTTCTAGGGCACAAGGGTCACTCTAATCATATTGACGTTCGCATCCCATCGGGTTTCAATTGAACACCTGGGTCGAGAGTGGCAAACGAAGATTAGTGTCTTCCCACTACTAATGCTGGGCTGGGATTCGGCTCGCTGCCCTTTTGATTGAGAGTCAAGGGGATACGACACTTCCACAAATGATAACATAAACATGATTTTTCAACAAGACAATGAATCAAACAGATGTGGAAAGAGTATAAAGAA
>CM057164.1:25070115-25109116 GCA_029962745.1 Echinometra lucunter
GGGGAGCCAAAACCCGTTTGCATATCACTTTTACATAAAGGGACGCAAGTGCCCTATTTGTGTCTCCTCCATAGAATCCTGGACCCTACATCGACCACATCCTTACAAAAATATAAATGAACAGAAAATAAACCAGATTATGTCGACATGAATTCTTGAAAAAAAGAGAGGTAAGCATTATCAGTGTTATCATGATAAGCCTGGAGTAAATTAAAAAGAAACAACCCGCAGTTAAAACAAAACAAAACTAAAAACAAACTAAAATGATACTTCGAATATCTGTTTTTTCCCAACAGTTCGGAGTCATTTAACACTGATACTGTCTGTTGCCTCGGCTGTGACTGGAACCATGTTATTGTGTACTCTCATCATTACTGCAATTCTTCTATGTGACCACAGAAAGTATGTCTAGTATTTGTATGAACAATAAAACAAAATGAACATCAATAGGCGTGAAAATATTGACTATTGGTGTTTAAATACTATAATTACTGCTATCACGACTGTATACTACTACGACGACGACGACGACGACGACGACGACGACTACTGCTGCTACTACTACTGCTGCTGCTACTACTACTACTGCTGCTGCTACTACTACTACTACGACTACTACTGCTGCTACTACTACTGCTGCTACGGCTACTACTACTGCTGCTGCTACTACTACTGCTACGGCTACTACTGCTACTACTACTACTACTACTACTACTACGACTACTACTACTACGACTACTACTACTTCAACTACTACAATGACTACTGGAACTAGTATTACGACTATTGCTGCTGCTTGTTCTACAGAGGTAGTAATACAATGACACAAAACAGTATATTCTACTTTCGTAAATAATTCATTATTGTTTCATATTTGACAACGATTCCTCATTTATTTTATATTTAACACTGTCGTTTTTTCCTTTTTCGTTTTCCTGTTTTATTCTTTCAGATTGCTGCCAGATGCGCCAAACAAGCCCCATGCTCAAGTCGACACCGAATCTAGTAGTTGTGAAGGTCAAGTCACTGGCGAGGTCCAATGTACCAGCCGTGATGTCCCTGACGGTGCCAGTCCCGACACCTGCGAGGTCATCTGGAACCGAACGCAAATGGAAAGCAGCCGAGGAAGAATTCGTAGAGCTGAAAGATGCCGTCTCACCCTCGCGAGACATGGGTTTGGGTGACTCGGAATGGATTGTCACTGACACGGAAGTGCAACCTCCAAAGGCCAGTCTGCAATCAGCAGCAGGAGGGAAACTGCCTTCCCAATATTCCGGACAAGCACAGCTCGGTCATAGGTCAGGTAAAAAGCCAAACAAGGTCATTGCGCACCCTGAAGCCGCGTTTGAAGTTGATATTGCTAACTTCGAAGGGAAAGTAGATTTCGTCGGCAACCCAATCTACCAGAGCATCCCTAATGATCACCCCACCAAGACAGGCAAGGGACATGGTAGTCGAGGGGCAGATGGAGAGAGCAGCAGCAGAAGGGACGACGTCTGGTTCGGACTAGGAATCACATTCTACAGGAATAAAGCCGCGGATGAAGCAGGACTCCCTTATCGTCCCCTTGGTCAACATCTGGAGCAGATCCCTGAAGAACCGGAGTACGCAGCTCACATCTTCACTAACAGTGCCAACAACGGCAATGGGAAAGTCCCTCCTGCTGCAGTAGACAGTTCCAGATCGACGACTTCTGAACAGCGTCTCGTTGGCATTGATACTACTGAAAGCAACTGTTAAAATTACGGAAATTTGAAGTGCAAAGGAGTGCAAACATATACCGGGTGTCCCAGAAAAAGTGGAATGGTGGATTTTTAGTACTTTTCCTTCAAAAAGTAGATAATCTTTTTACATCAGTGCACGGGTGAAGCATCGTCTGCCGAAGAAAATGATACCAAGATCCTTGAATTTGGTGAAGTAATTTGTATTCTCTGCCCGTTTCTTCAAATACAGTCATTTTCAAATTTTTGGCGACTGATCAGAGTAGCTTTGTGTCGGGATGGCCTTTCATAATACGACGTTTGAGGGAAGTCTACTGATGCATGTCAGGAACAAAACGTGCCATGCACATGCCACATGAAAGGCCATTCCCGACACAATCCTGCTCTCCACTGTCGCGAAAAACATGCGAAGTTCGAAAATTACTGTATTTTAAGAAACGGGTATAGAATCAAAATTACTTCACCATGTTTAATGATCTTGGTATCATTCTCTTTGGTAGAAGATGCTTTACATACTACAGTAAAATGATTATTTAGATTCTGAAGGTAAAGTACTGGAAATCCACCGTTCCGCTTTTTTCTGGGACACCCGGTGTACAATTTTATTCGTAGCAAGGGTCTTGATGAAATATTGTTTAGAGGAGGGGTGGATCGGAGTGGTTGTCACACGTAATTTAAATCAAATCAAATCAAACCTATAGTTTATGATAAAATTATGAGTATTACATTCATTTAGGAAAAATTAATAAATAATGATAACCATTTTTTGCAAAATTGCTCTCCAATGTTTGAAAAAAACCCGAGAGAGATGTGAGAGAGAGAAAAATTAATAATTATAAACATGAATTACGCTGTCGTCAATTTAACAATACGCAGAAGTGTGTTACAACTTCTCAATTGCAGGGTTGTATTGTGAATAGAAAAGGACGGAAGGCGGGGGGGGGGGGGGGGCGTTGGTAAACTTATATTCTCGCTAAAGCCATGTCTCTTACGTGGAGATCGTAGTTTGATAGAAGTCAGTGCAGAACCTCGTAAGTCGTCCAAGTCATTTCAAACACAATTGCTTCAGTTTAGTTCCATAATTTAAGAGTAATGATAGAGTAGGAAAATCCATTGTAAAACAAGACTTGAGTTGAGATATGAAGACTAAAATCACAATGTACTTTCGTTTTTTTATTTGAATTTTACTAGGACTCTTGCATGATGATTTAAAGCAACAGTGAACTAACCCTTATCATGACGTATTTACAACAGCGCCAACTTACGGCTACTCAAAACCAGAGGCTCTTAGAAACATTATATCCTTTGTGGCTTCCCGTGAATTTCTTTAGTATGAATACAAATACATTTTAACAGATGTTACTCAAAACATAAAGCTCTCATTGATCAGAATAGAGCATGCTGGGAGCAAAAGGGGACAAAATCAGTAGTTTAGGACTGAGAGGGCGCTATTTAAAAATCCCATGAAAGGGTGCCAGTTCGCTGTGGCTTTAAATAGTTAGTGGCATAAAGATCTTTCCAATAAGTGAGTAGAAATCGGCTTTAGATGCGGCAGAATTATGCTACCGCTTTTCATTACGAAATTTCAGTTTATGCATAATGATCCTGGCCGATTTTTTTTTCCACTTTGAACGTGTTGAATGAACTCTGTTCTTTATTCCTTGCATACATAGTTTTATTACAATGACAAAGCATTTCCATGTTATTGCTAGACAATTTCTAAACTTTTATGTTGATAAAAAGAAGCAATGTTTATTCGAAAACGCCCAATAGGAAATTACCAAAACAAATAGTAACAGTAATACGAGGGAAAAGGACAAATAATGAAACTGCAATAACGGAAACGAAATAATAACTGCGAATTACCCTTTAGTTTAAGTGCATTGCAGACGTGGTAAATTTTGCACTTAAACATTTGCTACAGTGAGCTATTGACATGGTTGAGGCAGGCATCAGTATATTGTACAGATCATCTACATTGCAAGATGATTGTCTTGAATTCGATTCTTATCGTAATAGTGACTGTCGTCGGAGTTTCTTCAGCTGTTGAACCAGGTGATTTTTTTTTTATTGTTAGGCTATAAATTAGAGCCCCAGTGTTCATCTTTGAATAAACATCTTGTTGCATATTTCTTTTCCATTGCATCTACATAATTTAGAGAATTTTAATTTGATGTGTAAAGAATATGAAATGGACGAAGTTGTTATTGTTATTGTTGTTGATGATGGTGAGGAGGAGGAGGAGGAGGAGGAGGAAGACGGGGCGGGGGAGGAGGAGAACGGGGATGAGGAGGAGGAGGAGGAGGAGGACGGGGAGGAGGAGGAGAACGGGGATGAGGAGGACGGGGAGGACGGGGATGAGGAGAAGGAGGAGAAGGAGGACGGGGATGATGATGATGAGGTGGAGGAGGAAGACGGGGAGGAGGAGGAGAACGGGGATGAGGAGGAGGACGGTGATGAGGAGGATGAGGAGGAGGGGGATGAGGAGGAGGACGAGGAGGATAATGACCAAGCAACACGATTGCAACTACTTTCGAAAAATTAACTTAAGAGCGATTTCAGTACCCTACTGCACATTCTTTGAAATCAAATCTAGATTTATGTAATACGCCATTGCAATGTTTGCACATTTCAAATGGTGATGGACAAGGCTACAGTGGCGTAACAGGTACCTGTTATCAGGGGGGGGGGGGCAGAGCCCAAAATTTCTCGGTAACTAGTCTATGTCTAGAATCTGTGGCGTAGCTAGGACTGCATTTTAGGAGGACGGTAGTGCTCCACCAACTTAAATCCAATTTGAGGAGTGGGGGATGAAAAACTTTTTAAACGATTTTTTCCCTCTCACACACATTTTGATATCTATTTTGCGAGCGAGCGAAGCGAGCGAGCAAAAAATAACCACTTTTCCAGTTTTGAATCGCATTTTCGAATAAAAATTCTAAAATATGACGAAAGAGCGAAGCGAGCGAACCAAAAATAACCACTTTTTTGTTTTCAATAGCATTTTCAAATAGAAATTCTAAAATATGATGGTTGTTTATGATAGATATTCAGAATTTTTACTAACTGATTAATTAAAATATATTTTCTTCCTTAAAAAGTGTGTCTGATTGGGGGGAAATTTGTACACACCATCCCCCCTCTCCCCCCAATGGGGTGATAGATCCCCTACCCCCCGGAATTTACGCCAATGTAGTGCTCCGTGGAGGGGAGGGTAAAGGGAAGCTCCGACGTTTCTTTGAATTGTTAGTTGTCGGTAATTAAGTCTATCTTCTGCGGCGTAACTAGGATTTCATTTTAGGAGGACGGCAGTGCTCCCTATGGGGGAGGGTGCAGGGAGGGGGAGTTTCCCCCCTCCCGCGCAAAGCGCGGAAGCTCCGACGTTTTTTCGCTGTCAGTTCCCGCTCTTCTTAAGCTTTCTGCGGAGGTGAGCCCGCACCGCGAGTTGCTTGTTGCGAAGCCCCTAGCGGGTGAGGCCCAGGGTTCTGGCTGAGGGCCCCTGATGGGGGTCTACAGGGAAAGCCACTGCGGGGGTCCAGGGAGTACTGGAGCACCCGGAAACTACGGGATTTTGGTATTAAATTTCCCCTCATTTCTTTTGTTTCCCTTTGCTTTTTTCTTTTTCCTCCTTTCCCCTCTTTTCCCTCTCTCCCTCTTCTTCTTTCTCCCCTTTCTCATTTTTTTCTTTCCCGTTCTCCTTCTTCCTTTCCCTTTCTCCTTCTTTCTTTCCCTTTCTCCTTTCTTTTCCTTTCTTCTTCTTTCTTTTTCTTTCTTCTTATTTCTTTTTCTTTCTTCTTCCTTTCCCTTTCTACCTCCCTTTTTCTTCCTTTCCCTCCCTTTCATTTTTTCCCGGTGGTTTGGTAGATTTTCCCGCTGAAATCCTTCAGGGGGGGCACTCTGCCCCCCCCTGCCCCCCCCCCCCGGCTGTTACGCCACTGCAAGGCTATTGAAATTACCGTAAGGTGAATTTACCAAAATCTTTGCGATGGTATTAAACAAACGGGAATGAAAATTCCGATTTATGTATCCTGTTTCATTCTGCCACACTCAAAAAAATAAAGTGCTAAATTTAGCATTTTAAGATTCAATTTTAGAACTTGTTAGGAGCTCGAGTAGTGACTGCACTCCACATGCTGGTTTAGCACTTACACCCGGGCTACTTTGCTAGCACCTAAAAGAGCTGACTGTAAGGCTTTCACATATCCAATCCGGGGCCCGTACGGCGAGTAAAAACAGATATTTTGGCCAATTCGTACGGTGCCCTGCCGGCTGCCATACGGTTCCCAAGGGCACCGGCACATTTCCACCACCCGTACGGGCGCCGTGGTCCTGAGCTAGCTGCTCCCAATTCTTCCGGCTTTTCAACTGAGCGTTAAACCGTAGAAAGCCCGTTGAAGGCCCGTGCGGGCTCCGACGGGTGGCCGGGCGGGCTCCGCACGATTTTTCATGCCAATTATCGTGAAAAAAATTGGCGGGCGCCTTGCGGTGCTCAAGGGTGCCGCACGGCTATCCTGCGGCCCCTAAACGGGCCCCTCAAGGATCCCACATGCACGCAAAAAACTGAGGTGCTAAATGTTGGGTGCTGAGTGAGATTCTGCACTTGAAGTGTCAATATCAGCATTTGGCGAGCTAACTTTAACAAGGAAACCGAAACGTGCTGAATATTTGAGTGCTGAAAAATGAGTGCTATGCAAGAAACTTGATCTGATTGGTTGATTTACTTAGTTCGATTTTTCTGGACTTGTTCGAGCGCTGGCGAGCTTGTTTGCTGCAGTTTCTCTCCGCACCGTATGCAGGTATGGCCTGTACTGTGCAGGGGTGCAGGTTGCTGCTGTGTATTAGTGCGCACCGTACACATCGACACGTTTGTTGTTCCTTACTTAGCAGCAGTCAAAGCGAGGTAAGCAACTAAATAATCCAAGTCCAAATTCTGTTATTGCATATCGTATGTATTTAAGATGTTATTCAAAGAGGTAAATCTTTAATTTTTTTCTTAAAAGTGTCAGTGGTGGATGAGTCCTGAATTGATGGGCGGGGAAACTGTTCCAAAGCCGGAACTGAAAAATGCCGATCGCCATATCGGTTGTGGGATGCCGCGGCGTAAATTTAGCACTTGAAGATCCAATTCTAGCACTTTTTAAGAGCTCTTCTGGGCAAGAGTTCCATATGTACCCCCCCCCGTTAAATTTGAGAAAAAAATATAAGAATATAACTTGGAATGATAGATCTGGGCCCCGTAACACAAAGCTCAGCAATTGATCGTAGGATTGATCTTTGCGATTGATTGCATTGACCACTATGTGCAACCAATCCCAAAAAATTATTATACGATCAATCGCTAAGCTTTGTGCTACGGGGCCCAGATCATAATATCAAGTACTGAACATGGGAAAATGCGATGAATATCAAAATATTGGTTTATTCCGTCAGAATTAAAAGCTTACCTGTAAACCGTGCATTTCACATTGACATCGATTTATTTAGTCAGAAAAATAAGAGCAATGCATCTTGGAAGTAAGACTAATCCCGAGTTATAATCATTATGAGACCATTCCTTTCCAGCGCGTCGGTCTTGAGAGGTAGAAGACACGAATGCGAAATTACCAAAATATTAAAGCAACCGCAATCTCATTTTTCGTGTACTGAAATGCCCTGCACACTATAAAAAAAGAGGTTCAATTTTGCACCCTTCATATGCAACACTGGAAGCTCCTTCATGGGTACAACTTTGCACCCTAAGAAGCATTTTGCACCTGTAAGGGTGCAGTGAGCTACATATTGCGCACTTAAGGGTGCAGAATTGTACCCCTTAGGGAAGGTGCAAGTTTGTACCCATTTGAATGCAAGGTGCAATTATGCACCTTTAAGGGTACAGACGGACACTTCCGGGTGCAAGCAAGTACAAAAGGGTACATCTTTGCACCTTTTTCATGTAGGGTGCAAGATTGCACCCTAAAAGAGATGCTGCCAGTGTTGCATTAAGAGTGCAAATTGAACCCTTTTTCTTAGTGTGTACTATAAGTTTCAAGCTTTATCTCATACAAATTGGCTACATACAACAATGCACTTTGAATTTAACAAAGATTTTTTTCTCTCCCTCACTTCTCTCAACTATCAGTGTGAAAAGTGCTATAAGGGCAAGCGGCGTTAGCCCCTCTTCTGGCGACGTTGTGCTCATACACCTGTGAATATAGTAAAATTTCGTGACTCATTATCGGGTTTTTGTTTTCCTTTTATAGACTGGTCATGTGACTTTCAAAGTGATGACTGTGGAATTTTGGAACTGAAGCCAAAATGGGACATAAAGTACAGTAGAGGTAAACGTGAGTATTCTATGATTTCTCAGTTTTATGCTTTCATTTTTGTAAAGACTTTTTTTCTCTCATGTATGCCTTTTTTGGTATCAGATGCGATACTCTGTTATTCGTTTCCTGCTTTTGGATCTATACTGCCCTACTACATATAAAACAAATTTATTTCAGTCAAGGGGACTAATAAATCTGTTGCAAGAAATGTGTGTGTGGGTGTGGGGGTGGCGGTGGTGATGTCACGCAAAGGTGTCACCATCGAAATCTCGTACGGAAAAAACACCCACACGCACATATTCCTGGAACCTTCTAATCCTGTCTCTGGATTTTAATAGCATTTCATATAGAAATTTATACATAAATTGTATCCCTTTTTCTGTTTAAGGTCAATGTTCAATAAACAGATAAAGGGGCACAGTATAAAACACATTCACAAAAAGAGTCACGATAGTTGTAAAGGTAATCCAGGGTGTGTTTCATAAAGCTGTTCGTAAAGTTACGCATGATTTTGCGAACGACTTGAATATGAAGTGGAAAACGGGATGCCCAAAGTTTATCCTGATGTCTTAACAAAGTGTGGCTGCATTTCCTATAACCTCAAATAAATTGAGGCAAAAAATATACTTTGAAATGAAAGTGTTTTTAAAAAATAGCAATGCTAATCTGCGTTTGCATATTTCACCTTCATCGGATGCGATTTACAATGATTGAGAATCCCATTTGGCTTTCCATATTCAAGTCGTTCGTAAAGTCATTCGTAACTTTACGAACAGTTTTATGAAATACCCCCACGTCCTAGTACAATATTGCCAAGGGAGGGCATACTATCACAATTGAAATATTTTGTAAATTAAAATAGCATTGTCAGTATAGCAATGAAAATAATACAGTATAATAAATGTTGATTGATATCATTTCTTCTTTGAAATGTGCGTATGATTGTGTGTTGTGTGTGTGTGTGTGTGTGTGTGTGGGCGTGTGCGCACGCGCGCGCGTGTGTGTGTGACATTATTTTGTACACGTCACCCCCCCCCCCCCTGAAAGATGTGTGTGTGTGGGGCAGGGGGAATACATACCCCAATCTCCCTCGATTTACACCAATGATTTGAAATCGTAGGACGGAATATTAGAATAATCTGAAAGCATATTTTTCTATTTGTTTTTTTGTCAAATAGGAGTACTGCAATCTGAGGGCGGCACAATGGGAGATGTGGCTGAATTTGCTATCCCATACGATTTCACCTCGCCTCGAGGAAATTTAACTTTCAGATACCAAATAAAGAGACGCAAATATGGCAGGAGTCTGTTCTTCGTCACTGTGTGTCGACATCAGAGTGAGCCCTCGTTTCAAAAAGATGGAATTGTTGACGTAGAAACGGTTAATATTCCATATTCATGTGAGAACGCAAAACAAGTTGAGGTTCGTATGTGTATTTGTCTTTGCATTTTATTTGAAAACATCATTCACATGAATATTTCATTTTTTTAAATTTGATTTCTGATGGATTTTCTTGATCCTGCTACGATTACATGTGATATTGATTTATCACATGGTTTCCTTTTTTCAATTTGTTTATAGAATGGAAGTGAACAACAATCGTTTGACCTTCGATGTGACATGATTGAATTTGATTCGATTTTTAAAGAAATAGATATACCGGCCTTGATCTAAGGAGACCGAGGAAAATCTGTCTCAATGACTCTACAAAAAATGTCTCCTTGACATTTTCCCGACTTCTTCGTCATCTTCATCTTTTCCCCCCGTTTCTCCTCTCTCCTTCTTCTTCTTCCTCCTCCTCCTCTTCTTCTTCTTCTTCTTCTTCTCTTACTTCCTATTCTTCTTCTAGTTCATTACCTCTTCCCTTTTCTTTATTTTCTTCGTCTTATTTATCTCTTTCCTTTCAGTCTTCTTTTCTTCTTCTCCTAATTTTCCATGATATAGTTCCTTTTCCGACATAATTATATTTCATTTTCACTTTTCATTGTTACCAATAATCATAACAACCGTGTTTCTAAACGGATATTCTATTGTACGTGCATGATTCAATTCAAACATATTAAAGTTTTCGTCACTCCTTGCTCTTTGTAGGTGGGAAGCTATGGTCTGAAGTGTCGTATTTCTCATTGAGGAATTAATGTGACAAACACAATCCTGCAAATGATAAACATCCACATGACATGATTCAACATGTAATATAAAGTGTCTCTTGTGTGTTTAAATTCGCAGATTGTGTTTTCGTTCAATAGACCAGGCCATTTCCTAGGCAGGCGACGAGTCTCGATCATCAATATCGCAGTATTTGAGACGAAAACAGACACATTTGATTCAACTAATTCGAGTAAGAGATACACCTAGACTGTGAAATAGCTAAAGGATATATATATATATATATATATACAAAGAGAAAGAGAGAGAGATGGGGGGAAGAGAGGGAGAAAGAGAGAATATAAGTACATTTTTTTTTAATATCACATGATGATCAAGATATGACATATTCGTATTAAATTAATGTCTCATGATATCGGAAGCTCAACATTCGTATTTGCCCCTCTCCCACGTCACCTCCTCCCGTTCAAAAACATATTTTCAGTGTTGGACAAAATGGAGAGTGGGAGTAAGAGCAGTTTAAATGTGTCCAGGTTTTTTTTTTTTTATTTTAAATGATTTTTTTCTACGCCTTTACATACTGACGTTTTTGTCATGGTTGCACCTACCATATAGGAAACAAATTTAACTTTCCTCTACCGACATCTGTGGCGGATTTTGGTGTTGTTGGGGGGGGGGGAGGCAATGTGAGGCAATTGCAACCCCCTGCCTTTTGGAACCCAAGTGGCACACCTCAAGTACTCTTTCTCCAAAATCACCCCCCCCCCCGTTTTTTCTTGACTCTATTTTGGATTAACAGGTGTCCCAGAAAATATAACGATCCTTTTTCAGGGAGGAGTTAGAAGTGGCTTGTCAGAAGAAAAAAAGAATGAGAAAAATTGCGCCCCTTCTACGACGAAATGCAGGATCTGTGCGTGAACAGTATTTTCATGGTTTAGAGAGGTAAAGCCGTACTTCAAAACACAATTTCATTGATTTTTAGGCAGAACCAGCAAAGGACAGGATGATAACACAGTCATGACATGGCATGGCAATGACGTGGCAATTTCAGTGTCTGTTGCTGTGGTGATTTGCTGTTTGGTCCTTTCCATCTCTGTACACAGAATCTGGCGTCTGAGGTAATTATCTAGATTTGTAGTATTACGTTGATAAGCAAAGCTACTCTAAACGATGACTGACACCCCCCCCCCCAAAAAAAAAAAACAAACAAACAAACAAACAAACAAACAAACAAACAAACAACAACAAAAAAAAAACAAAAAAAAACAAAAACCCAAGAACATTTAAAATGTCAAGAAGGCGAGAGAATATCAAAGCTGTTCAGGAAAGGCTACAGCAACCACAGCCTCATTGCTTGTGTGAATGTTATTGTCCATCTGTTCCAGCGTGTAATCCTACAATTTGGCCCAAATGCGTTTTGACTCTCAAACAATGGCAGTTGTGCGCTCAACCGTAACAGCAGAAATGAAGCAAAAGTTACCAACCAGCAAAGGGATATATACTCTATCCATGCATGCTATAAAAACTCTGTTATTTCCACATTTTTAAATCAATGCTCAATTGAAAAAAAATAAATAAAAAAATTGATGACTCACCCAGCCTGTAGTGACTCCATTTAATGACCTTGTTTCACTAAACCTACATATGCAGCTGAAACCATTGCATTTTATAGGCCATAAGAAATTTTGTTGAAGAACTCCTGCATCTGTAATATTTTACTACGTCTTTTCTGCCTTAAACAAAGTTATAATGTTATCAGACTTCGATTGCATTCTATTTTATTGCATCACTTTGGGTTACATGCAGATCACGAGGAGACTCACGTAGACCGTGTAGACCAACCTGTGAAGGAACGGCAGCGGTCAAGGCTCCAACCAGACCTGTTCCAGATAACAGGCCCGTGCTGAGTACCAGTGTAACGAACAACGAGACCTATACTGAGCTAACCAGCAGAGACACATTCCAGAGTTACATGACACTGACGACTGACCGTTCTACAATGTTGAATCAAGAGCATGAGGAATGGGAAAGCACCTACGAGGTCCAGTATAACCAGTATGAAGACATCCGTGAACACGCTTCAAGCAGGGAAACCCCCCATCTCCCCGCTTCAAGTAACGCACTGTATGTCATCTACGAAAATAAAAGTTTGCCTAAAAAGTCTCGTAGAGTGTGACATCATCAGATCAGATCATTTGAATACTTTGAATTCGTGATTTTGGTTGATGTTAGAATGGAAATGACAAGGGCGCTCATGTTTTTTTCCTGTCAGCAATGAAACTAATCTTTGACGAAACAGATATATATTCCATCTTAGTCAGGAGCGGTTCTACCGGGGGGGGGGGGGGGGGTCTTTGGGGACTGAAGCCCCCCCAAAATCGCTCAAGCCACCTCAAAATTTTTGACGACATAAGTGCAGTTTAATCTCATATAGATTCTAATATAATGTTATTGTATTAAGCCTGCTCATAAAAAGATGTAAAAAAGAAAAGATAAAGAGGAAAGAGAGAGAGAGAGAGAGAAAAAAAAATCTGGGAGCGCTCGCTCGCTTCGTTCGTTCGCATTTTAATAATCTTAACCAATACTGGTTATATTACTATTCTTAAGAAAGGAAATAGGTTAGCATCTTGTCTCGCTATCCAAAGTTTATGCTATCCTTTTACTTATTGATTGTTAGTTGGGCCTATATAACTGCAATGATACTGGAGCGGCAAAGTTGACCTAGTAAAATAGATGAATTTTCAGGAGATAAAGGCCTGTGAACATAAACCTATTCGCAATACCCTCTGTGAGAACGGAAGATGCTATACCTTACTAAATCATGAAAAGGATGTAGTATAACCATGATAACCCCGTCTCAGAATAATAATATGTGTATAATAAAACATTTTCGCTCGCTCATTCTGGAAACGAAACAATATATGTTTTCGATCAGCAATCACTCTTATTCCAGCAACAGTCTATGCCTGGATATCATAACATTTTTGCAGCGGCGTGTCCGACTGTCCTCGAAATAATTCTGCATGGAGTGTACAAGTCATAATAAGATCAATTAGTGAATTTTGCATGTATTTTTTCCTCACTAGCTACGCTCGCTCATATAAAGAATTATTTGGGAAGGCAAACGAATTGGACATGCAAGGGAGGTGGCCATATGTATTTTTCGAATATAATGTATTTATAGGCCTGTGGAGTCTATATTTCCTTGCTCGCTCCGCTCGCTCTTTAGGAAGAGGGATGTTTTGGAGAGCAAAAAAAAAAAAAAAAAAAAAAATTGCCAGCGAGGTATAAATCTAGCGAGGTGGCCAAATAAACCATTTAAGAATGTTAGTGTAGGGTGTATTTTGATGACAATTATACAGCAAGAAGTAGTTATTTTTTACTCGCTCGCTCGCAAATTAAAAAAATATAGTAGATGTGTATTTTTCGAAAGTCTCTGTACCGCGCGCGCGCGTGTGTGTGTAGGGGGCCGGGGGTATCCCCCTCCCATCTCTCAGTCGCTTTGTTCTGGCTCTGGCACATAATCCTCCGAGCCCCCAGGAGCCCCTCAAATCGTTTGCTCTAGAACCCCGCCTGATCTTAGTATGGTTATGATATCTCCATACCTCATTACCTCCTTACTTTTCATTCAGCAAGTTAAATTTAAAACACAGTTTGTGGAGTCGGAATAGCTTTACTATAAATGGTCAAATGAATGACCATTTGCATAGTATTTGTCAAGAAGAATGTACGTTTACGCTGGACTAGTAAACAAAATGTAATGATGAATGTATGTAGATAGACATAAAATTGAGGCAGCGGTGGACCCATGATACCTTCATTTATGAAATAATGATGTATCATCATGATATGTTTGCAGGCAAAAGAGAATAAATAGATAAAGATGGACAGTATCAAATATGGTTTGAGCAGTGTTAGTTTTATCGGTTATCATTTTTAAAAAATACAACTTGTAGTTCTGTTGTAGCAGCTTGTCCAGTACTGTGATCTCCCAAGAGATTAATTATCCTGCAAAGTTCAAACAAAAAGGAGAGAGGGGGTGAGGGCATCCCAGTTGAGACACAGCTCTTGGCGTTTGATGAGACCAGTGGCCGACTGGATATCGAAAGCAAGGTTTCGTGAGCTGTAGCCACGCAGAAATAGGTAGAGGAGTTCTTGCCTCTCGCAGTTATCTTTCAATGTGACATCATAGAATCGTCATAGAAATGAATATGTATAAGCTTTCGAAGGCAATGTACGTATGAATTTCAGGTATAAATTTCTTAGAGAACCCTCACCTTTGTCGCTCTCGCAGCTCAATGCGTTACGTACTCGTTCTACAATCCATAAGACCAGGGGAGCGTTTCATTAAGAGTTTTGTCGGTGATTTTCACTGACTAATTTGCTTTCAGCCAATCAGATGCGAGGATTTTCAGTAGCTTATAACATTTGTCGGTGATTTTCACTGACAAAACTCTTCATGAAACGCTCCCCAGGGTTCTGTTCTTGCTTTCACCACAAGAATTTTTGCTGTAATCATGATAATTGTTGATAACAATGGTGTTTATTTCGTCAGAAATAGTTTAAGTATCACAGCTATTACTGATGCATATGCATTTCTATGACGTCAGATTGAAAGGCAACTGCGAGCGGCAGGAACCATCCTTTACCGCATAAATAAGGACGGTCTTCACCATCTTCACCTCTCACTTCGATATCCATACATTTTTAAAATATTTTCTTTAAGTTTTTGTTCTCATACTCGATTGTCATTTCAATAAATGTAAAATTTCCACTATATATGACTAAACTGTTTCTTTGTGTTTTGTCAGTGGTTATGTTATGCATATGAAGCATTGCACTGGAACATTGTGGTTTTATTTGCTTATTTGTATACCTTCCAGTAGGCTAAACATCAGTGCTCTGCGTTCATGACATCGACGTCATATGTAGCTACAACTTTAGTGAGCAGATGTAAAAAAAAAAAACCAACTTTATATGAAAATAAATATCAAAATGAAAGTGAAAAGAACACAGTTGCTGCGAAACAGATATCTAGTCGAGAAAGTCCCTCGAAAGAAGATGTTACGGAGACATATCAAGATCCTGGATTAAGATTGAGAGAATTGACAAAAAGAAGTAAAGATAGGGAGTTTGAGAGAAAGAGATAGATAGAGAGAGAGAGAGAGAGAAAGAGAGAGAGAAAGAGAGGGGGGATGAGATAAGGTAGAAAAAAAGAGAGGAAGAAGAAGAGAGAGATTGAAATAGAGTGAGAGGATTGAGGAGAGGAAAGAACAATGTTGATATCAAACTCGTGGGAAAACTAGAAATTCAGAAACAGAACACAAAACACAGAAGGCCAGAAAGAGGGAAAAATTTATTTTCAAAAGGGACAGAAAAATAAATACAAAGAATACAGAGCCAGAGACAGAGAGAGAGAGAGAGAGAGAGAGAAGGGGGGGGGGGGGGGGTAATATATATCAAACATCCGAGTGTCACAATATGAAATGCTTTCGTCATAGTGAATGGGAAAAATAAATGTGAAAACGTTACACAATTCTTATTAGAGGTTTACACTGAAACAAATGACTTTCATGAGCGAAAATCAGAGTGACTGCTATATACTTTTGTGTTTAATATCATTTGGCAGCTTATATTATGATTGCCACTGATTAAAAAGAAAATTGATACCTTATGCTTTTGCTGTATCATTACAAATTGTGGTTTCCGGCATGAAATGTAAACATATGCCTACTAAACATTTTCCGGTTGCTTGCATCGAAACTCCTAGCAACAACCTTGAATGATTCAGGATACAGACAAATGAAGTGGAAATAAAAACAAACATATTCATCACCGGGAAGGAAGTTGAAAAAAATTAATAGGCAAACTAATTTCCTGTAGTAGATTGAGTACAAGGTAGTTGATATCTGTTGAATAAATCCCATGTCATGCCATTTAGGCCATGTAGTTTGAAGGAGATATATGAAGTAAAATTTGATTTATGAACAAGTGTTTCAGTATGGATATTAACAAATGGATGGCTATCTCTGCGATTCTCATCATGCTCATAGGGATTTCTTGTTTAGCTACTGAACCTGGTAAATATGATAAACGCCAGCTAACTACATTCTATGCACGTATTATTCTCTTGACTTGCGGTATATACTTTGCTTTCATCTACAAAGTTACACTTGCCATCTGGCCATGGAGCTTCAATAATGTAATGTCTTTTGAATATGAATTGTAATAATACATTATGGTAAACGGATTTTAAGTTGACAATTATTGACTAAAACATTCAAACTTGTAAACACCTATTGCGGGTGATGAGGCAGAGCCACTTCAATTTCATTGCCCTCATTCATGCCATTTGAGGGGGCTTACTCGTATCATCTCTTTGCAATTTGTTAACTTTGTGATTTTGATTACGATATTATTTATATTAAAATCAATTTTAACCACTTCTTTTGCAGACATTTTACATTTGAGTTATAAATTGCTATTTAATTTTTGAAATTACCTTTTCATGAATTATTTGCAACTGAGGGTTTGCACTTCCTGAAAAGAACATTTCTAGTAGATTTCTACGTCTTTGGTAACATGATTACAACAGAAAATTCAGCACAAAAAAATTATTATCATTATGATGATCAATACTTACCATTTATGAAGGCAAAAATGAAATAAGTGTTTTGAATTTACAATATGCAATCAATCATCCGTGATCAAAAAATGATATCTTCCTTTTTGAATTGTACAGACTGGTCGTGCAACTTTGAGAATGATGACTGCGGAATCATCCAGTTGGCAGGTAATTGGACCAGAAACAACCCTAATGCAAAAGGCAAGTATATGAATTAGACGAAATCATGATGATTCATGAATGTCTTTTGTTCTGTTTTTCTTTAAGTCGTGATCGAAGAAAAAGGCCCCAAATTGCCGTTATCAAATCATAACCATTATCATAGTAAAGATCAGTTGCATGCAATGTTGGGTACCTTTAGAAATGACTATTTGATGGATTCAGAAATACTTAAGCCTTCCTTATATCTACATTTCTATGACTGTTTGACAACTGTAAATTAAAATACCTTTAATGGCACAATGCTGGGTTTACCTGGATTATAACTTTAATACTTGCACCAAGGCTGAGTTAGAAATTAGGATTTACTTTTTTGAAAATGTATGTACATGTATGTGTATATTCTTTTAGGTTTGGGCAATGCGAATTTATGTTGTGATCGCGGTTGCCTGAAACTAAAATCTCTGTATTCTGCATCCGTAAAGTCATTTGGAAGGGAATACAGACGTACAAATTCTTTCAACCACCTCTCCAACCAACCCACATACCCAACAATTGAGGCACCCATCCAATCAGCTCCTCACATCCTGGACCAGTGGATCCTACTCTCCCTATATACCCGCTCAACATTGCTCAAGTTCACTCGTGACGAAGAACGGAGCACGCCGTTCGTAACGTAGAGCCCTTCCTAAGTTCCTTCCTAAACAGTTCTTATCAGAACTCTGGACGAAACATATAAACACCCCCACTGCTCAGTAGTGGGTAGCCTAAATCTGTGCTGCCGTCGGGAAAAATGAAAAAGGGCAGAGAAAAAAAATGAGAAGGGGAAAAGAAAAGAAAAAAAGGAGAAGAAGAAAAAGAGAAAAAAGGAAAAAGAAAAGAAAAAGAGAAGGAAGAAAAAGAAAAAAGAAAAAAGAGGGGGTAAAGGAAAAGAGGAAAAAAAGGAAGAAAATGGATAAGAAAAACGATGATGATAAGGTAAAGAGAAGAAAAAGTCTCGGAGAGAGAAAGAGAGGTTCCGAGGTTGTGCTTGCGGGTACGGTGCAGACGTTGAGTCGGGGGGAATGATGGACTATGTCGGGTCAGGAAGGGCTGTCCCGGCTGTACTTAGTCGGGTATTCTTGCTTGATCCTTCATCATCCTTGACAAGTTTTGATATTACGCAATTGGCGGACTCTCTGTATATACCGACTATAGTGTACCGTGATGATGGGTCGTCCAGTAATCGGGTTACCCAGCCCTCCATCGAGTCCGGACTGGAATCTACAGTGTTTATAGAAAATATAGCATTATTTTGTCGGTCGCTCGCTTCGCCCTATAGAAACAGAAAGGTTTCAGACGGCAAGCGAGGTGCCCAAATATTTGGTAAATAGGTGATCGAATATTATTTAGATATCTGATAGGAGTGTGTTTTTGATGACGAAATAAGAATTCTGCCATTAAGAAGAGTGTATAATTTGCCTCGCTCGCTGCGCTCGCTCGTATAGATGATAGATGTTTTTACAAAATATTATTTAGATACCTTACGGCCCGTCGTGTATTTGGATGAAGAATGAATAATCACCTTAACCATGAAAAGGAGTATATATTTTGTCCTCGCTCGTATAATATTTAGATACAGGATAGTTTTTGCAAGCGAATGAATTCGGCACGCAAGGTGACCTAATATATGTTTTAGATATTTAATACTAGCCAAAGTGTATTTCGACGAAATAATATGAAAAAGGTGTATATTTTTCCTCGCTCGCTGCTCTCGCTCGTATAATATTCAAATACGAAATCGTTTGGGATTAATAGAAGAATTGGGCAAGCGACGTGACCTAATATAAGTATAATTTAGATACCTTTCGGCCCATCGTATATTTTGATGAAGAATAATCACCTCAACCACAAAAAAGAAGTGCATGATTTTTCCTCGATCGCTCGTATAATATTTAGATACAGGATAGTTTTTGAAAGCGAATGCATTCGGCAAGCAAGGTGACCGAATATATGATTTAGATATCTAATACTGGCTTAAGTGTATTTTGACGAAATGACATGAATAAAAGTGCATATTTTTCCTCGCTCGCTGCGCTAGCTCGTATAATATTCAGATACGGAATCGTTTGGGAATAACAGAATAATGTGGCAAGCGAGGTGACCAGATATATAATTTAGATACCTTTCGGCCCATCATGTATTTATTTAATTATATATTTCCAACACTTTCCCTATTTCTGTGTAAACCTGTATTTCTGAAGTTGTCTTTATTTTTGTGGTTGTCTTTATATTTGCAACACTTTCTTTATTTCTGTGTGAACCTATATTTCTGCAATTGTCTTCATTTTAGTGTTTGTCCATATTTCTGCAGCTAGATCTATTTTTGAAATGTTCTTTATTTGTGTGTTTCTTATTTCTGCAATTACTTTTGATTCTGAGGTTCTCTATATTTTTGTTTAATCTTTATTTCTAAGGTTTCTTTATTTTTGTTACAATCTCTGTTTTTGTGATTGACTTTATTTCTACCTTCTCTTTGTATTTATTTCTGCATGCTTTTGTTTATTCTTAACGTAATATATTTCTCAAACTATTAATTTTGGCCCTTTTGGCCGTCTATACATCTCGTATTTTGATGAAGAAATCGTCACGTCTAAAATGGAAAGGAGCATCATTTCCTTGCTCGCCTCGCTCGCTCATATAAAAATCACTTAATCTGGTTGAAATTGAATGAAAATGTGTAGGAGAGAAGAAGGAAAATGTGATAGAGGCACACAATTGAAAGTGCCCCATGGGCTTTCAGGCCTTAAATTTCAATAATTTTAGGACAAGGCCAATTTTCTGTAGGGCACATTCCTATATTACAGCATAAATAGGAAGAATTAGAAAGGGCACAAACAATCTCCAAGGCCAATGAGAGGGGCATTGAGGCCAATCGAAAGGGCAATCACGGCCATGGCCTTGGTGGCCTTGGATTAATTTAAGCCCTGGGCTTTATACGGTTTAAGTAATAGACATTGGTCGTCGGTAATCGGTGACAATGTTTGTCGGTAATTAGTGGCCTCTACACCCCCACTGAAAAAGGTCTAGCTACGCCCCTGGGACTACCCCCCCCCCCCCATCAAAGTGCATCCGCAAACTCCTACTGAATCAGATTCTTTCCAATCTCTTTATTTTCTGTCTCCTGTAAATAAAGGAAAATTCTCACCGAAAAACTACAGTGATAGTGATATGGCTATATTTTCTATCCCGTTTAACTTCACGTCATCTGAAGGGAGCATGTCTTTCCAATATTTCTTAGTCGGTGATCTGGACTTCAACCTACTAAACGTAACCGTCTGTCGAAATGAGGTAACACCTGCTTTCGCTCAAGGAGGTGTTCAGGGGCCTAACGACACCGAAGTGCAAATTTCATGTGGCGATAACTCTGAAGTTGAGGTTTGTAATTCAGTGGTTATTTTTGCTTCATATCACAGGAACTATACAGGGTGAAACCCTTTGATTCAATGTACTACTAAATAACGAATGACATGATGTATCATTTAAGAAGAAACTTAATTTACTTGAAATCATACGAAAACATGATAAGTAAAACACAACAGCAGCAGCATAAAAACAAAATAACAAAAACACAAAAAAGAAGCAAATAAAACAAAACAAAAGAACAACAAAAAAGAAACAAACAAATTACTGTTATCATTGTTGTTCTCGCTAGTATTAGGGAGCTTTAGATACGCGACGCAGCTCAGACGACGCGGAATGGAGTTGCAAAGAGGCTTTATTAGGTTTTATTTGGGGAGGACGCAGTTAATCAAACAAAGTGCGCCCTCAAATATGAACCATTGTTACGTCATAAAAAAGGGTCAACAAAAGTCTCGCGTCACGTATTGGGGAGGATAAACTGGCCCCAGCAGAACTGTCGTGTAAAACAGACGACGCAGGATGGATTGGAAAATAGCTGTCTCGCGCATGCGCACAACAACATTTTTGGCAAGATACCGCGTCGTCTAGCTTCGTCGCGTTTCTAAAGCTCCCTATTATTTAGTCATCACTACAACCAATTTTTTATTTCATTTTTTTCATTTCATTTATTTGACCATTTGAAATCAACATTGTACATGGACATCATAAAATAAATATCATACAAATCATCCATTAACAAACAAAATAACAATTTAGAAATGGCCAGGACCCAAAAGAAACAAAACTGCTTATAAACTGGGCCCTACATAAAAATATATATACATGTAAATTATTAGAATATAGTCTGTACACATACATACACCCATACATACACTCGCGTACATACCCATCTTAATACATGTACATTCATGCATTAATCCATACACAACACACACATAGCTCGAGATCATAGAGGAAATAGAATAGGAAAGAGAGTGATACAAGTAAAAAAGTAAAAAGAAAACTTTAGAAGATGAAAGAGATAAGTATCCTACTCAGCCATGGACAACATTTTATTTAATATAAATGTCTTATACATAAACTTAAATCGACTTATCGTAGTACTGGATCTTATATCGAAATTTAGACTATTCCATTCACGTACCCCAACAGAAGATAAAGAATTATAGAGTAATGTTGAATGACAAAGAGGAATGTGTAAGTTTTTGCTTTGACGAGTTGGATAATTATGAACTGCAGAATTTGGTTGGAACATACCAATAAAAACAGGCGGTAAAAGGTTTTTGTGAAATTTGAACATGAATATGGATGTATTAAGCTTTATTAAGTAAGTTACAGGAATAATTTTCAGTTCTAAAAACAGTGGCAAACTTGAGGATAAATGATGACTGTTTGTAATTAACCGAGCTATGCGTTTCTGTAACTTATAAATTTTGTCTAGTTTTGTTTTGTAGGTATTTCCCCAAATAACATTGCAATAATTTAAATGGGGGAGGATTGTCGAATTATAAATTTTCATTAATATGTTCCTTGGGAGAATATTTTTTAACTTATACAAGACACCAGTACTACGGGAAATTTTAGAACAGACATAATCAATATGACATTTCCAATCAAGGCACTCCTCGACGTAAATCCCTAAGAAAAATATATTTTGCTTACCTTCAATAAAAAACATTGTCTATTTTAACAGATTCAATTGAATTAGGTAATTTCTTTTTCTTCTTATGAAAAATTACATATTTTGTCTTATCATTATTTAGAAATAGCTTATTACATTTAAACTAAACATTCAATTTATTTCATTCTTCATTTAAAAGGGAAAACAGTTGTACTAGGTTAGAATGTGAATAATACACGACAGTGTCATCTGCAAATAATGAAAAATTAAGTAATTTAGACGAATTTACAATATCATTGATATAAATAATGAAAAGAAACGGTCCAAGTACTGATCCCTGTGGTACTCCGATGTCAACATTCATATAATCAGATTCAACACCATCGACCACCACAAACTGTTTTCTATTAAGTAAATAATCAGAAAACCATCGGTGTGGAACACCTCGAATACCATAATGATATAATTTTTAAAGTAAAATATGGTGGTCAATGGTGTCAAATGCTTTGGATAAGTCCATAAATACTCCATAGCAAAACATATCATTAGAAATTTCACGGAGGATATCATTTGTAAAATTAGCAATGCTCAAATCAGTACTATAGTTTGGACGAAAGCCAAATTATTTTGAAGTCAGAATGTCACATTTAAGTAAAAAAATCATTTAGTCTTTTATGCCTCACCTTTTCTAATAATTTTGCAAAAACTGATAATAGGGCAATGGGTCTGTAATTTTCTACAACATTAATATCATTTTTCTTGTGAAGGGGTAAATCTTTGCCACTTTTAGTCTGTTTGGGACTATTCCACTATTCAAAGACTTATTAAATATGTCACATAGTGGATTCACAAAGCTATTTATACATTTTTTTTTACAACTTTAGGGGAAAAAGAATCAGGTCCATTTGATTTATCAACTTTTAAAAGACAAGATAATTGGACAATTTCATGAGTAGTTGTTGACCTAGCAAAAAATGAACTTAAGTTTGGTTTTGACAGGTATTTATCAAAAGAGTAACTTTGAGTTTGAATCGATGAGGTAAGTTTTTTACCTACACTAATAAAAAAGTTGTTAAAATGATGTGCAATATATTTTTTACCACTTATTTTCACATTTCTATGGTACATGTTCTGAGGTAGTTTATTATGTTTATTTCGACCGAGTATTATATTAATTTGAGACCATGTTTTTTTCATATCATTTTTCAAGTTATAAAATAAAGACTCATAATATTTCATTTTTTATGTTCTGATGACATCTGTTAACTTATTTTTATACTCTAAATATTTGTTTTTATGACTAGAACTAGGTCTCTTTATACTTTTTACATATAATCTATGTTTATGCTTCACCGATTTCAATATCGCTTGTGTAATCCAAGGTTTATGTGCTTTTTTTTATTTTGTTTCATTGATTTAATAGGAAAACATTTGTTATACATTGCATTAAATTTATCAAAAAACAAGTCATATGATTCATTGGCATTTTCACAGTTATAAACATCACTCCAATCAGTACATGATAAACATTCTATAAATATTGACAAAGTTGAATCATTAATAATACGCTTTTTTATATTTTTTATAGCAGGCTTTGCATGATTTTCACATGATATCGAAAACACTGGAAAGTGATCTGAAATTTCACTATATATAAGACCTTTGTGCTTTTCATCTTGAATAGTATTTGTAAAAATATTATCAATCAATGATGCTTTTTTATCAGTAATTCGAGATGGTTTTGATATTAAAGGATATAACTTAAAAGAAAACATAGTATCTAAAAATTCATTTGTTTTATTGTGGGAATCATAGTTCAATAAGTTTATATTAAAGTCGCCACAAATATAGATATCTTTTCTTTCAGACCCCAGTGTTTCTAGACCATTTTGTAATTTGTCATTAAAGCAAGATATATTAGAGTCTGGTGGACGATAAACACAAGCAATAACTGTAGGTTTGGGGTTGCTAGCAATTTCAACAAATACCATTTCATAATTAGGTTCAGAACAATTATATTCAGACAACAAATTATAAGTAAGATTATCTTTCAAGTATAGAGCAACTCCACCACCAGTCTTAGAAGGTCTACATTTAGAAACAAGCGAATAACCTTCTAATTTATACATTTCTATATTTTGTAGAAGTACTAAACCAGGTTTCAGTAACAGCAATTATATCAAATTCAAAGTTTAAAGATGATAAAACAATTTGCATTTCATCAAAATTTTTATTTAGACTTCGAGCATTTAAATTTAAATTTTATCATGGTTATTATCATCATTATAATTTAGCTTATACATAATCAGTTTGCCACTGATATTTTTATCAGCATTTGAGTAGAAGTATAGCAGTAGGAGTACTAGGAGGATTAATGATAATGATTTTATTAAGGATGACAGTAATGATAATCATCTTAGGTTATGAATATGTAATTACGAGATCATTAACATGCATAATCTCCTTCATTTCTCACTAAGATAAAATTTATAGCTACGAGGAACCGGCTCCAAATGCCAGATATCAGAGTGGACAACATTAAAATATTTCAAATGCTGATCACTGGTAAGTGAACTGTTACGGTATCAAACTAATTTGAAGAGGAGACGCAGGGAAGAAAGGGCCAAAGGCTCAGGTGCTTACATCTTTCCTCATATCATGGATCACGTGAACAAAACAAAAAGGAATATTAAAGAATAGGCCGCATCGATGAAAATTTAAAGTTTAGTAGTTTGTTTGTTTGTTTGTTTGTTTGTTTCGGAAAGGGCCTCCAAATCCCTACAGTCAATGTTGTAAGCAGTTTTTGAAAATGGGGGGGAGGGATTGATTCGATTTGTTCCTCGTCAAGTATATGCATCCTTTTAATGCAATATTCCTTCTTGTATAAGCTGACCTAATGTTTAGTACTTTTCGGCAAATTTTAATTCAGTTTGATAAAAATGGTAAAAGGCAAAGTAGTGAACTTAATTTTGTATCCATTCTTTTTCAAATGAGAATCAACAACGTTAGAAGTCACGACTCCTCCAAATTACACAGAGGAAGGTAAGAAAACGTGATCCTCTTGTTATAAATTGTGCTGTGAATGGGGTATGCGTTTGCCGCGTATAGGCCTATCCCAGTTACCTCAGCACTGGCTCATAATATGTGATATCGCCTGTGACCACCTCTACAAGTGATGACAACCCTATATAATTGATCATGCAATTACAGTGTGAAAGAACCTGTCCCAAAGCAATTAAGAAAGATTGATAAACCAGTAAATAAGAATTGGTATATATATATATATATATATATATATATATATATACGTCTGAGGTTACGAAATCATCAGACTGACATAAAAATCAACTCAGTCTTGTTTGAAAACACCTGCACAGCAAACAGAGAAGGATTATGTGGGACTACACACAAATGTTCATGCCAAACTCTCAAGTTGTGTCTTGCCATATGTCGACAATGAAAAGGTATCTGAAGAGCACTGCTTTTCAGGGTGACTTTTCTACGATGATATTATTCCAAATTAACATCAACAGACTGAGAAATCTCACAAATTATCTTTCTTCTTCTCCCAGCAAGATTCTTTTTAACGTATAATCAAATTACCTAGCTTCAAAAACGTGCAGCCAGAATAATCCTTAAGGTAGCCATTTTACCCCTTCTGTACAATTATTTAAACGATTGGGTTGGCTTTCTTATGAACAAAGAGTAAATTAGTTTAGATGTATTTTTCTTTTTAATTGCCTGAATAATAATTTATCTCCTGATTTCTTTGTATCCGAAGTACGCAGTGTCAATACACGGTATGCCGCCAATCAAAACCTAACAATCCCAATGTAAAACAGACTATTTCAAATACTCCTTAAATATCGCAACAACTACCTACAACTCCCTTCCATTAAATATAAAAATATCTTTACTCTCCCTATGTTCAAATCAGCATGTACATCTTGTCTAATGTCGAATTAATTTCCATATTTTCATATATCTGTACTATTTTGATATGTCTCTTTCGATTTGAATATATTCTGCGACTTTGCTTATGAATGTACATGTATATATTAACATGATTAATATGTTTTAATTTTTTTTATATATTCATATTGTTCGTTTTTATGCATATAGGGCCCCTTGTGATAGCAGCGCATTGTTGTAAGGGCACCCTATTCAAATATTGTATAAATAAATGAAATGAATAAATAAATAAACACGTGCGCACAGCATAGAAGGGTGTACTTTGATTGAAAATGTAGTTATCGCTATATCATTACCGGTTAGGTCTGACCAGCTTGGCTAGAATCTCTTTCAACATTTCTCATTATCATGGTCATATTTCAAGACACCTGCAGCACCCAATACGACGTTCCGAATTTAAAGTACTCCAACGTAAAATCCGGCGACAATTTGATTCTCAATATGGGAAGTTGGGGCATTTATTTTAAAAGCGTAGTCGTGGTTTTTAATTCTAAATGTTTGTTTTGGTTGGCGGTGCATGTCTCCCATCGCTCCTCCTACTATTTCCCTTTGGTAAACATTGAAAGTTGAATGAGGCATTCTGTGTTTTCATTCGTTCCATTAATATCGCCAGTTACCTCGGCACCAACTCATTATCCGATATCCACTACAACGACCATGACCACCTTCACAAGTGCTGTCGACCCCACCCAAAGCAAGTCGACCACTGCTGAAAAAGGAAAAGGGCTAGTCAAATCTCAGCACTAAGTATAACGATGACCATGATGACAAGATTAAAAAATAATTTAAAATATACTCATTGCTATCGGTACTGGTATCGGTGAGGTATGACCTGCTCGTTCCTCCATCCAATTACCACTACAAGATATCATACGTCTTAAAATCTGCTGTATACCCAATGCGGATTTCCGTTCAGGAGGCCCTTGTCTAAATTATGGATTTTTAAATATTTTTTTAATTCTCCATACGTAGCAGCTGCGAAACTGCACTGGACACGCTGGACAGTTAGAGTCCAGTCGAGTGATCATGGTGATGGCGTGATCTCGGTTGCTTCAGAGCCCTTTATTACAGAATTTGGTCACCTCGGTTTCATTGAGTTACAACATGACGCAATATCTTTTGTGTTGTGCTTGTCTAGCAAAGCAATAAGCGCCACGTTGTGCCCTACTATACTGAAACCGAGTTGGCCAAACTCTGTAATAAAGGGGCTGTTGAGTGTGGATTGCTTCTCGGGATCGCGCCATCACTTGACTTGACCATGTTGACGCTTACAGTGCCGTTTCGCAGCTGCTGCGTTGGGCGAATAAAAAACATATTATAAAGAGTCCAGAATCTAGACAAGGAAGCCCCAGTGTGAGCTCCAGCAACGTGTCCCCGAGCGTGATTTCGTAAAATAATGGGGTTAGGGTTAAGGTAAAGGATCGGGTTAAAATTTTGTTTTAGATAATAGGGATAAGGTTTAGAGCAAGGACTGGGTATATCATGTATATAGTGTTTATTCCCGGAATGAAGCTTTGAATAAGCTGAATAAGGTAATTTCAACTAGAAACAGGAAAGCGATATTATTATCTTCGTAGCATGACCCAGTCTGGAATATATAATAATGCTATTTAAAGCTATCACAGCGGAAAGAATCACATTAACTCTTGCAGACAGAGTGCATGGCTCTCAGTAAGGGGAGATGGGGTCAAGTTTATTTTTAATGCATTGTGGTGGTTTTTATTTCCAAAAGTGTGTGTCATGGGGGACATCTTCTCCCTTCCCCCTGCTTTTTGATGCCCTCTGGTATAAATTCTGCATTGAATGAGGCATTTCTGTGTGTTTATTACAGCACCAGTTTCCTCGGCATCAACTCATGCGTTATCCACTACCTTGACTATGACCACGTCTTCAAATGAGGCCGACGTCATACAAAGCAAGTCGATCACTGCTATAAAAGGTAAAGGGCTCGTCTCATCTCACCAGGAAGAACAACGACGACTAGATTTTTAATTAAAAGGTCACCCTTCAGCTGCGCTTTTATAGCATAGTGCTTCTGTTTCAACATTGCATAGGAAAATGCAAACAAGAAATGCTCCGACTAAGGCAGTTTGACTCTTAAGGCCACCTCACACTATACGACCTAAGGTCATACGACCTAGAGGCCATGCGACCTAAGGTCAAACGACCTGACACAGCACACTATGCGACCTGCGCTCTTTAATATTGTTCCATAGCAACCACAAAAATAGCGGGAAAAAAAAGAAAAAAAAAGAATTTGCTGCATTTGCTGCAGTTACTGTTGCTCCAAAGGCAATGTCAACGACGCCGTCGACGTCGTACCAAGTGGGTCGAGGAATGGATAAATCAACGGTGGCCCACGACCAGTTGCAAAAATTCAACATGCCAAAACCTCCCGACCTGGCCTTACGACCTGAAACCTGGGTGTATGGTGATGTCATACCGTGGGTCCGGAAGTCGTACGACCTCAGGTCGTGTAGTGTGCGGTGGCCTTCATTATTTATCTTTTGTTTTCCAGGTTCAACACTTTCACCGCAGAGGCAAGAAAGGACATGGCTGATTCCTGTAGTCGCTTCTCTGGTTGTCTTGCTACTTATCATCCTAGTTGTTCTGATAGTGTTGTATTGGAACCAGCGAAGGTACGTCTCTCAACTAAAACTCTTTAACCCGTAGCCTACTGGAACCGGGTGACACTTGTATGGGAAGTAGAGAATCCAGTAGTCAATGGGTTAAAAGAAATCTTTGGCATGTGTTGGGAGAAAGGAATGGGACCAGTCTTGATTTCTCGAAAATAAACATACAAATGTAAGAAATGAAAGCGGCACACTTGCACATACACACGGGCAATAGCAGCTTCTTAGCTTCTTTTAATCTCTTATTTCATTTAACGTTGGTAGTACTGGTATAAATATTTTCTTCCACGCTTAAAAAAAGAGAAGAAATGTATCCATATCGCACCACTGGCATGGGGGGGGGGGGGTAAGGGCGCTGCTATTTGTACTTCTCCAACATTGTCATTGCTGAATATCTAGCCAATTGACCCATTTTTAATTTTCCTTGAGGACTTTTTTCTGCTTGTCAGCAGCTGGGCACCTCGTATTTTTTTGATAGCGCAGCCCCCCCCCCCCCCCCAAAAAAGGGTTGGCTCATTGCGCCACTGTGTCAGGTTAATGCCGACCCCTTTTTGTTCCTTTTAGAAAGCAAGCTCGTAAGCCAACAAAGGATTCCAAACCAGGTATTGAATACTACGCAGAATATCAAGAGAACCCAAAAGCTGAACATTCGGTGTCCAGAGCTGACAAGCTAGCCAGTCATACCAATCATGCCAATGGTAAGACGGAAGCAAGAGAGTTACAGGCCTATGATATGATCGACGACACATTCGAAGTCAACAATGGTGACCTCAGTAACAACCCCGTTTATGTATGCGTTGATCCGATGTCAGGAGAGGATGAAGACGGTCGGCTCGAAACCCTAGTCGACAACCCACTGTACCACGGAGTGGACGGTGGACAACCGCAATCGACAACATCGGATAACCTGGTGGACAATCCTCTCTATGAAGATGGGAGCGAAACCCTGGTCGACAACCCACTCTACCACGGAGTCGACGATGGACAACCGCAATCGACGACATCGGATAACCTGGTGGACAATCCTCTCTATGAAGATGGGAGCGACAACTCTCAACGGGAGGGGTTCAACGCGAAACAAGACGGTGGAAAAGGAAGTGTCTTTTACGCACTTCCTAACAAAGGCAATGCATAATGAAATGCTAACCTTCAGATACATCGGGGTTACTTCTAGTTCATACCAATGAGCTGATCCTCACAAGATAAATTGGCATATGAAGGGGAAGGAGTGGGGGATGGGTAATGGCTAATTACTGTTCAGAAAAGGGAAATATCCTCCATGCGATCATGCCTAATTTTTCTATGACAGAACAGTAGAACACGATCTCCTATCGACTGACTGATTGATTTCCGATCTACTGAAAACAACACAATTGAAATTCAGTTTTAATCATATAGGTTACGTATTGTATATTGCATTAAGTCCAGTATAACGAAAAATAGTACAATAGACCATGGGGTGTTTCATAAAGCTGTTCGTAAAGTTACGAATGACTTAACGAACGACTTGAATATAGCAGACTAAATGGGATTCTCAGTCATTATAAATCGCATCAGCTAAAAGTGAAACATACAGACATAGATTAACATTACTATTGTTTACAAACATTTTTATTGTGAAGTATACTTTTTGCCACAATTTAATCAAGATTATGGGAAATGCAGTCACACTTTGATAGAGCGTCAGGAAAAACTTTGGGCATCGCATTTGGCTTGCCATATGCCAGTTGTTCGTAAAGTCATTCGTAACTTTACGAACAGCTTTATGAAACACCCCCAGTTCGTAGTTAGCACATGTCACAAATCAAGGGCCGTGGAACTTTTTTGGAGTGGGGGGGGGCTTTATTTAGCCTTTTATGGTTCTGCGAGCCCATAAGAGTAATTTAGAAATTAAGGAGTCTTTTTGTACAATTCATAGTTTTTTCCTTTCATTTTTAAAAAACATTTTCCCGAGTTTTTAGCCAAAACTGTAGGGGCTACAGCCCTCAGCCCCCTCCCGCTTCCGCGGCCCCTGCAAATGGCCCTAAACATCCATGGATCATGTAGATCTTTAGAACCTGGAGAGGTACCTTTCTGTGTACTTCATAATAATTACTCCAAGTGTGGTAAAGGGCCTCATGTACACCCCTCTGAGAATACTTCCACCAGGGTATAAGGAAAGGCTTGCACCGTTTGCAGGTTTGTGCATAACTGATTATATATCAGTCTGAGCACTTGCAATGTTGATTGAATTCTTGTCAGAGAAATTTTCTCATGAGCACGGAGGAGTTTACGGATATCATGATGCACAACGTGACAATAATGTCATAAGTATGTACTTTGTGTGGCCTTAATTGTGTAGTATATCATGTGACCAACAGAGAAAGTTGGACAAATAAACGACATAAGTAATGGACTGAAATGAATTCAAATGAATTGATCAGGTTTATTAAAAAATTAACAAAACAAAGCAGCCGAGAGGCTGATAATGTTTGCTTTACAAAATAACATATCACAAAGTAAAATCAGAATTTTAAAAATGAAACACGTAGAGTCGTATGAAGCATCATAAAAAATTTAACATAATTATACCATTATGATCATAAAAAAGTTATGGGATATGCGATTAAGATAGTGGGCAGTGCTTTGTATATACAAATGAGCGTGAGGAAAAAAAAACTTCAAAAGTAAAATATGACAAATAATTTCATTCTTCATCTTGGAAATGGAGCACGTGAAGAGAAGCAAAATGGAGGCTACAGTGGGCCCAGCCATATTTTGTATGTCCTCTTTCGCATAATATAATATGATAATATTTTCACTCTATGATTAAACTTTGTTTTGTATTTTGTCAACGGTTCCCCATAATTATTCAGCATTGCACTGAAATTCTGCTGTACTATTTTCTTATTTGTATATACCTGAAAATCATTGTATTCTGAAAATGTGTTTATGTACTTTTGTAATATAAAATTATTTTGTATAATGATAATGTTATTTGTGGATCCTGGGGGATTTACAAGCTCTGCTTTTAGTGGATTTTTTCATTTCTACAGAATTTAAGAATTTCTTTTGAAGATCTATTATTTACTTTGGTCTAATTATAAAGAAAACAACTGAATATAAAGAATATACATACACACATACATGCAAACATATATATATATATATATATATGTGATCCGAAAAGGGGGGTTTACGAAGAGGGCCGTTGCAAGACATTATATACCACCAATTAGGACCATATGATATGACGAAGAACCGCAAACGTACATCACCGAGAATGATCACAATTATATATATATATATATATATATATATATATATATATATGTATATATATAATTATTTCAACTTTTATGTAATTATACCTATGTATTGCTGTTGTATTTTTTTCTTTTTTTTTCTGTTGGAAATGAATGAATACGAATTTTTCAAATTATTGAACGCAGAAATCAAATTCGATCAAACAAAATGTCAGTTTAATGAGCAGATATGCAAAAAAAAAAAAAAAAAATCCATTTAGGCTAATAGATATCACCATGGAATTGAACAGAACTCAGTGATTACAAAATGTGGTGAAGAAAGTCCATCAAAAGATTCGACACTCTTGATCATCTGATTCTCTTGAAAAAAACTACAACATTATGGTGTAAGAGGAATAACTTTAAAGTGGTTTCAGAGTGATTTGTCAAATAGGAAACAATTTACCGTATATGATCATGTTAATCCTGATATATTAGATGTAAAATGTGGAGTCCCACAGGGCTCAATATTGGGCCCGCTATATCTACTTTATGTCAATGAAATTTCTAACTCCTCTACTGTTTTAAAATATATTCTTTTTACTGATGACACAAACGTGTTTCTCTCACATAAAATATCGACGTCCTTATCGACACTCTGAACTCAGAACTGCCCAAAATTGCCAAATGGTTTCGATGTAATGTCCTATCTTTAAATCTTAAGAAAACAAACTACATATATTTTACAACTCATAATAAACCATGACAGCATGATATATCCTTGAAAATTGACGATATTTTGATTGAACGGTAAACCAATACTTAATTTCTAGGAGTTTATATTAACGAATTTTTAAATTGGTCTGACCACATCAAGTATATTTCCAAAGCCATTTCACGCAGTGTTGGTGTCCTCTCTAAAACAAAATTTTACCTACCACGAAACATCCTATTCATTTTTCATAATACTATGTTACTACCGTACATAACGTACTGTAACCTAGTATGGGCGAGCTCCAAATCTTTGAATGACTCGATTTTAAGATATCAGAAAAAAAGGCGATACGCATATGTACTGGTTCTCAATACAGGGACCACACTGCCCCTTTGTTTTTAAAATTAAATGCCCCAAAAATATCTGACATAAACTTTAACAGACTGCAATGTTTATGTTTCATCTTTTCAATGGCCGATTGCCACCTATTTTGACCGCCCATTTTAAGCAAAATAAAAATTAAAGGTACATTCTTATCCAACAAGGCAGTCGAATAAATTTCATCTATCCAACCCTAAAACGTTCGTATATACGTTCGTATTACATTATTGTTGTTGTATTATTTTTGTAAGCCAGATAGGGGTCTATACAATACAAGCTTTGCTTCTTTAAATAGACTCCTCCACTGATTTATTTTTCTTAATTTAATTTAATACTTACAAACAGTAAAATGTATTATTTTTCATATGCAAATTTATTTCAAATATTGTTATTCCAAGAATAAGAATATGTATGTTTATTTAATTGTGTTACTTACATTATGTGGAAATAAAAGAAACTTCAAACTTCAAAACTGCCACTGCCCATAAATCATTTATATATAACGGTCCGGACATACGGAATTCGCTACCCTTGGACAATATGAATCTTCACTCTGAGTTTGCTTTTAAAGTAGCTGTTAAGAGAATGCTGCTTTCTCGGTATACCAATACTGTTTGATTTTTGATTGTATTATATTCTTACTTCTCGCATATCAACGCTTATTTCGCGTTCCTACACTTTGCAATCTCATTGTGCAACCATCTCTAACTCTTTATCCACATCCTTTCTCCACCCCCCTCTCTCTCTCTCTCTCAATCCCTTTCTCAGTCTCTAGGAAATTTCTCCTTTTTTCTTTGCCCTTCTGCATCACCAGGAACCCCCTCCCTCTCATAGCAAGTTGTATATATTTCGTAAGGGCTCCCAGGGCCTCAAGCTTCTGCTTATCCTGGAATCCTATAGTTCTGTTTAAAATAAGTTTCTATGTTCATATCTAATTCTTCATTACGTGCTTGTATTTCTGTTCTTATAAAATTGTTCATTATGTACTTATATTTTTGTTCAGAACTAAATAAATGAAATGAAATGAATGAAATGAAAGATTGCATGGAAGCAGGATTTGATTTGATTTGTTCACCAACAATAACATCATGCGCACAAGATTTGTCATGCAGTAAATATTGTTACAGGATTGAAACATTTAAACAGGAGCAGAAAAATAGCACAAATGCTGGTCGAGCCTGGCCCCTCTACACAGTTTATATAGTAGAAGATATTATAATTCCATTACAAACACAACAATTACAACCACATACACAGATAGCATGGTGTTACATGTATATAAAAGTATACAGAGTGCTTCTTTGCTTCATCATGTTCAGTGATTTCGTAAAACTGCTTCCGGATGATTTTGGTTTAATATCAGTTTGTATTTTATTCCATAAATCACTTCCTTACAAAAGAGATATTGGATAACACGGATGAGGGAATTGACCAAAAGAGTTAAGAAAACAGAGAAAGAAAGAGAACGAGAGAGAGTGAGGGGGGGGGGGAGAAAGAGAAAAAAACGTTACTGCACCATTGAATAGGCATTTGTGTGTGTACAAATACATATTTGAAACCCCCTCCCTCCCCGTCACCTCCCCCGGCCCTAAATGAACCCTCCTCATGCATTTCATAAAGGTTTCCCAACCCTTTCGTTGATTTTGACCACATTTCGCCACTTGCAAGTACTTTGCATCACTTGGTTCATATACGCCTGTCGCAGAGAAAATTATAGGCTACCGGTCAATACTAAAAGATACATAATATCAGTAATATCTTTCTCATATGGGGTGAAAAAGGCTGTTAGCGAATATTTCCTTATTTGTAGACCTTCATTCGGATTGACTTTGACAGAATCTCTGTCAGTGAAGCGTTCACTCGGAACCCTCACGGGCTCACCCTATTGACAAGGTGCTACCATTGTGCACACAAACAAACATCAAAATGAACTAAAATGGTTTAAAGGATAGATGCCTTCTGCTGAAATACGAGTATGAAATTTGCAATGCTACTGTTGACGTTTGAAGGCCAAATCCACAGCAGGATGAAGTTCTTTTTCAATAAAAAGAATTTCAAAAATCCAAGCAAAACGGTGAAAATTGGATGAAAATTGGATGCAAAAAAAAGAGAGAAAGTTATGAATTTTCAGTGAATTTTCGCTATTTTTTCGCAAAGCGGTTCTTGAACAGTCGTTATGAATATTCAGAAAGTTAGTCAATAATGTCATATACTTACAATTATCCACACATTATGTACACAGAAATGATAACAATTTCATAAATTAGCTATAAAAATGTAAAATTTGTCCCTAATACTCCTTACATACTTACAAAATGGTATTTAGTCTATTAAATTTCTGTAGACATGATACATAACTTTTCAGTTTTAGTGAAAAAATGAAAATTTTCTGAAATTTCTGTATAGACTATGATTAGGGAGAAAAGTGAGTGTATGACATCATAAACTCATTCGTTGAATTATCATATCTACTGTGTAAGAACTGTTTCACGAAAAAAAAACCCGTTGAAAATGTGAATATTCATAACTTCCTTAATTTGCGTCCGATTTCCATCAAAATTGTTTTGTTGGGAATTTACTATTCTTTTTATTGAAACGAACTTCATCTCGCTTTGGACTTTGCCTGTAAGGCTGTCCATGATCAAGCTCCTGAATATCTGACTTCCGCCATCGAAATTTGTCCTGATGATGATGTTGTCCCGGCTTGCCTTCATCCAGTCCTACTCTAAAGGTCTCTAATAAGGACACGTAGACTATATCTCTTTGCTTGTGGAACTCATTCCCTTTCCCTGGTGAAATTACAGTCTAGTGCATTTCGAATCATGTCTCAAAAAGTACACCTTTTTCAGCAGATGTATAATTACCAACTTCATCGGAGAAGCCTGCGATCAGATATACGTCCATGGCGCCATACCTGTGGTGTATCAGCATCATCATGATCATGTTGACGGAGGAAAAATCGTCTCATATGTTCTTCCTGTTAAAAAAATTAAAGAGTAGGTGGTATTACTATAAAATATGGAAATGCTGATTTATTCAAAGAAATCTCAACATACATTACATATAAACCATATCCGGAGGAGGAGGAGGTTCTGTTTAAACATTACATGTACAAAATCAAACAGAGAACAAATAATAGTTCGTACACGTATCATGCAAACAATGTGTACCTGTGCCCCCACGTGCTGTATATCATGGCTCCAAGATTATTTACATATTTCCCGGGTTGAGCTTGTATGCAGCAGCTGTCATGTAGCCAAACGCCATCGGAAGAGGAGAAAGTGTGTGTGTGTGTGTGTGTGGGGGGGGGGGGGTGTAGATGCAGCATGTCACCCGTACGCAGACCTACGTGATTTATTATGTAATAGTGTACACAAACACGCATATCGTTAGTTTGTGTTTGTTTAGTAAGTTCCTTTCTCCTAATTCCCCCCGATTGGACTGTTACTCATAATCAAATATGTCATTTAAAGTTGTTTATTGTTATGATAATACCTAAATATGCGTTTGCTTCCTTTTTCAAACAAACTCGAAGAACTGTGGAATGCAATGTAAATAGATTCGACATAAACATTTATTGCTCTGTCGAATTCTTTAAAAATAAATGAATTGAAATCAATCATGCCAATTATGTGCAAATAATAATTTTGGTATGGCTTAAAACTGCAGTATCTAAAAAAACACAAAACGCAGATTTCTACACAATTGGGTTGACTTTGTAATAGTGTGTAGTGTAGTGTGTCCAACTTTTGAGTTTTCTTACATGTGTCTGGAGATGGATTTCTCCGATCGGATTACTGCTTTTCTGATTCTTTTCATTGGACTTTCTGCTGCAGCTGAACCCGGTAAATGACTTTTTCATTATGCTGATGGTTACATCGGAGGTAATTTATGAACCTCAAGGCATGCAACTCATCCAAAACTTTAAAGCATAGGTGTTGCCTTGAATTGGGACAAAATTTTATGCTGGATTATAATGATGTATTACAGCTTTCCATATAATAATAATAATATATATTTTTTTATAAATCTTTTTCGACCCATGTAGAAATAATGTACAGAGTCAAGTCCTGTACGCTACCTACTATACATGAGAGATTTTAATTATGTTGATTGATTGTAAATTTCGCGGGTTTACTTTATCTAAAAACGCACAAAATACAATGAAAAGAAATATTTCAGTAGTCAATGTCCACTATACATAGTCACACACAAAATGACCTGAGTGACCATGCGCTTGCCGAATAGTAAGACAACATAAAAATAATGCCTAGTTTCTCGTGCCCTCCTCCTTCCTTTCTTCGGTGAGCCTCAAAATTTTTGCTATTTATTATTTTTTTTCCTGAAATGAAATTAATTTCAATCTGAGTACATCTCGAAAATGAGGTTACAAGAAATTAAATAATACCATTTTAACATTGTTTTATAGGCTCTTAAGTGTTTACATAGATGAAATATCAAAAAGATATATCAAAAAGAAACAAAAGATGAAATTTGTAATAAATTGTCTGAATAGCATTTCATGAACAACAACGACAAAAAATCACACATAAAATAACATAGAACCCCTTCCTCCTCAATTTGAAAATAATTCAAAATATCCGGACGAGAAACTAAAAGAATCAATTTCACTTGGCCTAATATACTGTAAATCTATAGCATACCTCCTGCTCTTCTCTCCTCAGATTGGTCATGCGATTTTGAAGTTGATGACTGTGGATTAATTGATATGCAGGGACAATGGACGAGAATAGTGTTCAATGGAAATGGTAATTGGTTTGATCATATCTTGCCCAATTTCTCTTCATAATCTGGATTCGATTTTCACCTGTTCATTGTGTATCAGCAAAATCATATGCAACTTTGACAAGAAAATAAGTAATGTTTATAGCCTAGTTTGAACGCATCCTCGTAATAAGAAAATATCACGGGTAACATATTATGTGTATCTTTGATTATGGTGATAAAGAAATGATGTAGAAGAAGGAGGGGAGAAGAAGAAAATAAAGGAGAAAAGGAAAACTACTGATTATTAAGCATAATTCAAAAATACATTGCCATTCCGTAGACATGCAGTTGTTATTTTCTACCTATATATATTACACAATTTTAAAATTCTTTCAAAATAAATGCAGGAGAACTTCAAGCAAACGTGACTGATCAAAGTAGAATGGGAGACATGTTCATCATCTCAATCCCATATGACTTCACATCACCCATAGGAAACGTATCTTTTGACTACTACCTTGCGGGGATTGCTACTACTTTACAGGTTACAGTTTGCCGGGAACAAAGTGAACCAGCGCTGTTCCTTCGTGTTCCTACTGCGGCTCCGCTTGATGATACCGCAGTGTTTCCTTATTCGTGTGCAAACAAGATGGATGTTGAGGTGAATTTGAATGAATTTGAGTTTGAGAGACTTTGTTATGAATAGGGTTGGAGGGGGGGGGGGGGGGGGGTCATGTGCACTTTCCAGATGAAATTCAGTAATGATGGCTTTTAATATGCGGCTTTCCTTTAAACGAGTTTGGTTTACCTTCCTCTGATCTGAACGGGCTATTAGAAAGTAAAATGACTGTCACACTGGAAGAGGCTTGTTGTCGACTACACCACTAATCAGATAATGCACACATATTTGCCCCATCGACAAGATGTTTGACTTTAGATGGTGAAAACGATTTGAACTCGTACAAGCTATCTTTAGGTCTCCAGATAAAATGCAAATCGTTTGATTTAAATCAACTTTCATAATTCTGTAAGATTGTGTCCACATGAAAAGACGCCAAACGTCAGTGGCATGACTTTTATTAAATATTTTGTCATTTTGTTAAAGATTTTAAGAAGCTCTCATGGGCATAGTAAAAAAAAAACCAAACACACACACACAAGCAATTCTATATGGTGTAAAATGATGTTACACTTAATAGTTAATAGGCTATCAGACGCTGGTGAACCAGTGAAATCTCATTAATATAAAAAACGAATTTTGCAATTGCTATTTGCAGATAGTATTCAAGGCTACGAGGGGTGGTGTAGCACCGCTAATCAGGTTGGACAACATCCAGATATTTGAAACACTTTACGGTGGTAAGTGATCTAATAGTATGTCAATAGAATATTGTCCAGTATGATG
>CM057164.1:25109616-25117116 GCA_029962745.1 Echinometra lucunter
CTGTGCACTTCATAATATATAATTACTCCAAGTGTGGTAAAGGGCCTCATGTACACCCCTCTGAAAATACTTCCACCAGGGTATAAGGAAAGGCATGCACCGTTCGCAGGTTTGTGCATAACTGATTATATATCAGTCTGAGCACTTGCAATGTTGATTGAATTCTTGTCAGAGAAATTTTCTCATGAGCACGGAGGAGTTTACGGATATCATGATGCACAACGTGACAATAATGTCATAAGTATGTACTTTGTGTGGCCTTAATTGTGTAGTATATCATGTGACCAACAGAGAAAGTTGGACAAATAAACGACATAAGTAATGGACTGAAATGAATTCAAATGAATTGATCAGGTTTATTAAAAAATTAACAAAACAAAGCAGCCGAGAGGCTGATAATGTTTGCTTTACAAAATAACATATCACAAAGTAAAATCAGAATTAAAAAAAAAAAGAAACACGTAGAGTCGTATGAAGCATCATAAAAAATTTAACATAATTATACCATTATGATCATAAAAAAAGTTATGGGCCTCAAGCTTCTGTTTATCCTGGAGTCCTATAGTTCTGTTCAAAATAAGTTTCTATGTTCATATCTAATTCTTCATTACGTGCTTGTATTTCTGTTCTTATAAAATTGTTCATTATGTACTTGTATTTTTGTTCAGAACTAAATAAATGAAATGAAATAAATGAAATGAAAGATTGCATGGAAGCAGGATTTGATTTGATTTGTTCACCAACAATAACATCATGCGCACAAGATTTGTCATACAGTAAATATTGTTACAGGATTGAAACATTTAAATAGGATCAGAAAAATAGCACAAATGCTGGTCGAGCCTGGTCCCTCTCCACAGTTTACATGGTAGAAGATATTCATTCCATTACAAACATAACAATCACTACCACATACATAGATAGCATGGTTACATATATATAAAAGTATATAGAGTAAAGCATTATACTTCTTTGCTTCTTTGCTTCAACGTGTTCAGTGATTTCGTAAAACTGCTTCTGGATGATTTTGATTTAATATCAGTTTGTATTTTATTCCATAAATCACTTCCTAAAAAAAGAGATATTGGATAACACGGGTGAGGGAACTGACCAACAGAGTTAAGAAAACAGAGAAGGAGAGAGAGAGAGAGAGAAAGAAAGAGAAAGAGAGAGAGAGAAAGAGAAAGAGAGAGTGAGGGGAGAGAAAGAGAAAAAAAACTTTACTGCACCATTGAATAGGCATTTGTGTGTGTACAAATATATATTTGACAACCCCCCCCCCCCCTCCCCGCCACCTCCCCCGGCTCTAAATGAACCCTCCTCATGCATTTCATAAAGGTTTCCCAACCCTTTCGTTGATTGTGACCACATTTCGCCACTTGCAAGTATTTTGCATCACTGGGTTCATATACGCCTGTCGCAGAGGAAATTATAGGCTACCAGTCAATACTAAAAGATACATAATATCAGTTATATTTTTCTCATATGGGGTGAAACAGGCTGTTAGCGAATATTTCCTTATTTGTAGACCTTCATTCAGATTGACTTTGACAGAATCTCTGTCAGTGAAGCGTTCACTCGGAACAAACACGGGCTCACCCTATTGACAAGGTGCTACCATTGTGCACACAAACAAACATCAAAAAACTAAAGTGGTTTAAAGGATAGATGACTTCTGCTGAAATACGAGTATGAAATTTGCAATGCTACTGTTGACGTTTAAAGGCCAAGTCCACAGCAAGATGAAGTTCTTTTTCAATAAAAAGAATTTTAAAAATCCAAGGAAAACGGTGAAAACTGGATAAAAATTGGATGCAGAAAAAAAGAGAAAGAGAAAGTTATGATTTTTTCAGTGAATTTTCGCTATTTTTTCGCAAAGCGGTTCTTGAACAGTCGTTATGAATATTCAGAAAGTTAGTTAATAACATCATATACTTACAATTATCCACACATTATGTACACAGAAATGATAACAATGTCATAAATTAGCTATAAAAATGTAAAATTTGTCCCTAATACTCCTTTCATACTTACAAAATGGTATTTAGTCTATTAAATATGTGTAGACATGATACATAACTTTTCAGTTTTAGTGAAAAAATGAAAATTTTCTGAAATTTCTGTATAGACTATGATTAGGGAGAATAGTGAGTGTATGACATCATAAACTCATTCAATGAATTATCATATCTACTGTTCAAGAACTGTTTCACGAAAAACGTTGAAAATGTGAACATTCATAACTTCCTTAATCTGCGATCATGGCGCCATACCTTTTGTGGTGTATCAGCATCATGTTGACGAAGAGAAAAAAATCGTCTCATATGTTCTTCCTGTTAAAAAATTAAAGAGTAGGTGGTATTACTATAAAAGATGGAATTGCAGATGTATTCAAAGAAATCTCAACATACATTACATATAAACCATATCCGGAGGAAGAGGTTCTGTTTAAACATGACATGTACAAAATCAAACAGAGAACAAATAATAGTTCGTACACGTATCATGCAAACAATGTGTACCTGTGCCCCCACGTGCTGTATATCATGGCTCCAAGATTATTTACATATTTCCCGGGTTGAGCTTGTATGCAGCAGCTGTCATGTAGCCAAACGCCATCGGAAGAGGAGAAAGTGTGTGTGTGTGTGGGGGGGGGGGGGGGGGGGGGGGGGGGGGGGTTGTAGATGCAGCATGTCACCCGTACGCAGACCTACGTGATTTATTATGTAATAGTGTACACAAACACGCATATCGTTAGTTTGTGTTTGTTTAGTAAGTTCCTTTCTCCTAATTCCCCCCGATTGGACTGTTACTCATAATCAAATATGTCATTTAAAGTTGTTTATTGTTATGATAATACCTAAATATGCGTTTGCTTCCTTTTTCAAACAAACTCGAAGAACTGTGGAATGCAATGTAAATAGATTCGACATAAACATTTATTGCTCTGTCGAATTCTTTAAAAAAATTAATTGAAATCAATCATGTTAATTGTGTGCAAATAATAATTTTGGTATGGCTTAAAACTGCAGTATCTAAAAAAATCACAAAACGCAAATTTCTACACAATTGGATTGACTTTGTAATGTGTAGGAGATAAGATTATTGGTAAAGGTTCTCCAACTTTTGAGTTTTCTTACATGTGTCTGGAGATGGATTTCTCCGATCGGATAACTGTTTTTCTGATACTTTTCATTGGACTTTCTGCAGCAGCTGAACCCGGTAAATAACTTCTTCATTATGCTGATGGTTACATCGGAGGTAATTTATGAACCTCAAGGCATGTAACTCATCCAAAACTTTCAAGTATTGGTGTTGCCTTGAATTGGGACAAAATTTTATGTTGGATTATAATGATGTATTACAGCTTTCCATATAATAATAATTTTTTTTTTAAATAAATCTTTTTCGACCCATGTAGAAATAATGTACAAAGTCAAGTCCTATTCGCTACCCACTATACATGAGAGATTTTAATATGTTGATAGATTGTAAATTTCGCGGGTTTACTTTATCTAACAACTCACAAAATACAAAGAAAATAACTATTTCAGTACTCAATGTCCACTATACATGGTCACACACAAAATGACCTGAGTGACCATGCGCTTGCCGAATAGTAAGGCAACATAAAAATAATGCCTAGTTTCTCGTCCCCTCATCATTCCTTTCTTCGGTGAGCCTCAAAATTTTTGCTATTTTGTTATTTTTTTTCTGAAATTAAATTAATTTCAATCTGAGTACACCTCGAAAATGAGGTTACAAGAAAATAAAAAATACCATTCTTTTTTCACAATGTTTTGAGCCTCTTGAGTGTTTATCAATGAAATATCAAAAAGCAAAAAAAAAAAGAGGAAATTTGTAATAAATTTTCCGAACAGCATTTCATGTACAAAAACATGAAATATCAAATGACATGGAACCCCCTCCTCCTCAATTTGAAAATATGCGGACGAAAAACTAGCAATCATTTCTACTTGGCATAAGAAAATATACCGTGAATCTATACCTCTTGCTTTTTCTTTTATTAGATTGGTCATGCGATTTTGAAGTAGATGACTGTGGATTTATTGAGATGCAAGGGAAATGGAAAAGAAAAGTGTTCAATGGAAATGGTAATTGGTTTGATCATATCTTGCCCAATTTCTTTTCATAATCTTGATTCGATTTTCATCTGTTCTTTGAGTATCAGCAAAATCAGATGCAACTTTGACAATAAAATAAGTAATGTTTATAGCCTAGTTTGAACGCATCCTCGTATAAGAAAATATGACGGGTAACATTTTCTGTGTATCTATGATTATGGTGATGTAGAAAATGATCCAGGAGAAAGAGGGGGAGAAGAAGAAGATTAAGAAGAAAAGGAAAACTATCATATATTAAGCATAATTTGAAAATAAACCGCCGTTCCGTATACGAGCAATTTTCATTTTCTACCTATATATATTTCACAATTTTCTTTCAAAATGAATGCAGGAGCCCTAAAAGCAAACGTGACTGAGCAAAGTAGAATGGGAGACATGTTCATCATCTCAATCCCATATGACTTCACATCACCCATAGGAAACGTATCTTTTGACTACTTCCTCGCGGGGATTGATGCTACTCTACAGGTCACAGTTTGCCGGGAACAAAGTGAACCAGCGCTGTTCCTTCGTGTTTCTACTCCGGCTCCGCTTGATGATACCACAATAATTCCTTATTCCTGTGCAAAAAAGATGGACGTTGAGGTGAATATGAATGAATTTGAATGAATTTAAGTTTGAGAGACTTACCCCAACTTTGTTATGAATAAGGTTGGGGGGTCATGTGCACTTTTCAGATGAAATTCAGTAATGATGGCTTTTTATGCGGCTTTTCTTTATGAGAGTTTAGTTCAATTTATGTGACAGTAAAAAATAAAAAAAATACTGTAGAATTTACTGCATTTTTTCAGTATTGTACTGTTTATTCCACGGTAAAACAGGAAACGGCAGTAGAATAGTGTAAATGATATAATGATAATGATAAGCATAAATTTGTTTGGCGCAGTTACTATGCAGAATTTTACTGTATTATTTACGGAATTTACAGTAAATTACTGGAAACTCTCCCGCCAGTAATTTACTGTAAATTCCTACTGCAATTTTTTTTAGTGTTCCTCTGATCTGAACGGGCTGAGAAAGCAAAATGACTGCCAATATCACATCCACAGTGAAAGGGGCTCGTTGGTTCTACTAAAAACTATTGTCGATTACACCACTATTTTTTTTTATTTTTAAAACACGTGCACACGTAGGTATCAATAATGTCTGTAGCATTTTCATTAACTTGATGTAGGATAAAAGAGCAATGTAGATAAAATGCCTTGCTCAAGGGCATAAGTGCCGTACCGCGGGGATCGAACTCCCGACCTTCGCGTCTCCAGTCAAGCGCCTTAGACCACTCGACCACGGCACCTCCGGCTAAATGGTGAAAACGATTTGAAATCGTAGGCCCTACATGCTATCGTTAGTATCTCCCGGAAATGCTTATCATTAGAATGAAATCAACCTTGAATAACGTTTGATTTGATATCAACGTTCATACTTCTTTAAGACTGTGTCGTATGGAAAGACGCCCAACGTCATTGGCATGAGTTTTAATATTTTGTCAGTGATTTTAAGGAGCTCTCATGGCCATAGTAAAAATTAAAAAAATAAAAAATAAAAAAACTACACCAGCAATTCCATATTGTGTAAAATGATGTTACACTTAATAGTTAATATCAGACACTGGTGAACTCGTGAAATCTCATTAATATAACAAGAATTTTGCAATTGCTATTTGCAGATAGTATTCAGCGCTACGAGGGGTGGTGTAGCACCGCTAATCAGGTTGGACAACATCCACATATTTGAAACACCTTACGGTGGTAAGTGATCTAATAGTATGTCAATAGAATATTGTCCAGTATGATGTACTTAAAGCTTATGCTGAAGTTTATGCAAATGAATGTGTGGTGTTACTTCTTTTCACAATTTAAAAAAAACTTATAAATCACGCCTGTACGCATAATAATACTTACAATTCATTTATTCATTAACTTATTTCAAATCTTTATACAAGGTAGTCTGTTCAGCGTTCAGAAAAGTGAAAATGGAAAACTGATGTCCCTCAGAACCCTGATATAAAAAAATGAAAATGCAAATACACGAAAAACAAAACAAAACATTGGAATAAAAAACTGTAAAAATTGAAGAAAAAAAATAAACCAGGGAGATGGGAGGTTATAAACCTAACAAATTACATGTATAGAAAATACCGGAAAGATTATGTAACAATAAGGCGAGCACTAGAAAAAAAAACCGAAAACGTAATTACTGGATCCTTTGTCATTACTTATTTTCTCCATGAGTGAGTTACACACTGTTCTATTTACAGAAGTCTCCACAACAGCTGCCCTTCCTGGAACCCCCACCATGTTGATGGAGCCTCCCACCAACATGCGAGGTGCGTATCATGATGTAATTGACTTGAGAACTGACTTTGAACTGAATTTGTATACATTGTATATTTGCATGTACGTGGTAGTGATAAAGTGACATATCTTTAATTGATTAACAAGAGCGCAAAACATCCCCCATGAAAAGACTCCGTTTAATGTTCATCTAAAATTGGGTAACAAATTACACGTATAGAAAATACCGGAAAGATTGTGTAACACTAAGGCGAGCACTAGAAAAAAACAACAATACGTAATTACTGGATCCTTATCATTACTTATTTTCTCCATGAGTGAGTTACACTGTTCTAATTACAGAAGTCTCCACAACTATGACTATCCTTCCTGAAACCATAACCACTCAGCCTCCTACCAACATTCGAGATGTGTATCATGATGTAATTGACTTGAGAACTGACTTTGAACTGAATCTATGTACAGTGTGTACTTACATGTACGTGGTTGTGAAAAAGTGACATATCTTTAATTGATTAACGAGAAGCGAAAAACATCCCCCATGGAAAGACTCAATTATTGTTCATCCGAAATTGGTTAACAGATTCATGTATTTGAGTGGAAGGCGCTTCTCCTGTATATAAGTCTGGTATTCCGTCTGGGTGGATTATAGCAGCGGCCACCCAATTTTGTTTAAAAAAGGTGACCGCATTATTCTAAATGAGATGACAATCATTCATAATTATGTTCTTGAGGATAGCATGGTTTTAAATGGTTCAAAATAGAGAATGACAAATCATGATAAACTTTTTTTTTCTTATTTCTCATGGAAGCAAACCATCACTGACATGACTGAGGATGGTAAATATTATGACAACCATATTTTGGACCCTAATAAAACACTGGAACACTATAGGGAATTCCACATGAAGGAGAATAACTATTGTCACTAGGTATCAAAATTAGTTGTTTAGCCTGATCATTCGTTGCAAACGTCAACCCCGTATTGCACAGGTAAAATAAAGAGTTAATGGCAATAGGAGATACTGTATGTTTTGAATCCCATTCTCTAGTTTAATTAT
>CM057164.1:25119616-25124616 GCA_029962745.1 Echinometra lucunter
CCACTACGACTACTGCTACTACGACTACTTCTACTACGACTACTACCACTACGACTACCACTACTACTACCACTACCACTACTACTACTACTACTGCTGCTGCTGCTGCTGCTGCTGTTTCTACTACTACTACTACTACTACCACTTCTACTACTACTACTACTACCACTATTGCTACTACTACTACAATTACTATTACTCTACTTTTACTGCTGCTGCTACTACTACTACTACTTCTACTACTACTACTACTACTACTACTACTACTACTACTGTATACCACTATACTGCTACTACCTCTATTTCTACTTCTTCTACTAGTAGTAGTTATCCATTCATATAGCAGCAGCTACTTCACAAATACTCTCTACTGTGCTTTAACAGAGTACTAATGATTGTAATTACCCGCCTAAACTGAGACGCCTCGATTGGCTAAATGGTCTAGTGGTTAAATGGTTATATTACCTGACTTCTCAGAAGTATGTGTATGAGTATAAGTAAGCAACCAGAGGACAGAGGACTCTTAAGTCCTCTTCGAGGGACTTGGTAATGAGGAATACCTTACCAAACACAAATAGCGCTTCAGCTTGATTTCGAACCCGTGTACTTCCAGTTACAATGACACGGCTATACCACTGAGCCATCGCGTTAAAGCATAGAGAGAATATTATTCCTACCGAGTACCCAGCTACTGCACCTGGGTGGAGAGTGGCAATTGTAGTGTAATGTTTTTTTTTTTTTTACAAAACGCAGAGTTACTGTCATACGAGAAGAAGTGTCTTGAACTATCATTTCAGATCCTTGGATTCACATCATTTATCAAGTTCAATGTATTCATGTATACAGTACTTCCGTCATTTTTACAACACACACATTTATCATTGCTACTACATCACGATTTACGTGGGCAGATGTTTTGTTAATGTGTTTTTGAAATCAGAATCATTTAATGAATTTTCAAATGTTATCATGATCCCCCCCCCCCCCATTATTTTCAGCAGTACATTCATGATTCGTGACTACATATATGCACTTAGGAACAGCCGTTTATATTTTAAACCTAAACCGCTTCAACATCGTAGTGATTTTAAAGAGGTGCAGAGTTTGTACATCTTGCATGTTTGGGGGTTCATTTTATGGCCCGTCAGTTTAAACATTCTGATTGGTTTAATTGCTTGTTTCAGCATGCTCAGGTATAGAATATGAGACATTGTGATACCTTTGTCACATGACCGTACGCAGCGAAATTTTGAAAACTCACGTTCTGATATTTTGAAAACTCACATTTTTTCTTACTGAAAATTTTCATAAAATCCACCAAAAACTGCACCAAATCCATCAATTTCAGTTTTAAAAATGCAAAAGCGCCCTCGAGACCAGCTCGGTCGCTTTGCTCCCTCGCTTTCGAGTTTCTTCGAAAATTTTTACACGTCTTGCCCCCCCCCCCCCCGGAAAAAAAATTCTGCGTACGGCCCTGCTTTGTAATGTATCTATCCTTGACCTGTAAAAAGGTATATATCAATGAGTGCAAGGAACTGATCCTGCTTTTTCTGTTACATTTTGATGGTTGAAAAAGGGACTTGCAGTTTGCTAACACGATATATCGGTGGAATCATGACAATAAAACGAATGGAAGACGTTTCTTAAATGTCTTAATGACGCGTAATCCTGCGTTTTTTAAAAAGAGAATAAAAACCCTTTTGCATGCCCATTGAAGAAAAAGAGTCTTTAAGTAAGAGGAGGACGCAGAAATAAAAAGACAGAGAGATCGATGGATGGAGAGAGAGGGACAGAAAAGGAGAAAGCGAAAACGATAATCGTGAGAACCGTAAGAGAGGAATAAAGAAGGGGGAGAGAGAGAAAGAGAGGGGGAAGCTATAGGAGCAGGAGCTAGAGGATAATAACATACAATGTATACACACTTAGAATCAAAGGTTCAATTTAGCACCCTAAATGCAACACTGGCAGCACATTTTTGGGGTGCAATCTTGCACCCTACATGAATCGCACCCTTAAGGGTGCAGAAATCTTTGCATTCAAAAGGGTGCAACTCACTGCACCCTTACAGGTGCAAAATGCTTCTTAGAGTGCAAAGTTGTACCCATAAAGGAGCTCCAAGTGTTGCATTTGAAGGGTGCAAAATGCTTCTTAGAGTGCAAAGTTGTACCCATAAAGGAGCTCCAAGTGTTGCATTTGAAGGGTGCAAAAGTGAACCTTTTTTTCTTAGTGTGTAGCTATCTTATAACATCAAGTAAATGTAAGAATTGAAACGACATAACTATAAAGTAGAAAAAGAAACAGAAAGGGTCGATATATAGATAGACAGATAGATAGAGAGAGAGTGTGTGAGAGAGAGAGAGAGTGTGTGAGAGAGAGAGAGAGAGAGAGAGAGATGCGAGCGTGAAAAGGAAAGGGGTAAGGGTGGAAGACAAAGTACGCAACGCATGATGGGACTAATTAAGAAAATGAGAAGAATTGAGACGACCGGATAATTTTGGTAGAGTTCTCCCCTCCCCATCTCACCCTCTTAAGGTGCTTTCACACCTACCTGATCAAATACCTGTAAACTACAGGAATTCATGCCCCCAAATACCCAATAATTATTTCGTGCTTTCACACCTCCCTGGAACAGACCCCTCACAGGAAAGTTCTAGTACTAAGCATGTGCACAAGGCCCATAGAAGTTATCGTGATTTGCTTTCGCATTACAAATATCAGGAAATATCCATGCGACCTTGGGGAAAATACCTGGAATTGGAGAAAGTACCTACTAAACTTCAGGTATTTTTCATTGGGGATAGTATTACTAGAACTTTCGTTTCACACTGGCAAAATACCTGGTATTTTCTGATCAGGGTAAAATACTGGATCAGAAAATACCAGGTATTTTTTCTGATCGGGTAGGTGTGAAAGCGCCTTTATTCAAACCTCCAACATCCACATAATATCATGCATCTTCCGATGAGTGGTTATTTGAAGAAGAGAGGGGTGGATTTAGAAGTAGACCGATTGATATGGGAGAGGGCCCGAGGGACAGATTTCCAACATATTCCTAACAAGGGCATGGGGGACGGGGTGAGAAATGAGTCATCAAACAGATCAATTTCGTTTTAAATATTTCTGTAGACCATAAGAATTGCTTTTTACATAATATACTTTGACTGTGGGGTAAGGAAATGTGTAACTTTCAAGAAAATTGAGAAAATGTGAAATTTCATGTACAAAGTGAATGGAGACCTGCTCGCATATGATGTCATCAGTGTTGCCAATTTGCAGAGCCGTGAGTAATTTACTAGAAAATGTAAATGAGTTGTAATTTTCTTATTCTTGACCGACTTTGCTCATGTCTTTTTTAAAATGTTGTTCAAATTTATCTCCTTTTATAGAAACAGTGAAACTTCCAGGGTGGACTTTCCCTATAAGGGTTCGTTCTATTTAGCCTTTAGCTTTTCTTGCTTTTGGATTTATTTACTTTTGTGAAACTGCATCTATGATTTTGTCCTATACAGTTGCATATTACAACGAAACTCTTTAAAGGAGAATATAACTCAGGCATAACTCAGTGTGCTTTTAGTGAATGGAGATGAACAAGAAAGAATCAACAGTGAAAGTTTGAGCAAAATCGGACAATCTGTCCAAGATTTATGAATTTTGAGAGTTTAAGAAAATCTCCTATGATGATCTTTGAGTAGGAAACTTTGCCAACATCCTGATGTTATCGTGGACAACTCTTCATTAATTTTGTGCATGATTTTTTAAAAATTTGATTTATATTAAATTTCAAGTCAGAAATCAACATAATGTTTCCCAAAATGCTTGCAGAAATTGTTGTAGCCATGTCACTCTCAAGCAGTATATCAACTTAAAGGATCCTCATAATAATGATTTACTTAAACTTGCAAAATTCACAGCTCTTTAACAGATTGTCCGATTTTCCTCAAACTTTCACTGGCTACTCTTTCTTGTTTCTCTTTATTCATTGAAATCACACTGATGTCTGCGTTGCATTCTCCTCTGTCCATAGCCTCTATGGACTAATCCAACATCATTTGATTTGATTCATTTTCGTTTCAATAAGAACATATATTTAAGCGTGTACAAAGTATCTATCAAAATATCATCATGCAATAAAGTAACATTAAATTTGTGGAGAACAGAAGTGAAATATAAAGAACAATTTTGACCTAGATTTGAACAACGGGGGAGGGGGCTGAGGATACTGCCTCGTCCTATAAAAATGGAAAATGATAATGAAGATAAAAGGATAAAAATAAGAAAGCCCTATAAATTGTGTAAACTAAATATTAAAATATACACTCACAAATTCGTTGAAACCTAAGGCTTTCAAGTGTCAACTTCCCCCCCCCCAAAAAAAAAAAATAAAAAATAAAAAATAAAAAATAAAAAACAGTTCAGCGGCCCCTGCAATGCAGTGGGTTAAATAGGCCTGTCACAGTCAAAAATATTGTTATAGGCTACAAATCAATAGTGAAAGATAGGCCTTCATAATAATTGCCAGTCTTTTTTTTTTCTACTACGGGGTAAAAAAAAGACTGTTCGCGAATATTGCTTTATTTGTTAACCTTCATTTAGATTGACTTTAACAAAATGAAGCGCTCACTCGGAACCCACACTGGTTCACCCTATTGACGAGGTGCAACCACTGTGCACACAAACAAACATCACAAATGAACTAAAGTGATTTAAAGGGTAGGTGTCTTCCGGACAAATACGAGGATGCAATGTGCAATCCTGCTGTGGATTTTTAAGGCTTTTCATGATCAAGCTCCTGAATACCTGACTTTTGTCACTGAACAGGTCGAACAGTAGCTTCCTTTTCCACCTCTCTTAACTTCATCCGGTCCTACTCTAAAGGTATCACTAACGACATCTAAAAGGACATGAAGACTTCATCCATTGCTCTTTGCATGTGGAACTCATTCCCTTCCTTTCCCTAGGGAAACCAAACTGACAGTCTAGTGCATTTCGAATCATGTCTC
>CM057164.1:25129616-25144843 GCA_029962745.1 Echinometra lucunter
ATCTATTCATTTGAAGTTTGTTGTCTATGAATATTTTCATTTTTTGCCGAAAAAGTAACGACTGTAATTCTACAAAATATAACTTTGAAAGACAATTAGTTTGTGAGATACTTTGTAAATGGACCAACACTCGAGTTTGTATAGCTCTGTTTTAAAAACTTGTCATATTTTCTACATGGTAAATGAATGCTAATTTGCCGCTTTTCATTGATGATAACTCAAAGGTTATATCTCAAAACAGATTCAGGTTTTCACACTGTAAAGTTGCAGGCTGTCAATTTTATTTTGTTTTATGTCATTTCTTTGAATAGTTTCTTTTGAAATTATGCTCTGAATACAATGGGAAATTTATTATAAATTTTAACGATTTGAACATTCAAGGCCGCAAATTTTGAATCAGTAAGACCACAACAGTCACAATCTTGCTCTTCAGCTGGAGGCCACCTCTATTCTAACCCAGAGTCATTAACGAAAACAGGATAACAAAGGTTTACAAGTTATTACATAAGCGATGCTGGACGATGGTTCTGTGTTCTGCATCAATTATTGATACAAACAGATCTTCAGGACTTGATTAAAAATCAATAAGACTAGAATAAAAAAAAATCAACGTTAAAAAAAATCACAAAAATGTATTGAAATATCATCTGAGAAACATTTCCAAAAACTTCCTCCAAAATCTGACACCCTTCAACTTAATAAACGTGAAATCTCAGGGCGATATTATCAACGGTTACAGTTCGTTAATCCGAAGGTTCGTTATTCCGAAGGTTCGTTTATTTCGAAGGTTTGTTATTCCGAAGGTTCGTTTATTCCGAAGGTTCGTTTATTCCGAAGGTTCGTTATTCCTAAGGTTCTTCAGTCCGAAAATGAAATAAGGATCGTTTAGTTCCGTAGTTATTTTCGGACTAACGAACCTTATTTCATTTTCGGACTATCGAACCTTCGGAATAACAAACCTTATTTCATTTTCGGACTAACGAACCTCTACAGTAGGTATGCACGTAATTTGCATGTTTCGGAATAACGAACCTTCGGAATAACGAACATCACCCATTATGAACGATCAAACGAGTCAGTTTCTAATATACCTAGTTCCTGAATTTCATGTATATTAACAGAGGTCTCAACAACAGCAAGCAATTACACCAACACAATGTCAACCATGTCAACGATGTCTACTTCAACTACAACCATGACCACAGATAAAGGTTTCTATTTCTTTATTTCTTTTATAGGTGAATGTAAATGTGTATGTGACATTATTGTCGACCAAGCTTATTAAGGTTCCCCAAAGAACTGGCGGGGGGGGGGGGGGGGGGGGAGGGGTCATTCAAAATAGGTACAACTTTTTTTTTCATGTCTAATACAGGCGCATGATATTCCATGATTGGTGTAGCGAATTGGACAAAACGTGCATCTTCTCTCTCTTTTATGAAATATTTATTTCTTATAACACAAACGAAAACGCGTTGTTAGATTCATAATCGCCATGAATTTTTTAGCAGATAAGAGAGTGTCGGGATATACATTATAAAGTTAAAAATGATTGATTTTTCTTAGTTGAAACAACAACAACTGGGCCTACACCACCAACTGGGCCTACACCACCATCGTCAGAAGAACAATCAACCACTACAGATGGTAAATATGATTACGTTTTCTCGTCACTTTACATGAAATAGACCGGATCAATCGGGTAAACAACGGCACGTGTATCTGATCCGCAGTAAAAGGATGAAGTACACGTGTCGATACAATAAAATAGTATAATACTATTCTCTTGATGCAGATAAAGCATATAACAAAGCGACTAGGTGTTTGACGTCTGTACCTATATTTGCATACCAACTTTTGAAGTAATTCACAGAAACTGCAAACCAATCGCACTATCTAGGAGTTCTAAACCCGATTTTTCTTTGCTGTGATTATTATGTCTTTCTTCGTTATTTTTTCCTTTGACATGTAACATATTGTGTGGTTGGATTTATATCTCCTGACACTTTTAATAAACAAAAGGCTGTTGTCGCAACTGTTCGTTTTTATACCTATGCCTATAATCTCTAGCCATAATCGTATCGCCCTCTTTGAATTTAGAGTAATGGCATTAACTAGAAAACAATTTCGACGCACTCAACCAAAGTTTGACAGGCGATTGTAAACATAGTGAAGGGAGGAAGTAAATTACAGACTAGTGGAAATTCTCTTCTATTTTCACCCCCCCAATTGCAAATTTTCATGAACTATACCCATGACAGGATACTGCAAGGAGTATCGTAACCAAATGCGAAAGCAACCAAGTGCCATGGTTCAGACTGGTCAAGTGCTTTAAGGCGCTTGACTGGAGACGCGAGAATCGGGGGTTCGATCACCGGCACGGCACTTATGCCCTTGAGCAAGGCATTTTATCTACATTGCTCTTTTCATCGTACATGAAATACTTTAACGTGCTAAATAGGCATATTGTTACCAACGTGTACAAAGAAATCTCTAAAGATAGTCTCTTTGTGAACTCAGCATTATGTTATGTCAAATACATTTTCCCCTTGATATAAGGTGACAAGCTGCTCAGTGAGAGAAAATTAAGAAAATATGAACTTTTGTGTAGAAAAAGTATTGAGAGTTGTGCTCAAAAGCCTACCATTTACAAAAACATTGCCAATTTGAGGATCGCCATAGAAAGTAAATTGAGATTTTTCAAACTTCCTTAACGTTCTCATTTTGATGGAACTTTTTTTTTGAAAATTACTTCTCTCTATACTCTCTCTCTTTTGATTGAAATTGATTTTCCCCAGGGTTTCTTTCTCCTTTCAGTTCAATGTACTGTTAGTGTATGTAATCGACTCGTAGCAATTAACGCGGCATGTGTCTTTCAACCCTGTAAACAATAACCATACAATTTTTGTTGATGCATTTGTTGTTGTCGTTGTTTTTTCCCAGCTGTTACCGCATCTCCTCTGACAGGGGGCAACCCATGGCTCATTCCTGTTGTAGTCACTATTGTTGTCTTGCTCGTAATCGCACTGGTTGTTTCCATGATCATTTGGAGCTATCGGCGTAGGTAAGACCATATACTCTCTAAAAATAAGTTTGATTTAAAAAAAAAGCCTATTAATATAAAAGTCAACAGGTATTGTTTGTTGCTTAAAATCTTACCCAATTTGGGTTAAGTTTTACCCAAACATGCAAAAAGAAAAAAACATTGGCCTAGATAGGTCCTCATTACGGGGGGGGGGGGGGGGGGGTGAATCCCCCTTACACCCACTTCAAAAATAGGTGGATACGTACCCCCCCCCCTCCCCGCTATCTGTGCCCCTGCAAATAAATGTAGATGCACTTTTAAAAATTAATATTGTTTATATTTTACCTCCTGTTTCGTTTTCGAGTGGGCATTGCCTTGTCAAACAGATGTTTTGTCAGGCAGTGTAAGGGATACAAAATGATACATGCGCGTAAAACACCATGCGTTCACATAGCTCGTTCCTCAGATATAGTTTTCGTGTCAATAGTAGCCAGTCAGGTATGTCGATGATTTTAGTGCAGGGATAGCGGGGCGAAAAGGGGAGGGGAGGGGGGGGGGGGGGGGGGCTCGAAGTGGATGTTTTGAAGAACTGCGAAATAAAGGGAGTGAGATTTTTTACATTTAATAAACCAGATATTTGTATGAAATCAAACACTGTCAAGTAGCAAATCGAGAAGGAGAATAAGAGAATGATGATGAAGAAGGAGGAGGAGAAGAAGAAGAAGAAGAAGGAAAAAAATTAAAACATATTTAGCCGCAAACATTTGTGATTATGCGCAGGTCACAGAGGCTTCTCCCTGTATCCAAGGTGACTTCGAGCAAAGAAGCAGACCCGAACGTGTAGTGGAAGCCCGAAATCTTATAGGTGATGACACATCTTTAAAAAAAACCCAGAGCAGACAGTGCTTGGAAAACGAAGACCGAAGACCGTGGACCCATGTCAGTATGATATAAATGATCGGCGTGCCTGTGCTTGTACGTGTACGTGTTCCCGCCATGTTCTCCCGGGAGGAGAGAGAGGAGGAGACGGTCTTTGGTCTTCGTTTTCCAAGCATCCCCAAAAGCTGAATTCTCAGTGCGTTTCTTATTCTTAAAGAAGTATTTGTAAATAAAATAGTCAATGGCCGTGAAGGCTTTCTATCACCAGACAGAAGACACTTTTCACTGTTAAATTTTTAAACTGATAACAAAAAGTCGGATCAAGATTTTCTGCTAATAAGCGCATTTGTTACTTAGCGTTTTTACCAATGTTTAGAATGTTCTGGCTCCCGATAAATACGAACTAGACGACAGTGTTTGATTTCATAATACGAAAGAAGGCCCCCCCCCACAAAAAAAAAGAGGAAGATGATCGATTTTTTTTTTTTTTTAGCATCGATTTCGTTACGGTTCAGACTAATTTTGTCTACATTTTGTTTTCTTCTTTCTTTCCATATCTATATCTTTAAAAAAAACGAAGAAAATCCAACCAAACCAAGAAGTCGAAACCAGACATCGAGTACTACGCAGATTTACGAGACTATGAAGACAAGAGCAAACCAGGGAAGAGCGCGGACGGGAAGACCAACTCATCATCCGCATCTGCTGCTGACGCGTTCAAAGTACAGAATGGGAGCAGCGCTATGGGTGCCGAGCTGGTTGGGAACCCGGTATATGAAAGCGGGGATGCGGTTGGAGCAGGAGAGACTGATGATGTAGCAGAGTCCCTCATGCCCAACCCACTCTACGAGGGAGCGGACACCGGACAGGCGGAATCGGCGTCATCAGAAGATCCAGCAGGCACTCCCTTGTGCGGAGGTGGAGCAGCAGAGGATCAGGAGGAGGCTTTGAAGGGGAGCAATGCAGGGGAGGCTGGATCTGATAACGTGCTTCATCAAGTCAGGGGTAACGCCTTGTACGCTCTTGTTAAGAAATGAAACAGTGGTCCGGTCTTTTTGGCTATGGGATAGGAATTTCAAGCTGCAAGAGTTGAAGAGACTCTTAAACTGATATAATGGAACGATGGCAAGTAGGTGCTACGTGTTCTTAGCAAACCTAGCCTTTAAACAGTGTTAAATAATCACCTTTTCTTCGTCATACTGCCTTTCGCAGAGGCATGCACACATGGCTTCTATTAGAATCGCTTTCTTTGCATACTTCTATACGTAATTATAGACACTATAATCTTGGTTAGTAATTGTCTTTATGTGCGAATTTTAATTCACTTTATTCTTTATCATTTTCAAACCTTATGAGTTGATGAATAGCATGCATTTTCTGTAGATTTTAATTTTTCAGGCCACCCGACATTATTATCCGGCGATGAATTGGTCCAGGCTTTATTCCGTTAAAGTTGCCCGGTAATAACTTGTAGATGGCGCTTCACACAACGCTTGCAAAAATCCAACAGGGCAGCCATGGCGGTTCACGAGTCTCGGCGAAGGGTTTTTTTTTTTTTTTTTTTTTTTTTTTTTTCGGTAGGCTCGCGCTCACTCACGTGTGTGCGATGCGTGATAAGTTTGGAGGAAGGAGAGAGCTACTTCGGCATCATTCTGTTCGCATATTCGCAACTGGGCTGGTTCGTACGTGATGCTCGTTCTCGGTAGATTAACGTGTATCTCGCACGGAACGCATGGCGTGATCTTCATTCCAAACTACCGCTGTCAAGATTTTCCACCACGTGTGCCTCATAGAAAAGATCAGTTTTAATCGCTACATTCAAGACAAAGGGTTAGTCAAGATTCAAAGTGACGGGGTAGGTGTCGAATAGTCGTTTGATTAACTGTCTTTGGTCTGATGCCGTTTTGATAATTTGACCTTTTGATAAAGGGTCTGTATTGGTGTATTTTGTCTTATGCAGATTTTTTATTTTAATGCCTATAAAAGTACATTTGTATTATACTATTTGGTAATTGAATATTCCTATGTTTGCTTTATTTTACTTTTGAATATACATTTAATTGCTTTTTTATCTATGAAAAACACTATACATTGAAAATTAGAAGAACATATTCGGCGATGTGTTTCAAGATGTGTTTTAACTGGGTCATAAAACATGTGTAAAATAAGATAATTGTGTGAACAAAGAAGGCGATAAACTACAACATTGATGAGGACAATATTGACCGATTACCATGGCGATGCTTGTTTGACTTTTTTTTTTGGGGGGGGGGGGGAGGGGATACCAGATAGGCCTTATTTCTTTTGTTTGCGGTGTTTGTTGTACCTAAAGCCTTCCAACCTGAAAACTACTGTTGATTTATAATAGATTGATAAGTTTTAACATATTGTTTCTTCAAGGTAATGATAATTTTGAATTGGGAGAGAAATGTACCTATTTGTATAGAATGTAGACCCAGGTTTTGAAATATTGATGTATTTTGTTCCTAAATATGAAATCATCTTGTCTTAAGAGTGAAAGTGCTTAATCAGAGTTTAGAGTTTAGTGACTCTTTAGGGACTCTTTGTCTTTCCAAAACAGTGATTGATATGATTATTAATTCGTATTTTACAGAATGTAATTCTTGTTCTGCTGTGATAACTGAGCAATTGCAAAGTGATAAAAATTTGTCTCTTGTAAGATCTTTACGTCACAGTATATTTTGCCAATACTATATTGAAATCGATGCTCCATGTCATCCGATATCCATAAGGATCTCACGTCATGTTCAAGCTATTATTGTACTTTTATTGTATCAGGCCCTCATGGAAGACCACCAATTTTGTGATAATGAGTCACCCTGTCTAAATATCACAAATAAATAATTAAATAAAACTAACAAATTTTGCTGAAGTTATGAAGTGGCAGAATGACGCAATCAGCGCGGAGCTTTCATGGGGAATGTGGGAAGGCCGGGGGAGGGGGTGGCGCAAAATACTTTGTCACGAGGGCATATAAATTCATGGCTGAGGACTGGTTGATAAAGAATGAGTGGGCCGGTCTCCTTGAAATTCTTCAAGCGAATTAAAGTCCCACTTCGTCCCTAAATGCAGAGTCTACCTTTCCTTCTTGATCATGTTGGTGTATATTCTCTTTTAAGACTTTATTATGCTTATAAGACAATTAAACGTCTTACTTAGTTTGTGGTATCTTCGGAGCGAATAGTGTAAGCACTGTCTTTGCATATTACGATGTGTTTTCGTGCATTTATTTTGATTATAACGTCAATAGCTTTACTTTTCATATGGATCATTTTTTTATTTTTAACATATTACATTGTTTGAAATATATCACACAAAGCATCAGCGGGAGATTGAGGAGAAAGAGAAAGAAATAGAAAGAAAGCGAGGGAAAGACACACAGAGAGAGAGAGGTGGGGGGAGGAGGCCAACTTTGTGCATGAGGTATATTTGTTACTTGTGAATTTACTTTAATTTAGGTATAACAACACAGGCCCCCCCCCCCCCCCCCCCCAAAAAAAAAAAAAAAAAAAAAAAAATCTTCAGATTTCAGTGTATAGTTTTCAATGCATTTACTTTGATCTCTTTTTATTGATCTTCTAAAAATGGACTCGAGCATAAACAGCATTCAGGAAGGAAAACAACTGAAGAGGAAGTTCCTCTTTACTTAAGAAATCATTCCTCCAATTAGTGTATTACAACATGCAATCGTTTGGGATTACGTTTGGACTAAAATTAAGAGGTTTCGTGCGAATCATCTATCAAAACGTACCAGGATACATCATTGAAAAAAAAAGATTAAATGATAATAAACCACAATAGAATGATATTTTTCTGGGATAAGTAACCTTCATGCAATGAACTTTTAAAAAAGGAATACATCCTGCTGGATTTCAGGAAATTCAACAGACTGCAAAATGAAAAAAAAAGGACGTGGGGAAAACCCTCTCACTATTCAGAATGATCTGAAAAGCAACTCAGTAAGTCACCGCTATTTACTGACCTTCACGCAAGACGGCTGCAGCAGTCTGCAGGAAATTAGACGAACTGATTTCAAACATATGGACATAATTCCTACTAATTGCATTGGAAGAAGGCGTAATGCAAAGTGATAAAAAAAAAAAAACACTCAAGAATCAAATTATTTTCGAGGAAGATATGAATTTCTGTGAATATATATACGATGAAAAAATTAGGAGAACTAGAGAAAAGAGACGGAAATCAAAGAGAGGGAAATGAAAACAGGTCAAACGGAGGCGAGAGTGGAGAGCAAGATATAGTAAAGCTAAAGAAGAGAGAGAATGCGAGGAAGATGAGAAGAGGAGGGAGAGACGAGAACGAGCGAGAAGGAGGAAAGGTGGGCACGGTGAAGGATGGGAAAAGAGAGACTTTAGAGAGAGACGGAGATAGAGAGAGAGAGGGGGGGGGGGGGGAAGAGAAGAGAGGAGGAAAGATCGGTACAACCAACTGGAAGAGAGAAGGAGGAAGAGCTAGCTGATAAGAATAAAGGAAGTTTTTCTCGGTATATAAGAGTGAAATATAAACATGTGGTAATGAGCGTCATTAGACCAAACACTTTCCAGTTGGATGTTGGCCAATCATGACAATCTAGCCACAAGCTGAAACCGTTCCTTTAGTCATTGGCATTCCATACCAAATCTTATAGTACTTTTATTGTTCCTTAATTCACTCACACATTATTTTGGAATTGAGAGGATATTTGCAAACCCAGATGCATTAAAAAAATCCTGTGCTGCCAGTCGGTTTGTTGAATACCTGAATTATAACTCAAAATGGCACTTCACGAAAGGATCGCCATCTTCGCATGATTTGCACGGGATTTTCCTCGGCTGTTGATTCAGGTAAACAAAATTGCTAAAATAAACATTAATATGTTATACTGGACTACTTATTAGTCAAGGTGAATTTTGACATGTATATTGGACTGTCTCAGAAGTCGACATAACTTCGCCAATTTACAATACAAGGTGTTATCACGTTATATAATTGCAAAGGTAATCGTGCTTTTTTTAAAAAGACAATCCTCATGACATAAATTACAGGCCTGTATCCATTCTTCGCAGCATATCAAAAATCATTAGAAAAGGATTTCCGGACCAAATTCGCAAGTTTGTCACCCAAATTCATTTCTGTGAATTCAAATTCGCCCAAATGTTTTTGTCTGTAAATTATCATTCAATTCTCCTGTTTTATTATTTGAATTAACGTTTTCGTCAAAGGGTTTCGTAGATAAATCATTCAATTTAAAAACTGCTTTACTGGCATTCAAATTCGCTGTCACCTGATGAGGCGTCATTTCTAGCATTCAAATTAAACATGGGCATTCATATATGTTCATTCAAGTTAGGGGAAAGTAATGCATCATACGTGTTTCAGTTTGTTTTTTTAGTTTTGTTTGTTTGTTGTCATATCAATTTTTACATTATAGTAACAAATAATGCGAATAAAATGCATGATTTGTCAGTATAATCTATCTCTGCTATTGTTTTTTAATGGCATATGGTTACGTATTTTCAGGACAGTATATGGGCGTAGTCAGAAATTCAGTCAAGAGGGAGCGAAAAACTGGGGAACACGTATATACCCGGGGCAAGGGGAAGGGAGCCCCCATTCGCCCCTCTGACTACAAATTGAATTAGGAATTATGCTCACACTTTTGGACACGAGTCCCCACTCCAATCAAAATTACATGTACATTATCCTTCTATATGTTTTCAAGAACTTTTTCCTTTCTCTAGAGGAATCATGAGACAAACAATAATTTTTAAAACGAAGGTTTACAAACTTCTTGCGACCACTCAAGTGTAGACGAATAGTTTTTTGCTTTATGTTTTATCAAACATTAAACCTAAATGTCCATTGATATGAATGAAAAGAACAGACATGAAATACCCAAATACGGAATCTTCATAAATCATTAATTATGGAAAATACGGAAATGACATAACTCACATTCCGATTAGAAAGCTAAATGAAGTTTTCATATTTTGTCACTAAAATACAAAAGAAAAAAAAAAACATTTTGCAAGAAAAATTTTAAAATGAGAAATAAAAATGCTGTAAAACCATCGTTTCATATCAGCTCTCGAACTTACTGCTCAAAGTGTTTAAATTGAATGCTAAAAAACGATTCAGAATGCTGGAATGACACGTCGCGAGGTCAGCAATTCGTGTTGCGCTAAATGAAAGACAAGATAGTGAAAGAGAAGCAGCGTTTTCATGAATTTGAATGAGAAATATGTAGGTTCGAAAGAAATATTTATAGATTTGAAAACTAGAAAATTTGAATTGAAACTCGAGATACACCTGACAGCAGTAAAATCGTCGAAGTTGAATGCAAAATAAATTTAATTTGAATGACAAACTTGCGAATTTGGCAGGGAAATCCTACAGACCAATTTCAACTCCGGTTTATGTATTTGGCCCTCTATCGGCGACGCCATTGCTGCGGTGGGCAAGCGCGCCGACCGCGATTGCCTCTGTGTACAAAATGAATGTAAGATATGAGATATGCCCCGATATCTGTCCATTACTTTATTCTAGATCAATAAAATAAGCATGGATATGGTTAGATGAGGTAAGACAATGGTCATATCGACGGATGAAGGTATGATGTACTTTTGTATTTCGATGGTTTTTCAACTTAGTTTTGTCAGTAAAAGTTCGATTGCAGCCTAGAAGCCGTAGTAAAGGGAGCCCTAAAATCTTACCTGTTTACAAAGTCAAGTTTTCACTCATTAAATTTTACGCCAAAGTACATAATGATAATGTTTCTTGACTTAAAAGTCCTTTCTGTTGATGTTTTTTACCAATATGACGAACGAATTCCTTCACATTTCTTATGGAAACCTGTGTAGGGAGTACGGCTTCTCACACAAACAGGCTTCATGAGTCAAAAGCGAGTGAATTCGCACTCAGTAAGCTTCCAATTTTTAACACTTTCTCTAATCCTTGTGGCATTTGAGCACCGCACAGCTGCGACCTGAACTTCCCTGATAATTTCTCATTCCAAATATTAAAATAATCTGCATATACTGGTCAAAATAGACAAAAATCGAACGAATGTACATAACGCGCTATTGACTTGTGTACTATAAAGTTGGAGCGCCCACAGCAGTATGTCGAACTGTGTCGAACAGTCTGCTGCCCTCTTGCGTTGTGAAATTGGTCTATAGAAAACGAGGATAAGTTGGTTGATGGCTAATTATGGACAAGCTTGCAACAATCCAATAGGGTTCTTTTATTCATAGGTATTCCATACCATTGCGTGTGAGTGGCCGTCGTAACAACCGGGGGGGGGGGGGCAGGGGGCAGAGTGCCCCCCTGAGGATTTCAGCGGGAAAATCCACAAACCACCGGGAAAAAAATGAAAGGAAAGGAAAGGAGGAAAAAGGAAGGGAGAACGGGAAAGGAAGAAGAAGAAAGGGAAAGAAAGAAGAAAGAAGAAAGGAAATGAAGGAGCAAGGGAAGAAAGGAGAAAGGGAACGGAAAGAGAAGGAGAAAAGGAAAGAAAAAAGGAGAAAGGGGAGAAGAAGAAGAAGAGAGGAGTGGGAAAAGAGGGAAAGACCAAAAAAAAAAAAGAAGAAAGCAAAGTGAAACAAAAGAAATGAGGGAAAATTTAGTACAAAAACCCCGGAGTTTCCGGGGGCTCCCCCGCAGTGGCTTTCCCTGTAGAACCCCATCAGGGGCCCTAAGCCAGAACCTGGGACCCACCCGCTAAGGGATTCACAACAAGCAACTCGCGGTGCGGGCTCACCTCCGCATATTCTATTTCTAGACTTAGTTACCGGGAAATTTTCGGCTCTGCCCCCCCCCCCCCCCCGAAAACAGGCAGAGAATTACACCACTGATTCTAGACTTAATTACCGGGAACTTTTTGGCTATGCATATGCCCCTCTTCCCACCCCATAACAGGCAGAGAGCGTAAGAAGAGCGGGAACTGACAGCGCAAAAACGCCGGGGCTTGCGCGCTTTGCGCGGGAGGGGGAAGTCCCCCCTCCCTGCACCCTCCCCCTAGGGAGCACTACCGTCCTCCTAAAATGAAATCAATCCTAGTTACGCCGCCAGAAGTCGCAGAAGACTTTATTATACCGACAACAATAATTCAAAGAAACGTCGGAGCTTCCGCACTTCGCCGGTAGGGGAAAACTCCCCCCTCCCTACACCCTCCCCTCTAGGGAGCACTACATTGGCCGTAAATTCCACGGGGTAGGGGGATCTATCACCCCCACTTGGGGGAGAGAGGGGGTTGGTGTGTACAATTTCCCCTCATTGCGGACACACTTTTAAGGAAGAGAAAATATATTTTCAATTAATCAGTAAGTAAAAATTCTGAATATCTATCATAAACAACCATTATATTTTAGAATTTCTATTTGAAAATGCTATTGAAAACAAAAAGTGGTTATTTTTGGCTCGCTTGCTTTGCTCGTTCGTCAAAAATCTTAGAATTTCCATTCGAAAAATGCGATATAAAAATCGAGAAAAGTGGTTATTTATTTGGCTCGCTCTCGCTCGCTCCTCGCTGCGGGGCCCAAAATAGATATGAAAAGGTGTGCCTGTGACAGGGAAAAAAAATTGGATTTACGCCGCTGGAGCACTACCGTCCTCCTAAAATGCAGTCCTAGCTACGCCACAGATTCTACACATAGACTAGTTACCTGGAAATTTGGGGCTCTGCCCCCCCCCCCGATAACAGGTACCTGTTACGCCCCTGTTTCGTGTTCAAACAGCAAAACAGGAACAGACAGAGGCAAGGCAGGAAATTCAGTTCTAAAATGTTTCCCTCTCGATTGAAAGAAAATTGCATAGGTATTTTTATTGTTCCTGGATTCACTCGTACATTATTTTGGAAAAGAGTGGATTTGTATGCTCTGGCGCGTTAAAACCTGTGCTGCCAGTCAGTTTTTGTTAAACACCTCACGATGGGACTTCACGAAAGGATCGCCATCTTCGTAATGATTTGCATGGGATTTTCCTTGGCTGCTGAACCAGGTAAAGATTTCGTTTAGATGTGTGAAAATATGTATACTGGACTGTTGATTAGAGACTGTTCTATAGACAAGATCTGACAAGACAAAATTTCCTCAATGCTTCTCAAGAGTGACTTACGGAGCATAGAATAGTTAGTGTTATTACGTTATCGGAACTCATCCTATACTTTGACACTGATGTTTTATAATGCGTGTATTTTATATCCTCAGATTGGTCGTGTGATTTTGAAGAGGATAAATGTGGAATCATCGAGGAAGAAGGGAATTGGATGATCGGCCGTCTTCCCGATCGTGGTAAGTTATAATTGAAATGTCCCTTGTTCACATGCCTTTTTTTCAAGGATGAAAAAATAATGAAGCTCTCTATATAACTAGATGATTATTATGTTTTTGCACATAATAGTGGAAGAGAACTCGTATAATCTTAGGAAACAGTTAACATTCATTTACTCCTTTTTTATTACTTCTCTTTATTTTCTTTCAAGTTGTCTTCTATTCCTGTTGTTATTCTGCTATTTCTAGGTATTTGACCTTCTGATATAAATTTAGAATGTCATCAAATATCAAAATGACTCTAAGAGATCCTAATCACAAAATTTTAGCAAATTCAGAAAGCACAAATGGGTTGATAACTACCAATGTAAAAGAAACCAAACCTATGAAAAGACCGCCTCACAAATAATTTTTGTCCATTCAGAATAGCTCAGTAAACGAGCTTTCGCCTTAAACAAGACAGAATATTAGTTACTCTTTACATAAATTTCAGGGTCTTATATATATATATATATAATGTGTCATTAAGTAGAATATGTTAAGGTCGAGTATACCTGTTTTTCATGCGCATTTTATTTGCGAGGTTTTTATACCGTCGTCATAGCAATTTACGTACATGCATATGTAGCACGTATAGTAGCACTGTAGTACAGCGATGCAAATTATACTTTTAGCTTTTCAAAACTGAAATATTACTTTCGGGGTGGTAAAAGAGAATGGGACATGAAACGAACACCCTCAGCGTGTCATTTACATAATAAGACCACCCTTATCATTGGCTGGTCCCACACGACACATTTCAAGACTCCCTATTAATATGTATATTCTTCTTCGGACTGCATGATACCTCCTTGGTGTAACTGAGATTTCAATTTGTTTTCTACAGATACTCAGCAATTGCTGGCAAATGTGACCAGCAGTGCAAGCAACTTGTTTGTTTTCTCAATTCCCTACAAATTCAAATCACCACAAGGAAACTTATCTTTTGATTACTACATTGTGGGACCTGGCGCTGTCGTATCGGTCAACGTTTGCAGACAACAGAACGAACCTTCATTTCAGGTCAACGGCAATAACGATCCGCAAAGCGACTCTGCAATATTTCAATATGCATGTGGAAACGTAATGGATGTTGAGGTTTGTATTGTAACGGCTTGATTTCTTTTGATAATCTTAAAACTATGTGACCTGCAAGGCTCATATACTGGACCTGGACCTCCTTTCGTTGCAGAACTTAAATTCTGCAACGGAAGGAGCGCATGTATAGGCCTATACAGAAGCCTAATTACAGGTCATTTATTACGCCTGATAAATGAGTAAAGGACAGACCATTCCAATTATGCATTTTTCGTGGCTTTTATTTACCATTGATCAGTATCTTCTGGACAGGTACATGTATCATTTTATCATTTATCATTTTACCATGGCAGTACATGAATTTACGCCAGTATTGTAAATGTCTTACACAAAGATTTGGATAACCAACCACGGCCACGGCTAAACCACGGCTAGAAGCCCCCTCCCGTAAACGAATGTCCCCCCCCCCCCCTGCATTGCCACGAGCCCCTTGCTAGCCGTCAAAGAATGCCCGATCAGACGGGAAGTTTCTTATGCAACCCGGGTGCACTACCCATTCCAACTCTCCTCAACGATTCCAGCAAACATCTTAACAACCCGGCCCCATCACTTCCCTCCAGGACTCCGGCCTCCCCGCATGTAGAATCGAACGAGGCTCCTGAAATTACATGTGTTACCAATGCTAATATAAGTCCTTACTAATATATGCAAGTGTGATGAAGGCCCAAATTGATAAATTCCGCCAACGAGCAAATGAAATAGCTCGCCGCCAAAGAACACGGTTTCAATGTGTAAACCTCAATATAAATATTTCCAAAAGGTTGAAACCAACAATTACTATTCGCCAACTTGTAACCACCGCGGCCCCATGTACCAGGGTACCGAAGGAAACCCTGACATACTTATTTATACGTGCTTATCAATTTCCGTCATATTAGTGCACATTTCCCAAGCTGTATTGC
>CM057164.1:25145343-25165343 GCA_029962745.1 Echinometra lucunter
ATTATTTATTTGTGATATTTAGACAGGGTGACTCATTATCACAAAAAGCGGTGGTCTTCCATGAGGCCCTGATAACAATAAAAGTAACAATAATAGCTTGAACATGACTTGAGATCCTTATGGATATTGGATGACATGGAGTATCGATTTCAATATAGTATTGGCAAAATATACTGTGACGTAAAGATCTTACAAGAGAGAAATTTTTATCACTTTGCAATTGCTCAGCTATCACAGCAGAACAAGAATTACATTCTGTAAAATACGAATTGATAATCATATCAATCACTGTTTTGGAAAGACAAAGAGTCCCTAAAGAGTCACTAAACTCTAAACTCTGATTAAGCACTTTCAATTCTTAAGACATTGTCAAGATGATTTCATATTTACGAACAAAATACATCAATATTTTAAAACCAGGGTCTACATTCTATATAAATAGGTACATTTCTCTTCCAATTCAAAATTATCATTACCTTGAAGAAACAATATGTTAAAACTTATCAATCTATTATATATCAACAGTAGTCTTTAGGTTGGAAGGCTTTAGGTACAACAAACACGGCAAACAAAAGAAATAGGGCCTATCTGCTATCCCCCCCCAAAAAAAAAAAAGAGTCGAACAAGTATCGCCATGGTAAACGGTCAATATTGTCCTCATCAATGTTGTAGTTTATCGCCTTCTTCGTTCACACAACTATTTTCTTATTTTATGACCCAGTTTATAACTTGAAACACATCGCCGAATTTGTTCTTCTAATTGTCAATGTATAGTGTTTTTCATAAAGAAAAGCAATAAAATGTATATTCAAAAGTAAAATAAAGCAAACATAGGAATATTCAATTACCAAATAGTATAATACAAATGTACTTTTATAGGTATGAAAATGAAAAATCTGCATAAGACAAAATACACCAATACAGACCCTTTATCAAAGGGTCAAATTATCAAAATGGCATCAGATCAAAGACAGTTAATCAAACGACTATTCGACACCTACCCCGTCACTTTGAACCTTGACCTAACCCTTTATCTTGAATATGGTTATTAAAACTGATCTTTTCTATGAGCCACACGTGGTGGAAAATCTTTGTAGTTTGGAATGAAGATCACACCGTGCGTTCCGTGCGAGATACACGTTAATCTACTGAGAACGAGCATCACGTACGAACCAGCCCAGTTGCGAATACGCGAACAGAATGATGCCGAAGTAGCCGTCTCCTTCCTCCAAACTTATCACGCATCGCACACACGCGAGTGAGCGCGAGCCTACCGGAAAAAAAAAAAAAAAAAAAAAAAAAAAAAAACCTTCGCCGAGACTCGTGAACTCGGATTTTTGCAAGCGTTGTGTGAAGCGCCATCTACAAGTTATTACCGGGCAACTTTAACGGAATAAAGCCTGGAGCAATTTATCGCCGGATAATAATGTCGGGTGGCCTGAAAAATTAAAATCTACAGAAAATGCATGCTATTTATCAACTCATAAGGTTTGAAAATGATAAAGAATGAAGTGAACGAAAAGTCGCACATAAAGAAAATTGCTAACCAAGATTATAGTGTCTATAATTACGTATAGAAGTATGCAAAGAAAGCGATTCTAATAGAAGCCATGTGTGCATGCCTCTGCGAAAGGCAGTATGACGAAGAAAAGGTGATTATTTAAAGACTAGGTTAGCTAAGAACACGTAGCACCCCTACTTGCCATCGTTCCATTATATCAGTTTAAGAGTCTCTTCAACTCTTGCAGCTTGAAATTCCTATCCCATATCCAAAAAGACCGGACTACTGTTTCATTTCTTAACAAGAGCGTACAAGGCGTTACCCCTGACTTGATGAAGCACGTTATCAGATCCAGCCTCCCCTGCATTGTTCCCCTTCAAAGCCTCCTCCTGATCCTCTGCTGCTCCACCTCCGCACAAGGGAGTGCCTGCTGGATCTTCTGATGACGCCGATTCTGCCTGTCCGGTGTCCGCTCCCTCGTAGAGTGGGTTGGGCATTAGGGACGCTGCTACATCATCAGTCTCTCCAGCTCCAACCGCATCCCCGCTTTCATATACTGGGTTCCCAACCAGCTCGGCACCCATACCGCTGCTCCCATTCTGTACTTTGAACGCGTCAGCAGCAGATGCGGATGATGAGTTGGTCTTCCCGTCCGCGCTGTTCCCTGGTTTGCTCTTGTCTGCGTAGTCTCGTAAATCTGCGTAGTACTCGATGTCTGGTTTCGACTTCTTGGTTTGGTTGGATTTTCTTCGTTATTTTGAAATATAGATATGGAAAGAAAGAAGAAAACAAAATGTGGACAAAATTAGTCTGAACCGTAACAAAATAGGATGCTAAAGAATATAGCCAACCGGACCTCGATCATCTTCCTCTTTTTTTTGTTTTGTTTTGTTTTGTTTTTTTTTTTGGGGGGGGGGGCCTTCTTTCGTATTATGAAATCAAACACTGTCGTCTAGTTCGTATTTATCGGGAGCCAGAACATTCTAAACATTGGTAAAAACGCTAAGTAACAAATGCGCTTATTAGCACAAATCTTGATCCGACTTTTTGTTATCAGTTTAAAAGTTTAACAGTGAAAAGTGTCTTCTGTCTGGTGATAGAAAGCCTTCATGGTCATTGACTATTCTATTCATAAATAATTCTTTAAGAATAAGAAACGCACTGAGAATTCAGCTTTTGAGGATGCTTGGAAAACGAAGACCGAAGACCGTCTCCTCCTCCCTCTCCTCACACGTACAAGCACAGGCACGCTGATCATTCATTTAATACTGACATGGGTCCACGTTCTTCGGTCTTCGTTTTCCAAACACTGTCTGCTCTGGGTTTTTTTTAAAGATGTGTCATCACCTATAAGATGTGGGGCTTCGACTACACGTTCGGCTCTGCTTCTTTGCGCGAAGTCACCTTGGATACAGGGAGAAGCCTCTGTGACCTGCGCATAATCACAAATGTTTGCGGCTAAATATGTTTTTTTTTTTCCTTCTTCTTCTTCCTCTTCTTCTCCTCCTCCCTCATCATCATTCTCTTATTCTCCTTCTCGATTTGCTGTGCGACAGTGTTTGATTTCATCTAAATATCCAACATTATTAAATGCAAAATCTCACTCCCTTTATTTCGCAGTTCTTCAAAACATCCAGTTCGACTCTTCCCCCCCCCCTCCCCTTTCCGCCCCATCCCTGCACTAAACCCATCGACATGCCTGACTGGCTCCTCTTGACACGGAAACTATTAGGAACGAGCTATGTGAACGCATGGTGTTTTACGCGCATGTGTCATTTTGTATCCCTGACACTGCCTGACAAAACATCTGTTTGACAAGGCAATGCCCACTCGAAAACGAAACAGGGCGTAAAATATAAACAATATTAATCAAAAAGGTACATCTACGTTTCTTTGCAGGGGTATGTTTGAAGTGGGTGTAAGGGGATTCACCCCCCCCCCCCCCCCCGTAATGAGGACCTGTCTACGCCAATTTTTTTTTGCATGTTTGGGTAAAACTTAACCCAAATCGTGTAAGATTTTAAGCAACAAACTATACCTGTTCATTTCTATATTTATAGCCTTTTTTTTTTAAATCAAACTTATTTTTAGAGAGTACATGGTCTTACCTTCGCCGGTAGCTCCAAATGATCGTGGAAACAACCAGTGCGATTACGAGCAAGACAACAATAGTGACTACAACAGGAATGAGCCATGGGTTGCCCCCTATCAGAGGAGATGGGGTAACAGCTGGAAAAAACAACGACAACAACAACAACAAATGCATCAACAAAAATTGTATGGTTACTGCTTACATGTGCCGGGTTGAACGACACATGCCCCGCCTACAGTAATATTGCTAAGCGTCGATTACCTACACTAACAGTGCACTGAACTTAAAGGAGAATGAACCCTGAGGAAAATCAATTTTAATCAAAATTTCATATTTTCTCCATTATCTCTCACTGAGCAGCTTGTCACCTTATATCAAGTAAAAAATGTATTTGACACAACATAATGCTGAGTTCACAAAGAGACTATCTTTAGAGATTTTTTTAAACACATGTACACGTTGGTAACAATATGCCTATATAACACGTTAATTTATTTCATGTACGATGAAAAGAGCAATGTAGATAAAATGCCTTGCTCAAGGGCATAAGTGCCGTGCCGGGGATCGAACCCCCAATTCTCGCATCTCCAGTCAAGTGCCTCAAACCATTGGACCAGTCTGGACCACGACACTTGGTTACTTTAGCATTTGGTTACGATACTCCTTGCAGTATCCTGTCATGGGTATAGTTCATGAAAATTTGCAAATTTGGGTGTGAAAATAGGAGAGAATTTCCACTAGTCTGTAATTTGCTTCCTCCCTTTACTATGTTTACAATCGCCTGTCAAACTTTGGTTGAGTGCGTCGAAATTGTTTTCTAGTTAATGCCATTACTCTAAATTTCAAAGAGGGCAATACGATTATTGCTTGAGATTATAGGCAGAGGTATAAAAAACGAACAGTTGCGACAACAGCCTTTTGTTTATTAAAAGTGTCAGGAGATATAAATCCAACAACATTATGTTACATGTCAAAGAAAAAAATAACGAAGAAGACATAATAATAACAGCAAAGAAAAATCGGGTTTAGACTCCTAGATAGTGCGATTGGTTTGCAGTTTCTGTGAATTACTTCAAAAGTTGGTATGCAAATATAGGTACAGACGTCAAACACCTAGTCGCTTTGTTATATGCTTTATCTGCATCAAGAGAAGAGTATTATACTATTTTATTGTATCGACACGTGTAATTCATCCTTTTACTGTGGATCAGATACACGTGCAGTTGTTCACCCGATTGATCCGGTCTATTTCATGTAGAGTGACTAGAAAATGTAATCATATTTACCATCTGTAGTGGTTGATTGTTCTTCTGACGATGGTGGTGTAGGCCCAGTTGGTGGTGTAGGCCCAGTTGTTGTTGTTTCAACTAAGAAAAATCAATCATTTTTAACTTTATAATTTATATCCCAACACTCTCTTATCTGCTAAAAAATTCATGGCGATGATGAATCTAACAACGCGTTTTCTTTTGTGTTATAAGAAATAAATATTTCTTAAAAGAGAGAGAAGATGCACGTTTTGCCCAATTCGCTACACAAATCCTGGAATATCGTGCGCCTGTCATAGACATGAAAAAAGTTATACCTATTTTGAATGACCCCTCCCCGCCAGTTCTTTGGGAACCTTAATAAGCTTAGTCGACAATAATGTCACATACACATTTACATTCACCTATAAAGGAAAGAAAGAAATAGAAACCTTTATCTGTGGTCATGGTTGTAGATGAAGAAGACATCGTTGACATGGTTGACATTGTGTTGGTATGATTGCTTGCTGTTGTTGAGACCTCTGTTAATATATATACATGAAATTCAGGAACGATATATATTAGAAACTGAATCGTTTGATCGTTCATAATGGGTGATGTTCGTTATTCCGAAGGTTCGTTATTCCGAAACATGCAAATTGCGTGCATATCTACTGTAGAGGTTCGTTAGTCCGAAAATGAAATAAGGTTAGTTATTCCGAAGGTTCCATAGTCCGAAAATGAAATAAGGTTCGTTATTCCGAAGGTTCCATAGTCCGAAAATGAAATAAGGTTCGTTAGTCCGAAAATAACTACGGAACTAAACGATCCTTATTTCATTTTCGGACTGAAGAACCTTCGGAATAACGAACCTTCCGAATAAACGAACCTTCGGATTAACGAGAACCTTCGGAATAAACGAACCTTCGGAATAACGAACTGTAACCGTTGATAATATCGCCCTGAGATTTCACGTTTATAAAGTTGAAGAGTGTCAGATTTTGGAGGAAGTTTTTGGAAATGTTTCTCAGTTGATATTTGAATACAATTTTGTGATTTTTTTAAATGTTGATTTTTTTTATCCTAGTCTTACTGATTTTTAATCAAGTCCTGAAGATCTGTTTGTATCAATAATTGATGCAGAACACAGAACCATCGTCAAGCATCGCTTATGTAATAACTTGTAAACTTTTGTTATCCTGTGAATAGAGGTTGCCTCCAGCTGAAGAGCAAAATTGTGACTGTTGTGGTCTTACTGATTCGAAATTTGCGGCCTTGGATGTTCAAATGGTGAAAATTTATAATAAATTTTCCATTGTATTCAGAGCATAATTCTAAAAGAATCTATTCAATGAAATAAGAAAGACATAAAACAAAATAAAATTGACAGCCTGCAACTTTACAGTGTGAAAACCTGAATCTGTTTTGAGATATAACATTTGAGTTATCATCAATGAAAAGCGGCAAATTAGCATTCATTTACCATGTAGAAAAATGACAAGTTTTTTAAAACAGAGCTATACAAACTCGAGTGTTGGTCCATTTACAAAGTATCTCACAAACTAATTGTCTTTCAGGTTATATTTTGTAGAATTACAGTCGTTACTTTTTCGGCAAAAAAAGAGAAAATATTCATAGACCACTTAGGATAAAAAAATCAATAACAAACTTCAAATGAATAGATAGATAAATAAAAACTTTCTAGGCCTGTATTGTTAAGCCGATTTTTCGTCTTGTTTTGTTTTGTGTTCCTACCCACTCTCTTTTTGTCTAGAGTGGTCGCTTTGGTTTTGAGGAATCACCTCTTACCTGTATAGGGTGTTTCAAAAATCTGAATGTTGTCAAGACTGATCAATGGAGCCACATTACCCCTTGTGACAGTGAAAACTACCTGTTGATAGCAATGAAGAAATCTGAAATTATATCGTGTGTTTTAATAATGCAGCGAGAGTTCAATGGGCAACTTCTAGGCACTCAATATATTGTTAGGTAAATCTTCTAACCCATTCCTTTGACCCCCCCCCCCCCCGAAAAAGAAAAATAAAAAGAAAAGAAAAGAAAGGAGTGGAAAAAAACTAAAAAATAGAATGCCTTTTTTATCATCTGGTATTTTAAAAAAAATCCTTGCAAAGATAACACAACCTGTTTTGGACGTCTTTATTTCATTTTTTTTAAAATGCCGATTTGAGCCGTCCTATAATCATTCTCCCCCCCCCCCCCGGTCTAAAATGCATGTGATATCTATGCAGTTTACTGCATAGTAGATTTCATTATTCCACCATAGTTCATTTCACTTTTTCCACAAAGCTTAAGATCCACGACCATTACAGAATGAATTTGATAGTTATATTAATACATACCTCAACATTCATTTTATTTGCACAGGAATAAGGAATTGTTGTGGTATCATCAAGCGGAACCTCAGTAGGAACACGAAGGAGCAGCGCTGGTTCACTTTGTTCCCGGCAAACTGTGACTTGTAAAGTAGTATCAATCCCCGCAAGGAAGTAGACAAAAGATACGTTTCCTATGGGTGATGTGAAGTCATATGGGATTGAGATGATAAACATGTCTCCTATTCTACTTTGCTCAGTCACGTTTGCTCGTAGTTCTCCTGCATTCATTTTGAAAGAAAGGAGTGAAATGGGCAGTAAGTTAGAGTCGCATGCTATCATTATGATTTTAATACCGGTAATGATTCTACTACCACTACTACTTCTACTTCTACTACTACTACTACTACTACTACTACTACTACTACTACTACTGCTGCCACTACTACTACTGCTACTACTACTACTACTGTTGCTGCTGCTGCTACTACTGCTACTACTACTACTGCTACTACTGTTACTACTGCTGCTGCTGCTACTGCTACTGCTACTACTACTACTACTACTACTGCTACTACTGCTACTACTACTACTTCTGTTACTACTATTCATGATAATAATAATTATAATGATGACAGTAATGACAACAGTAATGATAATAATAATAATGATAGTAGTCGTAGTAGTAGTAGTAGTAGTAGCAGGAGTAATAATAATAATAAGAAGAAGAAGAATCATCATCATCATCATCATATCATGAATTATATAACATTATGTAATAGCATTTCTATTTCACAAATTAACTTAGACTTTCCTTTGAGATACATATAAATCATTAGGTTTTGTTTTCAAAATTCACATTTCTTTTTATCTGAACTTGCAGAGTTCACAATCTGTAATTTATCTCTTGTTTACTGAAATTTGTTTGTGATAAGTCACACGTTTTGTTCTTTTTTCCTTTTTGGTTATGTTTGTACCATGTTTTATAGTGTATCATTTGTTAATTTACAGGGCATTTATACAAAACAGAGTTTCAACCATTGATAAAGCCACCCTGGGTTTAAAAAAAACAAACAGAAAAACTCAGCGAATAAATAAATCATTGAAAAAAATCTACGGACCGGTAGTCTTGAAATTATGTTTTATTATATAGCTTTGTAATTAATATTCTTTTTCTTGTTTTTGGCTCCCCCCCCCCTCATTTGTCTGCATCATCTTCTTCATCAATATGACCATTATAATTACACAGAATATGTTATTAGTAACATTTTCTTTTAAGAGGATGCATTACTTTGACCATGTTAACCATGCTGTAACCATTACTTTTTTGTCAAAGCTCAAGATTATAAAAAGAAACTGGGCAAGGTTTAATCAAACAATTACCGTTTCCATTAAAAAATACTCTCGACCATTTCCCCTGCATCTCAGTAATTCCACAGTCGTCAACCTCAAAATCGCATGACCAATCTGAGGAGAGAAAAGGCAAGAGGTACGATTTACGGTATATTTCATTAAATTCGGCAAGTGCAGCTCTGGTGTCACTCAGGTAACTTTTGTATCCTATGCTTGACCCGTGGACCTGAGAACATGAATAAGCATTAAAGCAATTATTTTAATTTTCTCTAGTGCGCTGTTACATAAAGTAAATCCGTTTAGTTTATAAAATCATTCAATACATTAAAATCTTTGCTGTGGTATAAAGGTAGCGTATATATGTGACAGAATATCTAGGGCTTCTCTTGGTACAACACTTAAGCAAAAAAGGAAACTATTTCAGTGTATACTCTGTGAAAGCTTTATATTCCAGCATAAACGTTTGTCCCACTTCAAGGCAACAGTAATATTGTGCTTAATCCTTGGTTTTGGCCAAGTCGCATGCCTTAAAGTTTATAAATTGTCTATGATGTAACCATCAGCATATGATGAAGTAATACAAATTATTTACCAGGTTCAGCTGCTGCAGAAAGTCCAGTGAAAAGTATCACAAAAACAATTATCCTATCGTAGAAATCCATCCTTAGACACATCTGAAATAAATTAAAAGTTGTTGTAGCTAAACCGAATCTCATCCCAGACTTGAAGATTACAAACTGACAGAGTGACAGAGATAATCCAATTGTGCAGAAATTGTTTTTTGTGGGATTTTTTTTTTTTTTTTTTATATAATTGCGGTTGTGAAGCATTTTCACATACACGGAATGATTAATTACACATATTTGGTTTCAATTAATATTTTTTTTTTAAAAGAATTTGACAGAGCGGAAAATGTTTATGTCGAATCTATTTACATTGCATTCCACAGCTTTTCGAGTTTGTTTGAAGAAGGCAACAAACGCATTTTTTGTAAGTATTGTCATTGCAATAAACACTTTAAAGGACATATTTGATTATGAGCAACAGTCTAATCAGCATGATCACGGGAATTAGGAGAAATGGGAACTAGAGTTTACTAAACACAGTATAACAATCATTTGACAATATGCACGGTTTGTTACGGCTTTATGAAACACAAATTATGTAGGCCTGCTTACATAATTTCTCAGAGGGAAAAATTGAAACAGGAAAATGACCCTCGCCACTCTCTCTTCAGTTATGAACCAACAAGAAAGAGGCTTAAAGCGAACACACAATGGTAAAAAAAAAAAAAATGATATATGATCGAGAATAGAATTCTAAGAAAAATTACATTGAAAATATAATGATTTTCAATTGAAATCAATGCATTCGGGCTAATTTTCTCATAAAAAGTCAAGAGCTGACCAAAAAAATTGAGTATGGGGTACGACGTAACAGTGAGTACCCAGCTTCTCGCATTGCAGTTGTGCTGTATACCCTGCGCGCATTTTGCTAGAAGTGCGCGACAAGGTACCCCTTAAGGTACCCACTTTGACGTCATTTTGACGTAAAAGTGGGTACCCAGTTGAAACTGGGTCACAGCTGCGGGGTCAAAAATATCCTGAATCTTAACACATTTGGGTGTTTCCTTGGCAACACGACTTTTAAAAAAAAACTTTAGGCAGATGATTTTCTACTAATAAAATCATGCTCTTTTAAATACTTTGTTTCAGCATTGGGTACCCCCTTTAAATAGGCACAGCTTCATGCATTCTGTGGAGGCACTGAACGAAAGTCCTATGCTGTAACAGCTGTAGCTACGACCCCCCCCCCCCCTCTCCTCACACACACGCACTTCTCTCCACTTCCGATGGCGTTTGGCTACATGACAACTGCATATAAGTTCAACCTAGATAATCTAGGAGCCATGAGATAATAGTATACAAGGAGCAGAGGCAGGCCTATATACATCTACATATTTGCATGACACGTGTACGAACTACAAATTTATTTATTCATTTGTTTATTTGAATATATTTATACAGGCACAAAAGATCAGCAAACATGCAGTTTTACATCAATGTCTTGATTTATTCTGCGTTTGATATGTCATGTTTAAACAGAACTTCCTCAGGATATGGTTTATAATTTTATGTAATATATGTTGAGATTTCTTTGAATACATAAGCAATTCCATCTGTTATAGTAATACGACCCACCCTTTACTTTTTTAAGAACATCACTTTAATGAGACGATTTTTCTCTTCGTCAATATGATGTTGATTCACAATTTATATCATGGACTCTACCCCAGGCATGATGAAGCTGGTATCTGCTGGAAAAGGCGGTACGTTTCTGAGACATGATTCGAAATGCACTAGACTGTCAGTTTGCTTTCCCTAGGGAAAGGAGGGGAGTGAGTTCCACATGCAAAGAGCAATGGATGAAGTCTTCATGTCCTTTTAGATGTCGTTAGGGATACCTTTAGAGTAGGACCGGATGAAGTTAAGAGAGCTGGAAAAGGAAGCTACTATTCGACATGTTAAGTGACAAAATTCAGGTATTCAGGAGCTTGATCATGAAAACCCCCAACATCAACAGCAGGATTGCACATTTCATCCTCGTATTTCCCCGGAAGACACCTACCCTTTAAATCACTTTAGTTCATTTGTGATGTTTGTTTGTGTGCACAATGGTTGCACCTCGTCAATAGGGTGAACCAGTGTGGGTTCCGAGTGAGCGCGTCATTTTGTTGAAGTCAATCTAAATGAAGGTTAACAAATAGAGCAATATTCGCTAACAGTCTTTTTTTTTTACCCCGTAATAGAAAAAAATAGACTGATATTTATTATGAAGGCCTATCTTTCACTATTGATTTGTAGCCTATAACAATATTTTTGACTGCGACAGGCGTATTTAACGTACAATTCCCACTGCATTGCAGGGGCCGCTGAACTTTTTTATTTCATTTTTGAGGGGGGAGAGTTTAACACTTGAAGCCTTAGGTTTCCACGAACTTGTGAGCGTATATTTTAATATTTAGGGTACACAATTTATAAAGTTTTCTTATATTTATCCTGTTATCTTCATTATCATTTTCCATTTTTATAGGGGGAGGGAGTATCCCCAGCCCTCTCCCCGGTTGTTCAAATCTAGGTCAAAATTGTTCTTTATATTTCAGTTCTGTTCTCCACAAATGTTACTTTATTGCATGATGATATTTTGATAGATACTTTGCACATGCTTAAATATATATATTCTTATTGAAACGAAAATGAATCAAATCAAATGATGTTGGATTAATCCATAGAGGCTATGGATGGCTTTAAAGGAGAATGCAACGCAGACATCAGTGTGATTTCAGTGAATAAAGAGAAACAAGAAAGAGTAGCCAGTGAAAGTTTGAGGAAAATCGGACAATCTGTTAAAGAGCTGTGAATTTTGCAAGTTTAAGTAAATTATTATTATTATGAAGATCCTTTAAGTTGAAATACTGCTTGAGAGTGACATGGCTACAACAGTTTCTACAAGCATTTTGGGAAACATTATGCTGATTCCTGACTTGAACTTCCATATAAATTAAATCTTTAAAAAATTATGCACAAAATGAATGAAGAGTTCTCGACGATAACATCAGGATGTTGGCAAAGTTGCCTACTCAAAGATCCTCATAGGAGATTCTCTTAAACTCTCAAAATTCAAAACTCTTGAACAGATTGTCCGATTTTGCTCAAACTTTCACTGTTTATCTCGTTCATCTCCACTCACTAAAAGCACACTGGTACCTGGATTACATTCTCCTTTAAAGAGTTTCGTTGTAATATGCAACTGTATAGGACAAAATCATAGATGCAGTTTCACAAAAGTAAATAAATCCAAAAGTCAAGAAAAGCTAAAGGCTAAATCGAACGAACCCTTTATTATGGTCTACAGACATATTTAAACGAAATTGATCTGTTTGATGACTCATTTCTCACCCCGTCCCCCATGTCCTTATTAGGAATATGGTGGAAATCTGCCCCTCAGGCCCTCTCCCATATCAATCAGTCGACTTCTAGATCCACCCTCTCTTCTTTAAGTAACCACACATCGGAAGATGCATGATATTATGTGGATGTTGGAGGTTTGAATCAAGGCGCTTTCACACCTACCCGATCAGGAAAAATACCTGGTACTTTCTGATCCAGTATTCTACCCTGATCAGAAAATACCAGGTATTTTGCCAGTGTGAAACGAAAGTTCTAGTAATATCCCCAAAGAAAAATACCTGAAGTTTAGTAGGTACTTTCTCCAGTTCTAGGTATTTTCCCCAAGGTCGCATGGATATTTCGTGATATTTGTAAAGCGAAAGCAAATCACAAGAGCTTCCATGGGCCTTATGCACATGCTTATAAGTACTAGCACTTTCCTGTGAGGGGTCTGTTTCAGGGAGGTGTGAAAGCACGAAATAATTATTGGGTATTTGGGGGCATGGACTCCTGTAGTTTACAGGTATTTGATCAGGTAGGTGTTAAAGCACCCTAAGAGGGTGACATAGGGAGGGGACAACTCTACCAAACTTATCCGGTCGTCTAAATTTTTTCTAATTTTCTTAATTAGTCCCATCGTGCGTTGCGTACTTTGTCTTCCACCCTTATCCCTTTCCTTTTCATGCTCGCATACCTTTCTCTCTCTCTCTCTCTCTCTCTCTCTCTCTTCCTCTCTCTCTCTCTCTCACTCACTCTCTCTCTCACTCTCTCCATCTATCTATCCATCTATCTATCTATCTATCTGTCTATCTATATATCGACCCTTTCTGTTTCTTTTTCTACTTTATAGTTATGTCGTTTCAATTTTATTTACTTAATGTTATAAGATAGCTACACACTGAGAAAAAAAGGTTCACTTTTGACCCTTCAAATGCGACACTGGGAGCTCCTTTATGGGTACAACTTTGCACTCTAAGAAGCATTTTGCACCTGTAAGGGTGCAATGAGTTGCACCCTTTTGAATGCAAAGATTTCTGTACCCTTAAGGGTGCAATTCATGTAGGGTGCAAGATTGCACCCAAAAAGGTGCTGCCAGTGTTGCATTGATTTAGGGTGCTAAATTGAACCCTTAATTTTAAGTGTGTATACATTGTATGTTATTATCCTCTAGCTCCTGCTCTTATAGCTCCCCCCCTCTCTCTCTCTCTCTCTATGTCTTTCTCTCTCTTTCTCTCTCTCTCCCCTTCTTTATTCCTCTCTTACAGTTCTCTCCTTTAACCGTTTTCGCTTTCTCCTTTTCTGTCCCTCTCTCTCCATCCATCGATCTCTCTGTCTTTTTACTTCTGCGTCCTCCTTATCTTAAAGACTCCTTTCCTTCAATGGGCATGCAAAAGGGTTTTTATTCTCTTTTTAAAGAACGCAGACATTTAAGAAACGTCTTCCATTCGTTTTATTTTCATGATTCCACCGATACTCGTGTTAGTAAAGTTAACTGCAAGTCCCCTTTTCAACCATCAAAATGCAACAGAAAAAGCACGATCAGTTCCTTGCACTCATTGATACATACCTTTTTACAGGTCAAGGATAGATACATGACAAAGCAGGGCCGTACGCAGAAATATTTCCGGGGGGCAAGACGTGTAAAAATTTTCGAAGAAACTCGAAAGCGATGGAGCGAAGCGATTGAGCTGGTCACGAGGGCGCTTTTGCATTTTTAAAAGTGAAATTGAAGGATTTGGTGCAGGTTTGGGTGGATTTTATGAAAATTTTCAGCAAAAAAAAAACGTGAATTTTCAAAATTTCTCTGCGTACGGTCATGTGACAAAGGTATTTCAATGTCTCATATTCTGTAGCTGAGCATGCTGAAACGAGCAATTAAACCAATCATAATGTATTAACTGACGGGCCATAAAATGAACCCCCAAACATGCAAGAGGTACAAACTCTGCACCTCTTCAAAATGATTACGATGTATCATGATAACATTTGGAAATTCGTTAACTGATTCTGATTTCAAAAACACATTAACAAAACATCTGCCCACGTAAATCGTGATGTAGTAGCAATGATAAATGTGTGTGCTATAAAAATGACTGAAGTATACATGAAGACATTGAACTTGATAAATGATTTGAATCCAAGGATCTGAAATACTCTTTTAACAATTTCTCTAAATTCAAGTACTCGTATATCCTAGTTGTTTTTTGTTTTGTTTTGTTTTATTGAATATATTAAGTCAAATGCCATTGATTATTATTACTTGTAACAGCTGATTAAGACCGTTCCTTTCTGTCTGGACTAATTTACAAGGAATGAGTGCATGACTTTGTATATAATTCAGTATTATAGCATAAATAAATGATAAGTCTGTTTGAACTTTGTTTGTAAATTAAAGGGGACTTCTGTCAGTATTGATTTGCCTTAAAAAATAATATTTGAAAATAGTCATGTTTAGAGGGGCCGTCATTCTCTTTAAATCATCTGATCATGACAAGCAGTGTATAAGCTCGCAGTCTGAGACAGGTTTGAGCCCAGAATCTGTTGGTCTCTTGATTAAACCAACTTAAACAATAATAGCAGACAATCTTTCTTAAACTCAGCCTACAGTTGCTTTGTATTGTGCTTCCATTTACAAAAACGGGTGTGGGGGAGAAAAACAATTATACTTACGTGAAAATAGAATGATGTGATAAAATCAATTTCTACAGAACAATAATTGTCTATGTAGTCAAATTTTTCGCTTTCTTACTTCTAGATTTGGAGTATTCTGGACTTTCGTTTGTCTTATCAAATAGGTGAGAATATCCAGCAGGGCCATGATATTTCAAGACACTTCTTCTCGTATGACAGTAACTCTGCGTTTTGTAGAAACATTACACTACAATCGCCACTCTCCACCCAGGTGCAGTAGCTGGGTACTCGGTAGGAATAATATTCTCTCAATGCTTTAATGCGATGGCTCAGTGTTATATAGCCGTGACTTGTAAGTAAATGGAAGTACACGGGTTCGAAATCAAGCTGAAGCGCCCTTTCCTTTTGGTAAGGTATTCCTCATTACTGTATCTATTCTTTCGAAGAGGACTTAAGAGCCATCTATCCTCTGGTTGCTTACTTATAACCATGCACATACTTCTGAGAAATCAGGTAATATAACAATTTAACCTTTTAAACATTTAACCAATTATGGCGTTTCAGTTTAGGCGGGTAATGATAATCATCAGTACTCTGTTACAGCGCAATAGGGAGTATAGCCATGATAGCTGCTGCTATATAAATGGATGAAATTTTACTGAAGAAATTACCTTATATGGGCTTTGATGATATGGCAGTCAGTTGGTTCAAAAATTATTTTTTCATGAGAAAACAGTTAACTACTGTAAATGGTAATATATCTCCACTATCACTGATTCATAGTGGAGTCCCGCAAGGGAGCATACTCGGCCCTTTGTTATTTATAATGATGATGAATGATTTACCTAATGTTAAGAAAAGTAAAGTGTCATTATATGCAGACGATACATGTCTCTACTTTGCTGCTAAAGATCCTATGGAATTACAAACAACTTTAAATCATGAATTATCTCTGTTGAATGAGTGGTTTTTCCATAATCATCTTCTTTTGAATGTCAACAAATCTAAATATATCCTTATTGGTACAAAGTCAGCACTACGTAAATGTACTAATATCAGTATTAATATTAATGGTATTATGCTTGAAAGGGTGAATACTTGCAAATATCTTGGGGTACAAATAGATGAAAACCTTAATTGGAAATCTCAAATCAATCAAGTCAGGTTTAAGGGTAATGGAAATTTTCAATTGCTGAAACGTGTAAGAACGTTTATAGACTATGATACTGCCCTATTGGTTTATAAGACAATTATTCAACCACATTTCGATTAGTGTTCAATAATTTGGATGAATGGAAATTCCACTGATTTGCAAAGACTTCAAATATTGCAAAATAGAGCTCTTCGTGTTGTACTTGGAGTGGATGCTCGGTATAATAGAGAAGCATTATACAATACAGTTGGTGTTGACCGGCTAGAAGAAAGGTGGAGAAAATCTGCTATTATTATAATTTTCAAAGCAATAAATCAGTTATTACCTGACTCTTTACATTTTCGTATAACACTAAGGGATACTATGTATCGATTAAGAAATAGAGAAAGATTTATCCAGTTGCCAAAACCTCGTACAAATTTTTTGAAACGGAGCCCATTGTATTGTGCCTCAAATTACTTCAACTCATTGCCTCAAGAAATCAGAGCAATTGCCAATTTAAATGCCTTTTCTCAAATGCTTTAGTTGTTTTGTCAAATGATTCATCTTTCTCTTTTCTTTTCCTTTATTTTTGTGTTGTTCCCCCTCCCTCAGTTTATGTTGTTTGTTTTCTACAATCATATGTTAATATGTTAATATGTTGGATGTTTTTAAACTTGTATTTAAATCACGGCCTTGCTGAAAAGCAGTCTTTTTGGCTGAATTGCAGGCTTTTATGTTTTATCCGTGAAAATAAATCAAACTCAAATACTAATACTACTAGAAGAAGTAGAAGTAGAAATAGTATTAGTAGTAGTAGTAGTAGTAGCAGCAGCAGCAGCAGCAGCAGTAGTAGTAGTAGTAATGGCAGCAAGAGTAGTAGTAGTAGTGGTAGTAGTAGTAGTAGTAGTAGTAGTAGTGGCAGTGGAAGTAGTAGTAGTAGTAGTAGTAGTAGTAGTAGAAGAAGTAGTAGTAGTAGTAGTAGTAGTAGTGGCAGTAGAAGTATAAGTAGTAGTAGTAGTAGTAGTAGTGGCAGTAGAAGTAGTAGTAGTAGTAGTAGTAGTAGTAGAAGTAGTAGTAGTAGTAGTAGTGATAGTAGTAGTAGTAGTAGTAATAATAATAATTGATTATTGAGATAACTTTATATAGGGCTCTACTGCGCTGTGATGTAACAGAGCTCCCAACAATGCTACTGCTAATTAAAAACTACCAGTAATCAAAAACTTCTGAAAAAGGGTGAGTCTTCGACAAAACTCTGAAGAGCTGATTTAGCGTTCTCATACTCTTCATGATTTTCGAAATACGCCACTGTTTGAGTAGACGTGATCTGCAGGCATGCTAGGATTTCGCAGTTGGCCATTGACGATTGGCATTTCGTATCCATATTCATCAGTTTCTCCCTGTTCCTTGGGATAAGACAGCATCCTTGACTGATGGACATTCGGTTGACTGTAAGGATGGCATTGATCGGGGTTGACCAGTCCAGAGTATCGCCCAGTCGATACTGTGTCATCATGCATTTGGGTACCAGGTGTTGCTGGGTCAATCTCTTGAGTCCTAGATGTGACTGCAGCTGCCGGATGATTTCCCATGGTCTGGGTGACAGCATCTCTACTGGAGCTCTTTCTCAAGCTTGAATAAAGATATGAAATGAGAGAAAAAGCTCGAAACACTACTGTTTGTAGACCATAGTTATGATAGTGACAAGTATCAAAATAATACGTGAACAATATTTTAGGATTGAAATTCACGTCAATACTCTGCTGTCTTAATCCGACTGTAGTTTCGAAAAAGTAGCAATTTATTTTCGTCACTATTACCATCCTCTTCCTCCTTCTCCTCCTCCTCATTATTATCATTGATATTAATTATTATTATTATTAGTAGTAGTAGTAGTAGTAGTAGTAGCTTCCCGACACTTGATCTTCTGTTGGTATATTAAGCAGCAACCAGACTTCTTTCAGAAATCTAGTATTATCTGTTTTATATTGTATCCAACAATTTTTCTTCTCACTGTTCACTTCTCTTTCTAATTCAAGACTTTCCGCAGGATATGGGCCCCGTTTCATAAAACTTGTTAACATTAACAACTTGCACTAATTGTTATAAGCTACTGAAATCCTTGCATCTGATTGGCTGAGAGCAAATTTGTCATAGATATGTGGCAGTTGTTACTGATAACAATTTTAATGAAACGTGCAATGGGCTGTCATCATCATCATCATCATCATCACCATCATTGTTATCATTATAATATTGTTGCTGTTATCATCGTCGTTATCATTATCATTGTATATTACTATTACTACTACTACTACTACGACTACTACTATTACTACTACTACTACTGCTACGAGCGTATCTTTACAAAGAAAAGCACCAAACAACTCTTTTTAATTCGGTGTGCCCCTGATCCTACCTTCGCCGATAGCAAAAAATCAGAACGATCAGAACGACCAGAGTGATAACGAACAAGACGGTCATGGTGGCTGCCACAGGAATTGGCCACGACAAAATAGGTAAAGGTGGGACTTCAGTTTCTGTCAAATGGAGAAATAATAATAAATAACCTTTATTTAAAAAAAAAAACCTAGTCCCCTTGGACGGTTTTAAGTTCTTTAGTTAAAATTTTACAATAAGTAAACTAGAGAACGGGATTCAAACATACAGTGTCTCCTATTGCCACTAACTCTTTATTTTACCTGTGCAATACGGGGTTGACGTTTTCAACGAATGATCAGGCTAAACAACTAATTCTGATACCTAGTGACAATAGTTATCCTCCTTCATGTGAAATTCCCTATAGTGTTCCCGTGTTTTATCAGGGTCCAAAATATGGTTGTCATATATTTACCATTCTCGGTCATGACAGTGATGGTTTGTTCTCCTGTAGGACTGGCGCTATGAGTGACCATTTCTGTTGACGTTTGAACTGCTTCAAAGAGAAATAAGGGGGAAAAAAAATCATCATGGTTTGTCATTCCTCCTCTATTTCGAACCATTTAAACCCGTGCTATCCTCAAGAACATAATCATAAATGATTGTCATCTCATTTGAAATAATGCGGCGGTCACCTTTTTAAAACAAAATTAGGTGGCCGCTGTTATAATCCACCCAGACGGAATACCAGACGCCATATACCGGGTGTCCCAGAAAAAGCGGAATGGTGAATTTTCAGTACTTTACCTTCAGAAAGTAGATAATCTTTTTACTTTAAGAGAATGATACCGAGATCATTAAATTTGGTGAAGTAATTCCGATTCTATGCCCGTTTCTTAAAATACAGTAATTTTCGAATTTCGCATGTTTTTAGCGAGAGTGGAGAGCAGAATTGTATCGGGAATGGCCTTTCATATGGCATGTGTAGGGCACGTTTTGTTGCTGACATGCATCAATGGACTTCCCTCAAACATCGCATTATGAAAGGCCATCCTGACATAAAGCTACTCTCATCAGTCGCCAAAAATTTGAAAATGACTGTATTTTAAGAAACGGACATAGAATACAAATTACTTCACCAAATTCAATGATCTTGGTATCATTTTCTTCTGTAGACGATGCTTTATCCACTGATGTAAAAGATTATCTACTCTTACAAGGTAAAGTACTGAAAATCCACCGTTCCAGTTTTTCTGGGACACCCGGTATACAGGAGAAGCGCGTTCCACTCAAATACATGTATCTGTTACCCAATTTCAGATAAACAATAATTGAGTCTTTCCATGGGGGATGTTTTTCGCCTCTCGTTAATCAATTAAAGA
>CM057164.1:25165843-25218343 GCA_029962745.1 Echinometra lucunter
GGACAGTGTCATTACGAGCCCACTAACATCATATACTTAAGTTAATGTCCATTTACTGATGGATCAAGTCCTCCTTCTCGAACTGATTCCATTCTTCAATCATTTCCATTATCTAAATATATTTATTCATCTATTTATTTATTCATTTTATCTTATGTTATCTTATTTATATATTTTTTATTTTTAATTGTTTTTAGATTTTATATATATACATAAGGGCGAAAATTCGTGAAATTTCTTTTGGTTTACGGAGTTTTTTATTCCTTTTGTAGTTTTTTATATATATATATTTCTCAGGGACGGAAATCTGCCCACTCACTTAAGCCAACATTGACACTCCCTGGATTTCCGAATCGAATTGATAAATGACCGATCTACTCTCGTTATTTTCACCACCCAATAGCCCCTTAACATGAAGGGAGAGCATGCTTCAACACGTCAGTATTAAGTTGACAACCATATATATCGGTATCGCACTGCCACAACCTATCCTGTATCTTAATCAAGCTATTCGCTATTAGCGATAAGAAATCATGGAACCTTGTAACTACACCCACGCAGGATAAACATCGCATGTAACAACAATCCTGCATACTCCTCGATCAGGCTATCTAACGCTAGTAATAACACCATCCATCCATTTTCGAACGTTACCACAAGCATAAAATTGCCTGATAACCATCCTGCCCATGCACCACCTGGGCTGTTCGTTATTAGCAATATCTACTCTTTTTTTTTTCTTCTTCTTCTTTTTCACTCTTGATAAGATTCGTTATTGGCAATACCATGCTGCACGTTATAAAGCAACTTGTGCCTACCTGAAACGTACGTACAGTGTGTATAGGGCCCAACAACCACCTGAACACCATTCAGGCTAAACACTGCCAGCCATAGCCATCCATGTATTATCTCATATGCGAAATCAGACATAGAAAACAAACGCCTATCTTGCATTAACCCACAGAGGTACAGTGTCACCTTTAGGAGACACTTTTGCAGTATCTGTTAGTCCAGAATGTTGGGCAGTACATATCATACATGAGCAGAAAGAGAAAAATGCACCGACAAATTTGAGCCCTTTCCCATCGCTGTATGGTGTGGCGTTCTCGAATTAAAGCAGTTTAAGTGTAAATAATCATTAAACTCTTTAAATTGGCAACACAGTGAATAATATAGACCAATTTCACAACGCAAGAGGGCAGCAGACTGTTCGACACAGTTCGACATACTGGGGTGGGCGCTCCAACTTTTATAGTACACAAGTCAATAGCGCGTTATGTACATTCGTTCGATTTTTTGTCTATTTTGACCAGTATACGCAGATTTATTTTAATATTTGCATTGAGAAATTATCAGGGAAGTTCAGGTCGCAGCCGTGCGGTGTTCAAATGCCACAAGGATTAGAGAATGTTTAAAAATTGGGAGCTAACTGAGTGCGAAATTCACTCGCTTTTGACTCATGAAGCCTGTTTGCGTGAGAAGCCGTACTCCCTACACAGGTTTCCGTAAGCAATGTGAAGGAATTCGTCGCCAGTGGGTAAAAACATCAACAGAAGGGACTTTGAAGTCAAGAAACATTATCATTATGTACTTTGGCGTAAAATTTAATGAGTGAAAACTTGACTTTGTAAACAGGGTAAGATTTAGGGCTCCCGTTTACTACGGCTTCTATGCTGCAATGGAACTTTTACTGACAAAACTAAGTTGAAAAACCATCGAAATTACAAAAATACATCATACCTTCATCCGTCAGATATGACCATTGTCTTACCTCATCTACCCATGTATCCATGCTTTATTTTATTGATCTAGAATAAAGTAAATGGAACAATATCGGGGCATATCTCATATCTTACATTCATTTTGTACACAGAGCCAATCGCGGTCAGCGCGTTTGCCCACAGCAGCAATGGCGTCGCCGATAGAGGGCCAAATACATAAATCGGCCGTGAAATTGGTCTATATAATCACAATTTCTCTGTTCAAATTGGCAATTTCTGATTCTATTTTACAATTACATGTATATTTCATTTTGGTTTATGTTATATCCACATTTATTTTTTTCAAGCTATGTAAACATGGAAAAAAATAATTTGTATTGCCAATTTGAGGATTGAAGATGATTAATTTAGACCTCAAGAAAGCTACTATATGGGTTAACCAGGTCACACATTACTTGACATTGTAACAATTTGAACTGTGGATCAACAGGTATGCATACAACATTACACCAACGTTAAATCACCGTTGATTGTAAAAACCATCCTGCATACAATCAAACTAATCGTTTCCAAAAATAACCTAAAACCGACCCTTTATGGGGCGTAATCACCACAGCACGTAACGCTGCGTAACAACCACCCCATACACCACACAGGCTAACTCGTCAGTATAAACATAACCTTAAAAAGGTAATCATTCTGAAATGTTGCAATAACATCCATCATCGCCTATTTACAGCCATTCCGCATACCACCGGGGTATCCGTTATTGGCAAATCTTCAATGCCATTGTAATGGATAATCCCAAGTTTAGTAACCCTAAACTATACCCAATACACATAAACGATTTACTTCTTCAAATCGTGACCCCTCCGAAAACGAACATTGCCCATAAAGCTTGGAAAATCATAAGTAATGGGAGTAACACCCATTCGCCAACCCTTTCTTTTTTTATTACCTACTACTATAAATGCCAACAATGAATTAAACTTCCGTCAAAAGGGAAATTTTTACCATTCGTGCCTCCACATTCAACTGTTTATAGTTCATCTCGATTCATATACTAGAAATTCAATAGTGCGCGGAACCTGAAACATTTCCACTGAACTTCGTACTAAATTCTTGAGACCACATTTTTCTTACCAGCCAAAAGGGGTTAACTAAGAGATGCCGAACATATACATCAGCAATATGAATTAACCAATTCGGAATCCCATCTATCGAAAGGCTCATTGTGCATACAACGCATCAATATTGCCTACTAATAATCAATCCACCCTTGTGGCAAAATGAACACGGAACCATTGTTTTCCTCTAATATCATTCGATGTCATTTCCACGTGTATCATTTGAGCATACCGGTACATAAATTCACACTAATATAGCATTCATGTTAAAAATTCAATATTCAACCAAGGAACGGTGCTAGTGCTGGAATCTCTGCCGGGAAATGAGGAATGTAATACGCACCCCATACATATTGCTAAAAACTGTATTAAGAGTGTGTAGGCCAGAGAAGGGTTACACCCACGGCTAGAACCCCCTCCCGCATTACGAATGTCCTCTCTGTATTGCCACAAGCCTCCTTGCTAGCCGCCAGGAAATGCCCGATCAGACGGGAATTTTTATTTATTTATTTTTAAAATATTATCATTATTGTTATTATTATTATCATCATCATCATCATCATCATCATCATTAGTGTAAACCGGGTGCCCCAATAGGCTATCACTTTACCGTCGTTTAGAAAATCTCTAATGGCGAATATATGAGCTCCAGAGCAGTAAATTCAAGGAGATAAGAAGAACTTTTCACGAGGCACCTCCACCAACACCATTGATAATTGGGATCGACTGTTCTATAGCTCCTTAACTCCCCGGCAATTGTCTCCATATTTAGATATTTATGGATTAATAAGACAACATGTGCATATGCACGGTCTATATTACCTTATTACTGATTCCGTGCACAATTTCGAGCAAAGGCTTCGGATAAAAAATCAAAAACCCCTTCTGAAGGTTTAACAAATATTGTCAACGCTCACCCATATAATTTATGATTTTCCTGCACTCGACAAGCATACGTGTACATTATTTTAAAATGACCGATGCTCCATGTGTATACACCAATTCTGCACCTCATGGCAGTCCTTGCCTCACCAATCATCATCCCTAGTCATGCTAGTGATGCCTGCCAAATTTGTTGGAGTTCCGGGCGGCAACTTTCATATATTCAAACTCCTGCATCAACGAGTCTATTCCCTTTCATGTACTCCACAATGAAATCCACTATAGCCCACCGGCCTCCAAGATATTGAGAAAAGAGCTTTCATTATCATAGTTGAGAATTATCGAATGCAGACCTTGAGCTGTGGAATAGGAATTGGTCTATGTAGCTTTACCACTTCATTTGGCTTTCATACTGGCCAACCATTGAATGCTAAAAGCAAGTCTCCCAAACCGTCCACCACGTCAACCAGATGTTCGCCGGTTACTGGGAAAGTTCCTCTAAGCCATTTGTATGCCGTGTACGTGAAACACAAGTAGATGGCAGCCTCAGCCAATTTCCTGCTCGGCTCCGCCCTCGGCCCAGCGCCTGACTGAGTCTCCGAACCGCGCCACGCGGTTAGCCGGCTGGTTCTCTTAAATCAAACAAGAAAAGAAGACTTGGGCAGCATTTGAAATTCTAAAACATGTGACCGCACACGCTTGCTATCAAATATTCATCCTCCTCTCCAGGGCTTACCAACTAAATTCGTCTGTTTCGCCTACGAAGAACCAACCTTACCATTCTTCCAGAATTAGGCCTTTCGCAATCTTATCCTTCTTCTTATCTATTATTTCTTCATCATGTCTCTTGTCAAGCCCAGCCTTGCCTCTCTAGGATATCAAGCACCTTTTCCTTAACGTGTTTGGGCCGATCTTCGTTAAAATTATCATTACCCCCTTCATTAGTTATAAACGGTTCCTTTCTTTTCAGCAAAATGCTCCCATAAAGCCGTGACGATTTTCAACTATCAACCCACTCCCCCCCCCCCCCCCCCCCCCCTGTAACATACTTGTAAATGAAGGGCTCCACAACATCCGGCTGAACCCAGAAAATTTCACCCGTAATTATAAGGCTACTAATTTCTAATTTTGTGTGACAGAATGATATTTGATTACTAAAATCCACTTTTAATTAATATCCAGCCGATATGTAGGCCTGGTATGAACCCACGAGTGCCTGTTTCTGTAGGGGGGCCTACGTCATATGTATGTACCTTCGCGTAGCCTGGGGCGCGCCCGGGCGGGTATAAATCATGGTATTTATTTACACAAACGTGTAAACTGTATAGATGTGGCACAAAATAATGGAATTTTCTCATATTTTCAAAACTGAATTCGAAACAATGCATCGTATGAACTGTTACTTCAATCCCGATAAAGACAACTCGAACGAAGGCTGACCATTCAGCACAATGAACTCATTCCTCTGTCCAAAATGGAAGGATTGAACATTTCTTATTCTTAATCTTACTCTTGGCACCGAAAAAAACAAGTCTACGGCACTACCATGGAGCACTAATAAACGTAAGGGCCTTGGCCTATTTTTCCACTCACGTTCTCTCCAAACCTGAGCCGTTCCTGCGTAACAAACCAACATAGGCCTAAGTCCTAACCGTACCGTTACACACTTATCATGGCATGTAAATAGCCGCAAGTAGACTAGCCCATATAGGGTAATAATTCGATAGTCTACAACGGGAAAAAAATAATAATGAGAGGGGGAGGGGAGCGGGCGGAGCGTGCTGTATTTCAAACCAAGTCATGCCATACCCCCCCCCCCTACCCCGTAAGCCAGACTACTTCATGGGTCTACATGAGCTAGCAATTACACTAGTAGCATATGGGAATCGTGTGACCGGACACTGGCCCATTAGAAAACTGAAACCTCGGAATAATAAGACGTTAAACTTTTGTTTGCTCTTTAACTGATCATAAACTTTTCGTTGACTTCGACCGGTCACCACCAATATTTTTATTTTTGATGTCAATTGCCAAAATATTTCTGAAACATTTTGTGAATATTCCAGGCTAACGTTAGGGCTTAACATTGTCATTAGACCTAATATTAGGCCTAACAAATCAAACTCGGTAACTCACTATTTTAATCGATTTTGTCCTGATGGGCCTAGCCTACCAAACCTGCCGGGGCCTGCCGGGGCCTGCCGGTAGGCTCTACATAAAACGTCCGCTAATATTTGTTAAACACTAGACTCTACCCTTGGGTTCGACTCACCGTAGTCGTTCATCCTTGCCAGGACCAGCTCGAGGCTATCCATCATGTTTATATGGAAGGCAGGGTCGACGTCGTCGTACTCGGCCTCTTCATCTGAGTATACTGCTCGGGAATTCCACCAGTCCCTGCGTTGTCCCAGCCTATGCCAGGGCCAGGCCATTACTCAGCCTCCTCCTGCCGGTCGATTTTGTTTACGAAGACTAGTAGTACGACAATATTGAGCGGAGAATCCCTGAACTTTGAAGCCAGAAGCTGCTCCTTGACTAGCGCAAATCGCACTGTTCATAATTCACAGCCTTGTGAAATCTTTCTTACATGACAAGCCTCGAACTTTGTCTTTAGCAGTTAGACTTTAACGTTAGTTTGCAGACATTCGCTAACCTATACGGTACGGTACACGGACCCAAGGGAGTGTCAAAATTATCACAACTATCTTACAACTTCAAGTCAGCAATCTAATTATCAATATCAATCACGAAGATCCATGTTGTATTCTATGTATATATTCAACGTTTATTCCACGTCGATTTTTGATTGTCCCAATCCACACGTCTTGCTCCGACAAAAAAGCCACGAGAAAATGACTCAATTTCCATTTCCTCGCGCAATAAGCGTATGTTTGCGCTCCGTGTGCAAAAGTGGCGCGCATTCGGAAACGCGCCATCAAAAAGCGCGCCTTTTCTAGACGCGCCAAATTCCTGGTGGATATGTAAACGATTTTATTGTTTCGTCATAATAGTCTGCAACGACCAAAACTAAAGACAAGCGGGATATCAGGCGTGTATAATTAATTTTTTTTTTGAAATCATTTTGCAACTCTTTAAAATCATTTTGCAACTCTTTAAATTTAATATTTATAAGATTACCATTGTGATATTGATTATCATTGTGATCATGATTTAAGTGAAATAAACCCCTAACAGTGTTTTTCTCCGAACGACATCGGACTCGATAATGATTTGTTTTGTTTTGTTTGGTTCTTCTCTTTATTACTGAAACTTTTGAGTGTGTTCATAAAACAAATGTTGAAACGAACCTACCACCCCCCCCTCACTCTTTTATTGACAGCAGTGCGAATTTTGCCTCTTCTTTGAAATGTACAGCTCAGTTTTCCATCACATAGTGTAAAGATAAGGGTAGGGATGATTGCAAAACAGCTCCAAGGATTAATATCGCTAAAATCTAGTAGTTTTTTTTTAATATCGTTGCCTTCCTCATGACCGCAGATAAAATTCAAAGCTACCCGGGGTTCTACACCTCCTTTGATCAGAGTGGACAACATTAGGATATATGAAGTACCATACACAGGTAAGTACGAATTAGAGACACGTAGATGAATGAATTATTCTTTGTAGGTTGAACACTGTAATTGAATATTAACGATTGAAGGTGTTTCCGTAAACCTTCAACATCATTATGAAAACGCAGAGATATGGAAGATCGACGTACACAAATAGAGTATGACGGGTGGTTCAAGCCATTTTAAAACAGTCACGTACAACACCACAATTATACATCTATTCAATAGATACAATACAATTGTATTGTTACACAGATTTGACCAGTCAGAACTGAAGAAGTTATGCAACTATTTACTGCAACTATACATACAATAGATGTATAGTTGTATAGTTGTACGTATTTATGGCTTGAACGGCCCATCATAGGAGGGTGAGAAAGGGAGTCAAAAGACAGACCGAAAGGTGTGTGGGGGGGGGGGGGGGGGGAGGGGGTGACGGGGGACGGTGATGAAAGAGGAAAAGGTAATACAGGGGTGTTGACTATATTATTGCTTCTCTACAATGGACTCACTACAACTGTTATATTACCATTCCAGAAGGGTATATATTTTACAGGTGCATTTAAACATTATAAGCACTAGAGTATGTGATATTTTGGATACATTTCATAGCATCAACTTGTTGACTTGCACACATTAGTAATCAGGTCATGCTGAATAATAAATGGTGTCTTGTGGAGAGAGGGAGGGGTGTGGTAGACAGAATAGTAACCCACTTGCTACCGGAACAAGGTGGACCCTGTTTACTATGCTTATGGGCAGTCCTGGCAATTCCCCTACACGGGCGAACTGAGTTTTCCCCTGCTGAGAGAAAACGCGAAGACAGGTAGCATTTGCAGAATCTGGCTCACTCCGACCAACTTTGCTTTCGCACAGAAAATCTATGGCGACTGACTTGACCGGTTGGACATGCCTGCTTAAAACACTCACTGTACATTTAGCACACGGTGTCGGGAGCTATCAACTCCTCAGATTGAAGATTATTAGTTTTTCCCTCAACGGGCCCATTTACAGGATACAGTGTGCAATATTTTTGATGAATTTATTTATGTTCATACTTTTAGAATATTGTCAACCTAGTCTATATTTTCAGGCTACGTAGCTCATGCCCGTATCATATACGCACACGCAGTACGTACGTGCGCATTCATGCTGTAGGCCTGCGCCAACATGCCCACCCAAGGAGTAGTTATGAGGGACCCACTCCCCCATTTTTTTCGTGGAACCACTGTTCATCATTCATTTCATGGATTATTTTTTGGAATTTTGAATATATAGATGCCTTTATACGCGCATTGACCTGTTTTTCAACAGTTTTGAGGATATACAGGCAGAAAAACTGCCCTTACAACGTACATTAGATGATGCGAAACACATGCTAATTGGGATTGAAGTGAGACATTTTTTTTCAATGTGATGATTTTTATACTTACTTACTTGTGATTAATTGCCCAAAAGTTCTTTCGTATTTCATTTTGTATGTTACCGAAAAAGGTGTACTTAAATGTGAAATCAGATGATATTAGATCAAATCAAATACAATCAAATATCAAATCAATCCTTCACTTGACACTGATATTTTTAATGAGTGTATTTCATATCCTCAGACATGTCAGACTGGTCTTGCGATTTTAATACGGACAAATGTGGAATCATCGAGGACGAAGGGAATTGGACGATCGGCCGTCTTTCCAATCGTGGTAGGTTATAATTGAAATGTCCCTTGTTCACATGCCTATGTAACCTAAAGAATCATGTTTTCCTTCAGTTTCAGTATCAAGGATAAGAAATAAATTGAAATCTGCTAAATTGAATACTATCATGTTTTTGCACACAATATTAGAAGAGGATTCGTAATCTCTGGAATAAGTTAATTCTTCTTTGATTAAAAAAAAATCTCCTCTCTCTCTCTCTCTCTCTCTCTCAGACTTGTCTTCTCTCCATGTTGTTCTTTCGTTATTCTAGTAGGCGTTCGACTTTCTAAGCGCTTCTATATGAATTACATGAATTACATGAAGTATATTTTCCATTAAATTACAGTCTCAAGATTAAAAAAGCTATGACGCCACTAACTTTATATGTAATTATCAAGTCTTTGGAGAGAATTAATAGTGGACCGGCGAATTCGTGAACTTATTGATAACATTCAGTTTACCAAGTAATACTTCTCTCTTTTTATAAATCTCAGATTTGTCATCTTTCTTAGCAATTATGTTTTTATCTGTTATCGAAGCCATCTGATTTTATATGGCCTTCTATCATAATACTCAGCCTCCACCCACCAGAGGTTGTCGTGGACAGGTTTTTGCGTTGTCCGTTCGTCCTTCCGTCCCGCTTTCTCGTTATCGCGATTTTTTCGAGCACCGTTTGAGACATGAGCTTCAAATTTGGCTCGATTTAGTATCACCATAGAAACAAGATCAGATCTGTAGAAGGGGGGGGGGGGGGTGTGAGAGAATATTCAAGTTGATTTCTGAATTCCCTAGTTTGGGATGATTAGTTCTGAATATCAAACGATTTTCATTACTGCTACCATAGCGTCTGTTCATAGGTTCTCATGCAGCTCAAATTTTTAAAAGTTACTCAGTGACTTTAAAGGAGAATGAAATCCTGGGGAAAAATCAATTTTAATGAAAGGAGAGGATAGAGAGAAGCAATTTCTTAAAAAGTTCCATCAAAATCGGCAACGAAATGAGAAATTTATGAAAGTTTGACAAGTCTCAATTTACTTTCTGTGGCGATCCTCAACGTGCAAATGTTGCTTCGAAATGGCAGGTTTAGAAGGACAACTCTCCATATGTCTTGTACACTAAATTTCATAATTTCCCCATTATCTCTCAAGGTTCAGCTTGTTTCCTTCTCTAGCTCTAGATATATCATTAAAAAATGTATTTGACACAACATGTTGAGTTTAAACAGAGTCAAGCAGCATCTTTAGAGATAATGGAGAAAGTATGAAATTTTGTGTACAAAACATATTGAGAGTTGTCCTTCTAAACCTGCCATTTTGAAGTAATATTGCTAATTAGACGATCGACCCTCCCCCCCCCCCAAAAAAAAAAAAATATATAGATAGATAAATAAATTTAGAGATGAATTCAAAATTATAAATCCCAAACCGAAACTTACTGTTGATAATTTCCCACTACGTTTAGGTGTGATACACCCATCATCGTCAGGCGTCATCATCATCGTAGCGGGAAATTATCAACAGTAAGTTTCGGTTTTGGATTTATAAATTGACTTCATTGAACTAAGGCCAGATAAATTATAACTTTCGTGGAAATAAATGGAGACTTTTCAAACCTTCGTGATATTAAAATAGTCAAGAATAATGTCTAAATTTTTCTTCAGACTGTGATAAGGTGTAACTTTCAATTTTTTTTTTTTTTAAGATAATCAGGAATTGCTGGCAAGTGTGACCAGTGAAAGCAGTGCAGGCGACATGTTTGTTTTCTCAATTCCCTACGAATTCACATCACCACAAGGACATTTATCATTTGATTACTACATTGTGGGGCCTGGCGCTGTCATATCGGTCGACGTTTGCAGACAACGCAACGAACCTTCATTTAAGGTCAACGGCAATAACAATCCGCAAAGCGACTCTGTCATACTTCAGTATACATGCGGAAACGTAATAGATGTTGAGGTTTGTATTGTAACGACTTGATTTCTAGTGATTTATTTTGGGCGGTGGCAGAGGGGTGCCGTTATCCCCCAAATTTTGCCAAGCAATATTTCCCCCAATAGTTCATCAAATATAGGCAGTGTGTATTTGTATCCCTCATCCTTTTACACAAAAATACCCAAAGTATGTACCAAATTGCACCATTTCATGATGAAAAACGTAAAAGCTCCACAACCAACGCCCTCAGGCGCTACACTCCCTCGCTCTCCATCCCCCTACCCTCTCACAACTCTGAATTGCGATGTTTGTAGCCAGACTCCTTCCTGACAATGTTTGTAAACGAAATCAACCCTTAAAGGGATCAGGTAACTTTTTGGAGGCCTGATTTAATAAAGTGTTGAATTTCGATGTCTGTGTTGTATAAAGATATATTTAGAAGGATAGATAAACAACCAGGAATATAAAGGTTTTGAAATATAACATGTTATTATCACAATATCTATCACTGAATTCCGCCATTTGCAAAACCAACCTGTGTATGCATTTGTCTAACACTGCAGTCTAAGTATATTTCACTTTTTTGTGAAGAACATGATGATGCTTTTGAAGTGCATTTTTCAAGGCTACATATTTACACATTATTACATAAACTGATAGGCCTAAGTCCTAACCGTACCGTTACACATTTATCATGGCATGTAAATAGCCGCAAGTAGACTAGCCCATATAGGGTAATAATTCGATAGTCTACAACGGGAAAAAATAATAATGAGAGGGGGAGGGGAGCGGGCGGAGCGTGCTGTATTTCAAACCAAGTCATGCCATACCCCCCCCCCCCCCACCCCGTAAGCCAGACTACTTCATGGGTCTACATGAGCTAGCAATTACACTAGTAGCATATGGGAATCGTGTGACCGGACACTGGCCCATTAGAAAACTGAAACCTCGGAATAATTAAGACGTTAAATTTTTGTTTGCTCTTTAACTGATAATAAACTTTTCGTTGACTTCGACCGGTCACCAAGCAATATTTTTATTTTTGATGTCAATTGCCAAAATATTTCTGAAACATTTTGTGAATATTCCAGGCTAACGTTAGGGCTTAACATTGTCATTAGACCTAATATTAGGCCTAACAAATCAAACTCGGTAACTCACTATTTTAATCGATTTTGTCCTGATGGGCCTAGCCTACCAAACCTGCCGGGGCCTGCCGGTAGGCTCTACATAAAACGTCCGCTAATATTTGTTAAACACTAGACTCTACCCTTGGGTTCGACTCACCGTAGTCGTTCATCCTTGCCAGGACCAGCTCGAGGCTATCCATCATGTTTATATGGAAGGCAGGGTCGACGTCGTCGTACTCGGCCTCTTCATCTGAGTATACTGCTCGGGAATTCCACCAGTCCCTGCGTTGTCCCAGCCTATGCCAGGGCCAGGCCATTACTCAGCCTCCTCCTGCCGGTCGATTTTGTTTACGAAGACTAGTAGTACGACAATATTGAGCGGAGAATTCCTGAACTTTGAAACCAGAAGCTGCTCCTTGACTAGCGCAAATCGCACTGTTCATAATTCACAGCCTTGTGAAATCTTTCTTACATGACAAGCCTCGAACTTTGTCTTTAGCAGTTAGACTTTAACGTTAGTTTGCAGACATTCGCTAACCTATACGGTACGGTACACGGATCCAAGGGAGTGTCAAAATTATCACAACTATCTTACAACTTCAAGTCAGCAATCTAATTATCAATATCAATCACGAAGATCCATGTTGTATTCTATGTATATATTCAACGTTTATTCCATGTCGATTTTTGATTGTCCCAATCCACACGTCTTGCTCCGACAAAAAAGCCACGAGAGAATGACTCAATTTCCATTTCCTCGCGCAATAAGCGTATGTTTGCGCTCCGTGTGCAAAAGTGGCGCGCATTCGGAAACGCGCCATCAAAAAGCGCGCCTTTTCTAGACGCGCCAAATTCCTGGTGGAGATGTAAACGATTTTATTGTTTCGTCATAATAGTCTGCAACGACCAAAACTAAAGACAAGCGGGATATCAGGCGTGTATAATTAATTTTTTTTTGAAATCATTTTGCAACTCTTTAAAATCATTTTGCAACTCTTTATATTTAATATTTATAAGATTACCATTGTGATATTGATTATCATTGTGATCATGATTTAAGTGAAATAAACCCCTAACAGTGTTTTTCTCCGAACGACATCGGACTCGATAATGATTTGTTTTGTTTTGTTTGGCTCTTCTCTTTATTACTGAAACTTTTGAGTGTGTTCATAAAACAAATGTTGAAACGAACCTACCACCCCCCCCCCCCCCTCACTCTTTTATTGACAGCAGTGCGGATTTTGCCTCTTCTTTGAAATGTACAGCTCAGTTTTCCATCACATAGTGTAAAGATAAGGGTAGGGATGATTGCAAAACAGCTCCAAGGATTAATATCGCTAAAATCTAGTAGTTTTTTAATATCGTTGCCTTCCTCATGACCGCAGATAAAATTCAAAGCTACCCGGGGTTCTACACCTCCTTTGATCAGAGTGGACAACATTAGGATATATGAAGTACCATACACAGGTAAGTACGAATTAGAGACACGTAGATGAATGAATTATTCTTTGTAGGTTGAACACTGTAATTGAATATTAACGATTGAAGGTGTTTCCGTAAACCTTCAACATCATTATGAAAACGCAGAGATATGGAAGATCGACGTACACAAATAGAGTATGACGGGTGGTTCAAGCCATTTTAAAACAGTCACACACCACAATTATACATCTATTCAATAGATACAATACAATTGTATTGTTACACAGATTTGACCAGTCAGAACTGAAGAAGTTATGCAACTATTTACTGCAACTATACATACAATAGATGTATAGTTGTATAGTTGTACGTATTTATGGCTTGAACGGCCCATCATAGGAGGGTGAGAAAGGGAGTCAAAAGACAGACCGAAAGGTGTGTGTGGGGGGGGGGGGGAGGAGGGGGGTGACGGGGGACGGTGATGAAAGAGGAAAAGGTAATACAGGGGTGTTGACTATATTATTGTTTCTCTACAATGGACTCACTACAACTGTTATATTACCATTCCAGAAGGATATATATTTTACAGGTGCATTTAAACATTATAAGCACTAGAGTATGTGATATTTTGGATACATTTCATAGCATCAACTTGTTGACTTGCACACATTAGTAATCAGGTCATGCTGAATAATAAATGGTGTCTTGTGGAGAGAGGGAGGGGTGTGGTAGACAGAATAGTAACCCACTTGCTACCGGAACAAGGTGGACCCTGTTTACTATGCTTATGGGCAGTCCTGGCAATTCCCCTACACGGGCGAACTGAGTTTTCCCCTGCTGAGAGAAAACGCGAAGACAGGTAGCATTTGCAGAATCTGGCTCACTCCGACCAACTTTGCTTTCGCACAGAAAATCTATGGCGACTGACTTGACCGGTTGGACATGCCTGCTTAAAACACTCACTGTACATTTAGCACACGGTGTCGGGAGCTATCAACTCCTCAGATTGAAGATTATTAGTTTTTCCCTCAACGGGCCCATTTACAGTATACAGTGTGCAATATTTTTGATGAATTTATTTATGTTCATACTTTTAGAATATTGTCAACCTAGTCTATATTTTCAGGCTACGTAGCTCATGCCCGTATCATATACGCACACGCAGTACGTACGTGCGCGTTCATGCTGTAGGCCTGCGCCAACATGCCCACCCAAGGAGTAGTTATGAGGGACCCACTCCCCCATTTTTTTCGTGGAACCACTGTTCATCATTCATTTCATGGATTATTTTTTGGAATTTTGAATATATAGATGCCTTTATACGCGCATTGACCTGTTTTTCAACAGTTTTGAGGATATACAGGCAGAAAAACTGCCCTTACAACGTACATTAGATGATGCGAAACACATGCTAATTGGGATTGAAGTGAGACATTTTTTTTCAATGTGATGATTTTTATACTTACTTACTTGTGATTAATTGCCCAAAAGTTCTTTCGTATTTCATTTTGTATGTTACCGAAAAAGGTGTTCTTAAATGTGAAATCAGATGATATTAGATCAAATCAAATACAATCAAATATCAAATCAATCCTTCACTTGACACTGATATTTTTAATGAGTGTATTTCATATCCTCAGACATGTCAGACTGGTCTTGCGATTTTAATACGGACAAATGTGGAATCATCGAGGACGAAGGGAATTGGACGATCGGCCGTCTTTCCAATCGTGGTAGGTTATAATTGAAATGTCCCTTGTTCACATGCCTATGTAACCTAAAGAATCATGTTTTCCTTCAGTTTCAGTATCAAGGATAAGAAATAAATTGAAATCTGCTAAATTGAATACTATCATGTTTTTGCACACAATATTAGAAGAGGATTCGTAATCTCTGGAATAAGTCAATTCTTCTTTGATTAAAAAAATCTCCTCTCTCTCTCTCTCTCTCTCTCTCTCTCAGACTTGTCTTCTCACCATGTTGTTCTTTCGTTATTCTAATAGGCGTTCGACTTTCTAAGCGCTTCTATATGAATTACATGAATTACATGAAGTATATTTTCCATTAAATTACAGTCTCAAGATTAAGAAAGGAATGACGCCACTAACTTTATATGTAATTATCAAGTCTTTGGAGAGAATTAATAGTGGACCGGCGAATTCGTGAACTTATTGATAACATTCAGTTTACCAAGTAATACTTCTCTCTTTTTATAAATCTCAGATTTGTCATCTTTCTTAGCAATTATGTTTTTATCTGTTATCGAAGCCATCTGATTTTATATGGCCTTCTATCATAAATACTCAGCCTCCACCCACCAGAGGTTGTCGTGGACAGGTTTTTGCGTTGTCCGTTCGTCCTTCCGTCCCGCTTTCTCGTTATCGCGATTTTTTCGAGCACCGTTTGAGACATGAGCTTCAAATTTGGCTCGATTTAGTATCACCATAGAAACAAGATCAGATCTGTAGAAGGGGGGGGGGGGGGGGTGTGAGAGAATATTCAAGTTGATTTCTGAATTCCCTAGTTTGGGATGATTAGTTCTGAATATCAAACGATTTTCATTACTGCTACCATAGGGTCTGTTCATAGGTTCTCATGCAGCTCAAATTTTTAAAAGTTACTCAGTGGCTTTAAAGGAGAATGAAATCCTGGGGAAAAATCAATTTTAATGAAAGGAGAGGATAGAGAGAAGCAATTTCTTAAAAAGTTCCATCAAAATCGGCAACGAAATGAGAAATTTATGAAAGTTTGAAAAGTCTCACTTTACTTTCTGTGGCGATCCTCAACGTGCAAATGTTGCTTCGAAATGGCAGGTTTAGAAGGACAACTCTCCATATGTCTTGTACACTAAATTTCATAATTTCCCCATTATCTCTCAAGGTTCAGCTTGTTTCCTTCTCTAGCTCTAGATATATCATTAAAAAATGTATTTGACACAACATGTTGAGTTTAAACAGAGTCAAGCAGCATCTTTAGAGATAATGGAGAAAGTATGAAATTTTGTGTACAAAACATATTGAGAGTTGTCCTTCTAAACCTGCCATTTTGAAGTAATATTGCTAATTTGACGATCGACCCTCCCCCCCCCCCCCCAAAAAAAAAAAATATATATATATATATATATAGATAAATAAATTTAGAGATGAATTCAAAATTATAAATCCCAAACCGAAACTTACTGTTGATAATTTCCCACTACGTTTAGGTGTGATACACCCATCATCGTCAGGCGTCATCATCATCGTAGCGGGGAATTATCAACAGTAAGTTTCGGTTTTGGATTTATAATTTGACTTCATTGAGCTAAGGCCTGATAAATTATAACTTTCGTGGAAATAAATGGAGACTTTTCAAACCTTCGTGATATTAAAATAGTCAAGAATAATGTCTAAATTTTTCTTCAGACTATGATAAGGTGTAACTTTCAATTTTTTTTTTAAAGATAATCAGGAATTGCTGGCAAGTGTGACCAGTGAAAGCAGTGCAGGCGACATGTTTGTTTTCTCAATTCCCTACGAATTCACATCACCACAAGGACATTTATCATTTGATTACTACATTGTGGGGCCTGGCGCCGTCATATCGGTCGACGTTTGCAGACAACGCAACGAACCTTCATTTAAGGTCAACGGCAATAACAATCCGCAAAGCGACTCTGTCATACTTCAGTATACATGCGGAAACGTAATAGATGTTGAGGTTTGTATTGTAACGACTTGATTTCTAGTGATTTATTTTGGGCGGTGGCAGAGGGGTGGCGTAATCCCCCAAATTTTGCCAAGCAATATTTCCCCCAATAGTTCATGAAATAAAGGCAGTATGTATTTGTATCCCTCATCCTTTTACACAAAAATACCCAAAGTATGTACCAAATTGCACCATTTCATGATGAAAAACGTAAAAGCTCCACAACCAACGCCCTCAGTCGCTTCACTCCCTCGCTCTCCATCCCCCTACCCTCTCACAACTCTGAATTCCGATGTTTGTAGCCAGACTCCTTCCTGACAATGTTTGTACACGAAATGAACCCTTAAAAGGATCAGGTAACTTTTTGGAGGCCTGATTTAATAAAGTGTTGAATTTTGATGTCTGTGTTGTATAAAGATATATTTAGAAGGATAGATAAACAACCAGAAATATAAAGGTTTTGAAATATAACATGTTATTATCACGATATCTATCACTGAATTCCGCCATTTGCAAAACCAACCTGTGTATGCATTTGTCAAACACTGCAGTCTATGTATATTTCACTTTTTGTGAAGCACATGATGCCTTTGAAGTGCATTTTTCAAGGCTACATATTTACACATTATTACATAAACTGATAGGATGTAGGGCCAAGCAGCTCAGATTCCTAAAAATTACTTCATGGCTTTAAAAGCATTGATGAGCAAATTGAGGCTCACTTTTGAACAGGATTTGTCTTTCCTTTGTTGGTTCTTTTTGAAAACAGTGTGGATTCGCCTTCCTTTTTCAAGTGCACAGTCGAATCATTCCGTCAAACTATACATGTATGAAGATAACGGTACGGACCATTGCAAGCAGCGTTGGGCAGGATTATATTCCTTTTTTGTGTGTGTATGTTTGTTTTTGTTATCCTATGAGTTTGTCTTTAGCTGTTCACTTTTAGAAGATCTGTATCGAAAATGTATCTTTTTCATGATTCATTCCTGCATTACCACAGATAAAATTCATCGCTATGAGGGGTTCTATACCCCCTTTGATCGCAGTGGACAACATTCAAATATATGAAATGCTATTTGTAGGTAAGTGGTGATGCAGAATAACACTTTATATACGCAAACACCCACACACATACGCACACACACGCAAACAACCTCCACATCTATCGTGTTCAAACGGGATACTGATAACTCAAGTCATAGATGCAGTAGATTTGGCTTTCGACACCTTGGCCTTTTTCAGAATTCATTGCTAAGTTAAAGTAAATTAGTAAGCTTATGAAAATTGCCAAGGGATCATGACAGCAAAAAGTACAGCAATAAAAAGACGTAAAGCAAAACACGGTAGTTTATGAATTTTAAACTTAAAACTGTAAAGATTCAGAACGCAAGGAAATTACACGTAACAAATAACCTGGTCAGTAGCAATGATACTCTAAAGGACACCATTGGCTAACTTTGGGAGCAGCCGACTTAAAAAAATTCTCAAACTAAGATGAAACATGTGTATGAGTACTTGTATTTGTGCTCAAAAACCTTAAAACCAAGCATAATTTGGAATGAAAAACTGTTAGTAAGACGCAAATCGCGATTTTTATTATTTTTGGTTTTAGAGACAATAAATAAGAGGACCGTTTTGCTCGAGTTAAAAAATACCGTTAATCTGCCTCCCTCCGCGTTATACGCCAATACACACAGTACGGTCCTGTGAGCCATGTGCGCATGCGCACTCCTTACATCTAGTCTGTGCAATCGACCCTTATATATTTGTCAAACATCGGTTCACATTTCTAATATTCAAAAATACTTCCTGTGAATATTATTCTTTTAAACTCTCAGACTGGTATTTTTACACTATATATAACCCTCATGTTTGTATCATTTTCAAGTAGCAAAATGATGTTTTAAAATTTTTTAACAATGTTAAGAAATGCCTTTAAGGCAGAAAGAAAACGATGCTCAGGTGTATATAGCAAACAGATGCTTATTATATCACCTGCACGTGTACTCGTCTCGAATGATAAAGAACGATACAAACATAACAAGATCTCTTAGTTATTCAGTGCTGTTGTTATTTTCTGAAACTTTTTTTATAATGTATCTTCCCTGATCAAGTAGAGAGGTCATGGGGAGGTTGACCATTACTGTCACTAGATTACCCGTTGTAAAATACCCTTCCCAAGTTCTAGTAAAGGACTGTCAAACTGTTAATGATTTTAAAGCAAGAGCGAACTGGCACCCTTGTATGGGATTTTGAAATAGCGCCCTCTCAGTCCTAAACTACTGATTTTGTCCCTTTTTTGCTCCCAGCATGCTCTATTCTGATCAATGAGACCTTTATTTTTTTTTAGTAACATCCGTTAAAATGTATTCATATTCATACTAAGGAAATTCACGAGAAGCCACAAAGGATATGTTTCTGAAAGTCTCTGGTTTTGAGTAGCCGTAAGTTGGTGCTGTTGTAAACACATCATAATAAGGGTCATTTCACTGCTGATTCAAAAAGAAACTAAAAACACACACTATGACAGATACTTAATCTAAAACATTTGTCGTAAGAACAGTCAGATATCTTTTGTTACAGGTTAATTCATTAAACTGAAAGGGCCTTTAGCGCGTTTGAGGTAGATACGAAGTGCATTATAGGCCTGAGTTATTTTATCATCATCATCATTATTTATATAATCACATATAACTTATCGATTGAATTATCAATAGAAACGGACAAGCTTATGGGAAATGTTCCTACTTCCGTGTGGCTGGGGGAAACGGTTTTGGACACTTCTCGTTCCGATGCTACGCATCCACAAATGAGAACAGCGCTAGCAGGCACAGGTACATGTATACAGGCTCTCAGTCATGCTTAGCGAGGGACCATATTGAAAGAGAAAATAAACCATGCATTATAGTGCCAGTAGAAGTATGATAATGGAAGCCGAACGCATATCATCAGGAACATGATTAATAAAGTAGAATGAGAATTTAACCCAAATTTCATGTTAGACAAGCAAATCCATTTAAGGTAGCCTAAGTTAACCCAGTTAGATATTTCTTTGCATTTTGGTTCAGGGAACACAATTTTCATGACCAATTTCTTACAAATAAAATGCTTCAGTTTCTTGGATGATGTATTTTTTGGGTAAATGCAACACAGACATACAGAAAAATGGATGTCAGTGCAGAGTATCCATCCTACAAATTACATAGGTTGACTGCATGTATTTACGTATGAAGATGAATCGCTTTATTACAAATTATAAAAGTTGTTTTAAATATTTGATAATAACGTGCTATGAAATACTTTGCAGGAACTCGAGCACTTGGAACGACTGCTGCCTCAGTGATTTCCTCAGTGATTACGGCTTTTGTGATCTGTTCTTTCATACTCACCATCGTTCTATGTCGACGTTATGTTAGGTAATATAGCCTAAGAAAATTACATGCTTCTAAAAATTACATTTAAACATAATAGACATTATTTCCCCGCATATTTCATATTGAAACGTAGTCTATAATAACATGAAACTTAGCAATGACGCTAAATGATTAATAAATTTAATATGGAAACATCTTTCTATGCTTTCTATACATAAATTTTCTCCAGACATTAGTCTGTACCAGCTTTCTCAGCCCTAGATCAGGAAAATGGATTTGAGGAAGGTTCAACATACTTTAACTGTAAAGTTGTACTGTGTAGAAATGATTCATTTCGATTTTCTAGAGATAGAAAGGGATAGAGAGAGAGGGGGAAAGTGTTATTTTGTCTTGAACTTTTCATATCATGATTTCATTCAGATTAAAAAAGAATTCCAGAGGATCCACATCGAGTTCTCAGCCTATGGTTTTAGGAAATCTTAAAACAGTTGCAGCGGAAGATGGAGTTCAGCGGGATAACCCAAACCTCGGAACCCAACCAGTGCAAAATAACAGGCCAATATATAGTTATATTGCAGCAACTGAAGAATATACCGAATTAGTCAATCGCGATCAACCCAATCTATACAGTCAAATAAACTCCGGCAAGACATGGACGCCATTTTACAACGAGGAAGGGGAAATCGACGGAGAGGGGTATGAATTGCCATCAACTTTGGGTGAAACCTCCGTGGAAACAAATCTAGGAGCTGCCACAGATCATGTCTACTCCAACAACGGCATGATGGTTGAAGGTCCAAAGACGTATGAAAACTTTCAACAAACCGGGAATCTGAAAGGGAGAATCAATGTGATAAGGAAGATGAAGTGATGTGTAGAGTCCAACAAGCATTGTTGCTGAACGTTTTTGGTTTAGTTCAGAATGAAATATATATAGATAAAACCAAGTTGGGCCTGCTTTCTTATCTTCTATCATATACTTAAAGAGATTTACTATTCAGTATCAAAAAAGGAAGCATCTGGAAGTATGGTGGCCCTGAAGTACGCTCGACAACAGGTCATGTGCTACGTGAATTTCGCGGCCAACTTTGCGTCCTAGTCGCAAATTCCGCATCCCGGGTCACGAATTTCTCATTCCGGGTCATGAATTTCGCGTCCCGGGTCATGAATTTCTCATCCCGGGTCATGAATTTCGCGACTGGGACGCAAAATTGGCCCCGATATTCACGTCGCACATGACCTGCTGTAGAACGTACTTCAGGGTCACCATAGGCAAGTGTATGTTTGAAGTTGGTCTTAACGTACAAATTTCAATAGTGCACTTGACAAGAGGCAAAAGTACTACACCAATCCGTCCGTCTTTTAAACTTACGAGATAATCGTGTTTGAAAATTTTGATCCCCCCTTTGAAGTGCTCGCGTGAAGTTGTTATTGCATCTTGGAATTTTTTTTCCTCAAAATAAATGAATCTGCATTTTTTTTAAAGAGTGTATTCTATAATTTTTATATACAATCTGAAATTATGCTAAGTTTACGTTGTCCTGCCCCCCCCCCCCCCCATGTAGAGGTGTCGTGGTCTAGTGGATATGTCACTGGACTGTAGATCTCGTGGTCCGAGTTCAAATCCCGGCGCGGCACTAATGTCCTTTGGCAAGATATGAATCTACATTTGCCACTCTCCAACCAGGTGTTAAGTGGGTACCCGGTAGGATGCGAAAGTCATTGTGATTTGTTTAGCATTGTGTGCGCCTGCAAAAGGCGCCTGGCTGGAATGCTCCCTAGCGAGTGGAGAAGGTGCATACATTGTATGCAGGCAAGCCTGAATCCGATGACCGGGGTAATAATATTTCTGTAAAGCGCTTAGAGACTCTCTTGGAGATGTATTAGGCGCTATATAAATTCAGAATATTATTATTATTATTATTAAGTAAGGCTTGAAAGTGTGTAGGGTTTATAAAAATATATATATATATATAGATAGATAGCCCATATCGCTTAGGGTCTTTCAGTCCGCAGGGTTAGGGTTAGGGGTATTCTAAATTATATCTGTGCAGTCATAATGGAAGATTATGTCGTTTTAACATGTTTAAGTAGAGCAATGTAAAAATCATCCCCTTAAAAAGAAGGGGAAGCATGTTAAATTTGGAAAGATTGAAATGTGATATTATTGCAAGTGTGCCGATTATAACATGAATGTTTGCAGGTAGTCATTTGTAACTTCTCAATAATGCACTTGACATTTACACGCAAAACAATTACAGAATGATGAAGATATCGTCCTGACTTTGTGTATGTAGTCATTTTTGCCCCGTTATTACTATTCAAGTCATTTTCACTGACATGGATTACTAAACATTTCCCAAATAATATTTTCCGAAAAGTGTTTTTCTTCATGAAAATGTCTCATGCTATCTATGGCAGTCAAATAGACATTTTTTTCAAATCCACGTTTAGCCTTAAGGCCTTAAAAAACATTTTAATAAAAAAAAAGGTGTGATAGTGACAGAATATATGTATACTGAATTGAATGGCGTATATTTTTTGTTAAAAATGCCATGCAGGCCCGGCACAATATTTGATTCGTATTCCGAGGTGCACGTAGCAAGAGATTGCCTGTTTGAAGGGTACCATCATTTCTTCTTTTTTTTGAGGAGTTTATATTTCTTTCTGATTCAAACGCCTGTTTAACAACACCAAAAGATTTTTTAAAAAGGCAAATGAAAATGATATCTCATAATTCATTGTTAAGATATTAAAGTTTTATTTGATGCTTGATGTAACAGTACATTTTTCAATTCTTTCAATTCTTTAACAAAACGCTGTTAATATTGCACTTTCAATTTGTCCAGGACGTTTCTACAAATATTTTTTCATCTGATATTTGACGGGAAACTGTATACATCGCATTTTTGCTTTTCAGGTGTAAATACGAAATTTACACATGAAAAGTTTCAAATAATCTACACTGTAAAAACGCTGTTTAAATTGGCGATGTTTAAATTTGTCTTGTTTAAATTTTGAGCAATATTGTTTAAAATACATACCCTGTATTGTAAACATACGTTGTTAAAAGCATCGAGCGAATTTCCAGTAATATTGTTTAACAGTTTTAAACAATATCGTTGGAAAATTGTTATAAAATATTAAGCAACAAACTGTTTAAAGTTTAAACAACATTAGTTGTTTAATACAGTTTAAACAATAGTTGTTAGAATGACTGGCTTAAACAGTTGCATAAGATTTTTAAACAGTTGTTTGAAATATTTTGTACTGTGTACTACATAATTTACTTTGTAATTTACATTACTTACTAGATAGTTTACTTTCGAAGGTTTAGATAATATTTACTACATTTATATCTTTAAATATTGAAGGACGTATGTCTTCTTTTCCATGCATTATGATAATCGACTCCCTCTTATTAATAATAAGTAATGTAAAATATGTATGCATCCCATATGATAATGAAATAATAAGAAAGTAAAAGTTTTGACCTGTGATAATGTACAACGCACTTTGTATTGTTGATCTTTGACACAACATAAAACCAGTTTGATGTCATTTCTGACGAATGCTTGCCCCTTTTCTTTCTTCATAAACCATAAGAAGTGAGAAGTTTCCTCTGTCAGAAGCGTCCTTTAAAAGATCAAGATAACGAGAAAACAAAGGTAGTGAGGAAGTAGACGAGAGAGAAATTGTGAGTGAGAAAGAGAGTAGTAGAGAGAAAGAAAGTATAGCTGGCGGGAAAGAGAGAGGCGAAGAAAAGGGGATGAGATAGAGGAAGAGATAGAAATAACTGTGAAGGGGGAAGAAGAAAGGCATAGTGGGAGAGGCTTAAAATAAGAGAGAGAGAGAGAGAGAGAGAGAGAGAGAAAGGTAGAAGAAGAAGAAGAAGAAGAAGAAGAAGAAGAAGAAGAAAGAGAGAGAGACATAGCTATACACGTGTGAAACGAGAGAAAGAGGTAAAAAGTATGGCAGGTGTTTTCGCAGTATACTTCAAGCCGCTAATACAGATTTTTTTTTTCTAATGGTTATGGCTGAATATTATGAATAATCAGATGAAGTATACCCAAGACTTGCCCCACGGCCCCCACTCCTCCGTGTTGGCATGCTTTTTTTCTGCTGCAAAAATAGGCAATCCTCCTTTTCAGCATTCGGGGGGGGGGGGGGGGAGGCATGTGCTCTTACGTCTCTAAGCCCCTCTGACAGCCGTCGCTGTTTATACCTCATGACGAAATACAAACAGCCTGCAATCCAAAAACAATTTATAACAACAGTGAAGAAGAAAAACAAAACCCACTTGACATAGCATAGTTTAACATGCCTAGAGTTGGCACGTTAAAGGAGAAGTCTAGGCGATTTCTGTAAGCATGGATCATAACGAGAAATAATTCAGCAGGTAAAAAATGTCTTACTTTACACGACATACCCTGGGATTACCGAGTAATCAACAATTAACTTGTATAAACAATAGTTCTAGTACGAGCCCATTTTCATCCACAATACAGTTCGCACCCAGGCCCAGTGACGTAGCCGATGCACCGCAGGCATGCAGGTCAGGCGATGCAAGCGATATATATGCGTGTACGACATTCCGGCTCGAAGTGGTCTTCGCACTTCGAAAATTTATGTTTTGAAGTCGAATTTGTCCGTTCTAATATCATTAATCCATCAAGCTCACCTCTCCCTGTCCGTCAGGGGATTCGGGATTGCAAAAAACTTCTCTTTGGAATAGCATTGGTGTGATTTCTACACCCAAAAGCTAGACATATCGGCATTTTGCATAGAGAATGTGCAGAGAATAAGTGCGCAATACAAATACATCGCCTACGTCACACGACCTATGACCATATTTGGGTTTCGGTGGGGAAATTCAATTATTCGGAGTAAAAAAGCCAACACTTGATCGGTATTTAAAAATCACAGAAATCACTTTGATAAATGAAATTAGCCTTATCTGTTAGCGTGAATTCAAGCTTTATAGTGTAATTTTAATGAAATCGTCTGGACTTCTCCTTTAACAGTAACTATAAACATAAGGAAATGGAAATCAAGCTATAGTTTCGTACATGAATAGTGCTAATAACCCCAACTAAACGACCTTCATGCATCAGAACTTTCACAACAGGACAAAAAAAATAATAAATGAAAAAGTCACTACTGACATTGGCTTAAATTGACTCAAAACCGCTTAATGCATCCATTCGTGAAGAAAGAAAACACAAAACGAGCCAAATATCAAATACAATGAGAAAGAGAGAGAGAGAGAAAAAAAAATGATATGGTATTTCCAGATAAGTAATAGTCCAACCGATGGTGAATGTAAAATTTATATTTTAGAGAGAGAGAGAGAGAAAGAGAGAGAAAGAGCAGGAGAGGTGAAATAAATACATAAATGATTACTGAATATATGATTATCATTCGAATGGGATAGACATATAGCTGCCACGTATGGGTTTTATAACTTCCTCAGTACAAGATAAACTAATTCTAATGTGTTGTGCAAATGAGCATAAAACTAGCACTTAAACCTAGTACAAGCCTATCCTCTCAACAATAGAGACAAAATATCACTTATCCGACGTAACCTTTTACAAAAGTACACATTGTTTCTATAGAAACGAAAATTTTCTCGGCTTACAGAGCCAAATATACACTTGTGGTTGTAGTGAACGTCATGAAACCAAAGACAATCACTTTCCACTTGGTTGATGGCTAATTATGAACAAGCTAGCCACAATCCAATACGGTTCTTTTACTCATAGGTATTCCATACCATGTCGTGTTCACACAGCAAAACAGGAAAAGACAGAGGCAAGGCAGGAAATTCAGCTCTAAAGTGTTTCCCTTTCGATTGAAAGAAAATTGTATTTTTATTGTTCCTGGATTCACTCGTACATTATTTTGGAATAGAGTGGATTTGTATGCTCTGGCGCATTAAAACCTGTGATGCCAGTCAGTTTTTGTTAAACACCTCACGATGGGACTTCACGAAAGGATCGTCATCTTCGTAATGATTGGCATGGGATTTTCCTCGGCTGCTGTACCGGGTAAAGATTTCGTTTAGATGTGTGAAAATATGTATACTGGCCTGTTGATTAGAGACTGTTGTTTAGAAAAAAAAATTGACAAGATAAGATTTCCTCTATGCTTCTCAAGAGTAGCTTACGAAGCATAGAATAGAAAGTGTTATTACGTTATCGGAACTCATCCTACGCTTTGACACTGATGTTTTTTAACGAGTGTATTTTGTATCCTCAACGCACTTTTCCATGCATTATGATAATCGACCCTCTCTTATTAATAATAAGTAATGTAAAATATGTATGCATCCCATATGATAAGGAAATAATAAGAAAGTAAAAGTTTTGACCTGTGATGACGTTCAACGCACTTTGTATTGTTGATCTTTGACACAACGTAAAACCAGTTTCATGTCATTTCTGACGAATGCTTAGCTTTAATGCGAACTTAATGCCCCCCCCCCTTTTCTTTCTTCATAAACCATAAGAAGTGAGAAGTTTCCTCTATCAAAAGCGTCCTTTAAAAGATCGAGATAACGAGAAAACAAAGGTAACTGAGGAAGTAGACTAGAGAGAAAATGTGAATGAGAAAGAGAGTAGCAGAGAGAAAGAAAAGTGCTAGGGGAAAGAGAGAGGCGAAGAAAAGGAGATGAGATAGAGGAAGAGATAGAAATAACTGTGAAGGGGGAGAAGAAAAAGAAAGGTATAGCGGGAGACTTTCAAAATAGGAGAGAGGGGGAGAGAAAGAGAGAGAGAAGAAGGAGAAGAAGAAGAAGAAGGTGAAGAAGAAAGAGAGACATAAGCAAGCATAAGTATAAGAATTTATTGTCCACCAGGAAATTTGCTTTCCACTGGTTGTCAGAAAAAATCATACAGTGTAAACAAAACATGCAAATGCAATATAAATAAATACAATATAAACATGTACAAAAATGTATTGATACATCCAGGAGACATAATGGGCGAGAAAAGGAAAAAAATACATAAGATTTCATTTCATAACGTAACTAAGTTATATCAATAAGTTCCAGAAGAATTAGGTTGTAAGGGAATACAAGTTTTAGAATTAAACAGGTGGATGGAGTCGGGGACAAAGGATTGTCGAAAACATGCTCGTTGGGTTCGTGGTGTACATAGGCGTATTCCTGATCTGTTAAAATTGAAGTGCTCATTCAGTGGATGGGAGGGACCGAGCATTATTTGTTTCAATTTAGAGAGGACATTTTTCTGATACAAATCTTCAATTGATGGTAGATCGACTCCTATGATACGTTTCGCCATTTTTCTGGGACGTTCTACTAGCTTCCTAGTGTCATTAGTGGCGTTTGCATAGTAGCAGATAAGGTTGAAAGTTAGGCAGTTAGACATAGCTAGACACAGAGAGAAACGAGAGCAAGAGAGAAAAAGTATGGCAGCTTTTTTCGCAGTATACTTTAAACCGCTACTCCAGTTTGTTTTTTCTAATGGTTATGACTGAAAATTAAGAATAATCAAATGAAGCATACCCAAGACCTTGCCCCACGGCCCCCACTCCTCCGTGTTGGCATGCTTTTTTTTTTTTTTTTTTTTTTTTTTTGCTGCAAAAATAAGCAACCCTCCTTTTAAGCATTCCAGGGGGGGGGGGGATGTGCTCTCATGTCTCTATTGACCATGTTGACTCAAAACCGCTTCATGCATCCATTCGCGAAGAAAGAAAACACAAAACGAGCCAAATATCAAATACAATGAGAAAGAGAGGGAGAGAAAAAAAAATGATATGGTATTTCCAGATAAGTAATAGTCCAACCGATGGTGAATGTAAAAGTTATATCTTAGAGAGAGAGAGAGAGAGAAAAGAAAAAGAGAGAAAGAGCAGGAGAGGTAAAATAAAAACATAAATGATTACTGAAAAAACGATTATCATTCGAATGGGATAGACATATAGCTGCAACGTATGGTTTTTATAACTTCCTCAGTACAAGATGATCTAATTCTAATGTGTCGTGCAAATGAGCATAAAACTAGTTGCGCTTAAACCTAGTACAAGCCTACAATCAATATCTATCCTCTCAACAATAGAGACAAAATATCACTTATCCCACGTAACCTTTTACAAAAGTACACATTGTTTCTACAGAAACGAAAATAAGGAAGTTTGTCTCGGCTTACAGAGCCAAATATACTCTTGTGATCGTGAACATCATGAAACCAAAGACAATCACTTTCCAGTTGGTTGATGGCTAATTATGAACAAGCTAGCCACAAATCAATACGGTTCTTTTAGTCATAGGTATTCCATACCATGTCGTGTTCACACAGCAAAACAGGAACGGACAGAGGCAAGGCAGGAAATTCTGCTCAAAAGTGTTTCCCTTTCGATCGAAAGAAAATTGCATAGGTATTTTTATTGTTCCTGGATTCACTCGTAAATTATTTTGGAACAGAGTGGATTTGTATGCTCTGGCGCATTAAAACCTGTGATGCCAGTCATTTTTTTTAAAACACCTCACGATGGGACTTCACGAAAGGATCGCCATCTTCGTAATGATTTGCATAAAGATTTCGTTTAGATGTGTGAAAATATGTATACTGGACTGTTGATTAGAGACTGTTGTTTAGAAAAGACAAGATCTGACAAGACAAGATTTCCTCAATGCTTCTCAAGAGTAACTTACGGAGCATAGAATAGAAAGTGTTATTACGTTATCGGAACTCACCCTACACTTTGACACTGATCTTTTATAATGCGTGTATTTTATATCCTCAGATTGGTCGTGTGATTTTGAAGAGGATAAATGTGGAATCATCGAGGAAGAAGGGAATTGGATGATCGGCCGTCTTTCCGATCGTGGTAGGTTATAATTGAAATGTCCCTTGTTCACATGCCTATATAACCTGAAGAATCACATTTTCCTTCAATTTCAGTATCAAGGATGAAAAAATAATGGAGCTCTATATATAACTAGATGATTATTATGTTTTTGCACATAATAGTGGAAGAGAACTCCTATAATCTTAGGAATAAGTCAACATTCAATTACTCCTTTTTTATTACTTCTCTTTATTTTCTTTCAAGTTGTCTTCTATCCATTCTGTTATTCTGCTGTTTCTAGGTATTTGCCCTTCAAATATTAATTTAGAATGTCATCAAATATCAAAATGACCCTAAGAGATCCTAATCACAAAATTTTTAGCAAATTCAGAAAGGACAAATGGGTTGATAACTACCAATGTCATGAATGTAAAATATACCAAACCTTCTATGAAAAGACTGCCTCACAAATAAGTTTTGTCCATTCAGAATAGCTCAGTAAACGAGCTTTCGCCTTAAACAAGACAGAATATTAGTTACTCTTTACATAGATTTCAGGGTCACATAATACATCATTAAGTAGAAAATGTTAAGGTCGAGCATACTTGTTTTTGATGCGCACTTTATTTGCGAGGTTTTTATACCGTCATCATAGCAATTTACGTACATGCACATGTAGCACATAGTAACATTGTAGTACAGCGATGCTAATTATACTTTTAGCTTCTTAAAACTGAAATATTACTTTCGGGGTGGTGAAAGAGAATGGGAACATGAAACAAACACCTCCAGCGTGTCATTTACATAATAAGACCACCCCTATCATTGGCTGGTCCCACACGACACCATTTCAAGACTCCCTATTAATGTGTATATTCTTCTTCGGACTGCATAAGGTGTAACCAAAGAGTTTATCGATGACACGACATATGCTCCGCCGACATATGTTCCGCCGACTGCTCTGAAAATTCCGACAAGTGCTCCGCGACAATTGCTCCGCGACAATTGCTCCGCCGACATTTGCTCCGCCGACATATGCTCCGCCGGCTTTTGCTCCGCCGACATATGCTCCGCCGACATTTGCTCCGCTGACATATGCTCCGTCGACATATGCTCCGCCGACATTTGCTCCGCCGACAATTGCTCCGCCGACATATGCTCCGAAACGACGACATTTGCTCCGCCGACATATGGTCAGCCGAAAATTGCTCCGCCGACATATGCTCCGAAATGACGATATTTGCTCCTCCGAATTAATATATATGCTCATTCGAATTATTTCGACAATAATGTGACAACTGCCTCGTCGACAATTTTTTATGTATATAATGACCTCTATGACCTTTGACCTTGAGACCCCAAAATCTAATCGGATCATTGTCCCTCCCATATGCATGTGTGAGCCAAGTTTAAGGTTGATCCATCAAACAGTTCCGTTATCGCGAGAAAGGAAAACGGGACGGACGGACGGATGGACAAACAAACCTATAACAAAATGCCTTCGGCATCTACCTTAGGTATGCGGAGGCATTCCTACTTTCCATTCTCTTTAAAACACCTACGAGGGACAATTTTGACATACCGCAGTATTTTTATCTCAGTGCATACTACTTTGCAGTTTAGATCTGCTCTGATTTACTATGAATACTCTGATTACCTAGATTTATTTAGATTGATAATTACAAAAGCAAGCCCTAAAATTCATTAAATGGTGTCGATGGAGCAATACACCGGTTCAAGTGTCGTGGTTTCCGAATGTATTTCGGCGGAGAAATTTTCGGCGAGGCAATTGTCACCATCAGGATCAATTGTCGCAGCAGAGTAGAATTATCATTAATTTATTGGTGATTATGATTAATTCGGAGGAGAAAAAATATGTCGGCGGAGCAGATGTCGTTTCGGAGCATATGTCGGCGGAGCAAATGTCGTCGTTTCGGAGCATTTGTCGGCGGAGCAAATGTCGGCAGAGCATATGTCGGCGGAGCAAATGTCGGCGGAGCAATTGTCGCGGAGCAATTGTCGCGGAGCACTTGTCGGAATTTTCGGAGCAGTTGTCGGCGGAGCAAATGTCGGCGGAGCATATGTCATGGAACCAGTTTATCATGGTACTTCCTTGGTGTAACTGAGATTTCAATTTGTTTTCTACAGATACTCAACAATTGCTGGCAAATGTGACCAGCAGTGCAAGCAACATGTTTGTTTTCTCAATTCCTTACACATTCACATCACCACAAGGAAACTTATCTTTTGATTACTACATTGTGGGACCTGGCGCTGTCGTATCGGTCAACGTTTGCAGACAACACAACGAACCTTCATTTCAGGTCAACGGCAATAACGATCCGCAAAGCGACTCTGCAATATTACAATATGATGTGGATGTGGATGGATGTGGAAAAGTCATGGATGTTAGGGTTTGTAATTTAACGGCTTGATTCCTTTTGATAATCTAAAACTATGTGACCTGCAAGGCTCATATACTGGACCTGGACCTCCTTTCGTTGCAGAACTTAAATATAGCGTTATCTATAATTCTGTTTTAAATTCTGCAACGGAAGAAGGCGCATGTATAGGCCTATACAGAAGCCTAATTGCAGGTCATATATTTATAAGATTACCATTGTGATAGTGATTATCATTGTGATCATGATTTAAGTGAAATAACCCCCTAACAGTGTTTTTCTCTGAACGACATTGGACTCGATTATGATTTGTTTTGTTTTGTTTGGTTCTTCTCTTTATTATTGAAACTTTTGAGTGTGTTCATAAAAAAAATGTTGAAACGAACCTACCACCCCCACTCTTTTATTGACAGCAGTGCGGATTTTGCCTCTTCTTTGAAATGTACAGCTCAATTTTCCATCACATAGTGTAAAGATAAGGGTAGGGATGATTGCAAAACAGCTCCAAGGATTAATATCGCTAAAATCTAGTAGTTTTTTTTAATATTGTTGCCTTTCCTAATGACCGCAGATAAAATTCAAAGCTACCCGGGGTTCTTCACTTCCTTTGATCGCAGTGGACAACATTCTGATATATGAAGCACCATACACAGGTAAGTACGAATTAGAGACACGCAGATGAATGAATTATTCTTTGTAGGTTGAACCACTATAAGTGAATATTAACGATTGAAGGTGTTTCCGGAAACCTTCAACATCATTATAAAAACGCAGAGATATGGAAGATCGACGTAGACAAATAGGGTATGACGGGTGGTTCAAGCCATTTTAAAACAGTAACGTACAACTCTACAACTATGCATCTATTCAATAGATATATCATTGCATAGTTACACAGTTTGCTCAATCAGAACTGAAGAAGCTATGCAACTATTGCAACTATACATACAATAGATGTATAGTATAGTTGTACGTATTTATGGCTTGAACGGCCCATCATAGGAGGGTGAGAACGGGAGTCAAAGGACAGACCTAAAGGTGTGTGTGTGGGGGGGGGGGGAGGAGGGGGTGGCAGGGGACGGTGATGGAAGAGGAAAAGGTAATACAGGGGTGTTGACTATATTATTGCTTCTCTACAATAGACTCACTACAACTGTTATAATACCATTCCAGATGGGTATATATTTTACAGGTGCATTTAAACATTATAAGCACTAGAGTATGTGGCGTTTTGGATACATTTCATGGTATCAACTTGTTGACTTTGATTTCTCTAATTCCCTTAGACTTAATTCAGGGACCAATCAGTTCTAGTACACAATTGGTTAACAAACATTATACTTTATAATTGGCACACATCATTAGTAATCAGGTCATGCTGAATAATAAATGGTATCTTGTGGAAAGAGGGAGGGTTATGGTAGACAGAATAGTAACCCACTTGCTACCGGAACAAGGTGGACCCTGTTTACTGTGCTTATGGGATTGAGACAATTCAGTAGTCAGCGGATTAAAAGCATGGGAAAAAGGTTCAAGTTAGGCGTCCATCCGCTTTACATATTAACATAGGGAAGGGTTGGTATATCATGGGAAATGCTGATCTATTAGAGTAAACATGGTCAACAATAACTCTCCAAAATGTCACGGTGTTGCGGCAGCTACAGTGCTTTGATAGACAAGTTGCACATGATCGCATTTGCCATTGTTTTGTTGTTGTTTTTTCCATGGTTTTATTTTGTTCCATTCATTTCAACCCTAACGAGAATAAATGACGTTAGCAAATAACTCCTTCAAAATTTTTCTCGTTAAATTTTTTGTATTCTACAGAAGTTCCAACAACAGTCACAGCTGATGATACCTCAGCAGGTATGAATTATGTGAAGCTAATCATGGGTTCTGTCATTTCGGGAAAAAGGTGATTTTTCTAGCAATTTACTTGATAAGATTGGCAAGAATGTAAAACACTTATGCTGTGAGTTCAAATTTTTCTACAACCTAAAATGAGTTCTGCAAAATGTATCCAGTATCGCAAGAGCATGAAATAAACAAAAATGAATAGAATGGATATTCCGTGGGGGGAAATAACACAAAATTTATCAATCTTATCACACTTTTTTTTAAAGTGTAGGGACCCACTCATTCTTGGGACAATGAAATTCTTTTCTTCTTCTTCTTCTTCCCCCCCCCCCGGTTTTTTTTTTAGGGGGAGGGGTGGTTGTAGCCTCCCCGGGTTCAATGTTATTTCAACGAATCAGTCTGGCTTTTTTTTTTCATCTATAGTCGTAGTGAAAATGAAAATTTGATAGTATCGCGTGATTTTTTGGCCATAGCCACAATGAAAGAGATTGATGATTACCTGGAATCGATGAGGCGATTTCAGTTATCCTTTCTCCTAGCCGATACATAAATCCCCTTTTAGTATGGCTTGATGTTGATATTTTAAAGCAAGAGCGAACTGGCACCCTTGTATGGGATTTTGAAATAGCGCCCTCTCAGTCTTAAACTACTGATTTTGTCCCTTGTTTGCTCCCACCATGCTCTATTCAGATCAATGAGACCTTTATTTTTTGAGTAACATCCGTTAAAATGTATTTGTATTCATACTAAGGAAATTCACGAGAAGCCACAAAGGATATAATGTTTCTAAGAGTCTCTGGTTTTAAGTAGCCGTAAGTTGGTGCTGTTGTAAATACATCATAATAAGGGTCAGTTCACTGTTGCTTTAAACCAATGAAAAATGAGGAGTAGCAAGTGTGTTCACTGAATGTATAGAGGCGACTTCAGATCCATTGTTACAAAAACAGACATATAAATAAGGAAAAGTCCATGTAGTAATAAAACCAGTTAAGATAGAATATGGCCATGATGTTGTTGATGTTGTCACAGTATCTGAAACTGAATTCTTGTGCTGAGGAAATATATTGAGAAATATTGTTTCCTCTGCATCCTTCAGCAAAGGCTTTCCAATATCATTAGAATAGATGAATGTTACATTCGATCTTCCTCTTCGCCACTGTTTTAAAACATCCTTCAACAAAGGCTGACAAGTTTAACATAAATAGAATAGATTTTTTTTCGATCCTCCAAACTAAAACAGATGTACCTTTAACAAGCCAATCATCAAGTGGGTCATTCACCACCACTAACACCCCATCAACAGGATCAAAAACACACCATACTAGAAGCAGTAGAGGTCCTTCATCCACTTCCGTAGACGGTAAATTTTATTCCAATATCACACTCATCTAACAACGTATCATTAAACCATTCCATATATGACTAACGCTTGCAGTATTAAAGTAGCCCAATCGATGCAGGTTTAATCAATTAAGCTTTGAGGTGAAGTGGAATGCAAACAATGATTAATCAAGGAGAACTGTTAGTGATATGGATCAAACTAATTGTTTTAATTCAATTAATTTAATTCAATTGTTTTTTAAATTCATGATGGATATACCATGTATACCAGGTAACATTAAGTTTTCACATTTATTCACATTTATTCACATTTACTTAAAACAGAAAGATTTCTTTGTAAACTTTTCAGCCATTTACACCAATTTCAAATTTTGTATTCCACAAGAGAAAAAAAAATCAAACTATATCCGGTTGGATACCTGTGGGGGATATCGTTCTACTATAAATTCATAAATGTGGGATCTTCCGAAATTTGAAAGATATTAAAATATTCATTTTAGGAGATACGAAGATTGCATTTTGTCGTTGTTTGTTTTTGTGGGGTTTTTTTCATTGTTTTATTTCCTTCTATTTCTTTCCACCCCACCAAGAATAACTCCGTACGTGTTTTTTTTTCTCACCCAAATTTGAATATTTTATAGAAGTTTCAAGAACAGTCATTGTTGATGATAACTTAACATGTATGAATAATGTGAAGCTACGTTTGGACATTTCGGGGGAAAATATGATTTTCCAGTAATTTGTGGGTAACACGGACAGCAAATGCAATATAATTATTTGTGAGTGCAATAGTTCTATAGCCTGAAATGTTTTCGGCAAAAATTTACCCGATATTGCAAAATCAATATAGAAATGGAAAACAAGAAATCAATATAATGCATATTCCGTAAGAAAAAAAGTTAACTAACAGTAGTTAAAATTTTATCAAACTGTTCAAAAGTCTAGAGATCCACTTCAGCTTGGGACGATCGGGGGGTCACTACTTGGCAGTGTTATTTCAACGAATTAGTTCGGCTTTTTTCATTTGCTAGTAGTCGTAAAGATTAAGTGAAAATTTGACTGGATCACGTGACTTTTTCGCCATAGCCAGAACTCAAGAAAACACGATTACCTGCAGTCGGTGATGTAATCTCAAATGTTCACTCTCCTAGCCGATACATCTTCGTTTTGGTGCTACAACAGGTGTGTTCACTGAATGTATGGAGATCTACATCATAAGAAAACAAACAGACATATAATTATAAATGAGGAAAAATCCAAGCAGTAATAAAAACCAGTGAAGATAGAATATGACCATGATGTTATTGATGTTGTTACAGTATCTGAAAATGAATTCTTGTGCTAAGGAAATTTATATGGAGAAATATCTTGTTTCTCCGCATACTTCAGCAAAGGCTTTCTAACATCATAATATTCTATCTTCCTCTTCAGCTGTAGAAAGTTATTGAAAGATATTGAAAAGAGGTTTCACTGTTTTTATCTTTCAAAAAAGGATATGAAATTAACATGAATATAATATTTTCAAACTTTCAAACTGTATCAGATACACCGTTAACAAACCAGTCATCAAGTGAGTCATGTGCCACCACTAACACCCCATCAGTAGCATCAAAAACACACCATACTAGAAGCAGCAGAGGCCAATCAACCAATGCTGTAGATGGTAAATTTTATTCCAATAAATCATATTCATAATTTACTCGTCCATCACATGACTTACCTCTTGTAATACTCATGATACTAGTAGCCCTATCGCTGCAGATACAATAATGCTTTAAGGTAAAGTGGAATGCAAACATTTTTGACCTACTAGTACTATTAGCATGATTAGCATGATTAGCGTGATTAGCATAATAAGTGATATAGATGAAATTGAATTGTTTTTAATTAAATCTATAATAATGATAATGAATTCACCATATCGATATCACAATAACTTTTCACATTTATCCAGGCTTACTTACTAAAAAGTAAGATTTCTTTGCAAGCCTTTCAGTCATTTTACACCTATGCCAATTTTTAAATTCCACCAGAAAATACGAAGATATCAAACTATACCCGATTGGATCCCTTAGGGGCTTGTTGTTCTACAGAATATGCAATTTTGAAAGAAATTAAACTATTTGGGATCATTTTTGGGATACGTAGAGTTCCCTGTGAATTTTGCAAAGGTGAATGAATATTCAGTTAATTTCGTACAGATAATTTAAGAAAAATCATGCAGATTGTCTCGACGATTTTTTTCTTTTCTTTTCTTCATTTTTAGTTGTTTTGAATACCCAGAGGTGTTTGCATGTATCTTTGAGTAAATCGGAGTGGGGTGGGGGGGGGGGAATTCCTAACTAGATTGATTGCTTATTGTTCGTAGGGCGCAATGGCGCATCGACTTGGTTTCGAATCCTGGGCCGGTATTCAATTCAAAACTTGGATTAAGTAAAACTTTTACTTCGTATTTTGCTTGGCTAAGCAGTATAGTGGGCAAGGTGGCGTTTTGAATATTTAACTACTTTGTTAGGTGTAATGAAAATTGATACATGAACTGATGTAGAATGACTAATTTCGAACATAGTTGACGTTTTTTTGAAAAAAAAACATTTGTTTAGAAATGGCTAAAATATCAACGGAAGATACATCGAGTTCTCAGCGCGGGCCCGCGTCGAAAATTCATACACGTGTAAACATTGTATGCGAACCGCTATGCGTCGTTGAGCCGAGAGCGTAGGGGTAGGTGGTCCGTAGCGAGGGTGTAATGTAACCGTACAATCATTGGAATCTTTTTTACGGAAAATCACGGGAAATCGTGAATAGAATACTAGATTATCTCACTCATGTAACTTTTCATGCAAGCCGAACAACATGACACTATATTTGAGCAGTTTCATGCCAACTTTCATTTTGCTACCACTACTGTTAATTACCTTTAAGTCGTATTCAATTCAATACTTTGAATTTTACTTTAATAAGCCAACTTTAAGCCAAAATTCTCACTGATAAGCATTGTGGTGTCATATTTTCAATGTGCAATTAACGTGTTGCATCAAAATACGCTATGATTATAATTCTGCGCAGCCCAAAAACCTATGCCTGCAAATCAAGACCTCCAAAATAATTAGCTTATAAGTAAGTCTCCTAGGTAGGTGTCTTAGATTTAGAGTAAAATACTTAGCCAAAATAGTGAATTGAATACAAATATTGCTAAGTATTTTATAGAAATAAAAAACAAAGACAAATACTCATATTTCTGACTTAAGTATTGAATTGAATATTGGCCCTGGTCATCCGGATAGCGAACACTCTGAAGCTCTTCCAGCTGAGCTATTGCGCCTCCTCTGATGGTCTATCATCAGTGACTAAGTTTAATTGTAATTGATTGCAGGTAATACTCCTCTACCAAAAGGAAATGGTATGGCATGGATTGCCCCTGTAGCATCGGCCATCGCTATCTTTATGATTGCCTTGGTGGTTCTTTTGACTGTGCTGTATTGCTATCGGCGAAGGTAGGATCAAATTTCCATAAATGCTTTTGTTCGATGGCAAAAGTGATCATAAGCGTCTCATATGATTTGCTTCGCTCATTATATTCATTTAGAAAACTATGTAGAGCACATTTGGTTGGAGCGTACAGGGTGAAAATAATGTGGGCTATGAATTCTGACAGAAGTAGTATGTAACTATAATCACCCTTGATAATACATATCATCAATAGGAATGATTATTATGGCAAAAAATTTTACCTTTGTGAGTAGAGCAACGGAAAATGTCAAAAGAAACGGGTAAAACTTGCTTATATTTAGACGATAACTTACTGCTTTCAGATTACAAATGGTAAGTCCAGGGACTAGGGCCACTGTCATGTTCTATGATGTAACACAGTATGATGACGCTATTACTTCCTGTCTATTATTCTACTTCATATTTCATAGAATTTGGTGTTCAGGTTTGGGATATTTTCTTAGGATGGAGACGAAATGGCTTGGATTTACCCAAGTACATTTAAAATCTGACATGTCTGAGGTTAAAATACTGGTTTTTTTTTCTTCTGTAAACTGGTAAATCTAGGAAACAATCCTCCGAAGGAACGGAAAGGATGGGTTTTAAAAATGGACTCTTGACAGCTGCTTCAGGTGATTCCAATGTTCAATATTCTAACCAAATACCAAAGCTGTCAACAGAAATGGAGTACTATGCAGAAATCAATGAAAGCCAAAGAAGTGATGGAAGTTCTAAAGGAAAGCTGGCTCGCCAAGACCACAATCAAGGCCCTATTTCATCTGCTACTGCGGCGTTCAAAGTAGAGGACCCTCAAAATGTCAAAGGTTCTAATCTTCTGAAGAACCCATTTTATGAAAACAGTAGTCCAATTTCTACACAAGAATGGGGTGGTCGGATTGACAACAGTCCGCTCTATGAGGTAGCTGACGATGGTCAAGCCAAGTCTGCGCAGGAAACTTATCTCGTAGATAATCTCTTGTATGGAGACCAGCAAGGTGGACCTACAGGACTAGGAATCACCGAAAAATCCGAAACGACAGATGAACTCATTGACAATCCTGTGTACGGAGACCAGAATGACAGACCTAATGGAGAGGCACCAAATGAACTATTGGACAACCCTCTGTACGGAGAAGGACGTGACAGACCTGATGGACAGCCGCCATTGGAAGACCTCGTAGACAACCCTCTATACGGAGACGGATGTGACAGGTCTGATGGACAGCTGCCAATAGAAGATCTCGTAGACAACCCTCTATATGGAGACGGAGGTGATAGGTCTGATGGACAGCCGCAAACAGAAGATCTCGTAGACAACCCTCTATACGGAGACGGAGGTGACAGGTCTGATGGACAGCCGCCAACAGAAGATCTCGTAGACAACCCTCTGTACGGAGAGGGAGGTGAAAGACCTGATGGTCAAGGATTCGTTATTCAACCAGAATCGGCCCAGTCAGATGGGCTAATAGACAATCCTTTGTATGGCGACCAGTCCAGAAAATTTCACTAATGCTAATGGGAATGCTTTCGGATTCTGCTCCATTTCAAGAACTTACTGAACTGAACTATCCTCAGAATTGGATACAAGATGAAAACCAATGGTCAAGGCTCCAACGAGTTTCATTGAGGGGAAGGATGGCACCTGTCATAATTCCCTTTATCAAGTGAAGAAATCTACCAGCTATGCATTTATAATCAATACAAAATATGGCAGTCATTCTTCTGCTTTATGTGTCAATCATTAAGCTTACTCATATGTGTAAATAATGGCACTATTGTACGGTAAAGGTTCATTTTAGCCCTCTTGGAGGTTGTAACAAGCAGCAGAAAATTATAGAAATTCATTACTTTGTGAGTCACATCTTTTTGTCAGTGGGGATTGGGCCTTCTTCACTCATTGCCTTATGTAAATTCCGACGTAACACCTCTGTTTTTGTGTTAGAAGAAATAAGAAAATTGTTTCCCTTGTTTCCATTATCGATTTTTTACCAGGAGGTAAAAAAAAAAAAAGAAATAGTAGCTTGAGTGGGGAGACGGTGCATCTGATCGGAATCCTTACAAATTTATGAATAATGATTTACTTCTAGACAGACTGTCTGAACAAACATATTTTGCATTTCATTTCATTTTTTTTTCCATTTTCAACACAATATATCAAACGTATAATTACATCATAAATAATATCATTGGTAACAAAATCCACATAATAACAATAATTTTCATGCAATGTAATTTTCAAAGATAATTCTGTAAATAAATGCTAAAAATGGAGGGGAATGCTAAAAAGCAAAGCTTGTACTTTGCAATCCCCTCAAAAAAATAATAATTATGTACGATTTGTAACAAGTATGCATCTTTAAAATGATTAAGGTATACCTGATATTACATACAGTTAACGTTATCATGAATTATGTGAGTTTATTTGTCTTTTGTAATTTCTCTAGCAAATCGATATGTAGTAGGCTGTATTATATACCTTAAACATGATGCTGTTTCCTCAAAAGAGAAAGTGAATTTCGATACGTACCGGAAATGTTGTTCTGAATATTGCTTCTACGAATTGGTTTTAGTTTTCAAACGTGTTTAATAAACATGTAAAATATACAAAAAGCACTTTTAAAGAATATAACTTTTTTTTCATTTCATTGCTTTGTCAGGATTTCCTTGTTTTATTTCCTTGTCGAAAAGAGAAACCAAGTTCAAGAGAAATGATAGCAGAGAATAAAAGTATCACATATTGAGAAGATATCATAAAGTTATCTTAGGGAATATCCAAGTGTGATTTGTAGATTTCAAACGTGTTTTTAGCGATCGGCATGTTTGTGTTGCTAATATTAGAAATAATCTTTCGATTTCTAGTATTCGATATACTAATATTATTTCAAAGCACATAAATTACGTGAAAGAGGGCTTATGTCGAAAGGGTGCGTGCGCGGAGCGGGATGGGAGCGGGTAGGGAACGGGAATGGCCGCACCGTTTCGAGACAAGCCCCCCCCCCCCCGGGTTGTCTCGAAAGGGTGGGTTGCGTGTGGGGAGTGAAATTAACGCACCCATTGGTGGAAACCGGGGGGGGGGGCCTTGTCTCGAAAGGGTGTGTTGAGTAGTCTGATGTACCAGCCATTTTTTGTTAATGTAAAAAAAAAAAGTAGAAAAGGAGACAGGCAGTTGGCTATCACCTGATGGGGATGTCCAAGGCAGGCGCGGATCCGGGGGGGGGGGGGGGGCCTTGGCCCCCGACCCAAAATTTGTGTTTTTTAGCCCATTTTGACCATTTTGGGTACCTCGGCCCCCCTGATAAAGAAAGGGGACAACAACAAAAAAAAAAGAAGAAGAAGAAGAACCGCCGAAATGGGAAATGTAATGTACAACTTTTTTTTTTGCTTGTCGCGAAATCTTTGAACCTGTAATAGGATAATAGGATACGCCTACGGGTGCATAAGATTGCTTCTGCGTTCTTGAGTGTAAGAATACTCATAAACAAAATGCATATTCCCTTTTTTCGGGGGGGGGGAGTGGTGCATACATTTCTCCCGTTTTATGCATCCCACCATAATATTCTAGCAGATAGAAAAGGGGAATTCATTCCCTCAAATATGTTTTCGGGATCGTTTGACACCCCCCCCCCCCCCATCAGGTGATAGCCAACCGTCTGTCTCCTTTCCTACATTTTTCTTCTTCTTCTTCTTCTTCTTCTTTTTTTACTTACTTACATTAACACAAAAAAAGCTGGTATATCAGACTACTCAACACACCCTTTCGAGACAAGCCTCCCCGGTTTTCAAGAATGGATGCGTGAATTTCACTCCCCACACGCAACCCACCCTTTCGAGACAACCGGGGGGGGGGGGGGGGGGGGTGCTTCTCTCGAAAGGGTGCGGCCATCCCCGTTCCCTCCCCGTTCCCTCCCCGCTCCCATCCCGCTCCGCGCACGGACCCTTTCGACATAAGCCGTGAAAGAGCTATCCAGAAAATGAAAGTGGTGTTTTAGAGAAAATAAGGAGGAAAAAACAAGAAAAAATAAAGGTAAGCAAGCCTAATTAAAGGAGGAAAAAGTGAGAGAGAGAGGAGGAGAGAGGTAAAGAGAGAGAGGGGAGAAAGAAAAATAAAGTGTGCGTGTGTGTGTGTGTGTGAGAGAGAGAGAGAGAGAGAGAGAGAGAGAGAGGAGAGGAATAAAGGAGACAAAAAACGCTTTCCAGAGTTGGACGTATTTCCCCATTCAAATACTAATCGACGTGGTAATAATGCCTCTGATTGTATGCTCCTTTCTATGAATTCACAGGTTTAACTTAAATCATCATTATCATCATCTCTATTATCATCATCGGCATTAAATTCCTTGGATTTTATTCGCCTACGCTATACATGCTATATCTGGTTTATTAACAGAATTGTTATTATTGTCTCTAGACACTTAACATTGACTTATCCTTGCTAAATAATTGTAATAAAGTGTGCGCCAGCATTATAATTACACAGTTTCACCTCAAACATTCATTCCGTTGCTGTACAATAATGATACTACCACCATTGCAACTCCTTTCGAAAAGTTCAAGTGTAATTTCAACACCCTATTTTAAATCCCCATCATGATGGGTGGCATACGTCATTCTTAAGTAGTTGTGATCATGGTGATCTTGCTTTGCTGTTCATTCACTCTCTTTACAAATCGGAAGTAAGTCGAACGACGGGCTAAAATCGACAGAGGACGCTATTATCGTGCCTTTCCATTCCCACATCGATGTTTTGCTTACTAGAGTAAAGCCCGAATAAAGCCCGCCGCCGCATACTATACGATCCGACTGCAACTCGACTTTGAAGGAAATGGCATTTAGCATGAAATATGAGATTCTGAATAAATAAATTGTCTTATTTGAAGTTCAGAATAATGAAAGGAATACTAAAATCAAATTGGTTAACTGCAAACGTTGTAGTCGGAGTAAAGGCCAAATCAACTTCAAATCGTAGCCGATAGAAATATTACTATGACGTCACTACGATTCAGAATTGAGTTCGCTTTTATTCCTACAGGGAGGCTTGCAATAAACCCGGAATTTCATTTTTTGTATTCATACGACTATTCGGAACTTTGATCATTAAGATTTCCCATGTTTGAATGTTGATATCAAATGCTATAACACATTTTTCCAAAATCTGATCGTAGAGGGATCGTATAGTGTGCGGCGGGCTTAACTTATGAAACGAGGATACGGCGATTTTCCACTCCTTTCTACTTTTTCTTTTTCTTTTCACGTAGATCACTGACGATGATATAGGCTACACAAAATAAGGGTGATGTTGGTGTGCGCGTGGGTTTGTGTGTGTGTGTGCGGGGGGGGGGGGTTGGGTTGATGGATCCCCAGTAAATGCACCGACATGGAAAAATTACTAAAATGAACTCTCTCTCTCTCTCTCTCTCTCTTTCTCTTAGTTTCCTACCTCTCTTCATCATTTTGACCTTCCCTTCCCTCTCTCACTCTCTCTATATGTACTGATGTATGCCATGCTCATACCTAAACGCACGGACGCAAAGGGCTGCATGGTATGGAACGCTAGGCTGGACACAATTCTCCAACTAAAAGACGCATGTCCAGAGCATAATCAGTACAGTTAGTTAACGTATGCTCATGCATACGCAAGCTTTGCCCTATTGTAAACAAAACATTGCAAGCTGAATGTTCAAAACGATGACGTATGCTCGAGCATACGTCAGCTAATTGCAAACGTATGCTCTGGACATACGTCATTTAGTTAGCGAATTGTGTCCAGTCTAGCGTTCCATAGCATGTAATCTTCCAGCAATGCTAAATCCCCATCCTCATCACCCTGGTCACCAATGGGCGAATCCTCATTCGTTGATTAAACACGCTATACAGCTGATGAAATCGGCTGAGGAGACGTCATCTGTAATTTTCTGTGGGGAGACTGCTGCAACTACTTAATTAGATAGCATTAATTGGTACGTGATAACGAAAGTGATATTTCCTTTATTACTATTTTCAATTATCATAATTGTTTATTGACGTTGCAGTCCTTTTGAAGCGCATAGAGACGTTAGATGATAATGTGATATGCTCTACACAAGAACAAATTATTACTATTATTATTAATATTATTATCAATTACTATTATTATCAATATTATTATTATTATCAATAGTAGTAGTAGTAGTAGTAGTAGATGGTTTTAATGGCATGCATTTGATGAGACTCATGAATAGGATGAGCGAAAATAATCAGATCAAATAGAAAGGAAACGTTATTGGGATCGGCGAAGTATGTGATATGAAACATGATTGCTGTTATTGGTCTAGCCCTGTAAAATAGTGTATTAAGTATTCATGCATCGAAACCACGGTAAAGAAGCGGTGGTCTTCATCCTAAACATATTTTCTTAAATGCAGTATTATGATGATGATGACAGTCCATCTGATTAACTCTGTTTACAAAAAATAGTCACGCGTCCAGCGAAGGGTCTAGTTTCGGGTGATGTTCGTTATTCCGAAGGTTCGTTATTTCGAAACACGCAAATTGCGTATATCTAGATGTCCGTTAGTCCGAAAATGAAAAAGGGTTCGTTAATCCGAATATTTGTGGCGTTATTCCGAAGGTTCGTTAATCCGAAAATAACTAACGAACTAACGAAACTTATTTCACTTTTCGGACTAACGAACCTTCGGAATAACGAACCTTATTTCGTTTTCGGATTAACGAACCTTCGGAGTAACGAACCTCCGGAATAAAAGAACCTTCGGACTAACGAACCTTCGGAATAAACGAACCTTCGAAATAACGAACATCACCCATCCAGCGAAAGGTCTAGTTTCTACTGTCTAGCCTCTCAATATTATTTTCTTTGGCAAGTGCTTGAGATACAACTTACATCAATTTCATACAAATGCTAGATATATTCCATGTGTCATCCCTTTGCGCTAATTTCCTTTCGTAAAAGATTTATTTTTACATTACATCAAGACTTTTTATAAAATCCCTCAGGAACAACGATTTTGAGAAATATTATAAACCGAAATGGAAGAAAAAGTGAACAAACACACAATATTGTATATGTTGTGTAACTGTCAGTCCCCTCTTTACTACAAGCGTTGGAGGTACATTTTAGTATGTTCGTTTTACACATTAAATTTTTACTTTACATATTTATACGTGCTACACTGGAAGTGTCTCTTGTGGGCATATAATTTTTTTAATGGATATTAATCACGGAAAACTAAGCTATATACGCCAAAATTTTGTTTATCCAACAGGGTGTAGATTGTCGGAGGGTCTTCTTTATCAACTGGTTCCTATACCTCAGGAAAATTAGAGATAAATAAAGATCAATTGATGCTTTGCAACCATGGAAAATGTTAGCTTCTCACCAGCAATCAGTACATTCGTAAATGAAAGCAACTATGTTCATCGCTACGCACCAGTTCCTTTGGCCATTCTATCCCTGATCTTTTCGGTAATAATCACGATCACTGTCGTTGGAAACATCTTCGTGATTGTTGCTTACATCCGGGATTCACGCATTAGATCCACCGTTGCCAACCTGTTCATCCTAAACCTGTCCATAACAGATGTCATTGTGGGTGCCTATAGTTTGACCTTTCATCTCTCCAGGTTCATCAGAGGCTATTGGCCTCATGGTGAGGTCATCTGTAAGCTATGGTCAGTCCTGGATTACACTGTTGTTAATGTCTCATGGTTCACGATGATTCTCATCAGCTGGGACCGTTACTGTCTGGTCAGTATGGGCCTCAAGTATCAGACCTACCAGACTAAGAAGCGCGCTGGGCTGATTCTCGTTTTCATCTGGGCCATGGTAGTTATTTTCTGGTCCCTGATTGCGTTTGCTTGGAGCCCCATATCAGGGCAGTTCAACGTGGACTATGACACAACCTGCTTGATGGAATACTTGTTCAATCCTGTTGCGCCGATCTTCATCAATTTGGTGTATTTTTGTTGCAGTTTCGTTCTACTTTTCCTTATGAACATAGCTGTCTACATCAAAGTTCGTCAAAGATCGAAAGGAACTGTAGGAGACAATCCACAGACAAATCAGCCAGGAGAATCTTTGTCACCAAGTAATTGTAACACACATGCAGGACCCGCCCACGTGATTCATATGCGCCCTACCGGTTCATCTGGTCCAGAACAAGATGGCCAAGGCAGTTCCGCAATCGATCATATCTCAGAAAGCGTTGCCAGATCTGCAGGGCCCAGTGGGGATGGTACCGTCCCAGGCAACCCAGAAAGGGCCAAAAGGCCGAAACAGGATAGAAGGGCACACGCAAAGCACCAAAAGGCTGCCTTAGTCCTGGGAATTCTTTCAGGGTGCTTTCTGCTGTGCTGGTTTCCATACATAGCAACAAGCATCGTCTTCTCGATTTGCGGAGATCAATGCGTCCCAGGTATTTTGTGGGAAATTACTGAGGTTTTGGCGTGGTGTAACTCCACCATCAATCCCTTCATATATGCTGCCACCAATGTACACTTTCGAAAAAACTTTAGGAAGTTTCTACTGCTTGACAGATGCGCGGGTAATGGCAGGCCACGAAGGGAAAATTGAGCATTCGATCGATATTTCGTTTAAATGTGAGCTCTAAATGGACAACTTTTTCATTTAGCCTTTTTTTTTCATCGAGTTATGTAAATAAAAATATATTGTTAATATAGGTCGCATAGTATCCGCACCAGCTTTGACACCTAGGCTGACTATTTCTTGCAGCAATGGTGCATGTTCAAGTTCAAGATCAAGTTCAACTCAGAAGTAGACCATTTCCCAAAGTTTTACGTTAAAATCACTTAACCGGTGTCAAAAAGCCACAACCATCTGAAATGAGTGGGATTGACTCCGAAACGTGTCTTTTTAAAGTTTATTTTATTAAAAAAAAAAAAACACCTCCACACTTTGGTATTCAAACGCCTATAGCATTTTCATTTATTTAATATACGATAAAAGAGCAATGTAGATAAAATGCCTTGCTCATACCTGGGACATAAGTGCCGCGTCAGGGATCGAACCCTCGACTCTCGCAACTCCATTCAAGCGCCTTTAACCACTCGACCACGGCACCTTTTATAAAGTCAAAATGGATAGCACGATGGTAGGCCTGCTTGTCGGTTCGGTGTAAAAATGTCAGAGGTAAAAATGTCAGAGGTAAAAATGTCAGAGGAAAAAATGTCAGAGGTAAAAATGTCAGAGGTAAAAATGTCAGAGGTAAAAATGTCAGAGGTAAAAATATCAGAGGTAAAAATGTCAGAGGTAAAAATGTCAGGGGAAAAAATGTCAGAGGTAAATATGTCACACGTAAAAATGTCAGAGATAAAAATGTCAGCTCTGAAAATGCCGAAGTGAACGTGTAACAGGTAATAATATTGAATTTGAAATTAGGAAGAGCACGAGATATTAAAAAAGAATTCCTACTGTATAAATGGTGTGATCACAATAATACTGCTCTCTGTAAAAGTGTGTATGTTCAGTCATTTGACTGGCCTTCCTGTCTTACTCATTGTGTGAAAGTGATAATGCTCCCCCATTCAACCACTTAATGAGACCAATCTTGTTTTGGCCAGGAGAACATCCTGGTATGTGCGCATCTTCCGAGCACTTGTTTATCTGACTCCAAATATAGCAGTAAACGAATGCCCAGTTCCCTCTCTGTGTTTAAAATTTGGCCGCTTGACATGATTGCACTGTGAAACATATTTATGACAATTTCAGCAAGCGATAAGTAAATCGCGCGTTTTGGGTAAGAAATGTAGCATGGGATGATGTTCATTATTTTCTTTGTGGGATTAATTAAGTTACAGGATTATATCTAAATGATTTAAGATCTTAAGTGGAATGACAGAATGGTAGATTAACTTAAGAAGGGATATCCACGTTTAATGTTTTGCATATGCTAACACAATTATCTAATTGAAAAATTCTCTTTAAAAGTTGTAAATTCCGCATCGTATCGGATGAAATAATACAAAAGGTCGAGAAATAGATCAAATTAACGATTCAATTTCTCTTACTTCCTATTCTTCCTTGTAAGGACAACAATATTGAAGTATTCGTTCACGTATACCACGCTTGATTTAATAATTCTTTTTAAAAGTTGTAAATTCCGCAGCGTATCGGATGAAATAATACAAAAGGTCGAGAAATAGATTGAATTAACGATTCAATTTCTCTTACTTCCTATTCTTCCTTGTAAGGACAATAATATTGAAGCATTCGTTCACGTATACCACGCTTGATTGGAGTAGGGGGGGGGGAGGGAGCTTATGAAGGTGAATGTACATATTAAAATCGCGCAGTCGTGTGGAATGTGTGTGGTCAGCTACTCGTGTTACCATCCCAGTTTTTTCCCACCATCGTTTTTACAATGCCCGTCCCCGCGGTGAAAACGAGGTCAATGCGCGCATACCAGAACGTTCACCCCGCCAACACCATAACCGTTATTTCTAAATGGCCAAGACAAGGGCATTCAAGTATAGACGCAGTATGTTTACAGAAAATATTTGAATATATCCCACTCCACATAATTTCTATAATTCAGTATTCGTACCTGAAACATGTCACTTAAACATTTCCAAATCTGGCATACCTCTGACATTATTTTTTTACCTCTGACATTTTTACCTCTGACATTTGTTCCTCTGTCATTTTTACCTCTGACATATTTACCTCTGACATTTTTTCCTCTGACATTTTTACCTCTGACATTTTTTCCTCTGACATTTTTACCTCTGACATTTTTACCTCTGACATTTTTACCTGGCACCTGCTTGGTTACCATCGAGTTAGGCCAAAACCTGCACTGACGTGACAAATGATCAAAATAAAAAATTACTGGAATGTCTTCAGATTTTTGGGAAGGTCGATAATTTTAGTATAATTAATACTGAAGTGAATCTTCACTAAACAAGTAGGTGTCTTGTCATTTGCTTGCTGTCAGTATTGTCCACCTATAACAGTGTATATCTGATTTAAGTTTTCTTGTATTTTATCTCTCTCTGTATAATCCTACTGAATATAAATAAATAAATTGATTTTCGGAAAGCTCCTCTCACATTCTTTTCCGTGTTTATTATGTACGAAATCAACAAGAGCATAACCATGATAATGGATCATAATCGCTTGTTTTTGTTGTTGTTTTTTGTCTGGAGATGAAAATAAAATAAAGGCCAAACGCGCGCGCACACACACACATGTGTCATGTTAGGGGGGAATGCTTTTAGGAGCAAATTGATTGAACACTTTCATGATTGAGAGGAACATTGTTAGCATTTTATCCCCCCCCCCCCAAAAAAAAAAAAAAAAAAAAGAAAAAGAAAAGCGGTTGAAGTTTTACTGCATATCTTACCATCATATTTCTTATTTATTCCGCTGTAACACGCTACTGTCTTAAAGACTCAACTAGTTGACAAAAGGTATGTCAAAGTCCTATAACAGCCCATTTACACATTATTTGCTCGAGACAGAAGCGTAGTTTCTTTACACATCAAAAACAGGACGCATTATACACGGTAAACCTCACTGATGCCATTTAGGTTGTATATGTTATGTGAAGTGCCTACAGCTAAAAGGGTGAATGCGTGTCAGGGGTTTAGATGTAAAATATGATACTTCTTCTGGTATTTTTTCTAGCATGTCCTTCGAAGTTTAACCATTTCGTCTGATAGCTGTTATGCTTTTCTCTCTCTCTCTCTCTCTCTCTCTCTCTCTCTCTCTTTTAAACCTGGTAAACACACAAAATAGCTTTTGATGTGGTACACTCAAGTTTACCGCTTTCACACCAAGGTACGGTCGCTGGGTACGGTCGCAGAGACCGTACCCAGCGACCGATCGGACGTGCTTTCACACCGCCGTCAAAATTTGGTCAGGTCCTGAGCGATCGGTCGCAGTATAGCTGACCTAGCCGGAAGCGGAAGTAGAGATAGCGCGTTGGCATGTATGGGGGTCATTGCATTTCGATCGGTCGCAGAGAACGATGTGCTTTCACATCAAGTTTGCATCGGTCGCGATCGGTCGCTGAAGTACCTATTAGGTCGGACTCAGCGACCGATCGTTTTGGCCGGAAACGATCGGTCGCTGAGTACGATGAAATGCTTTCACACCATGGTTTCATCGGTCGCTGGGTACGGTCTCTGCGACCGTACCCAGCGACCGTACCTTGGTGTGAAAGCGGTAATTAAACTAGCATTTTGTTATAATTATGGAGATATTTCCCAAGCCATGCTTGAATACATGTGAACCATTTTTCTTAATACACCCCCCCCCCACACACACGCATACATACCTCCAATAAATGAAGAAAGAGGATTTCTTAATGGTTTTACTTTGTTATAAACCTGTTGAAATTTGCCTTTTTATCCTAACTACCATGACTACTGACGTTTTGCTTTATCTATAGAGTTTGTCATTACTGCCGACCTTGTAACACACAATCACACACCATCACACGCCCATGCGGCACACAAACAAGCAATTATGCATCGCCACTCTCTTCATAACTTCGGCATAATATATATATTATGTTCACGGTGCACAGTTACTATAAATTCATATATTTGTGCTATCATATGACCCGGGGTGGGGGGGGGGGGGGGGTTAATTAACCTTTGATATCTATTTCGTCTCCCCGCGAGAGAGGGGAACTCAAGAGCATAGTATAATACGGAAGCCGTAGTCTCTCAACCATGACGATATATTTTTTCTTTTGCTTTCCGATTCTATTCCTTTGATTAAGAATATTCAAATAAGGCATTTGAATCAAATTAGAATCATATATCATAATGGTTTCCTCCATAGAACTTTAGTAATTTCAAGTAAATCTAAAGCATAGTTTTCTAAAACAAGTTTCTCTTGCGTGAGTGTAAGAATAGATTCACCCATATCTCGTGTTTGCGAAAAGCAATTAGGAAAATGTCCTCCAAGTATAAATGCGCAATATAACTCAATAATTTTTCACGAACGGTGACCAAAATGAACAGATGTGTTGACAAAGTATTCTTGTCCATTCAGCCTGACATGGTCTTCATTTCCTGACAAACTTGATGCCAATACTTAAAGGCATTGGCTAACTTTGTGAGTAGCTGATTTCAAAAATCTCAAGCTAAGATGAAACATGTGTATGAGTACTTGTATTTGTACTCAAAAACCCTGAAACCAACCATAATTTGGAATGAAAAAGTGTAAGTTAGACGCAAACGGCAATTTTATTATCCTTCGTCTCACGAGACAATTACTATGAGGACCACTTTGCTTGAATTTGAAAATGCCGTTATGTGCCGCCCGCGTCTTTTTTTTCCCTACCGTTACTGCGTAAAATTGCAGAACTTCACTCAGGAAGCGACTTGTGCGAGAGGCTATTATCAATATAGAGAATATGATTTACGCAGTACACCCGCACTAACTGCTTTGCGCCCGAAGCTTCGGGCGTCCATCAACCAACTATCGCGGTGTCAGCTGCACTTCAATACATGAACAATTCCATCCAAAACTATATAAACCTCTCATAATTCTCTACCACAAAGTATGAGTGACTTTTGATATAGTTATTTTTCTTCAAATCTAGCTTACATTATGTGTACGCAGCTAGCCCATATCACATGCATTGCAAGCCGACGCGATCGACGAACCAAGTCCACGCGCATGCGCGCGTAGTGCGGGTGTAGTGCGTAAATCATATTCTCTATATTGATAATAGCCTCTCGCACTAGTCGCTTCCTGAGTGAAGTTCTGCAATTTTACGCAGTAACGGTAGGGAAAAAAAAGACGCGTGCCGCCCGCCGCATGATACGCCATTACGCACAGAACGGTAAGGTGAGTCATAAGCGCATGCGCACTCCTTATGTTAACAAAACAAGATTTTTTTTTTCTTAAATCATAACAATGTTAACCAATATCTTTAAAGAGAAGCTTGAGTTCTGACCTAGGAGGTCAAAGATAATTTGTGAGCTTTCTCAGTCTCCGGATATCAGTTTTGAATAATATCATAAGAGCAATGCTCCTAGAATTACTCTTTAAATGCCCTCAAAACAGAAACATCTGTGTG
>CM057164.1:25223343-25295843 GCA_029962745.1 Echinometra lucunter
TTGAGCTGAATGGCTCATTGATATTAATCTGGCAAAGTCAATTGATATCGAGAGAGACAGTATCCTTGCGTCCAAGTGGTTTTCGAGCGCAGATTCCCCCAAATACTAACTACCAAGAATGCAAAAGTTGATAAGAGCGCCCCCACCTGAAATCCAAGTATCGACATGATCAGTGGGATTGGTCCAACCAAATAAGATCCAAGATCAAAGTTACATATCTTTTGCTACATTATGTATAAAGCAAAAAGGCTTACAAAATTAGAGTATTTCGGCCAAATCCTTTTTTTTTTTTGGGGGGGGGGGGGAGAAATAAATGAGAAGAGAGAGAGAGAGAGAGAGAGAGAGAGAGAGTGTGTGGGGGTCGTGGAAGGATTGGTACAGATTAATAAATAAAACGATTGAAGAATATTACCCAAAAAAAACTTGAAGGGATGCTGTTGCAGTTATAGGACGAAAAAGGTAGAGAAGAAAAAAAGAAAGAAAGAAAGAAGTAGAGAGAGAGATAGAGATAGAGAGAGATAGAGAGAGGGAGGGAGGGAGAGGGGGAAGGGAGTGCACTGAAAAAGAAGCGGGTTGGAAAGCAGACTACATGCACCCTGACCATGATTATCCTTTTAAACATTCACGGCCCCTCCATCAGGAAGGGGATTTCCGGAATGACGTGTTGCTGTTAGTAGGCTCGGGCTTGGTACCGACAACCACCGATGGATCTGGGCTTGAATGGCCATATCACGTGAAGGTACGGTTCAAAGTGTCCCATTTTTAAAAAGAGAAGTGGTAGTTGTTTTAACCTCTGTTGTTATTTTTTTAAAAAAGAAAGAATTGAAAATGCATTTTGCATATGAGCTGAGGTTACACATGTGTTTACTATAGGCAGTAGGAATCAATAAACAGAAAAGTGAAAAGTAATATAAAAATGTCACAACTGCAATCCCAGCTCTAGAGGACTACTTCTTCTTGGTGAATAGGTGATAGAAAAGGACTCGTAAACTCTGGATAAGAGTACAAAGATGAGAGAGAGAGAGAGACAGAGAGAGAGAGAGAGAGAGAAGGGGGGAAGAGAGAGACAGCTAGAAATAGAGAGAGACAGACAAACAGAGAGAGAGACAAACAGACAGACAGACAGATAGACAGACAGAGGCAGAGATAGATCAGAGAAAGACAGACATACAGACTGGAGTCTCAACATTTATAGAACAACTTTCTGACTTTTCGTCATAATGTAATGCACTGCAATGGCCGTGGAAATGGTACAGAATAATTTTCCCGCTTTTTACATCCTTAAAGAAATTTGAATTCGATTCGGGGCTATCAATCACATTTATCTGTCTTTCTTTCGTGCAAGTTATAACCCATTTAGTAAACAAAACAACAACAAAAAAGAAAGTTAATTAAGGACCTCACGTCCAGCCTTGCCTCCAGCCACATGAAAAAAAAAAGTTGCTGCGGTACTGCACAAGATTCCGACCCCCCCCCCCCCCCATCCCCTTTTCATGCCAATGTAGTGATCACACTTTAGTTTTGACGACAGGAAGTAGATCACATCGACGCGGCAGTTATGATAAGGTTTGTGAAATCGAGAATGATTTCAAGCGCCTTGTCGCAAGGCTGCTTTGGAAAGGGTGTGTACCTGCTTTCAGATAAAAACTAAAAACGAGCAGCTGTTTACATGCGAAAGAGAACGCGCAGGCGCTCGGTCAGACCAATTTCATATATTCCTTCGACTTTGTAAGGACGTGGTTATTAGCTCTTCAGCAGGCCATCGGCAGTGCTGGGACAGGCTTACAGATTAATCACCTCCTGCAGAGAAAGGTAAGATTGATTTGAAGATTATATATGTTTTCTGGCTTTAATTCACATTTATGGGTTGTTAGAGAGAAAGGGGATTCGCAAAATCGCAAGCTTTACTATCAACTAAGTAATCGTATTGCGATTCTGCGTTGGGGAAATAAAATCCTTACCAAATAAGGATAGTGTACAGGCATTTTCCCAGGGGTGCCGAGGGCTTTGTATGGCTTCCACTTCACTTTCCCTTTGTTTCCTTCTCGATCTTATAATGCAAATGCTTTAAAATGACTTCAAAGACTATAGAACCATAATTAGACCACCTATAAGTGTTTCTTGGTTTTTTTTTTTTTTTTAATTTTTTATTTAAAGATAACAGTGCTAGGTTATTTTGATAGCATCGTTTTGCAATATGCCGCTCTGTTATAGTTTTATGGAGTGCGCAATATATATATTTTTTTATTCTAGCGCTTAAATGTTTTAACTCATACTTTCCTCTGTCATGTCTGTACTGTTCTATGAAAGACCTTTTCTTCTCAAAAAGTCCTTCCCCCCCCCCCCCCCCCCCCCCCCCCGCCTCAGGCCTCACGCTTGTCCATCTTCCTCGACGCATTCCTGGGTCCTCCAAAAAGTGGTTTTCCTATAATCTGACAGTACTGTGTGGATCATTATCAAGTGTTAAATGCCCCTCCTGTAGGCAAGACCAGGGGGGGGGGGGGGGTGTTTCATAAAGCTGTTCTTAAAGTTACGAATGACTTTACGAACGACTTGAATATGGCAAGCCAAATGGGATTCTCAATCATTATAAATCACATCAGCTAAATGTGAAATATGTAGATGTAGATTAACATTACTATTGTCTACAGACATTTTTATTGCGAAGTGTTTTTGTTTTTGTTTTTGTTTTTCTGGTTTTTTGGCCACAATTTAATTAAGATAATGGGAAATGCAGTCAAACGTTTTGAAAACGTCAGAAAAAAATTTGGGGCATTCCATTTTGCACTTCATATTCAAGCCGTTCGTAAATTCATGCGTAACTTTACGAACAGCTTTCACCACCCCCCCCCCCCCCCCCCCCCCGGAAGGATATGCCACTGAAGTTTGTGGATGATTCGGATACTTACCTCAGAAAGCAATTAACGATATATCACCCCCGTGAGACACCTGAGACTTTTGGCAAAGGCCAAGGGCGGCGCTGGGGTATTTTGATAGGGGGGGGGGCAGGATGACCCATGGGTGAGTTTGATTATGTTTTAAATGAAATGAAAATAACGGGTATTATATAGTTACATAATCCTACCCTCTCTTTGTCCCACACTTTTATTTTTCTTCTTTCCCCTTTTATTTATTTGGGGGGGGGGTTCACTTGAAAAATCATAGCGGGGCGGTTGCTCCCTGGCCCTCCCTTTAGCGCCGCCCCTGGCAAAGGCAATGAGACATAATTTTATAGGACATGAAAACACTTATTGTCAATGCTTGTATTGTAAGGTTTCGAAGAACTGTTTTCGCTGTTTATAGTAAATGCAGTTCTTTGGGAAAATGTGACATTAACGTTGAGAATGTTGTTTGTTCTTGGTCGGTTCGTCTGATTCATGAAGAGTTCTTTGTTAATGTGACTGAAGATTCATGGCGTTTTTGTGTCATAATGATTTTAAACGATAAGGACCTGGCATAAAAGCTATAAAAAAAAACAACGTCACAACTAATTTCTTTTAGTTTTATTCATTCATTCGTTTTTTTTCAAACAGGGTAGCTCTTTCAGCAATAAACTGTTTTTCCTAAGAGACCCTGAGCAATAAAAACATTTTTAAAATTGTACTCTGTTCCAGTAATAATTTCCATCTTCATTGATGATACATAAACACGGGTCTTGGCAGTTGTTAACAGACGAATTATAAGAGAAGCTTGAATTCCAGGAGAAAAGAAAAAAAAAAGGAAAAGAGATTGAACTATTAATCTTTTTATATCAGCTTCTAAGATATGCCTTGAAAATAAATATTCTAAAGTGCCCGCATATTCGAAATTTTACATGAAGATAGTTTGCCACGCTTGTGTGTAGTCTCATTCCACAGTGTAGTGTTTCGCAGCTAGAGTTGGTTTCGATTATCTTGTATAATAAGTCAACCTTCTCATTTTTTGTGAAATAGTTTCTTTCACATTGAATTACCTGACCATCAAATTTCGGAGTTTCACCATCATAATGGCAACTGACAGTAATATATGGCATTTGCAAAATAACATCATTTTTTTATCATAATATTCTCAGCGTGACGTAAAAGTGTAAGCGCAACTCCCTACATGAGAACTTGAAATAATTAAGCACTCGTTTGGGCTTCCAGGTCAAGTAGTCCTGCTAGGAAGAACGCCATAGGCACGTAAACCCATTCACCAAAAGCTGCACAAAAATACGTATTGCCATGATGACCGTTATTCGCCTATCTCCGTTGCTGTGTTGTTCAGATTTGTTAGACAAAGTGTTTTTTAAGATCTAATTATGACAAGACTATGAGCAGATGAGTAGGTTCCTGTTTTCAAGGAAGCTCTGTTTTAAGGTTAGTCAATGGAAGCGCGCCTTACGTGATCCCATAGCGTCCAGGGGCTTCGTTTGCTCGATCATGCTTGCAGGGGCGGCGCCAGGGTATTTTGAGGGGGGGGGGGGGGAGATGACCCATGGTGAATTTATTGACGTTTTAAATTCACAAATGGGGGTATTATATAGTTGCAAGCCCCCGCTCTCTCTTTCCCTACCCTCTTCTATCTTCTTCCTCTTCTTTTTTTCTTCTTTTTCTCCTCTTTTTTTTTATATCACTTGAAAAATCATAGGGGGCATTCGCCCCCTGACCCCCCCCCCCCCTGTAGCGCCGCCCCGGCATGCTTGTATATCCCTTGTACTGTAAGCTGCCCTCGACCTCGCCCAATTTAGTCGATTGCATGTATTCCGTCCATCACTTGGTTTCAGGCATGTCAGGAGGAGAGATGTCCAAAAGAAAAAATGAGATAAGCTAAGTTTCAATTCAAGTTACTGGTTACAGTAGTGGCGCAACGGAGGCAAGCGCGACCTCTCTCTCTCTTTCTCTCTCTCTCTCTTTTTTTTAGAATAACACATTGCGCATAATTATATATTAATGTAGCTTTATGTAAGAAATGTAGTCTGCGCCCCTTCTATTTTCAAATTAACCGTTATCATTTGCCTATGGAATGCAGCACTATTTCTTGTATAATAGGCCTACATGTATATCTGAAATATCAGCCAGGATGTTATTTTTCCTTATTGTATTTGTATTTGTGTTTTTAAAAAATGAAACTATGCATTGACAGTCATACCTCACTATTTCGTTTATTGATAATCGTAAAGGGTTTCGTAGTTGAGTGCATATGGTTTTAACACTTGACTAAAGAGTCAAAGGTTGCGGTCGAACCTGGCGGGGTACATGTGTGTTCTTTGGCAAGGTTTACTTCTTTCCGCCCAGATGTTAAAGGCATTGGTTAACATCGTTATGATTTTAAAAAAATCTTATTTTGTTACTTGAAAATGGGATAAACATAAGGGTTATAGTGTAAAAATACCGGTCTGAAAGTTTCAAAGTATAATATCCACAGGAAGTATTATAATGATCAAAAATGTGAACCAATGTTTGAAAAATATAAGAGGGTCGGTTGCATAGAATAGACATAAGGAGTGCGCATGCGCGTATGACTCACCTTACCGTACTGTGTGTATTGGCATATCACGCTGCCGGAGGCACATAACGGCATTTTCAAATTCAAGCAAAGTGGTCCTCTTAGTGATTGTCTCGCGAGACGAAGGATAAGAAAATTGCCGTTTGCGTCTAACTTACACTTTTTCATTCCAAATTATGGTTGGTTTCAGGGTTTTTAGTACAAATACAAGTACTCATACACATGTTTCATCTTAGTTTGAGAATTTTTTAAATCAGCTACTCACAAAGTTAGCCAATGCCTTTAAGTGGGTTAACAGTGGGATGAGACAGTCATTTTTTTAGCACTCTAGAATTAATGCGTACTTTGTGTTCAGGTAAACCCTACAAAATAATGTCTTCAGGAAAAAGGTCCCGGTGTTTTTAGGGTATGTTCGAGGAGGTTGAACTCGTTTAGAGTGGTTTTTTTTCAAAAACGCGTTTCACGCGGGTGTACAGGAATATATAATATGACTCCCCCCCCCCCCCACCCCATCCGGGGAAACTAGTGTGTTGTTACAGATGGGTATCCAGAATGTCGTAGTTATATATCATTAGATTAAATTGCCCTTCCTCTATGACACTGCCATCATGGTCATATGATGTTTATCAAAACAAAGGGTTATCACGGAATTGTCCTTAGCCAGGTCAACTACCAGCGTACACTTTATACCTGGATCACTTTTTCGACGGATATCGGTTGCATATCTTGCTTTGAAGGTATTGTGAGGTCAGGCCGGGTAAAACTATAAACAATTAGTCTCAGAATCAAACGAGATATTTTTTTAAAACTCTTATGGTGAAGACTTCGGTCAGTGTTATAATGTTGGTTAGGTAGGAATTTATTATTATCTCAGTAATGTTACACATTTGGATTAGTGTCTGTATAATTAACACAACCTCAATGAGCACGTAATTTTCAATCCGATTTTTAAACGAGATTTTCTTGTAATTGCAGCTATCCATACATTGTAAATGCTTTTCCATTTGAACCGTTTTATGAAACACTCGTGTAAAAGATTATTGTAATACCTGTCTACTAAAATTAGAGTGTCACTTTCATATGTCATCTTTCATCTGAAAGATCTGACCCATAAAATTACCTTTGTCATGTAGTAGAGAAGAAAGTTGGCGGTAGGGCAGGTGATTCAGTATGTGGCCTTGAGTTTCCAGAAGTCTAGGAAATGAAAGGGAGTGAGAGAGAGAGAGAGAGAGAGAGAGAGAGAGAGAGGCGGGGGAGGGGGGGGGGGGGGGCTGCTGCAGGGACAATTACAATCAGTAGATTTCGATAAGACCTGTGTCATCATCTCCCGAACACGCTGAAGGACTGTAAAACAGTAGATCATTTCAAGACCAGGCTGAAAACTTATCTAATGGCCAACCTTAACTAATAATATCGTTTTCACCATATATCTGTGTAATGTAACCATAATTGTATCTAAGTTTAGTTTGTATATAGTTCATTGTAAGCGCCTTGAGCACCCTCTGGCTGGATATGTTTGCGCATTATGAATGTCTTTATTATTATTGTTATTATTATTGTTGTTATTATTATTATTATTATTATTATCATTATTATTATTATTATTATTATTATTGTTATTGTTATTATTATTATCATTCCCATGATTCTTATTTTCAGAAAATGATTACAGTACATTGTATATATTCATCGATGAGAGATTGAAAATATCCTAGTCTTTTCTGTAATTCAATCTCTTCCTTGTCCTTGAAATTTAACACGCTCTCTACTGGAACCGGGTAATGCATGTATTAGGCAGCAGGAGGTTTAAAGGAAACCAAAACCCTTAAATCAAGTAGTCTTTCAATCAAAGCTGGGATGGAATAAAGCACATCGGCAAACATTTGAAGAAAAAAAAAATGGGCACCAAATGAGAAAGTTACGGCTATACGAAATTTTCTATTTGACATTTATTATAGCTATTGATGACATCATATTTTGTTGGCAACTCTCAGTATGTTTTGTACACACATAATCTAACAATTTCGGTTTTTTTTATAAGATTTGCACATTTTCTTAAGCCAAACCCAAGATATATCATGTAGGAGTTTTTTCTCCACAAAATATTTGGGATAAGGACAATGAAAATATGTGGTCTCCAAGTAAAGAAAGAATAATTATGTGAAATTCTGTATACAAAACATACTGAGAGTTGTCCACAACACATATAGCTATGGTAGTGTCAAAAACAGAAAATTTCATATAGGCATAACTTTCTTATTCCGCGTCCGATTTCGTTCAAATTTTTGCTGATCTGTTTTATTCTGCCTTGGCTTTGATTTAAAAACTACTTGACCTGAGGGTTTGGGTTTCCTTTAAGGGTCATCACTGATTGTAATTTGCCGTGTTTATGTCAAATGCGTGTGAATGAAATTTTACCGTAACGCGGCCGTTACGGAAGTTGTGAATGCAGGAGACAGTCATCATGAGCGAGTTGCTTGATGTCGAAAGCTCGACCTCAGTTAGGCCTCGGTCACATTCGACCGATAACCGGTGACTTATAACGACCCCAAGGTTTCAATACCTTGCTAATATAGACCAATTTCACAACGCAAGAGGGCAGCAGACTGTTCGACACAGTTCGACATACTGCGGTGGGCGCTCCAACGTTTACAGTACACGAGTCAATAGCGCGTTATGTACATTCGTTCGATTTTTTGTCTATTTTGACCAGTATATGCAGATTTATTTTAATATTTGCAATGAGAAATTATCAGGGAAGTTCAGGTCGCAGCTGTGCGGTGCTCAAATACCACAAGAATTAGAGAAAGTTTAAAAATTGGAAGCTAACTGAGTGCGAAATTCACTCGCTTTTGACTCATGAAGCCTGTTTGTGTAAGAAGCCGTACTCCCTGCACAGGTTTCCGTAAGCAATGTGAAGGAATTCGTCGCCAGTGGGTAAAAAACATCAACAGAAAGGACTTTGAAGTCAAGAAACATTATCATTATGTACTTTGGCGTAAAATTTAATGAGTGAAAACATGACTTTGTAAACAGGGTAAGATTTAGGGCTCCCGTTTACTACGGCTTCTATGCTGCAATCGAACTTTTCCTGACAAAACTAAGTTGAAAAACCATCGAAAGTACAAAAATACATCATACCTTCATCCGTCAGATATGACCATTGTCTTTCCTCATCTACCCATGTATCCATGCTTTATTTTATTGATCTAGAATAAAGTAAATGGAACAATATCGGGGCATATCTCATAATCTTACATTCATTTTGTACACAGAGCCAATCGCGGTCAGCGCGCTTGCCCACCGCAGCAATGGTGTCGCCGATAGAGGGCCAAATACATAAACCGGAGGTGAAATTGGTCTATATGGTGTGTAGCTCATACTAGTGTGTTAAGGTGCTTTCACACGTGATGTTTGTTAACCCACTGGCTAATGAAACCAGTGACCCTGTACTAAGTCTATGGGAGTTTGAAAATTTAGTAGAGAACGAGTAAATATAGTAGGCCTAGGACAGCTCCAGGGTGTGAACCTCTCACGAAAATCGTTGGTAATCGGTATTATGTGGCCATGGCCCGTAGGTGTAAACCATTGATAATTATGCCGCCATGCAGCCATTGCCAAGTTGCTGTTAGCATTTATTGACCGACACGTTTGATCAGTGTGTTTGGTTTCGCTTTCTTTGACACGGCAAAAACCGAAGCCTTGCTTTACTTAAATCTGTGTTTTCACACGGTCTGATCAGACTTATTGTACTCATTTCAAATGATATTCTTATTTACTCTAAGTTCATGAAATGAATTTATGGTTGTAAGATGTCAAAAGGAGAAGGAGTATAGATATAGCACAAGAAATCACAAACTGCATACATCAAGCAATGCTGAAATTAAGAATAATCGTCGAGATAAGTTCGTGTATTAAAGGTGCTCTCACACTAGCGCTACGGTCTACCTACGGCTACGGACCGTATTTGGGCGAGTTTGGTGGTACTGACATGAATTTTATGAAGTAGTTTGGTCACTATACTACGGCCAAATTCTGTCCATAAATGTCAGTACGCTCCATGGCGGTTGTTACGGTCGCTGTACGGTTTACTTCGATTATTTTGGATAAGTCGGTCTGACTCGGTCAGAAACTTACGAAAGTTTTGAAGATGTCAAAACTTTCTCTCCAAACGTCAGTTACTACGGTCTGTACTAACTTAAAGGTTCATAGAACGGTTCTTGTACGGTCTAATACGCCCTTATTCCGGCGGTATGACGGCCCAGAACGGTCAGGAACAGTCAGTGAGGGTCACTTAACCGCCACTGACTGTCATGAACCGACTCTGACCGTAGCTCCAGTGTGAGAGCACCTTTAGGTTTAAAGGGTAAGTCCACCCTAGACGTTTCACTGTTTCAATAAAAGGAAATAAGTTTGAACAGCATTTTAAAAAAGAATGAGGAAAATCGGTCAAAGAATAAGAAAATTACACTCATTTACATTTTCTTGTAAACTGCTCTCGGCTCTGCAAATTGCATATTGACAACACTGATGACATCATATGCGAGCTGGTCTCCATTCACTTTGTACATGAAATTTCACATTTTCTCAATTTTCTTGGCGATTGCACTTTTTCTTACCCCATAGTCAAAGTATTTTATGTAAAAAGCAATTATTCTGAACATACATTGATTATGAGGGTTAGAAAATGTGTAACTTCCAAGAAAATTGAGAAAATGTGAAATTTCATGTACAAAGTGAATGGAGACCTGCTCGCATATGATGTCATCAGTGTTGCCAATTTGCAGAGCCGAGAGTAGTTTACTAGAAAATGTAAATGAGTGTAATTTTCTTATTCTGTGACCGATTTCGCTCATTTCTTTTTAAAATGCTGTTCAAATTTATCTCCTTTTATTAGTGAAACAGTGAAACTTCTAGGGTAGACTTTCCCTTTAAAAGGAGATGATCGGAGAGAGAGCCTTGCTACGCGTACGTCTTCAACTGAGTTGTTATAGCCTCGCTGTTTGACCCTCTTTGACATCTCTTTCTTTGATTTTCTTGACGGCTCTCTCTTTTCCTTGCACCTTTTCTCTTTCTTTTCCCCATAAAACTCATGTAATAGGCCTTCTCGGCCTGTTATTTTCTACAGGTGGGCCCCATGTTTAATACAGTCGTAGCTTATATTTAGGTCCCTCTACTTGGAAACGTTCCCTTTCTTTGTATGTATGTTACATAATTACACATGTATAGATTTGTAAATGACGTTTAACATTGTCATTAAAAAAAATCCTATTAGAGTATTGAACTTTTATGTACTATGTATTAATGTTTGCTTGAAAGATGAATATAAACGAGGTGAACTGAACTGTAATGATTTCTTACAGGGTACATACCAAATCATCATGGCGCCACAGGCAGTTCGCATCCTTGGAATCCTGGCTCTGATTGGCTGCATGTTTAGAGGAGCATGCGCAGTGGACCGTGTCTACTACATCGCAGCTGTGGAAGAAGAGTGGGACTATGCACCCAGTGGAATAAATAATATCACGGGATCAGCCTTTCAGGCAAATACGTATGTAAAACGACACAAACTATACTCCTTGTTTGATTTGGATTTTGTTTTCTTTTGTAGGTTTTTTTTTTTTTTTTTTTTTTGCTTTTTCAAGGTGTATGAATACCACGACTCACCCCGGTTACTCTAGTTCATGAGCAAAAGTAGCGGTAAACCTTCTGTGCGTTATTTTCTATTTCTCGCAATTTGATGGAAAGGTGGGGGGGGGGGGAATTACTAAAAGTTCTGGGTTTAATGCAGTCAATCCCGGCCAAAGAGAGAGCCGATGGAACATTCGGGACCGTTAGCTGAATCATTATCCCTCGTCAAACCAGGCTGATAGCAATTCCACATGTTAACAGGTGTGTGTGATTCATAAGAGATGAGAGACGATGAAAGGCTAAATCTGTATAATTTGCCCTGTCATTCACGATGGATTTAATGTGACATTGTGGGATTAAAGGATTAGGTCAACTTTGGTGAATCCTCGTTGTAGCAAGTGGCAAGAGTTATTACGTATACCGTGCATGCAACACTGCATGCAACTTAAGCCCGCCGCACCTGTCTGCGATCCGATTTCGGAAGAAATTTGTTATATCAATTGATATGAACTTTCAAATATGTGAAATCTTAATGATCAAAGTTTCGAATATTTCCTATGAATATAAAACTCGAAATTCCGGGCTATCGCGAGCCTCCCTGTGGGAATAAAAGCGAACCCAAATCCTGATCGTAGTGACGTAATAGCAATCTTCATCGGTTACAATTTGAAGGTGATTTGGCTTTTACTCCGACCAAAAGCTTGCAGTCAACCAAAATTTCGATTTTAGAGAATTCCTATCAATATTCTTAACTTCAAATAAGACAATTTCACTTACTTAATCTTCATGTTTAATGCTAAATGCCATTTGTTTTCATTCGGGCTGCAGTCATGGCAGTCGGATAGTAAAGTGTGCGGCGGGCTTAAAAGGATGAGGGGCCCGTTGCATAAAAGTTACTATTAGGCCTATAGTAAGTTTTATGCAACGGGTTCCAGGTCAACTTTGGTTTAACCTCGCGAAAGGCAGTGCATAAAACAGTATACCATGTATTGTATACTGCAACTGCAAGTACATATGTTAGCCTTTAATCACGGCGGCCTGCTAGCTCTTAGCTCTTTCTTGCTCTTTACCTCTGCTGCCCTCAAAACGCATGGATTATGTCTGTAATCGCGAGACTACAGCGGGCATCTTCTGCCCGCTGTGTCGACTAGTCTTACAATCACAGACATATTCTTCGCGTTTCGAGGAGAGAAAGCGTGAAAGAGCAATGACAAGATCGAGCAGATGGCCGTGATTAAAGTCTAATATGGTACATGTATTTTCAATGCGGCTACCGCCTGCTGAATCTTACAGATTGACCCTAGAGTGTTAAGCCCTCTTCAATTTCCTTGTTATCACATGAGGAAGATAAACATTTTCCCCGATTTCTCTTTGGAGATGAAGTCAACAGTATGATAACAATAAATGTGATGTGGGAAATGTCTGTAAAAATTAGGGCAACCTTTATCTGGTTTGGTTTACATCAACGATTTTCCATATTTATACCAGTCCGGAAAAAGATTTTTTTCACAATCACACTTATTAGGAAGGTAGATATTGTATTCTGTTGATATTCATATACCTTATATCTCAGTACCATCTAATTACACCGACTTTATGTAGGAGTAATAGTAGTAGTAGTAGTAGTAGTAGTAGTAGTAGTAGTAGTAGTAGTAGTAGTAGTGATGATAATGATAATGATAATGATAAAAATAATAATAATAGTGATAATAGTGATAATAATGAGAATATAAGGATGAAAATGATCCTAATAATTAAGTATCAACAATTCACCCCTCCCCCTCCCCGGGAATCCTTATCTACACATTGTTGCTGCTCTTCCTGAGGACCCTGAAGTTATTATTACATCAGCAATCGCCAGGGACCCATTGACACCTGGGTGGAGAGTGGAAAATGTGGATTAATGCGTCTGGCAAAAAGACTTTAGTGACGGACTGGAATTGGAATCCTTGACCCTTGGCTTGGGAGTCAAGTGAATGAACCACTATACCTCAAAAAAGTATCAGAGTGCTTTAATGCATGGCAGACTTTTTTCTCTCTCTCTTTTTTTTTTCGTAATTCTAAAGTACCCCCTGCCCCTTTTCTTTGCAGTCCGGAAGCTGACAAGATGGTCCGCACAGCAACGCGCATTGGACGCATCTACAAGAAGGCCCTGTATCGCGAGTACACGGATGAAACCTTTACCGAGCGCTCACCGCGACCGGCCTGGCTAGGCATGATGGGACCGATCATCAAGGCAGAGGTCGGCGATAAGGTCATCGTCCACTTCCGGAACATGGCCTCACGGCCGTACTCTATCAACCCAGGTGGTTTGGGGTATACAAAATCTGGAGAAGGTTCGTGTCATGCCATGTTGCTTCGCCTAGTTCCTGCCTCCCGCAGTTACCTTTCAATTTGACGTCATAGACACGTGATAAAAAACGTCAGAGAAATGAATATGTATAAGCATGTACGTATTAATTCAAGGTATAAATTTCTTAGAGAACCCGCAGTGTCGACCGCTCGCGCAGCTCAATAGGTTGCGCGCCCGATCCCGAGTTAGAATCCCGTTCTCGCCGTGTGCATTTTTGCCATAATAATTGACAACAATGGCGTTTATTTCGTCAGAAATAGTTGAAATATCACAATTATTACTGATACATATTCATGTCTATGACGTCAAACTGGAATGCAACTGCGAGAGGCAGGAACTATCCTCTTCCGGCATATTTTCAAGTAGTATCAAAATACTTTCTCTCTTTTCCGATGTGTTTGTGTGTGGGGGGGGGGGGGGGGGATAACACAAAAACAGAAAACTGCGTTTACAAGAAAAGGTGACAACACATAAAATCAAATACGAAAAGGTATCTGCCTTATTCCTGCTATTATGAAACTCAGCATGCTCAGTGGGCTCTCAGAGCAAAGTCCTCGTGCTTGTAAACCTTCTAATCCTGCATGGTTTGATGTGATCCTTGTCTACCCTATTTCATATGGGTTGCACATAATATGAGAGAGATGAATCATTTTCACACGAGTGCATTGAACACATTTTTTCAATTTCCTTAATGCAAAGTTCTGTACCTTGATCTTTTTTACCTGCAGCTAATCCTTCGTGAATTAGGTCAAGTATGAATTTCCGCGAATCTCCTGAATAGACCTTTATGTATTTCAGTTTATGCATGCTTCTCTCCAAAACCTGTGGTTACGAACTACTCATAATTGCAAGATTCTTGCTTGTTAAGAGAAACTTTTGTTCAACAAGTATGAAAAAATAGTAAACAGGTTTATTACATGACCTGAACATGAACAGACTAAAGAGCTTTCGATCCTTGTATCTTTATCTATCATTTCTTTTGAAAATGGAATCAATTTTATATACACAGAATGGAAACTGTGGGTTCTGCAGTCTAGACATCATGCAAACACAATCCTCTATCCACGACCTTGGTTTTTCGGTTTTCTCTCTGCAAACAGTATTTAACAAAAGGTTTCAAATTGGAAAAGAAGAAGAAGCAGGGAACTTTTGAGACAATTAATTCACTTTTCAGGTCACCCGCTTAGTTTTGTTCATTAAGCGAGTATCAACTTTGGACCAAACCTAATCCCCGTACGAACACTTAACTTATAACCTTAAACCCGATCGCAATCCCTTACCATACCTTAGCCATGTTTACCTTGTATCTTTGCCGTAGCATTTGTCACTGAAGCAATTACGTCAGAGTACCGCTACCAAAAAAAAGACATGTAAATTTAGATCTGAAGTGTTTAACTCCCTGCCCATTTTAAGGAATGGAAATTTGATGTTTAATTTTGTTTTGGATTCCCTCTCTTCTTTTCATACTGTATGCTGGTGTTTGCCTGATTTTATGTACTTCGTTTTTAAATCACCCCTGGTTGCCCTTTTTTCGGTCTCCTTTGATTGTTCGGCCGTTCAGCATGTTCAGGGGCTGTACTTGTTTTCTCGGTGGCTGCTCGGGGGACTGACCTTTCGTCGTGTCCGGGTTCGGCGGTCAGGGCAGATATTGAAGTGGTTGTATGATGTTAAGTTGTACATATTTGAAGCTTGGTGTTTGTATTTTGTAATGTGTTTGTGAGCTGGAGGTTTTGAAGGAGGCTGTGAGTCGTATTTTGTTAGTGAGTTGGTATATCCTTATTCAGATGTTAATCATGTTAATAGAGTCTGCGCTGACTTGCCGGTACTTGGGCGGGATGGGAGGTTTTATGGTCTGGCTGTCTGCCTTGTGGGTGTCATGGGGAGGCTGGTGCTTTCTTTCCGGTCTCCCTTTTCTTGTTGCCTTTGTAGAGGTTTATGCTGCCCTTTTCATTTGTCCTTATTGTTTTTCCTGTCGTACTGCTTAGTTTATTTATTTTTAATCAGTTTTTTTTATTCTTGTATGATTATGTTTGAAACTTTTTAAAATATATTGATATTGTAACGAACAAAAAAAAAATGTTCAACAAAGCTTTCCATGAAGAAACTTTAGTGTTTGAAGGGAATGTTGGCTTTTCGGAGAGGTAAAAAAAAAAAAAGAAACACTTCCTCGTTCTTTTTGTGTCGGTTAGAAAAATTTTGTGATAGAAATGTTCTCTGAAGAGAATTGGATTCCGAATCCTCATATTCAAAGTAGAATGAAGTGATCTTTTAAGGTGGAGGTTTGTATGGTGGAACTGATAAGATGAGGTTTAGGGTTGACCATGTGGTATATCCTAAAAAAAGGACTGTTAAAGTTAGAGAGAGGGTAGAAAGAGTTGAGGGGGAGGAGAGATAGAGTAAGAGATAGCTTGGAGAGTGCAGGAGCGTATCTTAATTTCTTGAGAATGGATGAAGTCCTAAAAAGGACTGCAAACCAGATGGGAAGGCCATGAGGAGAGAAGGCTCGACGTTCCGGACAGCTTGACTGTCCGTCATCATTGCACTCCTGATGACGGACAGTCGTCAACCTGTCCGGAACTTTGAGCCTTCTCTCCTCATCGCCACCATTTGGTAAGTCCTGAAAAGGACCATTAAGTTAGAGAGATTAGAGAAAGTCGATGGGGGAGGAGAAGTAAAGAGGTGAGATACAATAAGAGAGAGTTGTGAGTATCTTTCTTGAGAATGGGTGAAGTTTTAAAAAGGACTGTAAACCAGCTGGGTAGGCGATGAGGAGAGAACGCTCTAACCAGATGGGATGGCCATGAGGAGAGAAGGCTCAACGTTCCGGACAGCGTGACTATCCTCCCCCCCCCCCCCCACAACTTTCTCTATTCTCTCTAACTTAATTAACAAATCTTTTGAGGACCTACCACATGGTGAACCGTAAACCTCATCTACGGTAGAGTGATGTTTCGGCCTAGTCTCACGTGCCACATTGTGTTCATTTTGCAGGCCTTTTTCTGCAGAGCTGAATCAACTTCTTGTCATTTTAATGCTTCCAAATCCTCAAATTAGACACAACATGTCTCATGTACTACTTACTCAACCTTTCTCAATTGCTTGAATACAATTTCTTTCACAATTTATTAGCATGACCATGCAGCTCGGCCTTTATATATATACTGTTTAATGTAACCTTTGTTCCTGAAAAAGGTGCTCTGTACAATGACGGCACTACAGGGAACAAGAAAGCAGATGACAACGTACAACCGAACACCACATTCATTTACCGCTGGACCACAGGAAAAGCAGGACCCAAGCAGGGGCAGGCGGAGAACTGCATCGGTTGGCAATACACCGCACATCGCTTCTCGGCTCAGGATCAGAACGCCGGGCTAATTGGTGTAGCAATCGTGTGCAGAAAAGGTGCAGATATAAATATATATATATATATTTTATTTTATTTTTTTTTTGGGGGGGGGGAGGGGGAAATCCATCGAAGCACCTGGATGATTTATAATCAAAATTATGTGTAAATTATGAGCTAAAAAGAACAGGTTAGTGAAAGAGTAAGGAAGAACTCGACTTTGACTTAAGTAAAATGATGCAGTTACACCGGGGGAGCCATACTGTCGGGAGCGAGTTGTGGTGCGTGGGGTCTTGGGGAGCCGTGCTTCCTGTACCAACAATTACGGTGGCTCTTTTATTGTTATTTTTTTCTACATCTTTCACTTTTATCTTATTTTATTTGATTTTATTTTTCTAATGTTTTTTATGTGTATATTTTCAAAGGGTTTTTGGTTTTTGCCCAGTTATTACCAATGTCTCGTTAATCATTACTAATCTCTTGTAAATATTTTAATTCTTACATGATTGAAAATCAGTAAAACATATAAATATTAAAAAGAATAATGATGAAATCCATCAAATAGAAATTGACACTTTTCGGATTCGCTTGCTCACAGGCACTTATCTGTTTATCTTATGGACAGATAGCTCAAAAATTTCAATTTCCTTCGAACCTGTAGAAAAAAGCATTTGATTACACCGAATACGAAAGCAGTTATCTTTGAAGAAATCAATCTCAAGTAGTTTCAGTAGCCATTTCATTCCAAACATGATTTCCGTAAAATACGATACAATTGAATTACAATATAGCATACTCCAGTATGTGTGTATAGATACTGCATGCATGGCCCCATAATTTCTCAGAAATCTGTGCAACCATGAAATCTGTAGATAAGACTCGTTCATTTGGTTTTTTATGCATTTTGCACGAACGAATGTTTCTCATGGGAACTATCAAGCTTGTCAGAGTCTTGCCTGACGCAGCAACAACTAGACATGCAAATCGAATAGAGAGAAGCCGTTGTACGTAGCAGCTGAATTTACATAATAATTGCCAACGAGGCCGGGGCTCTGCAAAGAAAATTCCGTCAGTCACATTGCAGCTACTTTATATTATCACGATAATTATGATTTTTTTCAGGCTTGTTTTAAGATAACCATGATAAAATAAGTGTGTTTTTTAGATCACGCTCAACGCTGACAGAACCCTCGTTGAATCGTGGAAATGCACTTTTTAATTGACCATAACACCCTATATAAAGAAAAGTACAAATGAATGAATGTCTAAAGCAAACCTGTTTCTATTTTGCAGGTTTTCTGGCCGGTACTAACAAGGATATTGTTCTTCTGTATGGATCGGTTGATGAAAACCAGAGCTGGTATATGGATGAAAACATTAGGACTTATGCACCAGGAGTCACCCCGGCGATCAAGGGTAAGGCTACTCGTGGTTGTTTTAGGACCAACAGGTGGTGAATACACAGGGTTCCATGAAATTTGCTCCGGCGACAATTATTGCTCCCACGGAAAATCTGCCAATAAGCCAATCATAAAACCTGACGCCAAACTTAACACTAACCTTAATCCTTATCCACACATTTTGAACCAAAACCCCTATCATAACCCAAACCCGAACCCTAACCCGGAGAAATTAGGACCCGAGCAATTGTCGCAGGAGCAAATGTCGTGTCACCGAATACACTAGTAAATCCAGTGGATTTAGAATATGATGCAACTTGACATTGTAAGTGATAGTGTCTTAATCTACCTGTGTGCCAAATTTAGTACTTTTATTCCAAGACAGGAGTAAATTGGGGCTGTTTTCGATTTTTTAATAGCCCCCATTTTATCAAATTGAGCCTCTGAATTTATAAAATATTCAGCCCTGAAGCATCAAAATTTTGATTACTGATGCTATATTACCTAAAATTCACTTTTCACATTTCATTCAGGCTGTGTTCAAAGAAAACAATGCCCTCAATGCGACAATTTTTTAAATGGCCCCCTCGGCCCCCAAGGGCAGAATCTGAGATGTCTCCACATCTAAATATTGTTATAATGTATTAATCTACCTTTGTGCCGAATCTTGAGCTTTTGAAATATAAACTGGGGGTTATTTTCGATTTTTTTAAAGTACCCCCTTTTATCAAATTGGGCCCCTGAATTATATTTTCAGAAATATTTATGCCATGAAACATCCGAATATGGATTACTGATGTCATATTACCTAAAATTAACTTTTTCACAATAGATTTTGGACTGTGTATAACGAAATGGTGCCCCTATGTGACCTTTTTAAAGATGGCCCCTACGTCCCCCATGGGCAGACTTTGAAATGTCCCCTTCTCTGAATTTGTTTATATTACATATATCTACATTTGTGCCAAATTTAGTTCCATTAACCCAAAATGCACATTGGTCGGCTATGCTGCCCCACTAGGAATGCCTCTTTTGAAGAGAAGTTGACCATTAAATGTTGCCTAAGTGTTTATAAATATGTTAAAGACCAATATACATTTTCGCAATCACAACTTCGTTTATTCCCAGAAACATTGCTCCCCAGGAATCTCTGCAGCGTAATGTGTAAATCATGCATCACATCCAGTATGTGACGTAACACCACTCTGAAACGGTAACATCACTCTGAAACATATAACTGCTAGCATTGCTAATAGGAATGCCTGAATCTTGGAGAAAGTGTGGTATAAAACTGTTTTATGCATCACATCACATCTTATAACATCACATCACATCACATCACATCACATCACATCACATCACATTATGTATCACATCTAGTACGTGACGTAACATCACTCTGAAACCGTAACACCACTCTGAAACCGCATACATTTATATGGAGACTGCTAACACTGCTAATAGGAATGTCTGAATCTTGGAGAAAAAGTGTGATATAAAACTATTTTATGCATCACATCACATCACATCACATCACATCACATTATGCATCACATCCAGTACATGACGTAACATCACTCTGAAACATACATTTACATGGAGACTGCTATACACTGCTAATAGGAATGTCTGAATCTGGGAGAGAGTGTGATATAAAATTCTTTTTTCTCTCAAGTTTATCTGTTTATGGCGCTCTTTGTCCTGTACATGTACAGGAGAACATAATAGGGTACACTACACTGAAAAAGGAGAAAACTCAGCTGTAGGTCTAAATATATATAGGATAATTATTCTTTCCTTCCGTTCCCTTATCACAGAGTCGAATGAATTCATAGGGAGTAATTTGCTGTACATGGTCAACGGATATTCCTACGGCAACCTTCCTGGTCTGGAGATCTGCCAAGGGGATCAGATAAGATGGTTTGTCTTCAACTTTGGGGCAGAGACATCTATCCATACCGTGTTCTTCAACGGAAATCCACTGGTGTGTTTTTAAACTGTATCATTCTCTCTTTTTAAAATCCTATTTCAATGCACTTGCCCGCCAGCAAAGTAATGAAACAACAGAGAATAGCAGTCTGGAGGTATTCAGACAACTGAATAGAAGTGCATCGAATGAATGATAATAATACATGTACATGTATATATTGTCATGATCGTGTAAGTTCATGAATCAGTTGCTTGGAATGTTGTCAATCCACTTGTTATTATCATTATTGTTTATACATAGACGATACATATTACTCCTTCCATGAGCTACAAATACCCTTTCTTTTCTTCTGTGCTTTGTAGGAACTTAATGGTCGAAGAGCAGACAATATTCCAGTGATCCCAGGACCCGTGAACGTAGCCACTATGGAAGCTATGAACCCTGGGGTGTGGCTCCTATCATCTCTTTCTACAACTGATGCAATAAGTAAGCGTCTCCTTCCAATATAACAAGCAATGGGAGATATGGGGGGGGGGTGGTTCTAAAAATGAATTAACTAATGAAATGATGATAGTGGTAGTAATAGTAATGATGATGATGATGATGATGATGATGATGATGATAATGATAATGATAATGATAATAATGGCATGAATGGGTGCTTGAATAATGCTCATGTCTGTCAGACTTATCTCTTCTGGCGCTCCACTGTTATTATCCCTGTTTTTAGCGTGGCTGCTATTACGGCGCTCTAGCATTTCAAGGAATTTCTTCTTACCAGGTACTATTTACTACACCTGGATCGAGAGTGGCAATTGTAGATTAACCCTAATATACCCGGGGGCCAAAATGCCCCCCCCCCCCCCATTGAATTTTTGACGGTACTCTGCAACGACTAGATGTATCGATCTGAGATTCAATAACTTTTTTCTCTGATCCTTCCGGCACGTTTTGATACCAAATTTATGTCGATCGAACCTACGGTGCCGGTGTCAGATTACGATTATGAACACAAGTCGTTTAAATTTCACTTTTTCTGTATATGACTGTGTTCAAACCTATGGGCAAAATCAGAAACTTTTCAAAATTATGTGAATACTGTCAGGAAAGAATAATTACTCTCTCTAAAATAGTGAGAAACATCAAACACACACTCTCACATACATCCGCACACACACCCACACCCACACCCACACAAAGACGCTTAAAAAACAAAGAAATACATAAGGAATTCGTAAAACAATATAATAGATAACCAGAAAAAAACTTATAACCCATCTTTGAGTAAAGGAGTCGATGTGAATGTTATGAAAAACATTTCTACCAAAAATCATTGTTCCAAAAGCTTTATTCAGTGAGATATAGCCAAAACTATGATTTCTGGCATAAATTAGCATAAATTAATTCATATGAAATAAAACAAAACAATTTGATAAAATCTAACCATATAGCCTTGTATATTACATCATTCTCTACCCTGATGCCAATTTTCGTGCCGATCCGGTGATCCACGGCCGAGATTATAGGGGGCCATAATGGCGCCCCCCCCCCCCCCCGGGGGGGGGGGGCGCCATAACTAAACTAGAAATAGCCCGGGTCTTTTAGAGTTAACGTCTTGCCAATAGACTTCAGTGCCACGGCGGGACTCAAACTGCAGACCATGTGATCTGCAGTCCGATAACGTATGCACTATAGACCACGACACCTCTATACACACTATAGAAATCAGGGTGCAATTCTGCACCCTTAGGGGTGTAGAATTGCACCCTAATTTCTTATTGTGTACCCCTCTGAAAGGTTCAAAACTGTTCGGTTACCAAACTTTCCAAAAGAGCAAAGGGTTCTCCAGAAAAAACTTCAGTACCGCTAGGTTAGTTAAAAATGCACTATTGCACTTTGATCTAATGTTTCATTTTGCACCATTAGCAGGCATATACTCAGGTCAATGGTGCAAGTTTTCACGGTGTTGTCACTCTAGATCTGTATTAACTTCGTGTAGGCTACGCATGATCGTTCGAAATTTCGCGTAAAAGGGGGTCTTTTTGTGAGCATGTCATTCACATTGTCACTCCCTTGCTTGTTTATGGTGGCCCTGAAGTACGCTCGACAAAAGGTCATGTGCGACGTGAATTTCGCATCCCAGGTCCTGAACTTTGCATCCCAAGTCGTGAAATTCAGGACCCGCGATGCGAAATTCATGACCCTTGGCGCAAACTTTGCATCCCAGTCCTGAATTTCGCTCCATGGGTTCACGACTTGGGATGCAAAGTTTGCGCCACGGGTCATGAATTTCATGACCTCGGATGCGAAGTTCAGGACCTGGGATGCGAAATTCACGTCGCACATGACCTGTTGTCGAGCGTACTTCAGGGCCACCATACTTGTTTAAGTTGGTCATAAAGAAACTATACGGAGGCATTTGCTCGCTTAACATTCACTCAAACACATACATACATGTAAATTCAAATTCAAATTCAAATTTTATTGATTTGTAATCCATACAAATTGGATTATTCTCAATTTTTTTTTCACAAACATCAACAAAAATTTTACAAAATATAACATAAAAAGAACAAAGTATAACATGAATAGCAAAGTATACCAGAATTTTCACAAAAACATAACAGAATATAACAAAATGTAACAGAATATGATAGATATATACTAGAATATGCCACAATATATTCGAGTAAAACAACTTTTAAGTATATAACAAAACAAAAAAACAAAACAAAACAAAAAGCAGCCAAATCCCGCATAAGTGGTATCCACTCTCTTTAAATTTTATGGACCAAGGTTAGAAAAAATTATTAAACAAAACCAGAACAAATTGTATTATTAACCGGATGGGCAGGGGAGGGGGGGGGGGGGTATTTTGAAAACTACTAGTACCTGAAAGGTTCTGTTCATATTGTTTATGAAGTACATAGCACTTGAGCACATCGTGCTATTATGTACATACGCTTTAAATACTCATTACATGGTTTAGCATTCATTTATAATTACTACTGCCCAGTCTCGTTTATTCCATGTGTCGTTTAGGTGGTGGCAGTGCTGTGTATAATGTACGATCGGACTGCAGCACGGCTAGCGGATCTACTGGCGGTACAACCAATGGGCGAGTGGTAGAACACTTTATCGCCATCCAAGAAGTTGCCTGGAACTACGCCCCATTCGCCAGGTATTACAGGCTTTTATTTAACAAGAACTACTAGTATTATGTATGTTATGTGCCTGATAGCCATTGTTGGAAATATTAACGTTACATTCTTCCAAATTACTTTGGTAGAATATGCTATGCAGTATAAAACATGCTAAGGTGACTGGAAGCTTCTGAATTTAGTTGATGAGTTTGTCCGATCGTACGTTTCTACGGACACCAACGTTCTTCCTTCGCTTCGATGTCATGCTAAAGTACAATGTAAAATGCATTGCCTACCTCCTTTTCTTTTACATTCTGGAGTAAGGTGACTTAAGTACTAAATAATGGAATTCAAGAGCCGTTATCATAGCGACTTTTTTTCCTCTCGCATCAAGTTCTGTAATGGCTTGAAACCTTAAAAATAACAAACAAAAACAAGTTGAGGCGTTACAAGAGGCGTTACACACTTGGCAAATATTACGCTCTTTGCTGACCTTAAAGATAGTCATTTCCATGTTATATTGAACATCCGGGCACATTCAAAACATTGTTCAGTGTCAATTGACAGCTTTTCAGCCAAGGAGATCTGCTCTATCAAAAAAATCCCATTTTATTTTGTTTAATACCAAATTTATTTCACTTATAAGTTTCCGTAATCAATAAGATATAGTTTACAAAGCAAGTACAAATTTTGAAATACTACTACCACTACTACTACTACTACTACTACTACTACTACTACTACTACTACTACTACTACTACTACCACTACTACCACTACTACCACTACTACTACCACTACTATTACCACTACTACTACCACTACTACTACTACTACTACTACTACTACTACTACTACTACTGCCACTACTACTACCACCACCACTACTACTACTACTACTACTACTACTACTACTACTACTACTACTACTACTACTACCACTACTACTACTACTACTACTACTACTACTACTACTACTACTACTACTACTACTACCACTACTGCTACCACTACTACTACCACTACTACCACTACTACTACCACTACTACCACTACTACTACTACTTCTACTACACTACTACACTTCTACCGCTACTACTACTACTACTACTACTACTACTACTACTACTACTACTACTACACTACTACCGCTACTACTACTACTACTACTACTACTACTACTACTACTACTACTACTACTACTACCACTACTACCACTACTACTACTACTACAACTACTACTACTACTACTACTACTACTACTACTACTACTACTACTGCTACTACTGCTACTACTGCTACTACTACTACTGCTATTACTACTACTACTACTACTACTACTACTACTACTACTACTACTACTACCACTACTACCACTACTACCACTACTACTACCACTACTATTACCACTACTACTACCACTACTACTACTACTACTACTACTACTACTGCTACTACTACTACTACCACTGCTACTACTGCTACTACTACTACTACTACTACTACTACTACTACTACTACTACTACTACTACTACTACCACTGCTACTACTGCTACTACTACTACTACTACTACTACTACTACTACTGCTACTACTACTACTTCTACTACTACCACTACTGCTGCTACTACTAACAATATTAATAATGATAATGATAATAGTCATCATTATCCTCATCTTCATTCCTTTTTTATTCGCAGTAAGTCACCGACTGGAAACGGACCCGTCTACCGCAAGGCCAAGTATGTTGGATACACAGATTCCACTTTCTCCAGGATGAATCGACGTGACGATGAACACCAGTACCTCGGTCTGATTGGACCTATCATCAGGGCGGAAGTAGGCGATACCATCCGGGTCATGCTCATGAATGGTGCCACCAGGGCGTACAACATCCATCCAAATAATGTCATGTACACCAAATCTAACGAGGGATATCCTTATCAGGATGGCATCCCAGGTATGAATAACAACAACAACAACAACAACAACAACAACAACAATAATGATAGTCATAATAATAATAATAATAATAATAATAATAATAATAGTAATAATAATAATAATAATAATAATAATAATAATAGTAATAATAATAATAATAATAATAGTAATAATAATAATAATTATGATGATGATGATAATAATGATAATAATGATAATAATGATAATGATAATAATAATAATGGAGGCTTCTTTTACAGCGTTCCGGTCTGTCTCGTCGTGATTCTCTTTTTATAATCATGTTAGTATAATAATAATAATAATAATGATACTGATAATGATGATCATCATATTAATCGTTACAATAATAATGGTGGCTCCGGTCCGTCACATCGTGACTTTCTTGTCATAATCATGTTTATATTTGCTGTATTGTAATTATTACAGTTCGTTACTATTTCAGTTGTAATGTGTTCTTGATGTATTCAAGACCTTCAGCTGTTTTTCAGCAAGGTCGTGAATACATCAAAAATACATTGCTGAAAAACAACTATCTGCTGATGGCAGGCATTTTAAACCGTGATTAAATAAACTCAAACCCAAGCTCTCCTGGCGCTCCAACATTATTACCCCGGTCATCTAGCTTAGCGACCAAACATGTGGAGATCTGGGTCCCCAGTACACATGGGTGGAGAGTGGCAAACGTGGAATGTGAAAAAAGTCTGGATAAAAGACGTTAGAGCCGGGCTGGGATTCGTACCCTAAACCCTCTGATTGAGAGTCATATTATCTGATCATTGTCACCTTTATATTATTTTACTCCGTGGGTGCTGCAGACGGTAGTGTATTCAGGGGCATTGTTATGTGAGGCTTGGCAAGCGTTAGAAGAGGATTTCCTAGAAATATAATACCAGGAAGAAAATTATGTCAGGTCTTCGAAATTGTTCACATTTCTCTTTAGACGTGACCACCAGTTTTAGTCCATGCCCGCCATCTGCACTTCAGACTGAACATGAATTTTCTAAAAAGGTTAAGAAAAATAGAATTTGAATTGATATTTTGAAAGTAATGAAATGGTACTATCATATCATCCATATCTTCAGCCAATCAGGCATCCGGGGATTCTGTTGCCCCTCAGTCATCATACACCTACAACTGGACTGTTCCATCTTCTTACGGCCCAACTGCAAACGACCCAGACTGTATCACTGGAATCTACTATTCCACGACTGGGGGTGATCGCGACCTTCACTCTGGTTTGGTGGGACCGCTGATCGTCTGTAAAGCAGGCAAACTGAGCGCCAATGGCACACAGGTCTGTATTCTTCTGCTGGGTTTGCCTCACTTTACATACAGCTATCTTAAAGACAGAATAATCATTGCAATACTGGCATGAAATCAATTTTATATCAAATACAACTTTATTCTCTTGTAGGTAACTACTGCCCATCCTCTCTGCCACCTTCAGTCTCTATGTTTCCTATAATACTGATACTCCTGATCTTTGAGTCTTTCTTTCTGACTCTATCGTGTATTTCACTTCTTTTCCTACCTCCTTCAATTACTTTTGTACTACTAATTCTCTCCTCTTTCTGTCTCCCTCCCTCCCTCCCCCACCCCAGCCCTCACCCCAGCCCTCACCCCACCCGTCCCTATCTCTCATGCTCTCTCCCTCTCTCCCTCTCCACCTCTCTCTCTCTCTCTCTCTCTCTCTGCAATGAAAAAAACCCGGAGATAATTTAGGGTTAAATTCCATATTCAAGATTCTTTATTGGTCCATGCATATTATTACACAGAAATTTTCTTTCCATTGGCTCTTTAACATAATACAATAACAATAAAGAAAACAAAAACAGTGAAAGGATATAAATGAGTAAATAGGAATGCAATTCATGTAAGTATAATATATATATCATAACATTAAAATCAAGTGTGTTTATCTAATTTGATGGATGATAGTACTTTATATGGACTTTATCCTCAATTCGATTTTTTAAACTTTACATATCCCCATGTTTCTTCATTGCCATGATTTTAGGCCGGTATAGACCAGGAAGTCGTTACTGTCATTCTGTCTATGAACGAGGAGAGAAGCTGGTACTGGAACATCAACCAAAATGTTCGCTACAACCCTGATTTTCCTGTCGACGAAATAAGAAGTAAGTACATGATGCCCAGGGGATAAATCCGAGAACCCCCCCCCCCCCCCACACACACACACTGCTATTAGTTTGTTTTTGTTTGTTTGCTTTTATTTCTGCGTTCAAATAATACAATATAAATCATATAAGTTTACATAAATATTACATAAATAACGGATCAAGAGCAGTATAATCATTTTAGAGGATATTTAACATGAATACAAAATACAGTAATTTTTTCATCAAACTTAATAAAAATTGCATGGAAGGCAGGAGACCGCCATCATGAGCGGTTAGGCTCGAATGGATGACGGCCTTAGTATCTGATATTTGCCCTTAAAGTTGAGGTGGTTGGACCCATTAACATGAGAACACGTCAGAAAGGAGGGGGGGGGGTAATCTGGTGTCATAGCCGATTTGTTCCGAAACGACTAGTCGATTCGTTCCCCGGAACAGCGTTGCCAGGTTCAAAATGCTGTATTATCGTACTAGAGATAAAAAAAAATTATCGTTTTTGGAGAAATTTATCGTACACACAGCTGACTCAACGGTACATACACTTTGCATACGATTAACGGCCCCTTAACTTTAGGAAAACTCATTTTGATTGGCTGCAAATTCAATGTAGGGGCCTTCAAGACGCGTAGACGGGTTAACTATTAGGTATGCAAAGTAAGCAATGCCATGTACTTTGTAGAGACTTTGAGTAGATTGAAATGACTATGACTATCGCCTCGACTGGACCGAGGCGGATCCAATCGGCGGGTGAACATTCAGGCGATTGGTTCCACAGAATCCAATCGCCTGCCCGGAACAAATCGTCTATGACACCGGCACATTTCTCACTTCATCTATCTCAGAACCCCCCCCCCCCCCCCCCCCCCCCGCCTCTTAGTCTTAGCTAGACAAACACCATGGACCACTTGCAAATTGATTATTTTAGTCTTCCGAATGAGCATAACACGCAAAATTATATTATCATCAGTACTGATCGGGCAGGCAGCGTTTCCTGTCTCCTGTTTTGACTTCTGTTTAATATGTTATTGGATCATTGGTGGCATATTCACAGGTCATAACGTGCATGGCAGCAGCTGAATTAACTGTGTTATTCTAAACGTGAATACAAAGTTCACTTCCGTGTCCGAAAAAAAGCCTTTAACTCTTTTAACATAAAGCAGCGCCTTTGCTTGTCTCTGACTTCATGCCTGTATACTACTTGCACGATACCCGTGTCTTTTCCCCGTCTATGAATGATATCTTGACAGTGGTTTATGTTTACTTACACATGCTTTTATCTTTAGGCATATTCCTATTGCCAAATATTTCATTTGCATTTTACAATTTCAGACAATTCAAGGAAGTAGAAGGCATCACGGTACACCATGTACACTTTCTTGGATATTGTGGTCCTAAAAGAGATGTACTCACTCTCGACATTTCAGTAAAGATATGTTCTTACCGTTCTCTCTGAGAAGACGCAGATAGAACATGCGTCGAGAGTGAGTAGGTCCTGTTTCAATAAAGAATACACGGTGTACCGTGAAGCCTTCTATATTTAAATACGTTCTACCACCATCAAAACCTCCAAAGGATATTCAAAAATACATTATTACCATTAAATATCACTTACTGACTCCATGACACAGCCATCAACGGTTTCGTGAGCGAGAACCTTCCAAGCCTTCGCCTGTGCTTGGATGACCGGGTCAGATGGCATGCCCCTTGTATCGGCAATGAGGAGACCTACATGGGCCTACACATCCCTTACCAGACGTTCGTCTACAACGGTCGACGGGCGAACACTCTACCAGTAGTTCCGGGTCAAACGGAAGAAGTGGATTTTACGGTTGGAAGTCCAGGTGAAAATAGAACTTGTGAAAGCTTCAGACATTTCAGCTGACCTTCCTTCTTTTATCTCTCTCTCTCTCCCTCCCTCTCTCTTTCTCCCTCTCTTTATCTTAATATTGCCTATTTTACCTTGACTTGAGAGAGTAAATTTAAAATACTAAATGGGAAATGAAATTAATTAATGTACATTTCTGCATGTAAACGAGGTTTAACGGCTGGTTGATTTTCTTAGACTTTCTTGAGATATTCGGTGTAATCAGGTAATGTAATGCAATGCAGAGAGATGCTAGTAGACAGACTGTCCGAGACATCTGCATTCCAAGAAACAGACATAGTCATTTTTGTGAAATTCTAGAAAAGATATCCTAAGTCTTATGACGAGACGGGGTCCGCCCACTTGACCGAAGGCCCGCGAGACCGATGAGACCAATGTTTTGGTCTCGTGTACCGTCTACCTCGTTAAACCTTCAGTAACTGTAAAGAACCCCCTTGAGAATGACGTTAATCTCTTGGTTTTTAGGTCTCGTATGCATTGACAATGTCAATGCACTGTGTTGGTTAATGCTTTGTCATGTGGTAGGCCTACTCTTTGGAAAGCGTAAGTTGTGCCACAAAATGAATTAAACCCTCAGGTGACCGTGATGTTTGATTCTGATTCCGTTGGTAGGTACCTGGATTATCAACGGTAACGTCTATAACTACGACCTTGAGGTGAACTACACGGTATCCGAGTGCTACAGGACCATGGACTCTCAGAAGGCTAGGAAGCAGGAGAGAACCATCTTCCTGGCGGTTGAGGAAGTCATCTGGGATTTCGCACCAACGGGATACGACTACATCAAAGAACAGAACCTGACCGATCCCACAAGGTATGATGTCGTTTAACAGGCCGCGTTGGGAAAATATTTCATTATCATTATGTCTCGGATAACCTAGATGAACTCCCTCTAGGATTTAGATAATATAATATCATTAAAGAAATCATGTTGTAATATTATACTGGAACTAAATTGACAGGGAGTGGGAAACAAACTGGTAAGTAGTTCGGGGCCTTTAGTCATGTTAGTTGACTACGTTTATCACTCATACTTTAAAGGGTTTTAATCATGTTAATGAGTTACTTGCATTTTTCCCCATCAGGTAGGAATCCCAACATTCCCACATGATAGATGTACCATAGGCATTGCACATACAGCATGGCTTCTGTGAACGAGTCCATTTATGTTCCGCCCGGATGTTCCGCAAGCGAAAAGGGGGAAACGTTTAAGGATATGCACGCCATATTAAAGTGAAACCATACTGCTGTTGAAAAGTTTCTCGCCATGTTATTCATGTTTTATTTCAGTGAAGGATATTACTTCGTGGAAGAAGGACCTACCTATATTGGTCGGAGGTACAAGAAGGTTCGTTTTGTTGAGTACACCGACGATACATTCGCCACTCCCAAGAAACGTAGTTACTGGGACGAGCATCTTGGTATCATGGGTCCTTTTATTCGTGCTGAGGTGGACGAGATTGTGAAGGTTGTCTTCAAGAACAACGCAACTAGGCAATATTCCCTCAATGCACATAACCTTCCGGGTCAGGTCACCGAGTACATGGGTCAAACCTTCAACGAACCTCTTCCGGTTCAGCCTGGTGAAACCGCCATTTACAAGTAAGAGTTATAATATAAAGAGAACTCTAGATATTAGGCGAAGGCATTTGTAAAGGAAAGGTTGACGTTTATCATATGCAATACATATGTATTTCTTATTTTGTACGACATTCAGATGATCCTATAGTTTTATTAATCGAAATATTTGAAAGCCTGCCTTGGCTATGAAAAGGTGTTAGTTTAGAAATCTCATCAGAATGTATGTTGATGAATAATCATGGACAGTATCGACAGTTGGCACAGACGAAATGTAACCAGGGAGAGTTTCATAAAGCTGTTCGTAAGTTACGAATGACTTTACGCACGACTGGTGATATTTTTCTTGTGCTACATGTAAATGATTGAGAATCTGATTAGCACCCAAGAACATGTCCAGTCGTGCGTAAAGTCGTGCATAACTTACGAACAGCCTTATGAAACACCCCCAGATCAGAAATTTGTTGTATTGTCATGTTAGATAAATTAGTAGTTTCTGTACCTCCGTCTGCTATTACCCACTTCATCATGGTCATCATACGCCTAATAAAACGAAACAACAACCAACTCTTGCAGATGGACTATGCTGGAAAGCGCAGGACCAACCGAGAGCCAACCAAACTGTGTGGTGTGGCCATACTACTCCAGCATCATCACAAAGAAAGACACCAACTCCGGATTGATCGCCCCCTTTATCGTTTGTCGCGACGGTACCCTAGACAACCAAGGACGAAGAACGGACGTCGACCACGATTTCGCTTTGCTGTACACGATCTTTGACGAGAACGACAACTGGTACCTGGACGATAATATCCGAATGTTCACCAGCCAACCAAATCAGGTTGATAAAGAGGCAGCAGACTTTGAGCACAGCAATGATGCTTTCAGTGAGTTCTGATTATCGACCATTGATTCTATTCATCAAGTGTTAGGAAGAAGAATAGCCCGAGATCATGTTCTCTGTACGTGAACTTTATGTCTGGAATGCGGTTTTCAAGTAGTTTGTCATTATCGTTAACCAGTGTGTTTTGTTGTTGTTGTTGTTGTTGTTGTTGTTGTTGGAATAAGGCAAACCAGTCAGTTATGACTGTTGTTGCTGAATACTGATTTTTTTTAAAAAAATACATTACATATATCTGCAAATGTTTTCCGTACATTTCTAGTCTCACATCGATGAAACCTGGATACAATCATGTAAATTGGCCAGCGATTGTGTTTTATTTTAAACCTGTATCATAGACGTTTTATTAACAAAGGCATATAAGTTTCCCTTCCCTGGTGTTTAAACAAATTTCTGACCACTACTGGTCACAACATCTTAACTTCTCTTTTGATATTTTCGACATGTTTAGCCATCAATGGATACATTTTCGGGTTTCCACTCAACATCAGCATGGCGGTTGGTGACGACATCGCCTGGTATATCATTGTCGTAGGGGGCGGTGCAGATGTTCACTCCATCAATTTTCACGGCCACACCGTGACGGAGAAGACGCAGGTGATCAAGAATCTTGAAAGCTTGGCCACTTTACCAGGTGAGCTTCTGCACTTCTGCGAACAGTCCCTAAACTTACTATAATTCATTGGCGTAGCTTTCGGGGTGAAGAGAGTGCATTATGAATGACAAAAAAGAAAGAGAAGGAAAGCATGCTATTAAAAGCAAACGTCGTCACAAGAAATTGAATATAAGAATGTGAAGGCCCCACAACCACCACCCTCCCCTCTTAATGACCCAATAAATCAGCATGTCTCTCTCCGTCTACAAAATGGCGCCGCCGTCTGATACCAGTGCCCACTCATAATATGCACCATCTCGCTCCCAATAACAAAGCTCCGAGTATCATTCTGCCGTTCATTTGTATAATTAAGCAGTATCCTGTCTGCTAACTATTCCCCAGTGCCTTCGGGAATCGGGGGAATCGGGTGAATCGTGTATTAGCCTGTAGGAATGAGAGCATTTAGTGGTCAAAGTATCTTGTGCTATTGCTTCGCAGGTGATTTCCTAACGGTCGAGATGGAAGCAACCCAGCAAGGAACTTGGCTCCTTCACGATGCAGTCAATAAACACTCTGAGTTTGGGACAGAGACCCGGTACACCGTGTACGCCAGGAAATCGGGTAAGAATACCACCCTCGACAAAAGCGAGTAGAGCATGATGTGATGGATTATAATTTTCAAGATAATCACAAAATATTTGCGTGTTCAGATTATTACAGAGTTAGGGCCTGGCCTACCATGATTCTTCCCCATAATGTGGTTCATACGTGGGCATGGTATTAATAATAATATGTCCCGTTCTTATGACGAAACAACTTTGAAAAGAAGCAGGACATTCTTTTAATTTCCCCCTCAATTTTTCCAGGCACTATCGGACCTTCTGAAACTTTCCTAGAAATGTTTCAATTGTCAGTATTACTACTTTAACAGCAATTTTGCGTCTTATAGTGATTCATGTGTGTGTTTGTTTTGTTTTGTTTGTTTGTTTGTTTTCTTTGTTTGTTTGTTTGTTTTTGCGAACATGCATTCATCGTAATGGGAAATTATATGCATTAACCAAGCTGGATTACATTTTGCTGCTTTTACTTAATTCTTGAATGATTCTCATATAATAGCTCGTCGAATCTCCTTTTGACCGTTCATTTTTCATTCACGTGCTAAGATTGCGCGATTTACAACATATATTTGTGTGTGAAGAAAAGTCACGACGTCGGCTACGTTACAACGAAAACGTGAGTTATTCTGGTTTCTATAAAAACCAACTATGTATTTAACTAAGTATTTATTTGGAGAGGCCTATATTATTTTGTCAATAACTTAAAAGACTAAAGTATGAGTGTTTTTTATGGGAAAACAACTTTTCGGACGTTTACATTAAATTTTCATTTCATTTACTTTCCTACAATGTCAGAATGAAAAAGAAAGATAGTGCATCTGTACAAAAAACTACTAGTACAGTTGAACTACATGAAACATATACAACAAAGGAACATAGCAATACTGCAAAATCAATAGTAACTCTAACGAAGCGTGATACGTTCTACATCACATTACGCAACATTGGCGAGACTCCCTTTGCCGCCGTCGGATGTTCTGAGTAAACGTAATGGCGCACGGTTCCAGCGTTAAAATCCGCAAATAAGACACTGCGCACATCTTGTTTTTATTCAGAACAACAGTCAGGGATCACGCTGAAGCAAAATCGCGTTTAATAGGTGCGGGGCTTTTTGAGCAATACTCCACACTTTTAAAAAATCATATCTTTTTAAAAATTTGGTTATTGAAATCTTGAACTAAAGGCTTAATTTCTTGATTACCGTTTCTTGTCGATTTCTAAAGGAATTCAGTTACCCTTGAATCACTTTCCTAAGTGTTTTGTTTTTTGTTTGTTTGTTTGTTTATTTGTTTTGCCTAGCACGCTCAGGCAATGAATATCAATATTGCAGCAAACTCCATAATAAATGTGTCTTCTCTATATTATGTTTTGTCAATGATGCAGATATCCCTTGTGGACCGGAGTGTGCATCATCGCCGGGAGATGCTAGAAGATTGGAGTCAACTTTCTGCTTCTTGCTGGTTGCTCTTATCCTCGGGTTGTTAATGCCTTAAGTGTTACGAACCAATAAAACCCTGTTTTAATCGGGGGAAAAAATCAAGCCCTAACATACAAAATCCAGAATTAAGCGGTTTTTACCATTTTTAAAATTTTTTAATATAACATGGGGGATATAAACAGGAGAAATTCTTACGTACAAAATAAGCTTTCTCGGAAGGGGGAAAGGAACATTTTAAAATAAAACATGGGTTTTTAGATTGTTAGACAGGATAAATTCTTACATGAAAAAGTTAGCTTTTTGCGGATAGGAGGAGATGACCTATCCCCAATCAATTTCTTATACGGTCCGTCCTACATATTTCCATAACCTGTCTTCACTCTCTTCTACTGATTTAAAGAAGGAATATTCAACGAAGTAAACTTTCGTTTAAAAGGTTGAAGATATGTAGTTTAAAACATAACGATATTTCATATCGATCATGTGCAGTTTATTTGCTCTATGCATTTAATGCTTGGCCCTTTTCGCGAAAAAAAAATCATGTTTCTTGTTGTGATTCGTTGTTTTCGGAAATTCATTTACTGGAAAACATTTGTAAAATTAGAATTTAAACACGCCTGTTTTAATAACATGTGTTATAGCTTACTGAGGTATAATTATTTAGTCAAGGGATAGTTATTGATGGATTATGATTCAAAATAAAAACTAGAAACCAGACAGGTAGTCCAGGAAAGATATTTTGCATTGGAGGAAGGGGCAGTCTATAAGTATAATTTTCTTATAATGGGCTTTGTTTTCATATTTTCCTTTTCATGTTTTCATTTATGTATTCATTTGTAGGTTACAATAATTTGTAACTTTAATAGATATAGTTAGTTCTTTTTAATTATTATTTCACTTTTTTGGATATAAAGCGCTTGGAAACATTAGTATTAAGCGCTCTAGAAATGTAATTTATTATTGTTATTATTTATGTATAATAAGTACATTATAAATGTACCTATTATTAGTATTATTATTATTATCATGATCATTATTTAAAATTTTACAATATGTTCTTCCATATTCTTCCATGTTCTTTACAGTTCAAAAGTTTTTCTGTTAGATATTTTGTAGCACGGTGTATAGTTTTGATACGCATATCTAGTTGCTTATTTTTCTGCAGTAATGATATTGGTATGATATTTTCGATCAATACATATCTTTCTAGATCACATTTTTAGCGTGAACTTTTGATGTGTTTGATCATAGTCCAATGTTTTAGAAATATTTTTACTTTAGCTGCTATTGCGTTTCGAATTTGAATAAACGAATTCACAATAGATCGTTATAATGTAATTATGATAAAATGCCATCCTAGTTTAGGCAATGATTGCGCAGTAATTCATGCGCAGAGTCACTCTAGTATAGTAATAGTAATGAAAAAAAAAATAGTAATAATGTTTACGTAGTCTTATCATGCTAATAATGTTTACAGCAACGCGTAAGCAGCAAGGAACTGTTAGAATTATAATCATGCTGTATAGCTACTTTGTGTAGAGCCCATACATTGCCTTCGGAAGCTGTCTTTATGATAGCCTATTAGAATGAGAGAATGCAGCAGAAAACTTGCTAATTATTGTCATAATACTAGAATTATCAATTTTCTTAGATTTTTTTAATGCACAGTCTAATCATGATAATTATTATCAAGGACTCAGGTTCCATGTAACAACAGGTGCTCCGTTTCTTTTAAATGTGGCCTTTCTCTAATCATGGTAATGTGACCGTACGGCTACTGACGGTCGCTTACCTTAAAAGACGGCCCAGGAAGTATACATGTATAATCATGATAATTATTGGATCAATCTATGCGTTTGTTCGTTTACTTTCCTAAGTGTTGATATCGTAGGATGATGAAATTGTTATATATAATTGCATGGGAATTTTGAAATTACATAACTGTTGAAATACAGAGGAAATGTTCTTTGGAAGGGTAAATTTATTTCTTTTTCTTTTTCAAGAACATGTTGGTATGTGGCGAGAAATAATGGTCAATGAATGATAACCTCTTCTGCATTGCATTCACTTTGTCGTAATGATAGAGGATAAAGCAAGGATAAAGTGTGGAAAGGAGGGGAACGGAGAGAGAGAGAGAGAGAGAAGGAAAGTATAAATAAAATGAGAAGAAAAAAGAACGAGTGGAGTGAGGGAAAGGAGAGTAGGAGACAGGGCCTGGGGAAAGTACGACGCAAACAGAAAGAGGGAGAAGAAGACGGAAATGATTGAGATCGGAGCACTCTAGAAATGGCTGGCGAAAGCCATTCTCCTGGTTAAAATTAGTTAAAGAGTGCAGTTGACCGAAATCCCCCCCACAACACACAACACACACCCACATACAAACATATGCGCGAGCACGCCCCCACTCACCCTATTAGTGTTTATTGGCTTTTTGATGAGCGGAAATGTACTTGTTTTTAGTTGTTGTTTTTTAACATTGTACAATAAATGAACTCATTTCAGGAGCAGGAGTTAGTCTGGAGGTAACGTATGCAGTCAGTTCTTTGTCTTTGCCTGCAAACTGATTCTAATCGGCCAAGGTTCATCTGCAAAACCCAACTACGTACACGTTTATAGAAATGGGCCTTGAAACGAGAGGGGCGGTTCATCTGTAGCTTTCTGACAAGTTTTATCGGGCATTTCTCTACTCCCAATGTTTTTGCAGATAACCAAAAGAACAAAAAAAAAAAAGGCCCGCCCTTTCCCACATGCATTCATCTTTTCAAATCACTGACGAGCAAGAAAAGTTTTCTCGGGCGGGTTTTATTTTCGTTTTTTACTAGTAAATTCCAAAGCTTACAACATACGGTAGACGTACCCTGTCTCTTCATCTTTGCTTGGGCTTGACAAACCCTCAATGTATTTTTTACGGAGTGGTTGTCATAAAATATCTAGAGGACATTACAGAATTAAGAGGGGTGGTTGTCAGGTCTGTGCTTTGCAATGTTTGGCTTTCGACTAAATCAAGCTGAAAATCAGTTACAAGCGCTGATCACTCACAAGGGGTGTCGATTTGTATTTGTGGTGGGGGTGAATGGTGCCGAATATGGTCATCAGTCATAGAGAGAGAAGAGAAGATACTGACATGACTGAGTGGCAGAGGAACGGCGCGCCGCGGCGTCACCGGAACAATATTCTTTAGATGGTGATCCCAAATTCACCTTTAGCAATGTCAACTCAAATCTAACACCATGCATGCAATTCATTATTTTTAAATGATGTCGCAGATATAGATCTTTATTACTATATCATGCAATGTCTAGGGGAAGATTTTTTTAGGTTGGAGGAGATGACGCTTTTTTCTACTAACGTTGACGCTTTTTATCAAACATATTTGTTGTAATTTCGGAAAGAGTGTGCCCAATGGATATAACTTTTTTAGTTTGCTTTTGGAAAGCTCTTTCATGGTTGTGTACCGTAATACTTTATATTCTGACTGCCATTCCCCTAAGAAAATTTGAAGGAAAATTTATTCCACAAGATGTGATGTTATTGTGATATCACGTGGGAACAAAATGAATGGAAGAGCTTCCATGTTTTCTCTTCCACAAGCACCCATTCTTTTTTTCAGAAATTCAATGCATGAAAAATCATGAAAATTGCTTATACTTCCTGCGTAGAAAAAAAAAAGTCATAACTATAACAAATCAAGCCGACTGTTTTGGCTTTTTTAAAATGTTACAAAAATAACCCCTCCAACATGTCCAATCAGGATTTTCGCCCAATGCGAAAGTGTTGTTTCAACGGCCATAACAATTCTTTTCCCTTCATTGCATTTCTGTTTATACATTGTTTTATTCTAGGTTTAAGTAGCTCGTCTATTGATGGACCAAGGGAAACTTCCATCTCTTTTGTCGGATTGTCTGTGGCTTCCATCGCATTAGCGTGTCTGGGAATATGTGTGAGTGTTTGCATCATTAAAGCTAGAAGGAGGACTGGGGAGAGGAGGTACAGAGAAGAAGTGAGTTCAGCAGGGCAGGTAGGACTCCAACCAGCTGCGGTGGAGAAAACACCACTTCTTGCAGGGGGAAGATATCAAAAGTGCACCCTGGACCTGTAGCGGCACAATCCTCTTACCCTTCCCCCCCCCCCTCCCCCCCCCTCCCCCCCCCCCCCCCCACCACCACCACCTTATGCAACCCCTTCAGCTCCATCTGTTTAAGTCAAGTAATCTTCACCGTCACTAAATAATCCCGCCCGCTCGTGGTCAAGAGGACAACTCATTTGAGGTTTAAAAAAAAAAAATTGAATATAATTCCTTTCGCAATTGTATTATAACAGGAACTGTTGTGTGGCCCTTTTTATGTCAATAATTCAAATGAATGAATTTACAGTCCCCCCCCCCCCCCCCCCCCCCGAAAACAGTATCATGCATGATTACAGTCGGGGCCGCCCTGTCGAAATAAAACGAAATTGATAAATCTAACAAGGAATGAAAGCCTCATTTGTGTCAACTTCAACAGCAGCTGGCGCTTTTCATTCTTCTTTGCATTTCATTGTTGATTCATTGTGTGTCGTTATTTTAGAATTGAAACATCTTGATTGTTCTAAACACAAGTGTATGCTTTATTATCTTTTCACGAGGTATGGGATCATATGGCTGTTCGATCCCGTTCCTGGCCATTTTATGCCCATATAGGCCTACTAGAAGTAATCTTCAGCTCATTTTTTATACCGCAGAAGTGGAATTGAATCTCCCTTTAAAAAAAAGCAAAAGGTTATTTGGTGATTGGTATAGCACACTTCAAGATCTGTGCTCATTGTAACTTTAGTGTATACCAGCGCTGGGCCGCGAGGTCAGTCCAAAATATTTTGGGAAAAAAATTCTTGAATTCAGCATTTACTGCTACATCAAACTGAACTGAATTCATTAAATATACTAAAATAACATCAACAGTAATGCGGATTATCATCAATGCAATGTGCTAAAAATGTTCGTACATTTGGGGTGGGGGTATTATATCAATCTTTCATTTACTACCACCATACATGTAAGTTGGATTTTGTAATGTAATGTAGGTAATGTAGTGATCAAGATAATTACCACACAATTCGTTTTCTATTTTCTTTTGTCGTGTTTTAGTGATTTTTTTCTCATTGAGATTTTGTAAGGTGGGCCTCAAAATATTTTCAAGAATGAAGGTGGGCCTCGGAAAATTTTAATAGCCAAAGTGGGCCTCTAGGTAAAAAAAGGTTGAGAAGCACTGGTGTATACGATAAGCAGGATAGGCATAATTATAGACACCTGCAAAAGGCGCAGTCCGTTGCTAAGGGCAAACAATTTCTTGACAGAATTAGATATATGATATGTTTAAACATAACATACCTAATTTTGTTAAAACATAACCATGGCGGCGCCAGGGAATTTTTATAGGGGGTTGGGCAAGATGGCCCATAGGTGAGATAACGCTTTAAATGAAAACGTAGGGGGGGGGGGGGAATAGGGTTAATATAACGGTAACATGACCCAACCCTTTCTTCTCCAATACTGTTCTTTCTTATACCTCCTCTTTTTCTTCTTTTTCTCCCCCCCCCCCTTTTTTTTTTCTTTTTGGTCACTTGAAAAATCATAGGGGGCGGTCGCCCCCTGCCCCCTGTAGCACCGTGAACATAAGATATCTAAAATTTTAAAAATGGACTATTAAGATATAATCTAAACGAATTTATCAGCATGTCTCTTTGCCCTACATCTATCTGCTTGTCTATCAATCTATCTATCTATCTATCTATCTATCTATCTATCTATCTATCTATCTATCTATCTATCTATCTGTGTTTGGAAGCATTGTATAACGTTTTGTGCGGATGTCGTTGTATAGTGACTCTCAATTATTTGATATAACTTGATTATAGGGTTAATGGTTCGAATCCCTGCCCAGCAAGACATTACTCCGTGTTTGTCATTCCCCACGACCTTCTATTATCTTCTATTTCCCGCTCCTTCATGAGTATCGTTTCGTTATCTATGCTCATTTACAATGTTACTCATCACATTTATATATGTCTACCTTATTCATCAATATGTTATTAATATATTCCAATTTTCTATTGTAATTATTTTAATTAGAATCTAAACATTATTACAGTATGACAAAATGCTTTCTTATGCTGTACTGCTGGTATCTTTTCCCTTGTCATCCTAGCTTAGCTTAAAATTTTTCTGAGTATTTATAATCTTTTACTTGGCAAATAATAAGAAGAAATACATGAAAAAGAAGAAGAAAGGAAAGAGAGAGAAAAACAAAATCGAAAAAGAAAAAGGAAACGGTATACACTGTAAAAGTACTAATATGATATAATATATACGAGGTACTATGTATTGATTATTATTATTTTATAGCATTGTGATTTCTGTCTATACTCTGTAAATTCCATATTTCTCTGTTATCTTTTTGATTTTTAATTTTGATTTTAGTGATGTGAAAACTGAGAACAATCTTTTATACTCTGTAACTTCATATCTCTATGTTATCCTTTTGATTTTTAATTGTAGTTTTTATTTTTTATGAAAATTGAGAACATTACAATGTGTGTGGATTTCAATCAATAAACTTTGAAACTTTAAACTTTAAACTTTAAACTTGAAACGTGAAATGCATATGGTTTGTCGAAAAACGAATGATTTATGCAAAGAATGAATTCATCTGCTTTCCAAGCTGCAAAACTGCAGGTCAAAAGGTGTATCATCATGGCTGAGTGTGAATATTTCACCAATGGTTTAGATGATTGTACTCCAAAAACTACTTTTCGAGTACTCAACAGATAGCTGAACAATAATGAAAACATCCTTCCTGTAGACTGCCCAGCAGAGTTAGCAGACAGATTCGCCAACTTCTTCACTGACAAAGGTTTGAAGACTCGGAATGAGCTTGACAGCAATGATCCCGATCCAATGATCGGGTGATGTTCGTTATTCCGAAGGTTCGTTATTCCAAAAGTTTGTAAGTCCGAAGGTTCGTTATTCCGAAACACGTAAATTGCGTATACCGAGATGTTTGTTAGTCCGAAAATGAAAAAGGGTTCGTTAATATGAAAATCTGTGGCGTTATTCCGAAGGTTCGTTAGTCCGAAATTAAAATAAGGTTCGTTATTCCGAAGGTTCGTTAATCCGAAAATGAAATAGGGTTCGTTATTCCGAAGGTTCGATACTCGAAAATGAAATAAGGTTCGTTAATCCGAAAATAACTAACGAGCTAACGAACCTCATTTCATTTTCGGAATAACGAACCTTCGGAATAACGAACTGTAACCCCAGTGAACACTGATCACATCTGGCAGTATTCGGGGGATAAGTAATCATTTCCTGGAGTTGGCTGCAGTATTTGAAAATGATGTGGAGATACAGAAAGAGGAACATTCTAGAAATGGCTGGTGACAGCCATTCTCCTGATTAAACTTACTCCTAGAGTGCAGTTGAATAACGACCAAAATGACCCCCCCCCCCTCCACACACACACACACACACACACACACACTCGCACCCCCGCTATCACGCCCCCATTCACACTAACTGTAAACAGGTAAAGTGTTTTTTGGTTCTTTGACTGTTTGATGGGCGGAAAAATACTTGTATTTGCGTGTGGTTTTTTTAAATTTATTTTTTTGTTTTTGTTTGTTTTTTCTTCTAAATAAACAATCTTTTGAAATTAGATGGACTTATTTCAGAAGCAGGAGCTAGTCTGGAGGTAAAATTCGCGGTCAACTCTTTGTCTTTTCCTAACCCGTTCCTAACCTGTCAGAGACCGATCCCGGATAGGTTCAAACCAGGGTCTGTGCTGCATACTACTCAAACCTATCTCGGACCGGTCCGGGGTAGGAAAGCGTTTACATCAACAGCAAACCTATCCGAGACCGGTCCGAGTCCTATCTCAGACCATATCAGGATGTGGTCCGAGAAAGGTTCGCTTTGAACAAGTTGAACCGATCTCGGGCAGGTTTGGAGCAACCATCCACCACGTGAGTTAGTCTCTTTGAAAAAGGTCGAGGTCTCTGACCCGATACGACAGAACAGACTCCACTGTATCCGTGGAGAGACGTTTATGCTTTACGGAGGTCCAACTTCCATGGCTGACTTGGCATGCTTCTCAGGCCTTCCTCACCCGATCCACAACATCCTCCTCTATATATGTTGCTGATCTTTGCTCTCAAGTAGTCTACATGGAGTGCATCAAACTCCGCCATTTGCTTTGTCCTCCCACAAGCACTCATTATTCAATTAATGCATTTACGGTATTATATGTAATTTCCTTCTATAGGGTCCTACATTCATGCATTCATCAGCTGAGTGCTCACAGAATAGGAACTAGCTCCTGTAAAAACCCAAACCATACATTTATCAGATCATTCATTTATCGTGCTATGAATACATTGTCGATTTGGCTGCGAAGAAGCAACTGTCAAACCAGGAAAAGAACTAATGGAGTGTAACATAAAGCCCAACCTACAATTAATTGTAAATATCAATCGTATCTCCATCCAAGATACAATTGTATCTCTTTATGTTACACCCCCCCCCCCCCCAGAACTTATACCTATCAGATCAATACCATAATCGAAGTAAGTATTTCGCTTTATTTTACTGAATTTATTCAAAAATTTGTATGTCGGAAAATTGCCAAGTTGTCATGGTTGTAGTGAAAGGTGCCCTGATACATCCTGCACAAGCATTTTTCCGCACTAAACATGCAATGATTATGAGGTCTACTCGAACAATGGAGGAAACCCTTGTTAGAAGAAGAATAGTGGAAAGGGGAAAAGGGCCCTTAAAGTAAAATAGGATTTCATAAAAATATGAGAAAGGACTAATCATCTGAGGTGAAAGGGAAACTTATCCAGGAATGAGGATGACATTATTCTTTTCTTGCTTTTCATAATGTTAGCAAGCACCACAAATTCGCCCCAAAATTGCCAGATTTTAATTTTCGGTCAAGTTGTGATTTTGAATGAGGTTATTCAAAGGTATGAAATGACGTTTCTCACCAGAATTGTACGTTCCTAACCCACTTAAAGAAAGAAAATAATATCGTACAGAAATATGAGAAACGGGAGTTTAACGTTTGTACTAGATTAAACCGCTCTATAACTCGTGGATGAAGCGCACCTCACAACTATCAATGCAACAGCTTGCTCGTTTAAAGGAGATCAAGAATAAAAGTGTCCAAGATAATTGTAAAAGAGAATTAGCACACAAACACGCACATACACACAAAAAAACCCAGATAAAACAAACATGGGTCTGCAAACAAACAAAAATGAAAAATACGACCAGATTGTTCGGTGCTTTCAAAAATTTCCAAATTAAGTAGATGAGAGCACCGGCTTTAATATTCGTTTCCGGGGGGGGGGGGGGAGATCGAAATCGAAATTGTTTGCCAAAAGTTCAGGCGCGGACTCAATTACGAGCACAAACACACCCTCACCCACCCCCGCAGACACCCACACATACTCTCCCATCCTTTCTCTGGTTCTAATAGCATTTCAAATATTTTTTTTTGACAAAACCGTTTGACAATTATCATTGTTTGACAAGTGGGGAGTAATTTGTACACGCCTATCTCTCACCACACTCTCCCTCTAAAAAGAGGGGGATGTATAATACTCTGCCCTCCCCCTCCCTGATTTACGCCAATGGATGAAAGTATGCTCCTTTTTAGAAAATGCAAACCATGCTGACTTGAAACACCTTTCGAAAGCTCAAAATGAAAATGACATCAGGCGACTATTGGGTGATATGTGGTACAACCATGTTTTTCGGCACCTGTGTACATTAACTTGCATAGTCATTTCATTCCCATTTTTGCAATTACTTTCCACGCTCCAGTTTCATTATGAGGAAAATAAACATAGTGATTATCAAACTCATTTTCAGTGCTAACTAGACACAAACACACACGTGCACCCACATATACACACAAAATTATATATAAAATTGTTGTACTCTAACCACATTCTGCTTACCACGGCAAATGCAATAGATTCAAGAGAAGCAATCCCTTTCCAAAATAAGTTCCCTGATCGAAATGGGGAATTCCCTTTTAGACTCCCAGGATATTCATTTTAACGTGCTTATCTTATAATTTGCAAGTCAGTTTTGGTTTTTGTTGTTGTTGTTGTTTTTTTAACCATGTAAAACTGTTGGTCGGCATTACACGTAATACCAAACGATTTTTTTTAAAATGAAAGACGAAGAAAGGGGAAATAATTATGATAAAGAGTTTTACCATTCAACACTGTGGTAAAATTGGGCATAGAAAAGAGAAAAAATGGCGGAGGGGTCTATTGGAAAGCTCGGATTGTATTTTGCTGAAATTAACAATGGAAATGCACATGTGGCCAGGCAGTGGCTTACCGTGGGCGAACATGGCTCAAAGCAGGGGGGGGGGGGGGGGGAACTGAACGGAAAAGTGTGTGTTGCATGTGTATGTGCATTGTTTATTTGTTTTTTGCAAGCCTATTGGGGGCACGTGTCTCCCCCCCCCCCCCCCCCCGTAGTTACGCCACTGTGGCCAGGAATGACATGTGCTGCCAAAAATAATCGACGGTCAAAAATAAACTCAATTTCAAGTTTTAACCCTGTCTGAATGCATTTGCTCTCACTATGACCTATTGACTACAGTCATAGAATATGCATAAGAATATGCATTCATATGATTGATGTTTTTTTAATGTTTATAATCACTTTGTTTATAATTCTCTTGGAAATGCCGAATAAAAAATAATAAATTTCAAATTCATTTCTTTTCCAGCACTAGGTAGTAAAAAGCATACAAAATGTACAAAATACAATGACATGTGACATGTATCACAAATCACAAATAAATAAATAAGTGAATAAATGAATGAATGAATAGGTAAAAAACGACAACTTGGCGATGTGTATAGTAGGTCAATAAAACGTCATCCTCAAAGTGATATCTAATTTCTATTTTCATTTTGGACCCCCAGCTTCTACAATAGAAGTGTCGATAATATTTTCCATCCTTCAGACGATTTTTCCAGTTTTTAATCTGGTTGTAGGACAGTACCCCTATGATGACATATCAGGTAAGTATTCCATTAATCATGTTAATCGTATTCCAAATGTTTATGGCGTGGTCCACAAAAGTATGGCAAAGAGCGAGCTACATAACTAGATTAATAGGATAAGGCTTGCAATAATTATAATGATGACGACGACGACGACGATGATGAAAACAGCGATGATGATTATGACGATGATGATGATGATAACTTTTCTTTTTTATTAGGTCAAGATGATGTGCCCTCGAGCTACGTGTCTCGTTTTAGAATAAACCATATGACTTCCATTCTGTAATGTTAAAGATGATCATGACAGTAATAAAAAAGTAACAATAACAATCTACTAATGATGACGAAATGATAGTAGTAGTAGTAGTAGTAGTAATAATAATAATAATAATAATAATAATAATAATAATAAATGTAACAATACTGTGCATACTACTACTGCTACTACTACAACTATTTTTTGTGTTTGTAGTTCATGTAAGAATTTTTTTTTAATGTCCATTTAAATCTGTTGTGTTACCTTTTAATATGTCTTGTCAACTGGTCGCCATTCACATTCAATAGAGACCCTTTTTCAATACATTTTTAGTACATGGATAAACCGTGCATGAGCAGAAATCTGTCTTTAAAAGTGAGAGGACATTTTCTAACTACAATTTAAAAAGGAAGGCAATTAAAAAAAATATCCAGGGTTTTTTTCGGGTGTATCTTTTACAAAAAGTTACATGATTTGTGCCCAAAGAGCAGTGCTGTTATGAATGCGGAAGTGTTATTTGAACGACAATGATATTTCTTTTTCCTTCATTCATTTTTACTTCTAAATAATTCATTTTAGGTTTAAGTACAGCGGGTATTATTGGAATCGCTGGGGTCTGCTTCGTATTAGCTGTTCTTGGGATATGTTTGAGATTTTGCATCATTCAAGCTAGAAGGGAGTTGGCGGAGGAGAGGTTCAGAGAGGCAGTGAGTTAAGCAGTGCGGGCCGGAATCCAACAGGCTGCTGCCGAGAAAACGCCAATTCTTGCAGGGGGAAATGCTAGGAGTGCTCCTTCGGGACGATACCTGGGAACTTTTTTTTTACACGATCACAATATGTGAAATATCAAAATGTACTCTCAGACTTAGGAGAAGTTCGCCGTCCAAATAGCAGTTTTACTGCTACTCTGCCCTACTTTCACAAAAGGAAGTAAGTGACGTATAAGCCAAATTTGAGTTATTGATATTTTAATATTCTACCTATGTAGTGTGCTCTTCTTCGAGGCCAAATTTTAAGCATGAACACTCATCCTGCTAAGAGATATGTTAGGCAATACATCATGGTACTGCATTGAAATCAGTGTAAATGGCTTTTTAGGTTTTATTTCCACATTATCTGCGTTATAACAGTCTTTATACCAAGTCAAAACATGTACAAAGTATTACAACGAATGGGTACAAGTATGCGGTGAAATAACAAATTTTGTCAGTAGATAATAAAATGTACGAAGGGAGATGAATAATTAACAGAAATATGGAGGAAACCTTGGGAGCAAATTGCTTTGGATAAGGTTCCCTTTTAATATTCTATATGTTAGATACCAATGTTTAAATCAACACACGTGACAAACAAGAAAACGAAAGTAAAACAGTACAATAGACTGATAGAAGAAAAACAAAGGAAGCGAGACTAGACACTTGGACAAAGGAAGGGAAATGAAGTAAGGGAAAGAAAGACCAAAAAGGGGGAAACGGGGAAAAAAAATTAAACGATCTGATACGAATCCTAAAATGTGCTAATGATTCCGTGACACCCATTCTTTTCAAAAGAGGAAATAAAAGCTATAATATGATGCACTTCACTTTGGGAGTGAATATTCTAGGTGCACACAAAGGGAACTCTCCATGTTTGAAATATCTGTGGATATTTGAGATCATTTGGAACATGAGCTAACTCCGAAATGGCTTATTCAAACCAGACATAAAAAAAGATATAGTATCTCCTGACCGTTGATATTCAGTCGCAAGTCTCCGATATTGCATTTAATGAATATTGCATTTCTCTCTGTAAACATATGCGTATTGGTGAGGCTGATCAATACCATGAACAATGGCGTAAAGAGCAAAAAAAAAAAAAAAAAAAAAAAAAAAAAAATATATATATATAAATAAGGTGGGGATGGCTGTGCTACAAAAACAAGAGAAATTAAGAGGTGTCCAGCTGCTGACAACGCAAACACTGAAAAAAACTGCCCCCCCCCCAAAAAAAAAAAAAAAGAAATCCTCAAGGAAAAAGAAGAATAACAAGGCTCCAATCGGCTAGATATTCAACAAGATTCGATACAATGACAATGCTAAAGAGAAACAAACAATAACTGGAAAGAAACCTTGTTTGTGAAAATATGGAGGTGGCTGCCCCCTCCCCCCTCCCCAACCCCACCAGTACGAATACCGAAAAGTGACGCTGTTTTGATAAGCCAAGGCAAATCAAGTGCCTGTCCTATTTTATGAAGTCTTGAGAAGTAACATTGGAAGGCAAGCATAACAACGAGATTTGATCAGTATTTATTTTATTCATACCATAATAAAGTATCATGATGAGGAGGAAATACCAAGTTTATTACACAAGTGATCGTGAAAGGATTATAAATGTACACGTAGCAAGTTTGAGAATGGTACATGACTCAGTAAAATCGGGTTTGGTTTCTTCAGAGCTGGTGGTTCTGCAGTAGGTGTCAGTGCATCTAGGAACGGTACTATCAGCTGACTATATACATGATATACGGTACGTGGAAAAGTGGAAAGTGAAAAAGTATTTAAGACGGTTATGTTCACGATAGTGTTAATCATAAACTGTTAGAAACAAAGGACTTAAATGTATACATTGTGTGTGTATATTGAACCAAGTATATTTTGTTGCTAATCATACAATTGCAATGTGTTGGCTCAGTAGGTAGAGCGTCCGCCTCACAATCGGGAGGTCGTGGGTTCGAACCCCGGCCGCGTCATACCAAAAGACGTTAAAAGATGGGAGTTGCTGGTACCTTCTTCGGCGTTCAAGAATTTAAAGGGATAGAGCAACGTCGATCTGGAGCTGCTCAGTGGCTGCCGGGCCCACGATCAATTGGGCAAAAAGAATTTCCATTTTCACACAATAAAATAAATTTGGAGAATAACATTTGATATCGGTTGTGAGACATGATTTGCTAAGTAAGCTTTATATCTGTTGTTGTTGTTGTTTTTTGGTTTTGTTTGGGTTTTGTTGTTGTCGTTGTTGTCGTTTGGTTTATGTTTTTCTTGTGTGTTTTTTTTTAACTCTGGACCTACTTGTCGCGAACTTTGTGTGATTTATTCCTGGTCATGGGATCCGTGTAATTCATTTTACAATGTTTTATGAATAAAATTGCGGCAAATAAATGGACGGTTCCTCGTCGTCGGGCATGCGATGTCTTGTCGGGGAAGCGATATCCTACATTATTGATTATGTACGAGCGTGTTAATTAGGCTATGTAGTAAAGTGATTTAGATACGTTTGAGAAATCATAAAAAAGACCATACTTAATTATTGAAACAGATGTCTCATACCCGGCCAAATGTATCCAGATTAGTACCGGGTACGATGTTGCCGGATAAAGGAGGTCTAACTGTATTATGCTGACGTCGCCCTGGGTTTGTATGTGTGTGTGTGGGTAGTCTAGATTCTGGCCGGTTCTTCTGTCTTCTTACTACATCTGGTTGCAAGCCGCACACCGCCGAAGGTTATCAAACGATCACGAGACGTGCTCCAAACGTCAGGCGGAAGAACTATTACGAGGGTCAGCAATTCGGGAATAGTGCGCTCTTCGGCTTGCAGCGAGTCGGGGAGATTGCGCAATAGTGGAGAGACGATAAAATATAAATAGTCCAGAATCTGGACTGGTTTGTGGGGTGGGGGGGGGATGTTTAAAATGGGAGGAAATAACTTTTGTACAGCAATATTGGCAAATCTCGTGGAATTTACACCTTAAATCATAAAGCATGCACCTTAACCTGGAAAAACTAACGACCCCCCCCCCGCCCCCAATCAATATTATCATCAATATCGTGAGAAGACCTATCTTGAATAGATGAGGACTTTAAATTGGAGAGGAGCATTTCTAGGTTAGGGGCACTTTGGAGTTACTCGTTATTCGAAAAAGAAGTGGACAACCCTTTCACTTATTTTTTCCTTTTCCCTGATAAAAACAAGGAAGTCGATTTCTACTTCCAAAATGTTTATCAAAGCCATGAAAGCAGCATGCTGCGTAGGAGAAAAGCAAATATATTTTTGTTATACTTGTACCATGCGTGTTTTCGAAGAGGGAAGAAATAACTTGAAAAGCAATCCCATGGAAATAAAAAGAAGATTATGCATACTCTGTATCTGTGCCCTAGGCTACGTTTTCCACATCGCGGCATGCTTCTTGTTGGGAGTCCGTGGTCGCCAGGGCCGTTGACATCGCCATCCACAGTATGTTTGTCCGTACAAAATGCAGGGTATGAGAATAGCGTCCGTCAATGTCTTTTCAACCCCCCCCCCCCCCAAAAAAAAAAACCCACAAAAAACAAAAATGGTCATCCAGGTTGCTAAATTTCTCTCTCTCCCTCTCTCTCTCCCTCCCCTCTCCCCCCCCCCCCTCTCTCTCTCTCTCTCTCTCTCTCCTCTCTCTCTCTCTCTCTCTCTCTCTCTCTCTCTCTCACCCCTCTCTCTTTCTCTCTCATCGCTTTTTTCTTTTCGAATCGCACGTATGCTTTTTATGGTATTCCCACTCTATAATATTTAGACACAGGATTTTTTTCTTTGAACAATGTCATTAAAAAACCAAAATGCTTTAAAGGGTTCTCTTTTATTATGTTTGTTGTTTTGTTTTGGTGTTGTTTCTCTTTATTTTTTTCGGGGGGGGGAGGGGGTTAAGTTGATATGCCATAATGTCAGACTAAATGACATTTACATAAATGAACGAGAAAGTGGAAATAATTAAAAATAATAAAGAGCTGTAATATTTTATTTTGGGTAGATTTATTAATCGCAAAGAAAAATGGGTGGACGAAGGAACTACATGCACACTGCATGAGCAAGGAGTTCAAGGAGTATATTACAAATATCATGTTAATGTCAGAAATAAGTAGCTACTTAGTGATATGTGAACAAAAGGAATAATTACGTGATCCTCGGAAAGACGTTATTTTTCTTTTTGAACCCCCAGCTTACACAATGGAAATGCCGCGAACATATGGCATCCTTCTGACTGTCACCATAACGACGATCTTTCCAGTTCTGGTTGTAGCTCAGTACTACCCCTATGATGATGGTTCAGATTCAGGCAAGTTTCATTATAATCGTACGTCAATAACGGCCTGATTCACGAAGATAGGGCGAGGAACATGATACGATAAGGATTCAATAATGATGACGATGATGTTGTTGTTGATGTTGAAAGAGATTATTTAAAGCCAAGATGGTAAATCCTTGGGTTTAATGTTGTTTTTTTTCAGTAAACCATTATGACATCCATTCGGCCATGCTGACGATAATGATGAATCCCCACCCCCCCCCCAAAAAAAAGAGATAATCTCATAATCAAGATAATACTAACACTACTACTACTATTACTACTACTACTACTACTACTACTACTACTACTACTACTACTACTACTACTACTACTACTACTACTACTACTACTACTTCTACTACTACTACTAATATTACTACTACTGCTACTGCTATTACTATTACTACCCCTTCTACAATTACTCCTATTAATAATAACGATGGTAATAATGATAATGATGATAATGATGATGATGAGGATGATGATGATGATGATGATGATGATGATAATAATAATGACAATAATAATACTGAAAATAGTTATAGTAATCTACTACTATACTGCTACTGCACAAAAACAAGTTTGTTTTGTATTCATTTCGTGTCTGGCTGAGAGTAAGAATAATGATGATAAAAATGATGATAATATCAAACCTAGAAATATTTTCAATATTATTGTTGTGATTATTGTTATTATTATTATTAATGGGTCCATAACGCACACAGATACAGGATGAATTTTCTTCTTCTTCTTCTTTTTCTTCTTCTTCTTCTTCTTCTTCTTTCTTCTTTTTTCTTCTTTCTTTTTTTCTTCTTCCATTCTCTTACTTTTCTTTCTTTACCTGAAAACTGTTCGTAGAAATTTTGTCTTGAAAAGTGATGTCCCTTCATTTGATTTCTATTTTTCATATCATAGATTTAAGTGCAGGGGCTGTCATCGGGGTCTTTGCTGCCTTCTTCGCAGTCATTTGTTTTATTTTGTGTCTGCGTCGAGTTATCATTCAAGCTCGAAGGGAGGAGGCGGAGAGGATGGTAAGAGAAGCAGTGAGTTCTGGAGTGCAGGTAGGGATCCGAAGAGCTGCGGCGGAGAGAACGCCACTTCTTGCAGGGGAAATCGTTAAGAGTGCACCTGCAGGACAATACCCGGGAGCTTCGGCCACCGGCACCTCTTCTACCCAAGGGGCTGGACCTGTACAGGCACAGTTCTCATCTCATCCACCACCATATTATGCAACTCCATCAGCCTCGTCTGTTCTAGTCAAGTAATCTGCATCATCACCGGAGGAGTCCACTCCGATTCCACCGAGACCACCTTATTCTTTTTTCTTTTGAATGAAAATGAATACTCAATATTTTTCCCTGCTCACAGTCATGATGATCGTTTAGATCACAATTATTCTCTATTTTCTCCCCTAACACGTCAACAATAGCTGGCGCCCTTTTTTCATACCGCTTGTAACCGGGAGCATAAGGTAAGCACTATATAGGTACCAATCCTGCAGACGCAAGCTGAAACCCTAATCCTAATCCTAACCCTAATCCTAACCCTAACCCTTACCCTAACCCTAACCCTAACCCTAACCCTAACCCTAACCCTAACCCTAACCCTAACCCTAATCCTAACCTTAATCCTAATCCTAATCCTAATCCTAATCCTATGAATATTTAAGAATATTTATGAGCTTGCGTCTGCAGTATTGGTACCTATTTAGTGCTTACCGGAGCATAATTACAAAACTGAAAACAAAACAAAACAAAACAAAACAAACCCCGAATCTGGGTAAAAGGAAGAAATCTATAAACATAATTCAACAGCATTTCCAAAGTTCTGTGTTTCATTGAGCTGGAGGTGCATCCTCAACTTTTCATTTTTATTCAACTGATAACAAAAAGCAGAATGAGGTTTTCCAGAATCGTCCAATAATGTTCCTACAAATAGTCTGGAAATAAAGTGGAGTTCCATTCATACCATGATTACGTTGTCTGGACCGCTGGAAGAGCAGCTGGTAAAAGCTGAAGTGGCTACCCTGGGCAAACAATAAACGTTGTGAATATACATGGTCTCGGAGCAATAATTGAGAAAATTCCATTATTGTAGTAAATAAGAAGTACTGTGGGGTAAGAGAATTCGGATTCACCAAAAAATATATTTGTGGCAAAAATAGTCAATTCTGACTAATTTCCAAACAAAAACAAATAACAACAACAACAAACCACAATAAATGCATTTAGAATATATCTACATATCTTTAACAGGGGGTTCGTATGCTTTTCTCTGTTTATCTGTCTGTCTGTCTCTCTCTCTCTATCTTTCTGTTATTGTAATGATTATGTAATGTTTCGTATTAGATTATTAAAAGTGTTTTGTTTTTGTTTTTGTTCATTTTTGGTTAGGGTTTTTTGGTAACGTTACGTCAAATCGTGCCAATATTGATACGTAAACTTTCGTTTAAATAAATAAAGGTCTTTATGAGACCCGTCTTCTATTTTTTGCTCTTTTATGAATTGGAAATGGTTTGGTATGAAACGAATGTGATATAAAGGACAAATTCAGTGGCTTTACTGGGTACAGAAAATGCACATAGCTTGCTTTAAACAAGTCTGAGTATGAACAACATAATAAAAAAGTGTTTTGTTACACTTTTCTAACTGTTGATATCGTAGGGTGAACAAGGGGATCTCATATTTTGTTGGCTATTTTCAAAACTAATGAAAATGTCCAAATTGTTGCTGAAAAGTTTAGACGTGTTTCAGATATATGATAATTCGGTGGCGACTAATGCTTCGATCCAATTTCTTACACACTAACGGAATACGGAATATTGAAATTTTAGACTAACCCCAGGCCTAACCTAATTGCAACCATGATCCTATCCGTGTAAAGTGTGTGTGAGTGTGGGTGCGTGTGTGGGCGTGTGTGTGTGTGAGTGGGTGCGTGTGGGTGAGGGTGGGTGTGTGTGTGCGCGCACCCGCTCACACTCACACACACACCCTCACACACACATCCACATACCCCACCCACACACTTACTAGTATTGTGTTATAGAAATAGGTCTTGAAACGCGAGGGGGGGGGGGGGGGCTCTCATCTGTAATTTTCTGACAAGCAAATAAAAAGGTCAATGCTTTATCGGGTGTCTTCTCTACTCCCGAATTTGTCGATAAGTAAGAGGGAAAAAATTTTATTCGCTTTTCCGCAATACATGCATCTTTTTAATTCGTTTATGAGAAAAAAAATTCTCGGGCGCCTTTTGTTTACATCTTTTATTTACTACTAAATTCCAAAGCTTCCATCCATGCTTGACGGAATCTCATTAATATGTTGTCGGATAATATAATATATTTGCATTTGCAATGCACAATTCCAACAACATTATGTTGTCGGTTTTGTGCTTTGCAAATGTTTACAATGTTGAATAAATTTAGCTGAAAATCAATTACAAATACTAGGGGTGTTTCACAAAGAAATCGTTCTTAACTATGGCAGGCCATTCATGCCACTGCTTGCTTTCACCATCGGTCTTTCATTGGATGCGCAAATTATTGTCACAAATTTGAAGAATTTACATTTTTTGTTTTCTTCATCAATGAACTATAAAAAAAATTGTCAATTCTGCAGATTTTTGACCATGATTTGCAAATCCTTTGTGAGATCCATGGTGAAAGAAAACAGTGCTATGAATGGCCAGCCATAGTTAAGTGCGATTTTAAGTCTATCTTAGTCTTTGTAAAACACTCTCCAAATCACCATGGGTATCGATTTGTATTTGTGGAGAGAGGGAGAGAAGCCACCGAGTGGGGGAAGAACGGCATCGCTAGAACATTTTTTAGGTGGTGATCCTAAAATTTTCCGTAAGTTATGCTACACTCCTATCTTACCCCATGCACCCAACAAATCATATTCTGACTGCCATCCTCAGGAAAATATAACGTAAATGAAAACTCATTCAGATTTGCTCTTAGAGCAATATCACGTAAGAATAAAATGAATGAAAGAGCTTCCATTTTTCACACTCAACAGCATCCATTCTTTTCTCTCAGAAATTCAATGCATGAAAGATTGCCTAACCTTCGTGATTAGAAAATAATGGTAACAATGATAAATCAATCAATCAATCAATCAATCAATCAATCAATTAAATCGGGAAGCACGGATAACTTCTTTCATTCATGATCTGAGCATGGAGTTGAAAAATAACTCCATGATCTGAGCAATGTCTCGTGTCTCCCAGAAACCAGTGTCCATCCTTATAATGAAGCAACATAATGTCATCCTCTTCTTGCACATCTATGTCTATTAGGGGTTCTCACGGAAACTCTAAGTGTAGTGGCAGCTTTAAGCCTCCCGCGCACGATACGATCTGTCTGTGACCCGATTTTCAAACAAATGGAATTTGGCATTAAATATGAAAGTCTAAACAAGTAAATTTATCTTATTTGAAGTTCGGAATAATGATAGGAATACTAAAATTGAAAATTCGGTTAACTGCAAGGCTTGAGGTCGGAGTAATGGCTAAATCGGCTTCAAATAGAATTTTAATTCAAAGCTACAATTCTATTACAATAAAAACATTCCACTTGTAAGAAATAAACGTAAACGTAATACACCAATAAACCCATGGATAACGAAAGGTATACTTAAATCTATAAAAACAAGAAACCGACTTTATAAACAACATTTGAGGAACCCTACGGATGCAAGTCTAGTTGTTTACAAAACGTATCGTAACAAATTAACAAAGTTAATTCGTTTTTCTCGCAAGTTACACTTCTCAAACAAATTACAAAAGGTAAAATCCAACTCAGGAGCCACATGGAAAGTTATAAAAGAAATTATGGGAACAAAAAATGAGACTATACCTAAAGATAACCTTACTTTCAATGATAACAAAATCACAGATTCTAACGACTATGCCGATTGCTTTAATTCTTTCTTTACTAATATTGGTCCTCAACTTGCCACCCAAATTACTACTCCGAATAATGCTCATTTTACTGAATTCTTTTCAGAACCGATTCAAGACTCTTTATTTTTAAGACCGACAAACCCGAATGAAATCATTAATATTGCTAAATCATTAAATTCTTCGAAATCCAAAGGTCATGATAAAATTAGTACTTCACTTTTAAAGGAAATAATCCATTTCATTGCTGATCCACTAACACACATATTTAACCAGTCTTTACAATCCGGTATTTTCCCAGACTTGTTAAAAATAGCCAATGTAACCCCAATTTTCAAAAAAGATGACCAACATGAAATCACTAATTACCGTCCTATTTCCATTCTCCCTAGTATATCAAAAATCTTAGAAAAAATTGTTTATAATAGATTATATAATTTTCTAAACTTCCATAAAATATTGAATCCAAACCAGTATGGTTTTAGAAAAAATCATTCCACGGATCTAGCTCTGGTTCAGATATATGATAAAATTACAGAAGCCATGGCCAAAAAAGAGCACATTATTGGTATTTTCTTAGACCTTAGTAAAGCGTTCGACACTCTTAATCATGATATATTGTTTTCGAAATTGTATTCCTGTGGTGTTCGGGGCTCAGCGCTCTTATGGTTTAAAAGTTATTTAAGCAACCGAAAACAGTATGTTACTTTTAATGGTATTAATTCACGGTCTCTTCTAATCAAATGTGGTGTCCCCCAGGGATCTATCCTGGGTCCACTTCTGTTTTTATTATACGTCAATGACATAATCAATACATCATCACTGTTATCTTTTGTCCTATTTGCAGATGACACTAACATATTTTATTCTCATAAGAGCCTTAAGTCTCTAGAAAATATCTTGAATGCCGAATTAATAAAAGTTTCGAAATGGTTCAAATGCAATAAACTTTCTCTCAATATTCAGAAAACCCATTTTATACATTTCAAGCATAACAATATCCATGTGAATAATAATCCAATTAATATTAACATTGACAACAATACAATTGAAGAAAAGAAGAGTTCGAAATTCCTGGGTGTCATTATTGACGAGAATTTAACTTGGAATGATCACATAAATCATGTTACACTATGTATTTCTCGAGGCGTGGGAATTATTCATAAGTTAAAGTTTATGTTACCACGAGTAACTCTGTTTTTACTATACAATACACTAATACTTCCATACATAACATATTGTAATATTGTTTGGGCCAATTGTGGAACTACCAAACTCAACCCTATTCTCACCTTACAAAAGCGGGCTCTTCGTATCTGTACAGGATCGTCTTATTTTTCTCATTCTGATCCACTATTTTTTAAGCTCAAAACATTGAAGGTTTCTGATTTGAATGTCATGCAAGTTGCAGTTTTTATGTTCAAATACAAAAACAACCAACTTCCCTCCTCATTTCAAAATTTATTTAATCTAAACAGTACAATTCACACATACCCTACCCGTATTTCTGCAAATTTTCACCTAACAAACCCAAAGTTATTAATAACTCATAAATCAATTAGACACCATGGCCCTGACTTATGGAACAATTTACCCGCAACTACAAAAATGTGTTCCTCACTTTATTCCTTTAAAGCCACTATGAAGCGCAACCTAATATCATTGTATTCAAATCCGCCACATTGACTATACTTGTACTTATTTTTATGATGAATTTTGACCCCTCCTCCTCTAATGCACTTGCACTACACTTGCACTTGCACTACACTTGCACTTGCACTGCACCCTCATGACCTCTTGTTAAAAAATGTGTAAGTTTTACATGTCGCTTTTTTTACCTTGAGGCCGTCGTCAACATCAAGCAGATCGCTCATGACGACGGTCTCCTGCGTTCTGAAATTCAGTTAAATAATATTTTTCATATACTTTTTTATATTCAGAAAGAGATTGTAAATGATACGTGTATCTAAAATGTATATATATGAAAATCTATGTAATAATTGATTATGTTGTACTGTGTTGAACATGTGGAACGCAGAAATAAATTTCAAGCAAGCAAAATGTTGCAAACAAATCTTAGCCGATCGCAAGATTGTTATGACGTCACTATGATTCGTAATTGAATTCGCTTTTATTCCTACAGAGAGGCTCACAAATAGCCCAATCTAGTATTCATACAACTATTCGGAACTTTGGCCATTAAGATTTTACATGTTTGAAGGCTCATGTCAAATGTTATGACAAATTTTTCAAAAATGGGATCGAAGACGGACAGCATAGTGTGCGGCGGGCTTTAAATGCAGCTGAGCATGACCTGCAAGCTTCGATCTCCTTGGCATGGTCACTTTTGAGCTGGCATTTCGCAGGTTTCCGCACTCTGAAGTTCATCATTCTCATGCTGGTTGATACTCAGAGCCATCCTCAAAATTCTTGTGTAGCAACCATCCGCCATGTGAGTTAGTCTCCTTGTTAAGGACCTGGTGCTGTTGCATAAAACTTGCATTATTATAGTAACTTTGATGATGATGATGATGATGATGATGATGATGATGATGATGAACATCATTTGTATAGCGCCATTTATCTGTAAGAAACATTCAAAGGCGCCAGCTCCCACAATATGTCACATATTATTCACAAAGTTGCTGGAAAAGATAGGTCTTTAGTTCAGATTTGAAGGTCTCGAGGTTATTACAATTAAGAACTTGGATTGTAGAGAGTTCCAAAGACGTGGAGCAACCGAATAGAAGGACCTATCCCAGTATTTTTTGCCATCAATAGTAACTTTCATGGAATACGGGATTTTGATTGGCTGTTGAGCAACGTTTCCATACTAGTTACCATTTCTGGCAAAGTTACTATAACAGCAAGTTTTTATGCAACGGCACCTTGGGCTCATATTCAGAAAACCTTACGAAGCGAGTTGTCAACTAATTACATTGGTCACGGTACACATGTGATAACTAGGCCTATGAAGGTTTCATGAATATGTGCCCAGGTCTCTGACCCGATACGACAGAACAGACTCCACTGTAGCTGTGGAGAGTCTTTACGGAGCTCTTACTTCCATTCTGACTTGGCATCCAGCTTCTCAGGCCTTCCTCACCCAATCCACGACATACTCCTCTATGTTGCTGATCTTTGCTCTCAAGTAGTCTACATGGAGTGCATCAACTCCCCCAATTTCACCAGCACTCATTATTCAGTCAGTGAGATTCCCTTTTTTAAGAGGGATTGAGTTCCTTCGTTTAAGGGAACATAGACTCAATGAAGTTCGCTCTGACTGGGAAGACCGCTGTGAAACGTGTACAAAGTCAATTCCTTTCACTTGGTTGCTGCCCTTAAAAAATCATGTAAAAAACCCCATAGCTTGTGAATGTTGAAAAGTTACTCAATGAAAGATCGATAATGAAGCTAACTCCACGCGAAAAATAAATATTCACAAGCTATGTTTTTTTTTTTTTAATATAAATTATTTGAAAATAATTTATTTTCTAAATTCATTATGTGATTCGGCGAGCCGCAGAAAATGTCCCAGGCGTTCTATATCATCTGCGGCCCGATTTGTGTAATCGAGATGAAGCACTGGCCACACACGCGCTATACGCTATGTACGGCGACAGATGAGGAGAGTGAAAGAGAGAGAGAGAGAGTGCGAGAGAGATTACGTAATTCTCACTTCGCACTTTGCTCGTTGAATTAGGCCTATTAAATTCGCAACGGATGGAATAAGAATTTCGTAACGGCTAACCCCGTGTGTTCGCATGGGATCATTAGGTCATCTCCGCTGGCCATTCAATATAAAAATAAACAATTCAATCTTCTCTCAAAACAGGGAGTCTCCCTGACTGTTATTCAATTAATGCATTTACGGTATGGAATCTCCATCTGTAGGGTCTCAAACAATGCATTCATATCAGCTGAGTGATCATGGAATAGGAACTAGCTCGTGCAAAATACCCAAACCATACATTTATTAAATCATTTATTTATAGTGCAATGAATACATTGTCGATCGGGTTGCCAGGAAGTAACAGTCAAACGAGGAAAAGAACAGATATCAGAAGTTACCTATCAGATCAAAATTGGAGATCATAATAGGAGTAAGTATTTCATTTTTATTTTAATGAATTTATTCAAACATTTTTATATCGGAAAATTGCCCAATTGTCATGGTTGTAATGAAAGGTGCCCTGCATGGTACATCCTGCGACAAGCATTTTCCGCACTATAAACGTGCAAAGATTATGGCGTCTACACGAACAATGGAGGAAACCCTTATCAAAAGAAGGAATGGCAAATATATTGAAAAAGGAAAAAGGGCCCTTTAAAGTAAAAGAGGCTCTCATCAAAATATGAGAAAGGACTTATATCGAGGTGAAAAGGGAAATGTATCGCAAGGGGAATGAGGATGACATTATTCTTTTCTTGCTTTTCATATGTTAGCAAGCACCACAAATTTGCCAAAAAATTGCCCGATTTTAATTTTCGGTCAAGTTGTGAATCTGAATGAGAATATTCAAAGCTATGAAATCTCATCAGAATTGGACTTTCCTAACCCACTGAAAGAAAGAAAAGAATATCGTACAGAATATTACTTATGCACTGGATTGAAACGCTCTATAACTCGTAGATGAAGCACACTTCACAACTATTAAATCAACAGCTTGCTTGGTTTAAAGTTACAGGAGATCAAGAAGTGTCCAAGATAATTATAAAAGAGAATTAGCACACAAACCCACACACACAAAAAAAAAACAGATAAGACAAAAATTGGTTTGCAAACAACAACAACAATAGCAACAAAATACTACCAGATTGTTTGGTGGTTTCAAAATTTTTCAAATTAAGTAGATGAAAGCACCGGCTTGAATTCGTTTCGAGGAGGGGGGGGGGGGGTGATCACATACTCTCCCTTCCTCTCTCTTGTTCTAATAGCATTTTAAATTATTTTCTTTTAACTACTATAATAACCGTTTGACCATTATTGTTTGGAAGTAAATTTGTACACGCCATCTCTCGCCACACCCTCCCTCTAAAAATATGGGATGTATAATACTCTGCCACCCCCCCCCCGATTTACGCCAATGGATGAAAGTATGCTCCTTTTTAGAAATTGTAAACCATGCTGACTTGAAACTTCTTCCAAAAGCTCAAAATGTAAAATGGCATCGGGCGACTATTGCCATGATTGCAGTGGCCGCGGAACCACGGGGGCTGGGGAGGCTGCAGCCCCCTCACTTTTTTGAGTAGACATATAGGCCCCTGTACAAAAACCCGGAAGTGATTTTTTTTTTTTTTTTTTTTGTACATGCAGCCCCCTCACTTTCAAAAACGTTCCGCGGCTTCTGTATATGGTGATATGTGGTACATCCGTGTTTGGCACCGGTGTACATTAACTTGCATAGTGATTTCATTCCCATTTTTGTGGTTACTTTCCACGCTCCAGTGAACATAGCGATTTACCAAACTCATTTTCAGTGCAAACTAGACACCGTGAACACACATAATTATATATTAAATTGCTATTCTCATACCATATCCTACTTACCACGACAAATGCAAATAGAATCAAAAGATACAATCCCTTTCGAAATTCCCTGATCAAAATGGGGAAGTCCCTATCCGACTCCCCAAATATTCATGCATTTTAAACGTGTTTATCTAAATTTCCAAGCATGTTCTTTTTCCCTCTTCTTCTAAACACAGAACAAAAAATAAGTTCCCCATAAAACATATCCCTGTATTTCTTCGATCAGGAACCTTTGATGAAATCTGAATACAGAATCATGTAGCTACACTTCTCAGCTACATTTCCTGGAAAATTCAGGGCAAACCCTTCAATCACGCTTCAGTGAACATGACATAAATGCAAGATTGTCATTTTTTAAAGTTCACAAGCCTCGTGCCATGACTTTGACGCAGTGATATCGGAACATACTTTAAGTTTACTGCGTTTGAAGGCATGCAACATAAAGTTCATTTGTTACCAAACATGCCAAATGAGTTGTGCACCAACTTTCATGCTTGAGTGAGCAGAAATGGCAAAAACTGCAGTTTTGACATCTTTTGCACGGTGAATTTGATCTAATGCGGAGGAATTCATGTTTTGGAAGGGTGTTTGCAGCTTTTGCAACTGATACCTATCAATCACGGTTGAATGAACACATAATAAAAAACAAAATATCACCATATTGAAATTATCTGTTTTAGGGGGAACTTATTTTTGTGTTTTTGTGTTTATTTATTCCATACAAAAGTGCATGTAAACCCAGGTTGAAATGACACGTAATACCAAACAACATTACATTAAGAAACGTTTTCATGAAATGAAAGACGAAGGAACTTGAGGAAGGGGAACAAATTTAAATATATATATATATATATATATATATATATATTTAAATATATATATATATAAATATATATATATATATATATATATATATATATATATATATATATATATATATATATATTTAAATATATATTTTACTATCACAATTGTGGTAAAATTGGGCATACAATAAGAAAAAAAAAGGTGTAGGAGTCTATTGGAAAGCTCGGATTGTATTTTACAGGCTTTAAGAATGGTACTGCACATGATGAAAGCATGAATGAAAAAATATTTCGACAAGAATAAATGAAGGTCAGAAATTAACTAAATTTGACGTTTGTAACCCCGTTGAAACCATTGGCTACAGTCATAGGGAAAAGGACAGCTTGGCGATATGTAAACTACTATTTAGTAGGAAAATATTACGTCATCCTCAAAGTGAAATCTATGTTATATTTTGAACCCCAGCTTCTACAATGGAAATGTCGATGATATTTTCCGTCCTTCTGACGATCTTTCCCGTTCTGGTCCTAGCACAGTACGATGACGATTCAGGCAAGTATTTCCTATAATCATCACTTATCGTATGCCAAATGTTTACGGCGTGGTCCACAATGGCATGGTAAAGAGCGAGTTACATGATACTAGATAAATAGGACAAGGATTGCAGTGATTATGATGATTGCGACAACGACGACGACGATGATGATGATGATAACTTTTCTTAGATGAGCTACATTTCTAGTTTAGACAACTACCACCCACACAATTACCCCCTGGACAAGTACCACCTAGGAACCATCGAGGACAACTACTACCGGGACAACTCCCCCGGACAAGTGCTACCTAGGACAACTACCACTCGCGACTAAAACTACAAATTGGCCTTTAAAAAACACCCCCATTTTTCCCATTCCAAGTACACTTTTTGTAAGGGAGGACCAGAAAAAACACACACCCTTTTTTCAATTTCGAGTACAAGCTCATGAAAACAACCCCTTTTTTCCGAATTCGCGAACATGCTCAAAAAAGACCCTTTTTATGCGAAAATTCGAACGTTCATGCGTACACGAAGTCAATACAGAGTGACAACACCGGGAGACAAACACCCCCCCCCCCCCACACACACACACACAACCCTACATGCACGCGCGATTTTTCAGGAAAAAAACCCCCCAAAAAACAAATAACACACTCGTCCTCTTCTTTTTCAAATCTTCCTTTACCCTTCCCCTCTCACTATCAGGAAATATAGGAATACTGGAATAAATGACTCGTGAAACATTAATTATTCTAACAAAGACGATATCATAATGGAGAGAACACCGAAACACAGAAATTTCAAAACAAAAAGGTTCTAGCCGTAGGGAGATGCCCTTTTCCACCCCACCCCACCTAGGTTGTCCTGGTGGAGGGTAGTTGTCCTGGTGGAGCTGTCCTGGGTGGTATTTGTGTGGTATTTATTTACTTGCCCTAGGGGAAGTTTTCCTAGGGGGTAGTCGTCCGGGGGGGGGGGGGGGGTAATTATCCTCAGGGTAGTTATCCGGGGGTGGTTTTCCAGGAGGTAGATGTCCGGATACGATTCTCCTTTAGCCTTAAATTTTCATCAATAACAACAACAATAATAATAATAATAATAATAATAATAATAATAATAATAATAATAATAATAATAATAATGATAATAATAATAATATCGATGCTTGTATAGCCCCGGTATCCGTCAGGTCCTGACGCTCATGGCGCTCAACAAATTACACATGACAATCGAGAAAAATTTCAGATAATTCACATGACTTTGATTTTGTGCAAGTGAATACTTTTTTAAATGCACTTCCAATTATACGTGCACCTTTCAGAGTGGCTCGGTGTTGAGTGTGATGCTCGGACACTTTCAGACGCGGACCAGAAGAAATTCTATTCTTCTGGATCTGAAAAGTGTTTACTTTTATGACTTACCGTGGTTGCTTGATCAATGACTCCTCAAATTTTCGATTACCTGCAATCATATCTTGTGAAACAGTTTAAGATTATGGAGGTTGACTCTTCTAGAGTCTATTTTTTGATGGAATTTAAGATTTTTGTGTGGGGATTGTGGAACATATTTTGCTATAAACTTGTACTTTGAACTTATAACCATTCCAAATCACACCAATGAAATAATATATTTCCCCTAAGTTCAATATTCATTTTGTGTATTAGTATGTAAGATATTGTTGTTTTGTAATGTCCATTCAGATATCTGTGCAATTCGACATTACTTCAGTCGCCAATAGAGACCCTTTTCAATTCAATTCAGTACATGGATAAACCGTGCATGGTCAAAGATCTGTCTTTAAAAGTAAAAGAAACACAATTTGAAAAGAAAAAAGAAATTTTAAGAACGAAAAAAAAAAGATCCTGGGCGGGCTTTTCCTGGTATCTACTTTTACCACAAAAATCGCTGACATGCAAGATAATGACATTAGTTTTCTAGGGTCGATTTTGTTCCTTTAAAAAAAAAATTGTTTGATTTTTTAAAGGGGTTACAAATACACCCCCCCCCCCCCCGCATGAGGATTTCAGCCCGAGGAGCTGCATAGAGAATGCGGAATTGTTGTTTGAACGTCAATGATGTATTTTTTTTTCTTCATTGCATTTCTATTTCTCATGGGGGGGGGGGCGTATTTGTAACTCATGTAAAAAAAAAAAACCAAACAATTTTTTTGTTTAAAGGAACAAAATCCACCCGAGAAAACTAATAATTTATGTATTGATTCTTATGATTTTTTTTTAATGTTTTGAATTGTAATTCATGTTCCTTTCAGAAATAATAAAATCCATTTATCTATCTATCTACACATTCTAGGTTTAAGTGCATGGGAGATTGTTGGAATCGTTGTGGGCGCCTTCCTTGCTCTTATGATTGGGTGTACGCCATGTTTGAGATCTTTCTTGGAAGAAGAAAGAAAGAAGGAGGCGGAGAGGAGGTTCAGAGAAGCAGTGAGTGCAGGAGTGCAGGCAGGAATCCAACAAGCTTCGGCCGAGAGAACACCACTTCTTGCAGAAGGAAATGTTAGGAGTGCATCTGCAGGACAATCATTGGCGTAAATTTCCCTAATTTCACTACACTATAGTTTATGTTAAACAAGAGTTCAGCATGTGATTATCTAAAAATCCGGGCTAAAAGGCAGGTTTAGACTGGGTTTAAACCATACTTAGACCGCAGTTTGAATTAAATCGGAGTTAAATAGGAGCCTTTATGTTTTTACTCAGATACTCAGACACTCAGAATATATCTAAATGCATTTATCAGGGGGTTCGTATGCTTCTCTCTCTCTCTCTCTCTCTCTCTCTCTCACACACACACACACACTCTCTCTCTCTGTCCGTCTGTCTGTCTGTCTGTCTCTCTCTCTCTCTCTATCTCTATCTTTCTGTTATTGTAAGGATTATGTAATGTTTCGTATTAGATTAGTGAAAGTATTTTCTTTTTATTTTATTTTATTTTTTTTTGTTTGTTTGTCTGTTCGTTTGTTTTTTGGTAAAGAGTGCAAATAGTCATGCATTAACATACGTTATGTCAAATCGTGCCAATACGAATACATAAACTTTCGTTTAAATAAATAGAGCTCTTTTACCCCTCTTCTTGTTTTCGCACTTTCATCAATTGGAAATAGGCATAAAGCGAATGTGATAAAAGGACAAATTCCATGGCTTTTAATATTGGGTATTTCAAGGTGACCGAAAATGCCCACAATTGCTTTAATGATGTGCTGAAGAAGTCGGAGTATGACACTTTTCTATAAAACTGTTGATATCGTATGGTGATCATGCAATGAACTTGTAACAAAAAAATCTCATATTTTGTTAGCTATTTTAAAAACAATAGAAAATGTCTGAGTTGTTGTTGAAAAGTTTAGATGTGTTTCAGATGGATATACACATGCTCTGGCGACAAAAATTTCAATCCAATTTCTTACACAATAACAGGATACTGAAATATTAGACTGGATCAAACACCCTATCAAACCCTGGGCCCCGTTTCATAAAACTTGTTATAGTTGCAATAACTGTTATAAGCTACTGACATACTTGCATTTGATCGGCTGAGAGCAGATTTGTCATAGAAATGTGGCAGTTGTAACTTATAACAAGTTTTATGAAACGGGGCCCTGGTCAGCCCTATAACTCCAAGCCTAACCTAAATCCTTGTGCAACCATGATCCTAAGTGTGTGCCTCTGAAGATAAAGCACGGAGTAATGTAGCCAGAGCGTATGCCGGATCACCACTTTCAGACTTTAGAATGAAGGGCGAGTATGATGGTTTAAACGTATAGTCTTGTAGCTTCAGTTTTGTTACTGTGTCAGTAAACCGATCATGTACTGAACTTTTTAAATTTGTACTGCATTTTATGTGTACTGCATTTTATGATGTATATTATGTATGTGTTTTATGTATGCACGGACTTGCTGAAGAACAGCCATTGGCTGAAGCAAGTGCCTCCGTGTTGAAATAATATGAAATGAAATGAAATGAGAATGACTGTGTGCACTTCCTCATCATCGTGGACAGTTAGCATAGTTAGGAAAATAACAGATTTGAAGTAACGAACCTCGGTGAATTAACCCATTCGTGATAGAGGTCCACATTTTGTGGTTCGGCCTAATATCTTTTGATGCAAAGCTCTAAAAATCATACCAAATACATGCGCAGAAAGAGCAAAAAATTGTACACAAACTGTGCCCGTTTTGGTTGCGTCAATATTTGTTGTTTGATGCTGAAATTTTTAAAAGGAAAATACGCATTAAAATCCTTAAATTCACAATGTGAAAGAAAGTTTAAAATCACCGTTTTCCCCTCCAAACTGGCAACTTTTTGACCTCTCATCATAATTTCTGTCAATTTATATTCATTTCAGACACATGACGTTTTACAAGAAAGATGTAGCAATAAAGTAAAATGTTGGTTTGCCAATTTGAAGAATAAATGCTGACCAAATTAGGCTTTGAATAATTCTTGTCACGAATGGGTTAAAATATGGAAAGAAACACTATTATACTGAAGAAGGACCATGGGAGCAATTGAAGAAAGGAGTGGGGACAGAGAGGATGAGAGATGGAGAAATAGAAAGAGCCACTTAAACAAGTGTCTGCCTGTCTGTGTGCTTGAGAGAGAGAGAGAGAAAGAGAGAGGAGAGAAGGAGAGAGAGAGATTGTATGTGTAATTGTCTATTCCTCAAAGGTGCATTAAGGTGCATAACCATGATAACATTGAATGAAATGAACAATGATGAACAGAGAATGGAACTCATTTTTATGATTTTCTCTAAATGTGGAGGGGAAAAAAAGAAAAGGTGGTAAAAAGAGAGTTTAATGCAACAATTGAACTTTATTTGATTTCACTCAAAATAAAAAACAGGGCAAAAGATTCACGTAGACTATGATATCTAAAGACGATAACGGTTACAGTTCGTTATTCCGAAGGTTCGTTAGTCCGAAGGTTCGTTTATTCCGAAGGTTCGTTAGTCCGAAGGTTCATTTATTCTGAAGGATCGTTATTCGAAGGTTCGTTAGTCCGAAGGTTCGTTAATCCGAAAACGAAATAAGGTTCGTTATTCCGAAGGTTCGTTAATGAAATAAGGTTCGAAAATGAAATAAGGTTCGTTATTCCAATGGTTCGTTTGTCCGAAAATGAAATAAGGTTCGTTAGTTCGTTAGTTATTTTCGGACTAACGAACCTTATTTCATTTTCGGACTATCGAACCTTCGGAATAACCAACCTTCGGAAAAACGAACATCACCTGAAGATAACACATACATCAAAACAGATTGTTACAGTACAGGTAAACATAATATTAAACGTATTCATTTCGTTCGAAACGATTCCATGAAGTTCTGCTAGTAAAACCACAATTCATCCAAAAATCAAGAATCCTCAAAATGGATGATTTTTCGGAACCCTTCAATCAAGGGTTGTGCTTTCCTGGGGGAGTAAGAGAGAGAGAGAGAGGGGGGGTCACATTACCCTCACACATTTAATCACCTCCAAAGCGCTCGATTCCCTTTATTCTTCTTATACAAGGGTCAATGTTCTTTTTCAGGTGCCATTTCGCCTTCTAATAAATGCATTTTTTATTCAGATAAGTTGCTTTTCTGACAACCTATAAGTGCTCTTTTTCACATTTCCTTTTTTAATTAGTGAACTTTTCATTTCTGAGAAGTGCGGCTTTCCCACTTCTAATGAATGTCCCTTTCGAAATGTGAAAGGTGAGTGCCCTTTTTCACATGTCGACTCGAAGATGATCTTTAAAGGTTTATGAAATAGAAGATAGGGGTATACTAAGATTTTTTTTAAATGGTAATTTTCTTTCTTGTGTTCGATTTTTGTAGGGGCCCTTTCCTTAAAAAAAACAAACAAACAAAAAACAAAACAGTACCCTATTTGGTGATGCAAACCTCTCACTTTTAAAGACTCCATCGCCATGCCTTCAACATGTTCAACATGCCCCACATGCAGTTACAATATTTCCAAACAAATAACAAAACAGATCTTAATTAAACTTTCATATGTTAAAGGGAGAAATCTTTAGAGAATTAAATTCTTCATTTGTTTGATATCAAAATCATTGATTTACATTATTTCTTTTTTTTTAATTCATTTCTTTTATTTGCATATTCATTTTTTTCTATCGTTAAGAAAAATATGAGACCATCGTATGGAATGTTCAGCTAGGAATAAAGGCAAGAGCACGGGGGACATCCGCGCCATCCCCAATATCCTGATATATGGTTTCTCCCGAGCCTCCGCGCAATGCAATGCGACCAACGCGCTTCCAGTGTGCTTCCACCCACAAAAGCCACCCAGAAGCAATGATCATGCCAGAGGGCGTTCCCCCGATGTCGGACGTGGGAAAAGGGGCGTCCTGGGCCATCCCTCCATCGATGTCAACCATTTTCAAAGGTCCGAAAGGGAGTAAGTAGTAAACCTTACCACCTGTAAAGAATGGATAGAAAAGAATAAACTGTAAAAAAAAAATGAAAATCTGGAAATCAATATGCCGACTGCATCAATGCAGAAAGTAAAAAAAGAAGAAGAAAGGATAAGTCCTCGATCACAATAGCCATAATAAAATGGGGATAACGAGATTTTTACGCCTTAGAGCATTACGCCTTAGAGTCCGTGTGTGTGCCTGTAAACTAATCAAAATAGATTTGACTGTATTTTGCCCCTCCCACAGTTCTAGATGAGGCAAAAAAAAAAAAAAATGCAAAAGTGCGGCAATGAAGTTCATTTCATTTCATTTCATTTCATTTATTTTTTCCATTTTCAACTCAGATATAACATACATAATTTTCAACTCAAAATATATGGTTGTACAACGTACAACATTGTACATACAAAATAATTACATAATCATTACATAAGAAATTGTCAAAGTGTAATTTTACAAATTAAGCATATAAATAAACGTTGAAAATGGAGGGGAATGCTAAAAAGCCAGGCTTGTATTATGCAAACCCCTCAAAAGAAAATACATGTGTGAAAATATGAATTGTACTTATAAATCTTTATTTTTTAAAATGGTTACAAGGGATAAAAGAAAAATTAATTAAAAAAGGATTATAAAAGGGATAAAAGTTCAATGAAAGAGCAAGGAAACCTTGGATAGGAACCTAGAACTGATTACTGTTATCTTCATGCGTTTTTCTGAAAACCTTTTCGTGATCAGAAATGCAGCACCGGAGATACTAAAACTGTAACTCACAGGGCCATACGCAGAAATTTTTTCCGGGGGGGGGGGGGCAAGACGCATAAAAATTTTCGAAGAAACTCGAAAGCGAAGGAGCGAAGCGACCAAGCTGGTAACGAGGGCACTTTAACATTTCAAAAAGTGAAATTGAAGGATTTGGTGCAATTTTTCGTGGATTTTATTTTACAATTCAGTAAAAAATGTGAGTTTTCAAAATTTCTGGGGGGCAACCGCCCCCCCCCCCCCCCCCCCGCTGCGTACGGCCATGATGATACCTCATGCAGCATCGGAGACACAAACACTGCATGAATAGCAATACCTCTTTGACAAGATTCAAACATGTTTTAGAATTAGGCTATGCATGATAAGGCTACAGAGACAGACAGCCCTTAAAGGGGGTACCCGATGCTGAAACAATATTAGCTCATTTAAAAGAGCATGATTTTATTAGCAGAAAATCATCTGCCCAAAGTTTTTTAAAAAGTCGTGTTGCCAAGGAAACCCCCAAATGTGATAAGATTTCAGGATATTTTTGACCCCTCAGCTGTGATCCAGTTTCAACTGGGTACCCACTTTTACGTCAAAATGACGTCAAAGTGGGTACCTTGTCGCGCACTCCTAGCAAAATGCGCGCAAAGTATAATACATATTGTACAGTCCAGCGCGCAGCACAACTGCAATGCGCGCAGCTGGGTACCCACTTTTACGTCATACCTCGTACTCAAATTTTTTTTGTCAACTCTTGACTTTTTATGAGAAAATTAGCCAAAATGCACTGATTTTGATAGAAAATCATCAAATTTTTAATGTTATTCTTCTTAGATTTCTATTCTGAATCATATATCAAAAAAAATTTTACCATTGTGTAATCACTTTAATAGCCCCCTCACACCTAAAGGCCCCCTCACACCTAACCGAATTGCCTGAAATATGCCTTGCGATGGCTGGCGAAAGGCATTTTTTAAAAAATCGTTTTCAATGGTAACTGATAGTAAATCATATTTACCCTTCGTGTTTGGGTTCGTACACCTTCTGAACTAACAGCTGCGATTATTCAAATTCGCGCGGAAATTTTGAACATGTTTAAAATTTCCCGACGAATTGAAAAATCGTTGGTCATCTGTTTGAATTCGCATCTCTTATTTAGTCTGCGGTAATCGTTCGTTTATCGTTCGTGTGTTATTGTCGCGCATAGTCCCTCATCGGGCTTTGGCCAAAGTGGACCGATCTCGAAAGAACCATTACCGATGACAAACGCCCGATCTATTCCCTCGTCTTCGTTTCTAATCGCACGCCATATCAAACCATTGCTCACTGTTCGTTCGTCTTATTGGGTTATATCAACCCTTCGCTTGCCTTCGGCTGCAATTTACTCAAAGAGGTGAACCGAAAAATCGATATCCTTCGCATGTCATATTTATCCTTCGCTTACCGTTCGTTGATAAAATTTGACAATAGTTTCTGTTCGCATGATTTGACGGAAATTTTATTTGAATTCGTTGAATTCGCGTGCATTTCGTGCATTTTCCCCATTCGTCACCCTTCGTCCGCCTACATTCGGTCAGGTGTGAGGGGGCTATTAGAACCCACTTTACCGACATCGTACTAGGTGAATTGCCACTTGGTCTAGTCACGCTTTGTCTAATGCCCGTTTGGTCTTACCCCCACATGGTCCAATCCAATTTTTTCTACAAACAATTCGTCTAATGACCATTTGGTCTAATTCCCACTTAGCCCATTTACCATTTCGTCTAAGACCCACTAGGTCTATCTGATTGGACAAACTGGTAATAGACCAAATCGTCAAAACTAAGTAGACAAAGTGGCAATTAGACCATATGATCGTTAGCCCAAGTGGGTATCAGACCAAGTAATAATTGGACCAAGCGGCAATTAGACCAGATCAATAGTAGACCAAATGGGTTTAGCTTCAGTGGTATTGGACGATCTGGCAATTAGACCAACTGGTATAAGATAAAGTGGCTATAAACCACCTACTAGACACGCAAGATCGTATCTACCCTCAGAAAAATTGTGGGTCTAACAACGGTCCCTCTAACCTCTAACCGAGGCGTCTACAGAGCAAATATTTTGTGTGTGTGGGGGGGGGGGGGGAAGGGGGGGCTGCGCTTTCCCCCAAAACGATAGGGTCCAGCTGCTGACAAGCACAAGAAAGGTCTTCAAGGAACAGAATTTTAAAAAAAAGGTCCAACTGTTCAACCGGGCTAGATATGGAAGAAAATTCAGTGCAATTACAATGTTGAAAGGATACGAACAATAACTGAAAAGCCCTTGATCGTGCTTTGTTTTGGTTATTGTTGTAGGGCAGCAGCTCCTCCCCCCCCCCCCCCCCCCCCCCCCCCAGCACCACCAGGACGCCAGTGATGAAGGTTAATGAAACAAAGACCCACCTGGTTCATCCAAGGCCAGACATTCGACTCTTTCCGCTCCGTAAGGAAAATCGACAATGACAGAACTTTGCGTGAAATCCAAGCTCCTCTGTTCAATTTGATGCCATCTCAAGACGTAGAGGGTTCTTTACAAACATGGCAAATACAAGGAAACATGACGTAATACAGGGGCAGCACCAGGGTATTTTGAAAGGGGGCAAGATGACTCGTTAATGGCAACGATGCACCGTCGCAAGTCGGTGAGTCTATTTACGTTTTAAATGAACAACTAGGGCGATTATACATGTATAGTCGTATGACGTTGCCCTCTCTTTCCCATACTCTTCTCTCTCC
>CM057164.1:25298343-25303192 GCA_029962745.1 Echinometra lucunter
TTCTACTAGTCTTCTTCTACTACTCCTACTACTGCTGCTACTACTATTACTTCTTCAACAACAACATCTACTTTTGATGATAATGATAATGATAATAAATTGTTTTTTGGGGAGGGTTGGTCAATGTGCCACATTGTTTTGAAAGAAGTTTTAGGATGGGAAAGATACTCCCTAACTAAGCAGGGGTGGCGGAGACAGGAGTTACTTCAATCTTTAGATTGCTGTTGTTTGATTTCATTCGTGGGGGGGGGGGGGGGGATTTACGTTGAATATTAGCTGATTTGGTTTATTTTTTTTTATGCTGACGTGATGATACTTACTGTTGCATGCACTGACCGATACAAACGTCTCCCACAGGTCACTACCGTTCATAACCATTCGTCTCATTTCACAGGAATCATTATCAGCCTTGTGGATCCAATACAAGGTATTTTGTTCGTTGTAATAGTAGAATCCGACGGCATGCACATCATTTGGAGGACCTTCTTCAAACGGACCTGTACCATTGGTGTTATGGTACAGAAGATTCCTTCTAACTCCACCAGTGTTGCTAACGATTAATCGACCTGCATAAAATGAAGAGAATAAAATCGGACTTTTTTCGAGGTATTCACTTCTCAAAATTACTTCTAACAATATCATTTCCCCAGACAATTATCCACAAATAATTTTTAAAAATTTCTCCGAATAGTTATCCATTTCTCGATTACGGTTGACCTCTTATATAGTTACTCAGAGCATAAAACCTTACTATGATTTAAGTCTCTGAAAGACAGGTTGTCAGGTTGTCAAGTAAATGCTTTGGTTTCATTTTAACTTTGGTAAATAAAAGGTCATATTCATCTTTGTAAAAATAATAATTAAAAAAATACCTCCGTAATGGAATATTGTCATTTTCACCCAAAACCACAAGTCCCTTATTCCTGAAAATTAAACTAAATAAGTAGAATATTATGAATTGCAGATGTAGTTTTTGTTTTGTTTTTGTTTTGTTTTTGTTTTTTGTTTTTGTTTTGTTTTGTTTTTTTTTGTTTTTTTGTTTTGTTTTGTTTTGTTTTGTTTTGTTTGTTTGTTTGTTTTTTTGCTGCGGCGCAGATGATAAAGTTACTATCAATTCCTAAATAAAAAAATTCTAACTTCGAAAAAAAAAACACCTGAAAACCTTTAGAGCAAACAACATACGAGGGCTCAACTGAATTCCAGCAGAGGGCCAAGGCAACATTTCATGACAAAAAGCAACTAAGCTAGATCTAGAAACATCACCAGATGTTACTGCATTGTTCTCTGGCAGTCTGGCCAGCTCATAAAAAAGTTTGTCATTTTTTAAAGGAATAAACCAGGCTCTATTCCATAAAGCAGAAAACCGTTACCAGTCAAATCACACACGAGTGCAGCGTCTGTTTGATGCTGACATTGGTTCTGACCGATTCTATCCTTTCGGCATCTGTAGAGAGACTCCTCATCACCAGAGCATTCGGTATTGTTGAGCCACACGGGTCCCGAAGTAGAACCAAACACCTCTGCGTTCACGGAGTCGTAGGCACGCCAGAAGCCGAGCTGTCTGCAGACCACATTGGCTGCCTGTCAAAGTATAAAAAAATGATAAATTTAAAAAAAAGGAAGGAAAAAAAGATTAGCGGCCATGTCCATTCCCAGCGATGGTCAGTGCTCATACAAAGACTATTTCTAGAACCCTGGCTTTACTCCAGTTGCCCTGTGCCTCTAAAAGCTTCCTACCAGATAACACCATGGAAGACAGTGGTACTAAAGATCAAATGCTTGCCGTACGACATTCGTGCCAAGGAAGGACTCGAACCGCAAAAACAGAACAGTAAATTGTGGGTTAAATAAATGGTGGGTTATTTTACCTGACTGCTAAGAAAGCATGTGTATGCTTGTTTGTAAGCAACCAGAGGACCGACGGCTTTAAGTCCCCTCCGAAGGACTTGGTAATGAGGATTAATACCTTACCAAAGGGCATTAGCGCATCCGATTGGTTTCGAACCCAGGTACTCCCGGTTACCAGACCACTGCTCTACCACTGAGCCACAGCGCCTCATTCGGTCTGTTAAAATATGAACCTACCAACAATTGGTTTTAAAAAAAAAAAAAACATATATCTTACATACAAAATTTGTTTACCAACATTTGGTAGGTTCATTTTTTAACCAGTCTATTGAATTTTAACAAACTGTTCTTAGAGTGTGTGTCCACAGTTCAGCATTAAGTACTTCACATGTGCATATCATCATGGTCATTTACCTAAATTTAATCTTGGAATACAATGTCATAAAGCTGGGTATACGAGTATGCAGATGAGGAAGGCGAAAAAGGGAAGGGTGGATCCACCGTCGAGGATTTGAATTCAGAATGACTGTGGCAAGCGTCCACAAAAGTCTCCCTCCTTAAAAAGTAAAACCATGCTTCGGACTTAGAATAACAGCACTGAGCAGCCCTAATGCAGAGTCCCCAGTTTTCCGCGATACGGAAAACGGAAAAATTTCACGGAATTCGAGGAGAACACGGAATTCACGGAATTTCACGGAAAATGCTATTTTCAGGTTTTAAAAATCTGAATTACGAAGAACTGAGTGAAAATCATGAAAACAAAAGCAAAATCCAACAAAGCAAAATCGTGCATCAGTGGAAAATCTGTCGATCAAACCTGTTCGCACTATTTAGCATGTGTTCGCCAAGTTTGATCTGCATACTACAGGGCGAATATATTAAATAAAGTTGCGTTTTTCTAAGATTTCCACTATTGCTTTATCATATGTTTCGTACATGTCACCGAAGAACACGGAATTTGAAGTTTAGAACACCGAAGAACACGAAATTTGCATTTTTTTTAAAAAACGGAAAACCGGGGACTCTACCCTAATGGATTGTACCCATGTCCCAAATGATACGAACATAATCTCACCGCCATGTTCCATGTGGTATTGCACACGGTGCCCCATTTGTTGAAGTAGAATATTTCAACTCGTCCCTCACCATGAGAATACGCATTCCATTCAAGTCTAACCTCTGCAATACGATAGACAAGGCATAAAGATACAAAAACTAATGAAATACCTACATTATCCGCCTGTCTTTGGAATTATAAAAGGACAAGGAGAAGCGTGAGCATTCCTGAAAACTGTTGTATACAGTCTCAAAATCCAATCATGCATTTCTCTCTTTCCCAGTATGATAAAACTTCCTCAGATTTCATGAATGTTGTTTACTTATTTTCGTAAAGCACATTATATACTTTCGCGAGAAGGCAAGACCAAAATGAACAACATTTGAACAAACAGTAACACTTCCCACTTCCAATTTACAGGGAATTTTACTTGAATAAACGGGAAGGTTATCTGCGAAACCCTTAAGTCAGAAGAAATTTTAATAGTATAGTAATTGATAGGGGTATATTACTATATATATATTCCTTCCAGCCATCTCTATCTACTAGAACTTTTAAAACGTTTTAACCCTTCTTACCAACATTATACAAAACTTTGAACTTTCGTTTATTTTCATTTCCAACAAAATACAATTCAAAAATACAATCAGTATAAAAAGCAGGATTATAATGAAAAGTTTCTATAAACATTACACCTGAAGTAATCATAGAGCAATATAAAATGACATATTACAAAAAGAAAAGCAAAATACAGAAAACTTTGATCTGTTGGGGGTAATCATACACTAGTAGTTTAAGCTTCTACCAACCTTAAATTTTTTGTAGGCAAGCCTGTGGACTTTCTCAAGCTAAGTGATTAGTCACTTGCAGTGATCAGTCACGTGATCAGTCAAAAGCAAAGTAGTTACATAATATGAACCTTCACTTATATTCTGAGGAAATAAAGAGTTTATAAAACGATATCCTAAGAAGATGGTGAGTATTAGGAGGGCTTCAGTAGCCATGATCATGATCATGATCATGATCATAGCAATTAGAGTTAAATATTGGTTTTATCTTATGGTCTTAATACAAACTCACCCTCTTTCGGTCTTTCGCATGACCAATGTGTCATGCCTTTCTCATTGATGCCATATTGTTGTAGATCTACGATTGGTGGACGTGATACTTTACGAGCTTCTAACTGGATCTCATCCTTTGCTACGTCATCATACACGGTAGGACAGAAGAATGCAGGACAGTCCTTAAATGGCGTTTTAGAGATTGCCACTTTCCAAAAGAATTAATTTTTAAAAATGAATAAATGCACATGCATAGGTAATCAAATAATGAATAATATACATAATACATGTAATATGCATAAGGAATCGAATAATATAGAAGTGCATATGTCCTACACTCTTAAAAATTCCGGGTCAGATTGACTCGGAATTTTTAAGAGTGTGGATTCTCTGAATAGTCAAGTAGGTTTTTGTCGTGTAAAGGTGGCGACTCTTCTCTAAAATGGGCCTCCATCTTAATAACGTCTTATATCGGAGGCTCGGGGAGCAGGTGTTGGTCTAGCGGTAACGCCCGCAGTTAGCTTTTTGTCTCTGATCGGACGCAGGTTCGAGTTTGAGTACGTCTTTGGGATGGTGACATTAGGTCGATCATAGTCGTATCTGATTGATACACGTCTGTACAAAACCCAATTAAAAACAAAAAAGCTTCAGTCAACCGCCAGGGGTGATTTCGAATTTACGAGCTTTCATTCGACCATGTCGACACGCACACGCTTTACCGACTAGACAATTCGCCCCCTTTAATATCAGGCGAGTAATATTGTAGTGGTGGCTGTAGTTCTATAGAAAAATTATAAAGAAGTGGGATATGGTGGTAGGAGTAGTGGTATTAGTACAGGTAGCAGTAGTGGTATATGTAATGGTGCTGGTGGTAGTGGTTCTG
>CM057164.1:25303692-25337027 GCA_029962745.1 Echinometra lucunter
TGAAGAAGCATTGTAGTAGCAGCAGCAGTAACCATAGTAACAGTGCTGGTACAGTGCGAATTAATTTCCCACACTCGAATATTATACAGTCTAGTGTAGAAATAGAAAATAAGGTTTAATTTTTGTAGTTAAGTAAATAGAACTACGATTCATTTATCCCTTGGTCTACATAATAATCAGCTGTTTATAAATCTAATACTTTCTGAATGTTAAAATAATAGGGACTTCGAGAATGCCAAAAATCTATGAAGAAATTGATTTATATGTATATATATATATATATATATATATATATATATATATATATATATATATTTATATGATGTACGTTTGCGGTTCTTCGTCATATTATATGTGTGATCCGAAAAGGGGGGTTTACGAAGAGGGCCGTTGCAAGACATAATATACCACCAATTAAGACCAAGCTTTCGGGCACCTGCCCTTCATCAGGATCTGGGATCAATAATAATAATAACGACAGTACAGTACAGTGCACATATGAAATGACAATAAATACATCAAAAAAAAAAGAACATAATTTATGAAACGATAAACATATAGACGGCAGAAATATACAAAAATAAGGTAGAAACGGTAGAAATCAATCGTATTATACTCATCAATATACAAGAATATACAAGGAATGGTCAATTACCTTCTCGATTTCGGTATGAGTATTTGAATTTATTGTGTGTTTCTAGTGTGCATGAGCTATAGTGAAGTGATATGGCGTGTCTGGTGGTTAGTGTTCACTTAGGCGTGAAGGCGGATGGTCATTGGTCTGCATTGATACCACGTGATCTTAAGGTTTGTAGTTTCGATATCCAATGAGACTCTCGTTTCATGATGGTGTCGAGGTGCTTTGTTTTGACTAATTCGATGCCAGTGATGTTGATGTTTTGAACTAAGTGTCCCGGGAGGTTGAAGTGTATAGTGTATGGTATATATGGCAGAATGTACCAGATATTCTGTCCTATTGGAAGATTTTTTTTTTCTCGAAATGACATCATTGCTTTCTATGCGTTTTTATATTATTATGCCCAATGAACTTTGTAATTAAGGATTACTTCTTTCCAAACCCCTGAGATAGTAGTGATACCTTGTAATATGTTTTAAATCATAACTGATATTTAACGTTGCCCCTGCATTGTACCCTCGTCTTATACATAATCACGAACTATATACAGTAGAATAAGAATAATTGAAATATTGGGGGTTTTGTATTTATATATAATTTTATTCGTTTCTCTTCAAAAAATGGAGCAATAACTCAACCTGTATCTCGGTGCATGTATATACATTATGGTATCATGTTTTTGAATTTTGTTACATGTCTTTTTGTAATTTGAATGTATGTTTCATGTTATACAGGGCCCCCTCGAAGAGCAGTTTTGATGTTTACTGAGGGGGCTACCCTGTTGAAATAAAGCAAAATCAAATCAAATCAAATCAAACCGTGGTTTACCATCAAATTACTATGGGTATCATAATACTTCGTAAACTAGGGAATCCATGAATTCCTCAATACTGCTCCTCTTTCTGTCAATATATCTACGAAGGGGAGCACTGAATTATAATAATTGCCTCCTAGCAACATCCATGGAGGTTTTCTGTTATGTAGAATTAATCATTTATGATGATATGAAAATTAGTTGAATGAAAAGAAGGGAGGCAGAGAGGAAGAACAACATGAACAATGGATGCGTATAGCTACGCAGACTATTTCTTTCATCCAATTATTTTCTCATAATGTTGATTTGTCCTTGCTAGCTGCCCATGCTACAGAAGAATTTTTTTATTGTAATTAATTCATTTTGTAAACTGATCATGTGTCATCCTCATGGACGAGCCTGATCTGGCTGTCCCTGAAAGATATCGTATGAATTAACTGCTGATGGGTTGGAAAGGCTGTTTGTTAGTGACTGCATCTGATGTTACCAAGCAATTGGGGGTACGGTGCAAGGCGAAAGGCCCTTGGGGTGTTTCATAAAGCTGTTCATAAAGTTACGACTTGATATGGCAAGCCAAATGGGATTCTCAATCATTATGAATTGCTTCAGCTAACAGTAAAAATACGCAGATGCAGATTAACGTTACTGTTGTTTACAAACACTTTTATGGCGAAGTATTTTTGTGCCACAATTTAATCGAGATTATGGGAAATGCAGTCACAATTTGTTAAAACGTCAGGAAAACTTTGGGCATTCCATGTGGCACTTCATATCCAAGTCGTTAGTAAAGTCATGCGTAACTTTATGAACAGCTAAAAGTATTAAACACCCCCGGGTCCGATTCCGGACAGATTTTTTTCTTCTTCTTCCTTTTTTATATTTTGAGTGAAATGATGCTATGCGTAGATATGCTTGTGCTGGTAAAATTTGAAACCGTTAACGGTTAAGGAATATGAAGAAAATATAGGATAACATAAGACCACAGCGTGTGGAGTTAATTGGAGTGGCTGTTCTATTTAACGCCCGAATTCATGGGCACGCATGGGCGCGCCGAGGTTGGCTAGTCCACAGAAACTAGTCATTAAAAAAATTGAATTTGCAATATCCTATTATAGAAATGATGTGACCAGTGGTGGCGATTTCATGTAACGAGTGGGGGTGGGGACGGATATACGGAAGGCGAACCCTCGCTAGAGAAAAGGCGCTCTTATGATATATGTATACATGTATCGCACATAATTATTTTCATACTGTAAATGGCTACTTGACGGGTACGTGTCATGATTATATTATTGTCATTAAAGAGTGGAAAGTGTGAATTTGAAATCCCCCTGCTTTAAAAAAGGTTTAATAATAATTAATTTCCATCACATTTACTTAAGCTTTAAAAATCTAGGAGGACGATCCCCTCCCCCCTCCCGGAAAAAAAAGCGAGGGGGACACATCCCCCCGTTCCCCCAGATCGCCGCCTCTGTGTATGACATTCATATTTTGAATACAGTACAATGATATGGAAACCCTATCATACCAAACAAGTTTTTTTGATTATTATTTATTTATTGTCAAAAAAATGGCATGATAATTAAGTTGGCAAATGTGATTCTGGCATACATGTATGAATGCACTTGTCTACTGTTTCTTAGTTTTAGTTTCGTGAAAATGTCATTTTAAAAATGATTTTCAAAAAATATAATCTTAAAACAACAGTGACACTTTTTCAACCTTTGCAGTTATTTCTACATGTATAACAAGGATGGGAATTAGGCGGATGAAAGGATTTGCAGCTAACCATTTTCTTATCACTTACTTTCTCATGTTTTCGACCACTTGGGAGGGTGATGATATATTAGAAAAAAATCACATGTTATGACATAATCTTTATTTGATAAATTCTAAGTGATCAGCTAGAATTCCTTCAAAATTTTCTAGAAAACTTTCACACTTTTCGTACAAAATTCATAGCAAATCAACTGATCAAGAATGTCGAATGATCTCGAACACGTATTATTTAAAACAGGTAGAAAAATGTGAGATTATGATTAACACTGTTGAACATGTCACATGCTAATTTTCTTAATGATGTTATACCAAAACTGTACCAGAGCCATAATAAATGCATCAAATATACATGAAACTGTAATAATAGAACTAAGATGACTAACCTCGAAATGAAATATAAGCTTGGAACTAGAATTCTTTAACAATTTTAGAAAAAAAAATCTCTAAATACATGTTTTTGATAGAACTCTGATTATTTTGGAAAAAATGGTGGAAGAATAGTTACTTACCTGAAAATGAAATGGAAAATAGTATCACAGTTCTTTTCAAAACGGTTGCCATTTTCCCCGAGATGAGCCACCATCGCACATCCTGGCTCTTCATCCATGTCATCTGGTCTCCGCATGTTATGATGGCGGTTGTTTTCAATGTCACCAGCATGAAAGTGCATTTACGGTATGTGCTACCCCCCCCCCCCTCCCACGCACACACAAACAATAACGCACACGCCCCGTTTAGTTCAATCGTATTACATCAAAAGCTCGTAAAGTCAGAAACATGTTTTCATTAACCCATTCGTGACAGAGGTCCACATTTTGTGGTTTGGCCTAATATCTTTTGATGCAAAGCCCTAAAAATCATACCAAATACATGAGCAGAAAGAGCAAAAAATTCTACACAAACTGTGCCCATTTTGGTTGCGTCAATATTCTTTGTTTGATGCTGGAAATTTTTTTAAAGGAAAATAAGCACTTAAATCCTTAAATTGGCAATGTGATAGAAGGTTTAGAATCACTGTTTTCCCTGCAAATTGGAAACTTTTTGACTTCTCATCATAATTTCTGTCAGTTTATGTTCATTTCAGATACATGACGTTTATAAGAAAAATGTAGCAATAAAATAAGAATGTTGGTGTTGCCATTTTGAAGAATAAAAGCTGATCAAATAAGGATTTGAATAATTCCTGTCACGAATGGGTTAATGAATACTGAAAGTGCAATTAATACCATGAGTACGGAAATATTGCCTTGAAAGTATTAAGCAGGGAATTAGGTATTCGAAGAACTCAAAAATGCATAAGTAATGTCACATTAACTGTGGGAAAGGAGGGGCGGCCAAATCCTTTAGCACGAATAAAAAACTTTCCCCATTCCAAATTCTGTAACGCCGTTTTGTCACTGTAACAACTGTTCACTGATTATTTCAAAATTCTCAAAATTTTACATTTTCACCGTAATATAATGGCACCATTGCAGCAAGTGAATTTTTACACATGTGACCAGTATCATTCCTCAATCAAATATTTTCGCTTTTACTGTTGGAGGTCCCTAAAAAAATGGGTACTATTTTGGCTATACCCCCCCCCCCCCCCCGGATTGTGTGATATCGTAAATTTTGTGAACATTGCTGCCAGGTTAGCCACGTTGAAGCTTAAGACCTTCTGGATCAGCAGTGATTTAAACTTAGCACCTTTTAGAACAGAATAGCCTTCAAACTTCCATTACTTTCTCGACGGTCATGATCGTCGTAGACTTTCCTACTTTCAGTACTTTTGCCTGTGAGGATAACATATAATTATGTGAATATGATTTAATGCAACAAAAAAAAAAACATGCTCTAAATTAACAAAAAGTGTACTTACTCCTTTTTAGCAATGTTTTTATCTAGATCGCCCTTAATCGCCCTTAATAGCATTCATGCGCAATGGGCTGTAAAGACAACTGAACAAGCATTCTAAATTCAAATTAGCCCCTCTTACGGATATTGCAATAAAAATTACTTCGACTGTGAAAGTGGTAAAGCCGAAGCCTTGTGATCGAGAATTCATTAGGCATTTGTCCCTCTTTTAGATACTGAATTTCATAATGAGGTTTTTCTTTATTATTCCTTCATTTATTCATTTATTATGAGAAGGATTGGAAAGCGTAATAGCTTAATAATATTGATGCTATTGTAAAACTTTATTCATATCACGCTTGAATCCGATTCAATTCAATAATAATGGTTTTTATTTCAATAACGCTTACCAACCAGAAGCTTGATATAGCATCATTTCATATTGCACTGTATCATTGATTATTGTATCATAATAATGATTATGGGAGGACTGCATGGCGGGGGGGGGGGCTTCCCCCATGGGCGGCTCGATATTTCAGCTGAAGGGCTTTGTTCCTTGGTGAAAATCATGGGGGTGGATTGAATGAAGACACATGTCTCCCTACGATTACTTTCTCGGGGTGGCAACCCCCCCCCCCCCCCCCACGCACACACACACACACGAATGCAGTCTTTTGCTCAGCCGATAGAATTTTGAGTAAAAAGGCACATCCCAAAATCTAGAAAATGGCCTTACAGTCGGATGAAATAGGTAGAGTAGGCGGGTCACATCGAATTTCCCAAAACCGAATTCAGTCGAGTCCGATTCTGATATTGTGGCAACAGCACTGACCACAAGCGTGGTCATAATTAACCAGTGCTGTTGCCACAACAGCAATTTTATAGCACTTTTTTTCCACTGGATGCACAAAGCAATTTGAAATGTATTCAATGGGTTAGTGTTGGAGTTATTTAATATGAATAATATTCTCTCAGTTGATTTCACACACACACACACACCCTCACACACACACACACACGCACATACATATACCATGTATATGGCCCAGAAAGTAGATGACCCTTTTTCTCTCTTGTTATTTTTTGCCTGAATATTTCAGATGTGTCCCCCACACGGCTTAGAACGAATTTCCGCTCCTGCCTGTATCACAGTTATCTCGTATTGCAATCATAGCAAGACATTGCCAGTAGGCTACTTGAATTCTCAATCGGGAATTCCAAATTCATATCACTATTGGTCTGACTCTGGTGACAAACCTAAAGATTTAAAGGTAGTGGCTCACATTTGCAAGTGGAACCCAATCTGCACAAAAGTTTTACTTTAGAGTGCTTTAAGCCAGAGAAAAACAGTCGTAAAGTTTTAGATCCCAGTACATTCCCGTTTAGGATTGGGAAACAAATGTTCAACACAAATTTTCTTTTATTTTCTTTGTTTTGCAAAGGCGTCTTCCTGACGTAAGACAATTCATTTTTCACTTATTCTTTGGAATATTGTTGTAAATTTCATAACATGATGGTTTTACATAAGTATCTGTCATGTGAAACTGAAATTGGCTTATTTCTCTTCAAATTCTGAAACAATGTTGTGCAAAAGTGTTGTGCGAAACCTTTAAAGACAGTTTATAATACGACATTTTTCATGAGTCATGCAACTTTTTTTCCAACGTTTTCAAAGGGAGATCAGTCATGGGGTTGTGAACATAGCTGACTGTATGGAGCTCCGTCATACGCAATCTATGGCTGCTTCAGGCATGACTATGGTTCCAAAAGTTATTAAATCTTGAAAATGACATTATTTGCCTCACCAAAAATAGCCACAGAATCAAAACGAGCTTTATTACCACAAACTAGTGATCATGATCAATGATAAAATGTCAATGATGTCTATAATCTTATTTTTCTCCTACTCTTCTTTACTAAATTTACGTTTTCTTCTGTCTTGGATTTGTTTTTCTTTTTTTCTTTATTGGCACAGCATTGCTCTTATGTGGCTAAACAATATATGAAATCATACATAGGATATATATATATATATATATATATATATATATATATATATATATATATATATATATATATATACAGATATATACAGATAAGACGTAGGGAATGTAACAGAACAGAATTGAGATTATAGGTTAAACACTTTATCAACACTTTATTTCAAGAAACAATAGATGTTTTTATGCATATAATTCAATTCTAAGCGAGTGACACATCTCAAGTTTAGCAATCTAGAAATCCTAATAAATAAGGAAATGGACTCGAAATCGATCTCGAAATCTCATTTTATGTTGAATCATGTTAATGCATGAAATATCTGTCACTTTCCTTTAAAGTCATACTTTCCAGTAAAGTCATACTTTCATGACTTCTTCTTCTCTTTCTTCTTCTTCTTATTCATCTTCTTCTTCATCATCATCATCATCATCATCATCATCATCATCATCGTGTTCTTCTTCTTCTTCTTCTTCTTCTTCTTCTTCTTCTTCTTTTCTTCTTTTTTCCTCCTCCTCCTTCTTCTGGTTCTTTTTGATTTGTCTTCTTCTTATTTTTATGATTTTCTTCGTCTTCTTCTTCTTTTTCTTCGTCCTCCTCTTCTTAAATCTGAATTACACGAACGTTCACCCACCCTGCTCCCCCTCCATAACCAGGATGACCTCTAATCTATAACGCTGTGTATTGATGAGATACAAAGAACAAGAGAGCAAAGACTTTCGAAAAATCAACTTTTAAAAGCAATTCAAACAGCTCTGTCAATCACATGTTGAAATGTGTGAACATTACACTGGCGTATTACGTAATCCAAACATGATTGCTTTGGGATATGACAAAAGGGCATTGAATCTGTCATTAAGTCGATTTTTCGGAAGTAGTGGCGATGGTGTTAAGATGACCAAAACATTAAAGTTGCCAGGACTTAGTACATTGATGGCGCTTCACGCAATGCTTGCGATAATCCCACAGGGCAGCGCCATGACAGTTTGCGAGTCTCGGCAAAGTTTCTTCGATAGTCTCGCACCCTCGCGTGTGTGCAATACGAGATATGCATGTAAGTCCAGCGGAAGGGGACAGCTACGTTAGCACCTGTTTGCGTATTCGCAACTAGACTGGTTCGTATCAGCGAACTGCCAAACCGTCAATGCCCTATGAGATTTTTGCAGCGTTGCGCGAAAAACGCCATCAATACACCAAGTTCCGGCAACTTTGATAAATCGCAAACGTCATTATTCACTGAATGTTGAATAAGATTTCAGTCTGTACCCACTCTATTTAATTCAATTCAATGCAGTTAAAGGTTTATTCTAACATGATTCGCAGTTACAGAGACTGAATTGTACATATTTTACAAAGATTGAAATGATTTTATTACAGATTCTATAGGCAGAATATGAGTGAAATTAGTTTTACATTTTTTTCCGGAATAATGATTACAAATCATCAGATTTGAAAGAGATACGGTTATCAGCAAGCATGCATGTAAGCAACTATACGTAATCATATACCCCCCCCCTAAAAAAAAAGTAGAATAAAAACGAGCTTTTAACCGGAGATCAAAAGGGGAAATGGCATATATTGTGATGCATTTAATAATATGGAGTATAGTACCTTTTTCTATCATTCTTTGTACAGAAAATACCTACCGTGTGCCAGGTAATAACAAATGTATTAGCATTTCCTTATTCCAATAAACTATCCGCGCATGTGATCATCCTTCATAGAAATAGCTTCAGTATAAAGCAACATAGTACCACAGAAATGTTGACTTTTTCCTTTTTGAATTATGCACCACACAGAAAAAAAAACTATATCACTTTTGTGAGTGGTGTCTAGTCCAGACCCCCTCACTCAGCACACCCTCCCCCCTCACCCCCACACACAAACTTATGCGTATGAAATGAAGGCTAGGCCAGATGGAGAACCCGTCACGTTGCCTAGTTCTTGATACATGATTTCTTTAGAATTTCCTCGCAAGGCGATGCGAGCGACGCGTCGAGCGTCAGGTTCAACCCATACGAGCCAACCTGAAGCAAAGAGCATGCTTGATGGAGTTTCATTGATGTCAAAGGGGGCCAACCGCTCTTCTCCGCCGTCAATGTCGGCCATTTTGATTACTCCAGGCTCGTCCAAATAGTACATCAAACCACCTGTCAGAACAGAGTAAAAAAAAGTACCATGGATGCCATGGTAACTTGACGAAATTACCATAACATCATGGTAATTGATGGTTTTTGCTTGGTAATTTCATGATTTTGATAGTACTTTCATGGTTCTGATGGTAATTTCGTCAAACTGGTACTTTTTCTTCAGGGGACACTTTAAATTGAATCTTTAAAAAATATATGATAACTTGAAGTCAACTTATGATTTGCCAGTGATTACTTCAAGTTAGTTTATTGACCTCAAAAGAAACCCTAGGTGAACTGTGACAAAATACGGATCATTTCCATCTGTTCCCCGTCCCTTCCACTCGACCCCTACAAAAAACAATTAAATACTCAAATGGAAGCGAAACCCAGATACTAGCCATTGATGACTTCAAGTCAACTGTTTTACCTAAGCAACAACTCTAGGCAATAACTGTTCAATAAATGAATGTGCAGCCATACATTATGGCCTATCATTTATCATGTTTATTTTGCTCGTTAAATTTTTGAAGTCCCGTAGTCGACTTGAGGTCTGCCGACTTTAGGTGGCCAGACCTCAGGTCGATTTTCACGAGGGTATTTCCATTGCTGCATTACTTTTTTGTGCGTTTTTTTTGTGTGTGTGTGTGTTCTCTCTCTCTCTCTCTCTCTCTAATTTTTTTTTTTCTAATTGTTCTTTTTCCTCGTTGTTGCTGTTTTTCGGCGTACCTTTATGACTTCCTTTTTGTTGCAACAATGCCTGGCCGTGGGAAAAATAAAAATTCCCTTGGCCATTCCGCTTTCTGTTATGGGCTCAAAAAGAGGTGGGCGTTTTCCTAATTGCACATCCATAGACTCGAGGGAGCTTGCATATGCCTAGAATTGATTACGAGCTCTTTCACAATGTGCAAACTAATCATGTTGAAAATTCACTTACCCGGTTCATCTAAGGTTAGGCAATTGACGGTGTCCGTGACACTAGGAAAAGAAACAATAGTAGCCTTTCCTGTATACGCCATGCTCCATTGTTCAATACGACTTCTTCTTAGGACGTACAGTTGTCTTTAGTGAGGTGATTAAAAGTTAGAAGAAAATGAAGGCATTAATAATGATAATGATACTGATATTGATAATGATGACCATAATAATAATAATAATGATAATAACAAGCATGATAATAATAATAAGAATGATAATAATGATAACAATAATAATGATGATGATGATGATGATGATGATGATGATGATGATAACAATAAGGTATGGTCGGGCTTTTAGTGTTAATAGTATTGTATTACCTTGTAGCCTTGCGGATCGCTATTGTTCTTGGTGTTAGATTCGTGTATCTGTAGAGTTCGACAGCTTGGTTTACTCCCATTATGGCTTTCTTCTTGACCCTCCTGGAATCCCCTGTCTCAGTCCAGTAGACATACCCACTGACATCATCTACCGTCACAGTCGAGTACTCTACAAGAGAAAGGTTCAAAGCCCAGTTGACCAAAGGCCGCAAAATTGAAAATCGCAATCAGTCATAACTCCACTAACCGATTCCAAAATAATGCAAACCCACAAACTTGCTCATTATTTCTTCCAACCTACTATACAGTGTGTCCCAGAAAAAAACGAAGCCGAAATGTATTGATGCTTATTCATATCTTTAAAGCAGATGTTCACTGATTTTCAAACCCGATTTAATTTTCATTATTGAGTAGTTGAAGCTTAGATCGGACAAGTTTGTCAAAATTCAACGCTTGGAAACATATGAAGCAATAAATATTATCATTTACAAAGCGCTAAAATACAGTCCGGACATAGCACTTAAAGAGCTCTCCGAACGCCTCTGAGATGTTTGACGTCACAGGTGGGATGTACAAGCAGACGATGTCCCATAACATCTTACATATTTTCAGTGCTTGTGTTGTTGTCTTCTCTTCAGTTGTTTCTCTCACTTCACCAGCATCAGTCTAAATGTTTAATCTATTACCTCACTCTAAACATGCTAAATCCCGTGCATGGTATTATTTGGATGGAAAATGAAGCGTTAAAAGAATATAGAAGTCACTCACTTGTAAACATCGCATACGCCGCGGTATGTTTGGCGTTTCAAGAGGGAACGAATACCGTCCATGCAATCATTCAGTGGGCTTTTCAATTTGAAAGTGTGGTTTCTTTGAGTGTAAATATACAGGATGAGAGTGAATGGTCAAGCAACAGATTTCAGTTATCAGAATTAGTTTCATTTCCCTTTTAGAATGGTGTGAAATATGGCCACGTTTGAATACAACTAAATTCTTATAATCTGAGTAACAATAACACTGCAATTATGTTCATTCTTTATTGGACGTCGTCTGTTTGGGCAGGATTGGTGCCTTCTAAATTTATTATGTCATTAAAACATCTTTATTTTTCTGGCGAATCGCTCGTATATCACAGATGCTAGAAGGTGGTTTTATTTGTATTATTTGTTTAATTACCTGATACGTAGTTGATGTAAAACTGATACGACTGCTTTAAGTAAGCTTGCCAATTTCTAGTGATACATTATTTGCCATATTTCTGAATTTATTTGAATGTGTACTTAAAAACAATTGTGATTAATAACCCTCTTCTTTCATCAGATACGACTCATATGATACAGACTTCACGCATGAATAAATGAGAACGATATTAAGCAGGGCTACCAAATGTCCTTTGCACAATGATACCTCAAATTAAAAGTGATAGATATGAAAATATTTTTGTTATTGTGATATGAAAAAAAATACTTCTCAACAGTTTATTTTCTGCCCTTCAGTACTCTCCCCGATAACAGACAAAAATCACAATAGTATAGATATGGATATGAAGGAGTTCCTGTTGTTGCTCTTGTATTTTAAATGACAAACACCGGCTTGTATCTTTTTTATAGCTCTTGTGCCATTCAGCATACTCACCGCTGCATTGAAGGACCGATTCGAACGTTTCAACCAGGTTGCTTCCATTCAATACCATCCGTCTCAGTTCACACTCCGAGACGCCCTCTACGTTTTGGATCCAATACAAAGTATTCTGCTCCGTGTGGTAGTACATGGTGATCGCAGGAATGTCTACCGAGGCTCCCGACACAAAGCCAGGTGAATCAGAAGTGTTAGAATACAGAAGAGACTGGTTGCCTTGACCAGTGGTGCTAACGATTAACTGACCTGTACAAATCGAGAAGATTACTATCTTAATACGGCCGTGTGCAATAATATGACGGAATGTTAGTAGCGTAACTGACTATCGGGGGATGTCCCTCTGTTGTCAAAAGTACGCCAAATAGCCGGGGGGGGGGGGGGGAATATGACTGTATGATTTGGAGGGTTAGCAAATGACACTTGTTCTCTAAATATTTTTACATTCTGTTCACTTTTTTATGTTCAGTATTGATGGAAAGTATTATTTCATAAATATCACTTCAACACACTGGCCGTTTTCAATTCCTCCGGTACAATTGGAAAGGAGAAAACAAATTATTAACCCAGATTAAGATTTATTGTATTACGATTTAATTCTACGATTGTGACTATAATAGCACTACAGTTGGCCACGTCGACCGCAGTTTGCAAAGGGTTAAATGTCTTTTACTTTCGTACCCTTGCAATCAGGCCAACATTTCATTTTAATGGCAAAAAAAAACAACAACAACAAAGCTATTTCCTTTATCAAATAAACCATTTTTATCTCATATTTGTATCTCACAGTACAACACACATTTACAACGTACAAGGGAACTGATTTTAATACTAAGCGTGCTTTGCGGGATGGCTTGTGGTCTATTCTGTTGGAGTGGGTTAATTTCTAATAGGCTCTGAAATAGTTAACCCGTTGACTGCTAATTCTCTATTTCACATAGACTTAGTACAGGGACCTCCCAGTCCCAGTTGGCAACGGGTTAAGCTACATGTCACTGGTTGAAGAGACAAAATGGCGAGATTTAGATACAATTTTCACTTGGAATCACACTGACTTTATGTCGCACGAACTCTTGGTTAAATGTGCGCCAAATGCGTCTGGAGTTCTCATACATTTCGTTCGACTGTTGCACGACATTCGCAAGACAATTTAACTCTTGAAAATATGTGCGCCAAATGCGCCTGGAGTTCGCATACACTCCGTTCGACTGTTGCACGACATTCTTTTTTACATACGCTGTCGGCGACGATCGCACGAATGTCTTGCGACATGAAGTTCCCAGTGAGATAGGGGCTTCAGCATGTTTAATGTCAGGAGATCTTTAGGTCGAAATAACACATAAGTTACGAGAATATGAGCTCGCACAGAGAATAGAAACGAAAAAACGATTCATTTGCACCTGTCAGATCACACACGATTGCAGCGTCTGTTTCATGATGACATTGGTTCTGACCGATTCTGTCCTTTCGGCATCTGTAGAGAGACTCCTCATCACCAGAGCATTCGGTATTGTTGAGCCACACGGGTCCCGAAGTAGAACCAAACACCTCTGCGTTCACGGAGTCGTAGGCACGCCAGAAGCCGAGCTGTCTGCAGACCACATTGGCTGCCTAAATTCATTGACGAAGGGAAACTGCTATCATTAAAATGTTGCAATAAAGGAAACTAACACCCTCAATTCAAGCAGTTTCTATATCAAAGCTAAGGCGGAGTAAAACATGTGTAGATCAGAGGAAATTTGAACGAAATCGGACACAGAATAAATATTACGTCTAAATGAAATTTTCTATATGACATGGAGTTTTGTTTTTTGGTGGGTTTTCTTTTGGTTATTTTTTTTAAACATTTGCCATAGCTATCGATTATTTTTGGTGGACAACTCTCAAGATGTTTTGTACACAAGTGATTAAACATTTTCAATTTGTATGGCTTAAGAAATAATGCAAATCTTAAGCCAAACTCAACTGACATGTATATCATATAGGACTGTTTTCTCCCCCAGCAAATTTTGGAAAAAGACAATGAAACCATGTGTTCTTCATGAAAATAATTATGTGAAAATTCTGTGCACAACTGAGAGTTTCCACAAAGTATATCACCAGTAATTATGGTGGACAGGTGTCAAAAACAAAAATTTCATAAAGGCATAACTGTCGAACTGCGTGTCCAATTTATTTCACATTTCCGCTGATCTGTTTTATTCTATCTTAGCTCTGATTAGTTTCCTTTAACTCTGAAATTCTCTTCAAAATCGTATGAAAGCTATTAAGGTTTCATGTTCTATGAAATCCTACCATAAAGCTCACACAATTTGTCGTGAAATATATCAACTATAATTCTACATGGCTTAATTTGATCTTTTAATTCAAATGCCTGTTCATGCATTTAGTGATTACCAAATGGTTATTGCATGGCTCGCATGGGACACTTTAGCCCACAAAGGAAAAGTGACTTGTTTAACAATAGACCTACGCTAGAATGCTTTGTCACAGAACAATTTCTGTCAACGAAGTATACACGCGTTAATAATTAACCAGTTCTTTTTTGCTTCTATTACATCCATTCATTAGTATAATTAAACAATATAATTTTCCCTTGATGAAAGTTGACAGATATTTTTGATTAATAAGAGTGATGAAGGAAGATAATAGGGACCTCACGTTATAATCATAAATTGAGTAAGTTTTTAATTAAGCTAGGCCGAGTAAAGAAAGGTGTGAGTAAATGTAGGGCATTTATATAATAATCCAGGCATAAAGGTATACTGTATTTGTAAGAGGGGCTAAGTTCATTTATAGGAGTATTATCTTTCATTGCTCTTTACCTTGCAAAGAAGCAAAAAGGTTGCAGGAAAGTGTATAGTTTTGTCAAATTAAGATGATTACAAATATTTATGCAAATCCATAAGATGAAGAAGAACAAGAAGAACAAGAAGAACAAGAAGAACAAGTACACGAACATGACGAAGAAGAAGAAAGAGGAAAGAATGATAGAGATTGAAGAAGATAATGAAAATGACGGAGAAGAGGAAGAATATCAAGAAGAATGAAACTGATATTAATACTATGCTATAATTATAATTATTGATAAGAACAATATGGTAAATGTAATATCAACAATATAACTAACAACAAGAAGAAAGAAAGAAAGAGAAAGAAAGAAAGAAAGAAAGAAAGAAAAGGAAGATGCAGATTACGGAGAAGGAAAAGAAGAAGAAAAATAATATGGGCTGTTCTATGCATAGTCATCATGTAGCCTCCCAACCTCCCAGCCCCCTCCCCCCCCCCCCCCCCCCGATATAGTAAGCTCACCGTAAAATCCCACGTAGTATTACAGATGGTGCCCCACTCTTTAAAGTAGAAAATCTCTACTCTTCCTTCTCCATGAGAATAAGTATTCCATTCCAGTCGAACCACTGTTGAATAATATCATAATGTTGATGACAGATGAGATCTGTTTAAAATCCCAATCTACTCTACAGAGAATTCACACTACACACTAAGAAAAAAGGTTCAAGTTTGCACCCTACGTGCAACACTGGCAGCACCTTTTTGGGTGCAATCTTGCACCCTACGTGAAAAAGGAGCAAAAATGCACCTTTTTGTTCTTGTTTGCACCCGGAAATGCCCGTTTGCACCCTAAAAGCTGCAACTTTGCACCTTTGAGGGTGCCGAAATTTTTGCGTACAAAATGTGCAAATTTGCACCTTCCCCTATAGAGTATAACTCTGCACTCTTTAGGGTGCAAAATGTAGCCAACTGCACCCTTAAAGGTGCAAAAAGCTTCTTAGGGTGCAAAGTTGCACCCCAAAAGAAGCTCTCAGTGTTGTATTTGAAGGGTGCAAAACTGCACCTTTTTTCTATAGTGTGTAGACATAAAAACAGGCATTTGTATAGTGCTTATGATATTACGTTTTTACGCGTTTCACATGTAATTTTCATTATTATTACTCCAATCACATGAATCAATTGCTGTTCCACTCATAAAGTTCACCATCTCCGCTCCCTGGGAAGCATTCCAGAAAGGAGCCATTTTACAAGGTCTAATGAGCAAATTTATTTTATCTACAAAATATTTCAATGTGGTGCTCTTTTAACAATATGCTGTTATTACAAGGGAGCCCTATGCATAAAAGAATATACAAATTATACAAAAATGAAAACATAATAAACATGTATAAGCGTAATCGTAAAATTACAAAACAATTATTCAAATTCAAAGAGAGAAAAAAAGCAACGTATAAAGACATTAATGGAAATATGTAAATTAGTCTGACATTAGGTAAGATTTTAAGAGTAGACAGATTCAACAGAAAATAGTTAAAGGTATAGTAATTGCGGTGATGATAAAGAGTATTAGACAAGTGATTTTTTGCAATTTTGGATAGCGAGGTCAAGCACAATGACCTTTCCATCCTACCGAGTACCGGGTACACCTGGCATAGTGGCAAACGTGGATTAATGTATTTTTAAGTTTTCATTGATTTGATTTGATTGCTTGCTTGATTGATTGATTCATATACATAACCACCATTACATATAGATCATCAGTTACATGGTATTTAAATGGTATACATACATTAATGGAACATCGTAAGCTCTGTAAAATGCTTGATGAAGAAGCCCCCCAAAAATGATCAATTATACATAAAAATCATTCAAATACTGATGCAAATTTATCAAGTAAAAAGAGGCATGATTCACTCCATGGCCGTACGCAGCGGGGGGGGGGGGGGGGCAGGGGCAATTGCTCTGTTGCAAGTTACAAATCCCCAGAAATTTTGAAAACTTGACCTTTTTTTACTGAAAATTTTCACAAAATCCGCAAAAAGTGATCATCAATTCTTTCGATTTCACTTTTGAAAATGCAAAACGCCCTCGTTACCAGCTCGGTCGCTTTCCTCCCTCGCTTTTAAGCTTCTTCGAAAAAATTTTTTGCGTCTTGCCCCCCCCCCTGGAAAAAAAATCTGCGTACGGCCCTGATACATTCTGACTTAAAGTACAACACGGTACCCTCTCTTTCTAGCTCAATTTTCGACGAACTTGTCGCAGTTTTGTCCAACCATCCAACTTCCTACATTTAAAATGATTCAATAACCTTGTGGCCTAATCTAATTTGCTAATGAAATAGTGAAAAACTTGTATTTTCCTTTAATTTTACAGCTAAAATGTAAAAATGACAACATTCATCTTTTTTTGGAGAAAAACAAATCTAATCTCAGCCCTCCTTATTGATGAGCGGTCCCAACTAATTGTCTGTGTGTTGCTGAAAAGTCACCGTTAATTTGTGTTACCATGGTTATCCAAATTTTATGCATAATTTCTTGTTTGTATATTACTCATGAAGGTAAAAAGTAAAGAATTGTCCAGTATGTTGGATAATATTCATAATCATGCCAAATGGGGTAATATATTGGAAGACGTAATATGCAAGTCACAAGTAATATAGTACATTCGATTTATCTTTTGATGCAGGGGCGGATCCAGGATTTAGTGAAAGAGGGGGCACACTAAATTCTGAGAAGCAAGAAAAAAAAAGGTTATCACATTTTCAGGTGCACTTTTTCTTACAAAATTCTCTGACAACCTCCCCCCCCCCCCCAAGCTTCTCACTTCGAAAGGGGGCACTTTAAAAAAAGAGGGGACCCCTCTTTGGATCCGCGCCTGGTTTGATGGTGTGTGCATGCACATTCGTGTCTGTCCGTCTGTTTGCTGTCTGCATATTGGTCTGTTTTTGTTTGTATATGTCTCATGTGAACATAAAACGGTTAAGGGGGGAGCCGAGAGGGAAACTATGTTGCATCTCAGTCGAAATATCTTTCCAACTCCAAACATCGACAACAGAATTTCGTAGGCCTATTTTTATCTAAGAAGAATGGATTTTCATTGCCTTGGCTTATAGATTGTGCAAAAATTCATTACAATGCAATAATGATAATTTTTCCAAACATGCAGTAAAAATTCTCCAATTTCAGAAATTTAAAATGCATTTAGTTACAATTCATTGACCATTATCAAATCCTAGAAGTGTCAACTCACCCTCTTCAGGCCTCACACATGACCAGTGTGTCAATTCTTTCTCATCAATTCCATATTGTTGTAGAGCAACTATAGGTGGACGAGGTACTTGACGGGCTTCTAACTGGATCTCATCCTGCGCAATGTCATCATACACAGTTGGGCAGACGAAGGTTGGACAGTCTCCGGTAGATTTTACTCCAAGTATGATAACTTTTTTGCAGAAACAAGGAGAAGATGTAACAAGACATGTGACTGATTATGACTGATTATAATTATTCCTTTGAAAACAATGATGTGCAATTACTCTTCTCGATCATCTGATCGCTGTCTAAATTTATTAATTACTATACACAAGACTTACTGCAAAATGAAAGAATATAATAATAATACTAATGATGATAAATTATACTTTTATAGCGCATTATACATAATGTCTCTATGCACTTTACATTAAGTGACTTAAATCTACTGTTTTGATTACATTTTATTTTATTTTATCTATATACATTTGAATTAAACAAAAATCATGAAGATGATAGTGAAGGTATAGCTACGAAAGTGAAATTCTTAAATCACCATACAAAAAAAAAATTGTGGAACAATTTTGTTTCTATATATCAAAATTACAATACCATTAATCACACATAGCAAAGCATGAATTTGAATTAAACAAAAATCATGAAGATGATAGTGAAGGTATTACAATACCAATAATCACACATAGCAAAGCATGAAGGCACATCAAGTCTTAAATAGATACATTTTAAGTGAAGTCTTGAAAGTCTGTAGAGTAGGTGCGGTGCGGATGGTGAGTGGGAGAGAGTTTCAAAGGGTTGGAGCGTTGAAGGCAAAGGAGCTACGGCCGTAAAACTGGGTGTTATGACGAAAAAATTGTAGAATTTGTTGATTATTTTTTGTATGTAATTTTTTTATTTCTAAAATAATCATTGACCTCCGTTTTCTCTGACTGACTTTGATTTTGTGTAAACTTTTAGCAGGGATGCCTTTTTCATTTTCTGAAGAAAACTCCAAGCAAGGCTGTCACTTAAAAGAAGTAACTTTAGAGTAGCTATATGCAACTCCGAGGGCATAGCTAGTAGTAAAGTGAGAAACAATGACATTGTACGTTTCTAAATTGTAAGCCTACCCAGATTTATACAACAATTGGTGAGAAAGTGACCTACCTGGGTATGCAAAATGTGGAAGAAAACTTGTCTTACCTGAAAATGAGATACAGAGCAGTAATCTTTTCCAGAAGTAGGCCATAGTTGCTATGACAAAAATGTGATGTTTAATCCTCCCTTTGGTACTTGAAAGCCTGTTTATAGAAAACTGCACAATTGTGCCCTCCAGCGCGAATGGTCAGAATGAGATGCATACAAAATGAAGATTGGATTGAATTTGTAAAGTTTCATAACTCAAGACTTGACATATTGAGAGGTTAGCATCCGTGGTGATTATCTGATCATGGTGATGAAATGGGAGGATCGCAACCTCTTTGAATAAAAGTTCAACTATACCCGATAATCATTGTTCCGATAAAATCGATGCATCGGTGTCACGCATGAATGCATGAGCGCACGTAATTCCGGTACTCCATTGATTACCATGATTACCAGGGGGTATAAGTTGTAGTCTGCAGGCACAGACCCTAAATGCCCCCTTATTTAAATGCAATGCGTCTTGAGAGAAGCCTAGCAAGAGTGCCTACTGGCTGTTCATGGTCTGGAGCAGCTATAGTACACGATCCCCACTGACCTCCTTCAGTCTCCTACTTAGACCTCTTTAACATGTTTAACGTGTTTCGACAGACCAGGGTTTGTGCCTGCAGCTGCACACTATATAAGTTGGGGACTTGGGGTTGCAGCAACCACCACCCCCCCCCCCCCTCCCCTTCCCCCGCGCTAAGATTTCTTTCGACCGACGACCGACATCATATCGATGGATCAAAATAATTAACTCAAGATTTTGCAGGGAAGTTTTTCCTGGTAAATCAGTGTAGAAGCGAATCAATCGAGACGAAGATAGCAGATTCCTATACATATTTTTGCATAAATAGCGCCTGCCCGATTTGGCAACGATTTACAAGTATTATAGTTGTCGTTATCGGTCAGACGTGACCGAGGTCGTAATTGTTTGAACTGTTACCATGGTAACCCATCATATCTCTGCATTTATCGAACATTTTGTTCCATGAGCCGTGGTATAATGAAGGCATCAAGCAAAAGGAACATCATGGCTTGTTATTGTTAGGTTTCGTTTGAGGGCTTGTTGCTATCGGTTACCTCCATGTAAGAGTGACTGTAAAAGCACTATACAGATGAGAATATAATTTTCATGCAAAATGGTGGCAGATGGAAAGAAGAACATTATTATCTGACATCAAATGAGTTCTTAGTGCTCGTATTTTTCTCCTGTTCGTTTGACTGAATAAACTGTGTATCATACAAGAATCAAATATTATATACAGTAAATACCAATACACTCTTAAGATAGTTGGCCAGGCTTAGGTTTTATCCAATATTTATTCATTTATTTATTTATTTTTAATCTTTTGTCAGGGTAGCCCATTCACCAATGAATAGTGGTTTTCCATGGGGCCCTGAATGAACATTTATTTACACCAAAATGCATAACGTATATACAGAATAGTTAAAAATAAAATTCCATAACAAAATTAGCGAGATATAACAAAGAAATAATAGATGGCGCACAAACGAATACTTCGTTTTAAGAATAAACATACATCAGTAACTTAGCTCAGTTGTATTACCAAATAGGGAAATATTGATTATGCCCCATTTATGTACATAAATCATGTTAATATTACAGAGTAAGCACGTGCCTCGTAGTGTATGTACGCCTGAGCTATTCACAAGTCACAACTTTGTTTAAACAACCTCTCAATTGTTCAGCTTATTCCATTCAAATATAGAAGATAAAATAAAGGGCCACACTTATCATTGCTTATAACAATCAGTGTGAAATCTAGCCACACGTAAGCATCTATTTGCCTTGTATGATGCTCATGTACATCATTAGAGTTGATTAAGCCTATCTGAAGGTAAGAAGGTGCATTTATGTATCATCATATCGCGACTTAACTCAAACCGTTTGTCTAGACTCATCCATTTAAGACTTGTGAACAAATCAGCCGACAGCGTGTCATACGTTTTGTTCAGTATCATCCTTGCTGCCCTATTTTGATTTTTGCAGCTTATTTGCATGGGATTGAAATCTGTTCGACAATACAACAGAGCAGTAATCAAATCGTGGTAACACTAAACTGTTGTAAATTAGATTCAAGGAATGTTTGGGCAAAAAAACTCTTGGCTCTCTTTATCATGCTTATTCGGTGAAAATAGAACATACATGTTTGTTAAATAACTGCAGTATGATTATGGAGCAGTAGGATTTGAAGATCTGAAAGTGATTGCTCAGTAATACTTGACGTAATATTTCTATTTTGTCTGAGAAACCGACTTGGTCATTGAACCTGTCCTAAACTGATAAATCACTGTATTGATGATGGCTATATTCAAATTTATCGTTGAATTCAGGATGCATATCGTTACGTCTGAGAGAAAAGTTTAAACTTTACTACCGATTCCATGCATTACATGTCCATTTATCAAGGAGCAAAAAGTGTTTAAAGTTTTTACGAAAATGTACATTTGTTGCAGCATATATAAACGGGTTGATCGTTGAGTTGCACCATGCTAAAACTTCTAAGAACTCCCACAAGATACTCGAAACACAGTCGGTTCCGCATATCGAAGAAACCACGGTCATCACTTTGTAGGGTGTCCAGAGCAATGCGAAACATCCCGTGAGGATTCCTAAAACAATAGCTGCTTTTCGATGACCGGCGAGGCTCATCCTGTCCTGTTTCTCCTGTATGGCTATTTGAATGTTACCGGGAGAAGCTGTTTCACTTTTCTTTGGTGCGCTTACTTCTCCAATGAATTGGTCAGGCTTGCTAGAGCTAATTGTTTTGATGGTGTAGATGCTGTTTTCTTCTTTACCTTCTTCTGGCCGTTGTGACTTTCTTCGTGATTTGACGTTGGCTTGACTTTGCACTTGGGCTGTTTGATCAGGGTTTCGAGATGAAAAGTTTCCTACACTATTCCGGGCATCTATTTGTCGCATCGTACGTCTACCAGTTGATCTTCGTCGGATGTTTATATACACGTATATATTCATTATTATCGCGAGGAATAGTAGAGCGGCAAACAAAATCAAGTTAATAAACAGCGCGTAAAAGATATTCGACAAAAATTCCATTCTGCAAGCTGCTTCATAATCAACATTGTGTTCTCCTGTTATGGGACTCCAAGCAAACGTTAACAGGGAGAAGAATCCTATGACGATGGTCCAAACCAAGATGAGAATCAACCCAACTCGTTTCTTAGTCTGATAGGTTTGATACTTTAGGCCCAAACTGACGAGGCGGTAGCGATCCCAGCTTATCAAGACCATGGTGATCATGGACACCCAGCATACAGTATAGTCCAGGACCATCCATACCTTACAGATGATCTCACCATGAGGCCAGAAGCCTTTGATGAATCTTGAAAGATTCAAGGTCAGGCTCAGAGCGCCAACTGCAAAATCCGTTATACCGAGGTTCAGTATGAAAAGGTTACCGACATTCGCTCGTATTCGACGATCTCGGATATAAGCCGCAATCACGAAGAGATTCCCAATAACTGTGACAATGATTACGACTACAACAATCAACGAAATTAGGACGATTGCAGGTAATGAGTACCGATGCTGATAGTCCTCAACCAAAGAAGATCTATTCGATCCCTCCATAGTGAATACTATTCAAACCTGTAGTATACAATATTTACTTGCTCAGATTCGGTATTCAGTAGATCCGTAGACAGGTTTGCAATGTTAATCACAGCAAATGTATGATTTCAATGTCTTTGCAGAAGACAGATTCTCTTTGCATTCTGAAGAAGTGTTAATGGGCAAGTTGTGTCAATAAACGTATCATTTATGTAAATACAGGGGATTCAACTCGCATATATATGAGTTAGTGTAGACGTGTTCGATCAACTTTACTTCTTAATTCATCCGCTCCCATAGGACATGCAGAATCCACCCGGTTTCAGTCAGGAAATGTTTTTTTTAATCTGCAAGACGGTATATCCACAAAACCTGCCGTCTGAAGGGGACTGTCAGTGCTTCAGTTGCATGGATCGACGGCCGTGATTCGTGTTATAACGGGTTCTAACTGGGGCAGACGTCTCTCCATGGAAAAGATCACACACAATCTTCATGTTGAGCCAGAAGTCGGTCACATGGCTATGACTTTGATGGATAAGAGCGAATGGAGTCAAAGAGTGAAATCCATTATGCGTGGTCATCACATGATCTTGACGATGATGTTGAAGACGGATTCACTTCTTCGTGAGCTACAAAGTGAACGTTGAATAATTATGATAAAGAAGACCGTGAATGATATAAAAGAAATCTGAATTTACACACCGAAACACCGCCCCATTGATTGACATTCTACGTGATAAACAGACTTCTTCATGAAAGCACTTCTCGTTGCCTGCTACATTTCCACATGCCACTCGACTGTTTTGAAAGTATAGGGTGATGCAAAGTACAGACTTTTAAAGGTAGAAAAGGACTACTGTGATATCACACGTTTAGCATGTAGCAAAATATGATATCGTTCATAGCGAATTGGTACTATTCAATTAAATCCTAATGAGAAAAAAAAAACATATCATCTTCTCCATTCGAAGATGTCGAAAAAGACCCAATTTTTCGACAGTCGTTCTGTTTGCGGAGGTGTCTTTAGCAGAGTAGTTTTTGAAACTATGATAATTTAAAGGACAGATGATTAAAGGTAGGAACTGGCTACTTTGATATCACAAGTTAGTGTGTGACAAAATGATAGATTAGTTGATGTCATTCATAGGGGAATCAGAATCATTCAATGAAGTTAAGGTCAAATCCCAAGAAGAGAAAAAAAAAAACCTCTCCCTCGATCGTGTCGAAAAACAATTGTTTTGCGCCGTCGCTCAATGTTTAGCAGAGGCGTCCTAAAAAAGGGCGTGGTACAACCCCCGACCTTAAAAGCAAGGCGTTAGCTCTTTGTGCGTTAGAATAGATAAAAAAAATAATAAAGTGGGTACAGAAATTTGAATTCGCACATCCGATTCGGTACTAATAATAATATAATAATATAATAATTTTCTGGATTTATATAGCGCCTAATACATCTCCAAGAGAGTCTCTAAGCGCTTTACAGAAATATTATTACCCCGGTCATCGGATTCAGGCTTGCCCGCATACAATGCATGCACCTTCTCCACTCCCTAGGGAGCATTCCAGCCAGTCGCCTTTTGCAGGCGCGCACAATGCTAAACAAATCACAATGACTTTCGCATCCTACCGGGTACCCACTTAACACCTGGGTGAAGAGTGGCAAATGTAGATTCATATCTTGCCAAAGGACATTAGTGCCGCGCCGGGATTTGAACTCGGACCACGAGATCTACAGTCCGGTGACATATCCACTAGACCACGACACCTCTACCATAATGCCTGACGTTGTCCGTGACAACAACCTCGTTCTCCATGTTTTCAAGAGCATACAGGCATGTCTCGTTGAATGGTGCTCTTTACTTGCCACTCCACTTTTGACAGCATTAGAAACTGCGATGATTCTAAGTAAAGAATTCTAAAGTTAGGGAAGTTACTTGAATTATACTTTCGATATGATAATTATATGAGTTATCATCATTCAAAGTTCACTTTATTGCCATAGACTCATGGATGAGGGTAAAAATCCTTAAAGAACATACCACATACTATCTGACTATATTCATCATTCACTCATTTTCTCCTTGCGTACTCTCTTGTTGATTTATTTTTGTATGTTAAAATGCTGAAAAACTTAATAATATCAATAATTTAAATAGTATCAAAGAGCTTATGCAGTTACGATCAAATTGATTTTAATATTGGTAACACAATCCAACTCAAAGATCATTTAGTCTAACCCGAGACTGCATAGAGGATTAATTTCTCTTCAAATCAACTAGGTTTCGAAAAATGCCAATTAATCATCATCATAACCCGAACGAGGACTGAAAATTATTCCGACCACTCAATTATCGATGATTAATTCATCTTCACCACATCCCAGCTCGTTATACTTCCAAAGCAAAAATTAATCATATAGATTTGAAAGTGATTACAAAGTGGTATTTATATACATATATATATGATCGAAAATAGAATTCTAAGAAGAATAACATTTAAAAAAATGATTATTATCAATCGAAATCAAATGCATTTTGGCTAATTTTCTCATTTTTCACTAAAAAGTCAAGAGTTGACCAAAAAAATTGAGTATGAGGTATGACGTAAAAGTGGGTACCATAGAGTTAAATACGTACTAAACTAGAGCGCGCGCTCCCCATAGTGCGCGTACAAACGAAAGGTCCCTAATTGAAGATGGGCTCGCACGCGCGGATCAGGGCAACTAACCCGGAAGTCGCGTAAGCTACAACGTGTAAAGGCATTGGGACCGTCGAGGGTCTAGAGCAGGCTCTATGACTTAGAAGAGTAAAACTCCAATAAAATATATTTTGAAATGACAGTAATTGTGGAAAAAACAAAGCAAATAAAAAAGAGCAATATTTACAGTTTATGGATGAAAATAAAAGCAATACTTTCTACTGCGAATAGCTGAAGCACTGAAGTCTCGTACACTCTAAATATTTTCTCCCATCTCCATCCACTTTTTTTTCTCTTGTTCTGTCGTTTATTAGTTTATGCTCTCTGACTGTATCTCTCTCTCTCTCTCTCTCTCATTCCCCATATCAATACGATTTTTTAAATCATTTTTTTTTTGTAACCAATTATTCTGTCAATGTATAAGCCTAGATTTATATGCATTGTAAAAGATATCTACCCAAAACTTCCAAATCATTCTATGTCAGTACAACATGAATCTTCAAAGTAGCTCTCGAGACCCAGCTCACCAATCAAATGTTCCAGTTGATTTTCAGTAGCATCACAAAGAGGGCATTTCCCCCGCGATTTTTTTTTTAATTGAACAAAAAATATATAGCAAATGCGCCCACGGCCGTACATGGGGGGATATTCCTATTTCTTTATCTAACATTTGTTTAAATGAAAATTTCCCCAAAATTCACCAAAAGTGTGCAAGAAGTCCTCCAATTTCACTTCAGAAAATGAGAAAGCACCCTAATGACAAGCTCGTTTGCTTTCTTCCCTCTCTTTCAAGTTTCTTTGAAAAATGTGTCTTGGCCCCCAGAAAAACTCCGCATACGGCCATGAATGCGCCTCTGCTCCCCCCCCCCCCCCCCCCAATATTGCCAAAATCCTGTTGCTGCCACTAATGATATTTCAAACAAGGTCCCCCCCCCCCCCCTCCCACCGAAATGTTCATGAACAATATACCCATAATTATACTGTATTTGTCAAATTTTACAAGTTACAGAATTTGACAATACAGTTTATTTGTAGAGTACAGGAGAAAAAAATAGATAAGAGTAATTTTGAGCAAAACCTTATTGTTTCAGTCAAGATCATTTCATTTTCTTTTAACCTTTTCACTCCTCTTTTCTTCACATAAATAGCTCTCTTAAATTCTCATCTTCCTCCAATCCAATGCCTAATTCCACCACCACCACCAATAAAAAAACCCCAAACAAACACACAAACAAAATTGTTCACCTCTTTCATTCATTGGAGATAAAAAATAAAAGGGGTATGCATGTCAGTTTCTATTGAACAGAATCAAGTATTAAATGTCATTTAATTGCCATTAACACCTTTCTGTTTACTTGAAAAAATGGAAAGAAAATTTGTTGCAGAGGAATCAGTAACTGAATTGTCTAATACTACTACAGCATTAGAATACATGGTATTTATCATCAGCATCATCATCAAACTTGATAGGCTGGCGGCGGACGATTCAAATGTAATTATTATACAGAAAAATAAAGGAGCAAGAAGACCAAGTACAGAAAAAAAAAAAGAATGAGAGGGAAGAATAATCTGAAAATAAAGAAGGAAGAGAGATAAATACCCATATTCAGAGCACAAACAATGGAGCCTTATGATGGGAGTGAAGGTCTTGTATCATAGCTCCATAACTAGGATATGTTGCTTGTCCTATCTCCTTCCTCCTTTTTATTTATTTATTTTATTTACTTATCACTTTTTTTGGGGGGGGGGGGCGGGGGCCTTTGTTGTTATATAAAACCTCATAACAATGCATGTATTTCAGTACAAAAATTATTCTGTAATAAAGTTATCTTCTATAAAAAGCAGCAGTATTTCATTATTCAATTATATATATTATATTTCTATTATATATATTATTACATATATATTATATTTCTATTATATATATTACTATTATACATATTATATTTATATCATATATTATCTTATATATAAATTATATTTCATTAATATAGAAATGTGCATGCATATCGGAATATGCAAGTAGACCATATCAGAAAGCCCAAGAAGGCATACATGTCCCTTGGCTTTGGTGTTGGAAAAAAACTTTTCTCCCTTGAGGGATGTGACCTTTCTGACAGAAAGTCTTTATTTACTTTAAAAAGTTGGCATATTGTTAACATGGGTGAAATCTACACATTTTCAAAATCATTTTTTCAGTTGGTTTATCTGAAAATATTTTTGTATGTTATAAATGATGCTTCTACTCAACTCCTTTCATATCATAAACATGTATTTTCAGAAAAAAACCATAGCTCAGCAAAATATGTAAATGTCATTTAAAACTGTTGTAGGTTATGTCTCCTGTCCAATTTGCCCCCAATTTACAGTACATACATATTCAAAAGGGCAATCTAACCATTTAGGAAATTATATACATTGTATACATCCAAAAGAATATCATACAAGTGATATACACTTTGCTCCCATATTGTCGATGCGAATACTTTTGAATTATAGTTTTTTAATTCATATTTTCAATCATTTATCCATTCATTCATTTAATTCATTATTTTTAGGGGATGCACATATATCAAAATGGTAGTACATGACTACATGTACAAAACAAGCCCCTATGGCAATTGTTCTGAAGTGATAACCTTGTAACTGGATTCATGACTCAATCCTGGAACAATAAAGCAAGTACATATATCTAACTCTCGCCCTATGCCTATACAAATCGAACCTGAATTGCAAGGTTGGCTTTTACAGTTCAAGTTTGAGTGATATACAAACATGTTTAGAAAAGCTATAATTGTCAGGTTGAATCTTTGACTGCGCAAGTTGAATGACATGTTTGCTTCCGCCACTGCCAGAGCGGAAATGTACGGCCTAGTTTTCTGTTTCCATATACAACATCACATATCTGATTTTGTTTTTGTGACTCCAAAATATAGTTGTGTTTCCCATAAACATACATGAACCAAGCCTGAAGTTAATCCTTTTAACTTTAATCAGATCCTCCTCACTCCTATATGCATACATGATCAAAGTTTAAAACTGATCTGTCAAATAGACAGAAGGATAAATGGAGGACCCCAAAACAATTTACATTTTTTTGAAAAATTCTGGTATGGAAAATGACAATAAATGTAATTCAAGCCTAAAATCATGTACAGGGTATACAGTGGAAACTCAATATTTAAAGTGATATAACAATATCCCTGATATTATGTGATTTTGCATATCAGACATTCTTCTGTTTTTTTTTAAATCCCAACAGTTAGCCTATAATCTAGGATAGGGCTGCAGATATTGTCTTTTGGTGTCAACCGCAAACATAATACATCTGATATACATGTAAGACTACAAACGATGGGCTGATCGCAGTCCACCATTTCACAGCCTATACACTGGTCTTGCAATAGTGGTCGTTTTTAATTATGGACAACACTGATTTTTCATACGAAACCTCGCCCCCAATCCTCATTGTCCATAATTAATTTTAAAAAATCAAAATGCAAGATCGGATGGTACGAACTGGGCTGCTTTGCAGCTCTCCGTTTGTAGTCTTGTCACATCAGACACATTGCTTACCATTACGATTGACAGCAAAAAAAAAGCAGCTGCCCCAGCCTAGAATATAAGTTATAGTGAGTTTCCGCAAACTTACTGACCTAGGAACAAAATTGTCTTAGTTAATTTATGTCTTCTTGATGGCTGATTGTTATTAACATAACGACGAGTGAACAGCCTGCCGTGATGATGGTAATAGTCTTAATGTACAACGAACTGATATGCTTAATGAGCTGTACACAATGGTCATCTTCATCTTCTAAATATTGATCATAAAAATGTTGCTCCAAGTCCCTAAACACCTTATGCCTTACTGATTCGATTACATTTTGTTGAACGCCGTGTAGGATATCTTTAGACAATTTCATTGGGTTGGAGTTGGCGCACAATGTGTTTCTGTAAGGCAAAGGAAAAAAACAGTTATGTTAATTAAACATTTGCAGAAATAGTTACAGAAGTATTTCTATGAAATATTTTACCATTTACATGCTGTTTGATACTTGAGAATTCAACATCAATACAATAGTTAATTTTGCAAAATAACTGCAAAATCTTTAGGAGTTAAATGAGATTATAGATCACAGCAATTATGTATGGTAAACAAAATTTGAAGATATGAAACAACAATGAAACAAACATACAAGTCAGGACTTGAACATGTCCTTAAAAACTGATCACATAATGAAATCATCTTACCTGACTATTTTTCCTGATAAAGAGAGAAAAATGTGAACGCATAAACAAACTGTAGGAACAAGAAAAATGAACAATAAAACTGTTAAAGACGTAGGGAAATAAAATTTCTTCATAGCTGATATTATGAGTTTCTTTTATAACTTATCATATGTAAAAAAGTAATAACATCAGAGACATAAATACATGTATAGTGATAAATTTGAAGTAAATATTGACAAGCTGGTGAAAGAAAAAGGCAAAAGTGCATTCCTGTACATACATGTATTTTGCCTATTTTTTTTTAAATGGCTGGCTATTCTTGTAGCATTTGCAAAGTATGTTTGCAGAAACTGAATAGTTCTGGCACTAATAAAATTATATGAACAATAGAAATAATAATAATATTAGTAGTAATTGTAATAATAATAATTGTAATTATAGTAATAATTATTAAAAGAATAACAATTAATCATTATTATTATAATTAAAGATAATAATAATAATAATAAAACTATACACATAATGAATGTAACAATCAACACCATCAACAATAAAAAAAAAAAATGGAAACACTATTGATGGCAATATGTCCATGTAATAAAGGCTCAAATGCAGCAAAGGGAATTTTTAATTGAAATCTTGTTTTACAAAAGAAGAAAAATCATAAAATAAATGTTGACTGGTGAACAGAACATGTGCATGTCATATTTTATAACAATTAACTTCAATATAGAAAACATTCAAACTAAAATTAGTATTAGCTAAGACTTTGCAAAAATTCAGGAAATATAAAAACAAAACAACAAGTTAGTGAATTTGTTTACCTCAGAATTTTATCTGTACACTTGATGATTTCATATACATCTGTCCTTGGCTTGACTAAGCCCCCTCTGTCTTTCCTCTCAGTGAAGGAGCCAATACCAGTCAGATGCAAAGAATTGGGGGCATTTCGATGGAGTGCAAGGGAACACTGGGTGCACTTGCAGCTTCTGATGACATGATGCGAAACATATCCAGACATGTAGTGAAGGACATGATCATGGTACTCTGATGGTGTGGAGAGTAACTCAGCAAATTTTTGCAAATGTTCATCAAGATGAATTGAAGAAGACGATGGTGAATGGTGGAAGACAGTGTTTAGTGGTTCATCTATGACAGAATTACCCTTCTTGGATGGCATAACATCATTCTTCAAAAGGATGGCTCTAAGGGACCATTTGAACTGCAGGCAATTTGGATTGTTATTCCACCCATTGCGTCGTCTAATTCTACTGAAGAACATCTCCAAGTGGTCCTGAGACATTTTGAATGTGAGCACATATTTGAAGGGTTTCTCACAAGTTAACAGATCTTCACAGATATGTAGAACAGAACTAATAGTGATCATGAGACCAACCCAGGCAGTTTTCTGCGTACCAAAGCAAATCTTTGCACCAGACGGATCCTTCAAAGATGCTATATACTCCTTCTTTGAAGCATCCATCGTCTCCTCTTATCGAAGTTGGTAAGCGTCATTGGACTCTTAAATCCTTTGCCTGCTGTCGACTTCGAATTAAGGTAGTCGAATAGACGATCTATTCTGCGGATGAACGCAGTCGTTGCTTGACTTCCTGCAAAATCTGGTAACTTTAAGTCTTCTCTACAGAAGTCATAGCATCAGCTACAGAAGAACTCAGAGTTTGGACTGCTGTTTTTACATTCATTTTGTGTTGTTGCCACTGGATATGTTTACACGTAAGTTTATTTGCTAGGTTGAGATTGTCCTTTTCCTGCAACTTCTGTAGCTTGGTGATATTACTCCCATGAAATCCTGTCACCACCTTGATAGATTACACCTAACTGTGCAAAGTTATTCCTCACAAGCTTCACAAGATGGCATGCATCAAATAGAAAGTGAATATTTTCATTGGGATTGCTGGGATGCTTAAAGTATGTCTGCATTCTTCCAGGAATCAGTGAACATCCAAGTAATGACGAAGTGTACTGGTTGGCATAGGAGCCATCGCACACTACTCCTCGCACTTTCAGACCAGCATCTGTTAGTATGCAGATGAGTTGCTTTATAATCTCGGACTGAGCTTCGCCACCAAGATGGTCTGTCACATAGTAGCAACAGGGTACTTCCAGTGTCCTGTTAGGCCTACAACCATGAATACTAAAGCCTCAGATGCCAGATCGTCTCCAGAGGAAGGCTGAAGTTTCCACAATCCACAAAACCTGCATAGCTTCCAGACTTTGGATCAAAAACAACTTCTTTCTTCAGAGCCATGCCATCTAGCATCAGCACGCAATCTTTCATGTATTCATTCTGTTCCACCTTCTCTTTGATGTGTTGGATCATCTCTGTCAGGAATCCCAGGCTTGCAATCAATGCTGGAACACCATCTCCGAATTGTTGAAGGGTGGGGAAGGTGAAGGAATTTCCTCAAATATTCATAAGCTTGTGCACTGTAAAAATGTACAGTGACAGCAAATTTCTTTAAGTCATCAGAATACCGCATGCCTTGAAGTTGAGTGCTATGTTTCAGTGACTTCAGCTCATTTTCAATGAGAACAAGTGTGCTCTCATCAAAATTCTCGTTTAGCATGTCCAATTGAGATTTACTGATCATGCTTTGATCTCTCACTTTTTTAAGGAGAGATGAGATGGTCTTCTCTCTCGTCTTGATTTTTCTTTTCGCAGACTTTAGTTCCTTTGTTGTTTCAGCAAGCCTTTTCTGAGTGTCTTGCAGCTTTTCTTTCATCAACTCCTCATTAAAATTGTATGAATGGTCACTGTGAATCCTTTTGGGTGAAGGTTCAGATGGTACCGTATCCTCTGCTGGCAGACTTCTTTTAATGGGAGGCTTCCTCTGATGGATGACAGGCTGCTTGAGGGGTGGATGACACGGAAACAAAGAAGGGACTGCCTGTGCCGTCAGGGTATGCCTGTATTTTTCTCTGTCGTCCCTTGGATGAACACCTGCAGTGAAAAATAACATCAGAGGAAACATATAATATAAAACAAAGTAAGAAATATTTTCTTTTCAACTGTCTATAAGATTTCTTAGCTTCAAGATGCAAGAAGATTAACTCATTTTTCTCAAAACACAGAGGATGGTAATCTCATAAATACATGTATATGCTAAACACAGGTTTAAGTCCAGAATAAAAATGACTTCGTCCACACTTCTATGGAATGTGCGGTTTCATTTTCCTTATTTAATGGGGAATCCAACCTTGGTCATAACATGTTGTGTGGGAAAGGAGAAAATAAGTAAAACAGATTGGTGAAAGTTTGAAAGAAATCGGACACTGAGCAATAAGGAAGTTATGGTTCCTTTAAAATTAAGATCTTGCCAATTTGAAATTTACATTTATGTAAATTTAAAATTGGCAACTATGTAAGTAAATTATGACATGGGGCAAGGACAACTTCCTCATAGGCCATGTACTTAATTATCAGGGATTTTTGGTTTCTCTTAAGG
>CM057164.1:25337527-25353843 GCA_029962745.1 Echinometra lucunter
CAACTGTAATGTGCGAAGCTGGGTACCCACTTTTACGTCATACCTCATACTCAAATTTTTTGGTCAACTCTTGACTTTTTAGTGAAAAATGAGAAAATTAGCCAAAATGCATTTGATTTCGATTGAAAATAATCATTTTTTAAATGTTATTCTTCTTAGAATTCTATTTTCGATCATATATATATATATATATATATATATAAATACCACTTTGTAATCACTTTCAAATCTATATGATTAATTTTTGCTTTGGAAGTATAATGAGCTGGGATGTGGTGAAGATGAATATTAATCATCGATAATTGAGTGGTCGGAATAATTTTCAGTCCTCGTTCGGGTTATGATGATGATTAATTGGCATTTTTCGAAACCTAGTTGATTTGAAGAAAAATTAATCCTCTATGCAGTCTCGGGTTAGACTAAATGATCTTTGAGTTGGATTGTGTTACCAATATTAAAATCAATTTGATCGTAACTGCATAAGCTCTTTGATACTATTTAAATTATTGATATTATTAAGTTTTTTTAGCATTTTAACATACAAAAATAAATCAACAAGAGAGTACACAAGGAGAAAATGAGTGAATGATGAATATAGTCAGATAGTATGTGGTATGTTCTTTAAGGATTTCTACCCTCAGCCATGAGTCTATGGCAATAAAGTGAACTTTGAATGATGATAACTCATATAATTATCATATCGAAAGTATAATTCAAGTAACTTCCCTAACTTTAGAATCCTTTACTTAGAATCATCGCAGTTTCTAATGCTGTCAAAAGTGGAGTGGCAAGTAAAGAGCACCATTCAACGAGACATGCCTGTATGCTCTTGAGAACATGGAGAACGAGGTTGTTGTCACGGACAACGTCAGGCATTATGGTAGTACCGAATCGGATGTGCGAATTCAGATTTCTCTCGATCCACTTTATTTTTAAAAAATCTATTTTAACGCACAAAGAGATAACGCCTTGCTTTTAAGAACGTAGTTGTATCTGCCAGGTCGGGGGTTTTACCACGCCCTTTTTAGGACACCTCTGCTAAACATTGAGCGGCGGCGCAAAACAATTGTTTTTCGACACGATCGAAGGGAGAGGTTTTTTTTTTTTTTCTCTTCTTGGGATTTGGCCTTAACTTCATTGAATGATTCTGATTCCCCTATGAATGACATCAACTAATCTATCATTTTGTCACACACTAACTTGTGATATCAAAGTAGCCAGTTCCTACCTTTAATCATCTGTCCTTTAAATTATCATAGTTTCAAAAACTACTCTGCTAAAGACACCTCCGCAAACAGAACGACTGTCGAAAAATTAGGTCTTTTTCGACATCTTCGAATGGAGAAGATGATATGTTTTTTTTTTCTCATTAGGATTTAATTGAAAAGTACCAATTCGCTATGAACGATATCATATTTTGCTACATGCTAAACGTGTGATATCACAGTAGTCCTTTTCTACCTTTAAAAGTCTGTACTTTGCATCACCCTATACTTTCAAAACAGTCGAGTGGCATGTGGAAATGTAGCAGGCAACGAGAAGTGCTTTCATGAAGAAGTCTGTTTATCACGTAGAATGTCAATCAATGGGGCGGTGTTTCGGTGTGTAAATTCAGATTTCTTTTATATCATTCACGGTCTTCTTTATCATAATTATTCAACGTTCACTTTGTAGCTCACGAAGAAGTGAATCCGTCTTCAACATCATCGTCAACATCATGTGACGACCACGGATAATGCATGGATTTCACTCTTTGACTCCATTCGCTCTTATCCATCAAAGTCATAGCGATGTGACCGACTTCTGGCTCAAGATGAAGATTGTGTGTGATCTTTTCCATGGAGAGGCGTCTGCCCCAGTTAGAACCCGTTATAACACGAATCACTGCCGTCGATCCATGCAACTGAAGCACTGACAGTTCCCTTCAGACTGCAGGTTTTGTGGATATACCGTCTTGCAGATTAAAAAAAAAAATTTCCTGACTGAAACCGGGCGGATTCTGCGTGTCCTATGGGAGCGGATGAATTAAGAAGTAAAGTTGATCAAACACGTCTACAATAACTCATATATATGCGAGTTGAATCCCCTGTATTTACATAAAATTAATGATACGTTTATTGACACAACTTGCCCATTCAGAATGCAAAGAGAATCTGTCTTCTGCAAAGACATTGAAATCGTACATTTGCTGTGATTAACATTGCAAACCTGTCTACGGATCTACTGAATACAGAATCTGAGCAAGTAAATATTACTATGGAGGGATCGAATAGATCTTCTTTGGTTGAGGACTATCAGCATCGGTACTCATTACCTGCAATCGTCCTAATTTCGTTGATTGTTGTAGTCGTAATCATTGTCACAGTTATTGGGAATCTCTTCGTGATTGCGGCTTATATACGAGACCGTCGAATACGAGCGAATGTCGGTAACCTTTTCATACTGAACCTCGGTATAACGGATTTTGCAGTTGGCGCTCTGAGCCTGACCTTGAATCTTTCAAGATTCATCAAAGGCTTCTGGCCTCATGGTGAGATCATCTGTAAGGTATGGATGGTCCTGGACTATACTGTATGCTGGGTGTCCATGATCACCATGGTCTTGATAAGCTGGGATCGCTACCGCCTCGTCAGTTTGGGCCTAAAGTATCAAACCTATCAGACTAAGAAACGAGTTGGGTTGATTCTCATCTTGGTTTGGACAATCGTCATAGGATTCTTCTCCCTGTTAACGTTTGCTTGGAGTCCCATAACAGGAGAACACAATGTTGATTATGAAGCAGCTTGCAGAATGGAATTTTTGTCGAATATCTTTTACGCGCTGTTTATTAACTTGATTGTGTTTGTCGCTCTACTGTTCCTGGCGATAATAATGAATATATACGTGTATATAAACATCCGACGAAGATCAACTGGTAGACGTACGATGCGACAAATAGATTCCCGGAATGGTGTAGGAAACTTTACATCTCGAAACCCTGATCAAACAGCCCAAGTGCAAAGTCAAGCCAACGTCAAATCACGAAGAAAGTCACAACGGCCAGAAGAAGGTAAAGAAGAAAACAGCATCTACACAATCGAAACAATTAGCTCTAGCAAGCCTGACCCATCCAATGGAGAAGTAAGCGCACCAAATAAAAGTGAAACAGCTTCTCCCGGTAGCATTCAAATAGCCATAAAGGAGAAACAGGACAGCATGAGCCTCGCCGGTCATCGAAAAGCAGCTATTGTTTTAGGAATCCTCACGGGATGTTTCGCATTGCTCTGGACACCCTACAAAGTGATGACCGTGGTTTCTTCGATATGCGGAACCGACTGTGTTTCGAGTATCTTGTGGGAGTTCTTAGAAGTTTTAGCATGGTGCAACTCAACGATCAACCCGTTTATATATGCTGCAACAAATGTACATTTTCGTAAAAACTTTAAACACTTTTTACTCCTGGATAAATGGACATGTAATGCAGGGAATTGGTAGTAAAGTTTAAACATTTCTCTCAGACGTACCGATAATGCTGTGCATCCTGTATTCAACGATAAATTTGAATATAGCCATCATCAATACAGTGATTTATCAGTTTATGACAGGTTCAATGACCAACACCGATCAAGTCGGTTTCTCAGACAAAATAGAAATATTACGTCAAGTACTACTGAGCAATTACTTTCAGATCTTCAAATCCTACTGCTCCATATACGGATGAGTCTAGATAAACGGTTTGAGTTAAGTCGCGTTATGATGATACATAAATGCGTTCATAACTTAGCACCTTCTTACCTTCAGGTAGGCTTAAAGGGGGTACCCATTGCTGAAACAATGTTAGCTCATTTGAAAGAGCATGATTTTGTTCGCAGAAAATCATCTGCCTAATGTTTTTTTAAAAGTCGTGTTGCCAAGGAAACCCCCAAATGTGGTAAGATTTCAGGATATTTTTGACCCCTCAGCTGTGACCTAGTTTCAACTGGGTACCCACTTTTACGTCAAAATGACGTCAAAGTGGGTACCTTGTCGCGCACTTATAGCAAAATGCGCGCAAGGTATAATACATATTGTACAGTCTAGCGCGCAGCACAACTGCAATGCGCGAAGCTGGGTACCCACTTTTACGTCATACCTCATCCTCAAATTTTTTTGGGTCAGCTCTTGACTTTTTATGATAAAATTAGCCAAAATGCATTGATTTCGATTGAAAATCATCATATTTTTAATGTAATGTTTCTTAGAATTCTATTCTTGATCATATATCAAAATATTTTTTACCATTGTGTAATCACTTTAATCAATTCTAATGATGTACATGAGCATCATACAAGGCAAATAGATGCTTACTTGTGGCTAGATTTCACACTGATTGTTATAAGGCACGTGCTTACTCCGTAATATTAACATGATTTATGCACATAAATGGGGCATAATCAATATTTCCCTATTTGGTACTACAACTGAACTAAGTTACTGATGTATGTTTATTCTACAAAGGAAGTATTCGTTTGTGCCCCATCTATTATTTCTTTGTTATATCTCTCTAATTTTGTTATGGAATTTTATTTTTAACTATTCTGTATATACGTTATGCATTTTGGTGTAAATAAATGTTCATTCAGGGGCCCATGGAAAACCACTATTCAGTGGTGAATGGGCTACCCTGACAAAAAGTTAAAAATAAATAAATAAATGAATAAATAATGGATAAAACCTAAGCCTGGCCAACTATCTTAAGAGTGAATTAGTATTTGCTGTATATAATATTTAATTCTTGTATGATACAAAGTTTATTCAGTCAAACGAACAGGAGAAAAATACGAGCGCTAAGAACTCATTTGGTGTCAGAAAATAATGTTCTTCTTTCCATCTGCCACCATTTTGCATGAAAATTATATTCTCATCTGTATAGTGCTTTTACAGTCACTCTTACAAGGAGGTAACCAATAGCAACAAGCCCTCAAACGAAGCCTAACAATAACAAGCCATGATGTTCCTTTTGCTTGATGCCTTCATTATACCACGGCTCATGGAACAAAATGTTCGATAAAAGCAGAGATATGACGGGTTACCGTGGTAACCGTTCAAACAATTACGACCTCGGTCACGTCTTACCGATAACGACAACTATAATACTTGTAAATCGTTGCCAAATCGGGCAAGCGCTATTTATGCAAAAAATGTATAGGAATCTGCTATCTTCGTCTCGATTAAATTCGCTTCTACACTGATTTACCAGGAAAAACTTCCCTGCAAAATCTTGAGTTAATCATTTTGATCCATCGATATGATGTCGGTCGTCGGTCGGAAGAAATCTGAAGGAGGTCAGTGGGGATTGTGTACTATAGCTGCTCCAGACCATGAACAGCCAGTAGGCACTCTTGCTAGGCTTCTTTCAAGACGCATTGCATTTAATACGGGGACATTTAGGGTGTTTGCCTGCAGACTACAACTTATACCTCCCTGGTAATCATAGTAATGAAGGGAGTACCGGAATTACGTGCGCTCATGCATTCATGCGTGACACCGATGCATCGATTTTATCGGAACAATGATTATCGGGTATAATTGAATTTTTATTCAAAGAGATTGCGATCCTCCCAGTTCATCACCATGATCAGATAATCACCACGGATGCAAACCTCTCAATATGTCAAGTCTTGAGTTATGAAACTTTACAAATTCAATCCAATCTTCATTTTGTATGCATCTCATTCTGACCATTCGCGCTGGAGGGCACAATTGTGCAGTTTTCTATAAACAGGCTTTCAAGTACCAAAGGGAGGATTAAACATCATATTTTTGTCATAGCAACTATGGCCTACTTCTGGAAAAGATTACTGCTCTGCATCTCATTTTCAGGTAAGACAAGTTTTCTTCCACATTTTGCATACCCAAGTAGGTCACTTTCTCACCAATTGTTATATAAATCTGGGTAGGCTTACAATTTAGAAACGTACAATGTCATTGTTTCTCACTTTACTACTAGCTATGCTCTCGGAGTTGCATATAGCTACTCTAAAGTTACTTCTTTTAAGTGACAACCTTGCTTGGAGTTTTCTTCAGAAAATGAAAAGGCATCCCTGCTAAAAGTTTACACAAAATCAAAGGCAGTCAGAGAAAACGGAGGTCAATGATTATTTTAGAAATAAAAAATTACATACATAAAATAATTAACAAATTCTACAATTTTTTCGTCATAACACCCAGTTTTACGGCCGTAGCTCCTTTGCCTTCAACGCCCCAACCCTTTGAAACTCTCTCCCACTCACCATCCGCACCGCACCTACTCTACAGACTTTCAAGACTTCACTTAAAACGTATCTATTTAAGACTTGATGTGCCTTCATGCTTTGCTATGTGTGATTATTGGTATTGTAATTTTGATATATAGAAACAAAATTGTTCCACAATTTTTTTTTGTATGGTGATTTAAGAATTTAACTTTCGTAGCTATACCTTCACTATCATCTTCATGATTTTTGTTTAATTCAAATGTATATAGATAAAATAAAATAAAATGTAATCAGAACAGTAGATTTAAGTCACTTAATGTAAAGTACACAGAGACATTATTTATAATGCGCTATAAAAGTATAATTTATTATCATTAGTATTATTATTATATTTCATTTTGCAGTAAGTCTTGTGTATAGTAATTAATAAATTTAGACAGCGATCAGATGATCGAGAAGAGTAATTGCACATCATTGTTTTCAAAGGAATAATTATAATTAGTCATAATCAGTCACATGTCTTGTTACATCTTCTCCTTGTTTCTGCAAAAAAAGTTATCATTCTTGGAGTAAAATCTACCGAAGACTGTCCAACCTTCGTCTGTCCAACCATGTATGATGATATTGCGCAGGATGAGATCCAGTTAGAAGCCCGTCAAGTACCTCGTCCACCTATAGTTGCTGTACAACAATATGGAATTGATGAGAAAGACTTGACACATTGGTCATGTGTAAGGCCTGAAGAGGGTGAGTTGACACTTCTAGGATTTGATAATAGTCATTGAATTCTAACTAAATGCTTTTTAAATTTCTGAAATGCGAGAATTTTTACTGCATGTTTGCAAAAATTATCACTGTTGCATTGTAATGAATTTTTGCACAATGTATAAGCCAAGGCAATGAAAATCCATTCTTCTTAGATAAAAATAGGCCTACGAAATTCTGTTGTCGATGTTTGGAGTTGGAAAGATATTTCGACTGAGATGCAATATAGCTTCCCTCTTGGCTCCACCCTAAACCGTTTTATGTTCACATGAGACACATACAAACAAAAACAGACCAATATGCAGAAAGCAAACAGACGGACAGACACGAATGTGCATGCACACACCATCAAACCAGGCGCAGATCCAAAGGGGGGGGGGGGGGGGGCCGCAGGGGGCACGTGCCCCCCTTTGAGCCAAAATTATGCCTTGTGTTCCCTCTTTTTTTAAAGTGCCCCCTTCCGAAATGAGAAGCTTGGGGGAGGGGGGAGGTTGTCAGAGAATTTTGTAAGGAAAAGTGCACCTGAAAATGTGATAACCTTTTTTTCTTGCTTCTCAGAATTTAGTGCGCCCCCTCTTTCACTAAATCCTGGATCCGCCCCTGCATCAAAAGATAAATCAAATCTACTGTATTACTTGTGACTTGCATATTACGTCTTCCAATATATTACCCCATGCGGCATGATTATGAATATTGTCCAACATACTGGCAAATTCTTTACTTTTTACCTTCATGAGTAATATGCAAACAAGAAATTATGCATAAAATTTGGTTAACCATGGTAACACAAATTAACTGTGACTTTTCAGCAACACACAGACAATTAGTTGGGACCGCTCATCAGTAACGAGGGCTGACACAAATTAGATTTGTTTTTCTCCAAAAAAGTTTTTCACTATTTCATTAGCAAATTAGATTAGGCTACTAGGTTATTGAATCATTTTAAATGTAGGAAGTTGGATGGTTGGACAAAACTGCGACAAGTTCGTCGAAAATTGAGCTAGAAAGAGAGGGTAGTGTGTTGTATTTTAAGTCAGAATGTATCAGGGCCGTACGCAGATTTTTTTTTTCCAGGGGGGCAAGACGCAAATTTTTTTTCGAAGAAGCTTAAAAGCAAGGGAGCAAAGCGACCGAGCTGGTAACGAGGGTGTTTTTGCATTTTCAAAAGTGAAATTGAAAGAATTGATGAACCCTTTTTGTGGATTTTGTGAAAATTTTCAGTAAAAAAAAAATCAAGTTTTCAAAATTTCTGGGGATTTGTAACTTGCAACAGAGCAATTGCCCCTGCCCCCCCCCCCCCCCCACTGCGTACGGCCATGGAGTGAATCATGCCTCTTTTTACTTGATAAATTTGCATCAGTATTTGAATGATTTTTATGTATAATTGATCATTTTTTTTGGGGGGGGGACGTCTTCAACAAGCATTTTACAGAGCTTACGATGTTCCATTAATGTATGTATACCATTTGAATGCCATGTAACTGATGATCTATATGTAATGGTGATTATGTATATGAATCAATCAATCAATCAATCAATCAATCAATCAAATCAAATCAATGAAAACTTAAAAATACATTAATCCACGTTTGCCACTCTGCCAGGTGTACCCGGTACGCGGTAGGATGGAAGGTCATTGTGCTTGACCTCGCTATCCAAAATTGCAAAAAATCACTTGTCTAATACTCTTTACCAACTCCGCAATTACTATACCTTTAACTATTTTCTGTTGAACCTGTCTACTCTTAAAATCTTACCTAATGTCAGACTAATTTACAAAATTTCATTAATCTCTTTATACGTTGCTTTTTTTCTCTTTGAATTTGAATAATTGTTTTGTAATTTTACGATTATGCTTATACATGCTTATTATGTTTTAATTTTTGTATAATTTGTATATTCTTTTATGCATAGGGCCCCCTTGTAATAGCAGCATATTGTTGAAAGAGCACCCCATTGAAATATTGTGTAGATAAAATAAATTTGCTCATTAGACCTTGTAAAATGGCTCCTTTCTGGAATGCTTCACAGGGAGTGGAGACGGTGCACTTTATGAGTGGAACAGCAATTGATTCATGTGACTGGAGTAATAATAATGATAATTACATGTGAAACGCGTAAAAACGTAATATCATAAGCACTATACAAATGCCTGTTTTTATGTCTACACACTATAGAAAAAAGGTGCAATTTTGCACCCTTCAAATACAACACTGAGAGCTTCTTTTTGGGTGCAACTTTGCACCCTAAGAAGCTTTTTGCACCTTTAAGGGTGCAGTTAACTACATTTTGCACCCTAAAGAGTGCAGAGTTGTATCCTATAGGGGAAGGTGCAAATTTGCACATTTTGAACGCAAAAATTTCGGCACCCTCAAAGGTGCAAAGTTGCAGCTTTTAGGGTGCAAACGGGCATTTCCGGGTGCAAACAAGAACAAAAAGGTGCATTTTTGCTCCTTTTTCATGTAGGGTGCAAGATTGCACCCAAAAAGGTGCTGCCAGTGTTGCACTTAGGGTGCAAACATGAACCTTTTTTCTTAGTGTGTAGTGTGAATTATCTGTAGATTAGATTGGGATTTTTAACAGATCTGATTTGTCATCAACATTATGATATTATTCAACAGAGGTTCGACTGGAATGGAATACTTATTCTCATGGGGAAGGAAGAGTAGAGATCTTCTACTTTAAAAAGTGGGGCACCATCTGTAATACTACGTGGGATTTTACGGTGAGCTTACAATATCAGGGGGGGGGGCTGGGAGGTTGGGAAGCTACATGGTGATTATGCATAGAACAGCCCATATTATTTTTCTTCTTCTTTTCCTTCTCCGTCATCTGCATCTTCTTTTTCTTTCTTTCTTTCTTTCTTTCTTTCTTTCTCTTGCTTTCTTTCTTTCTTTCTGTTAATTATATTGTTGATATTACATTTACCATATTGTTCTTATCAATAATTATAATTATAGCATAGTATTAATATCAGTTTCATTCTTCTTGATCTTCTTCCTCCTCTCCGTCATTTTCATTATCTTCTTCTTTATCATTCTTTCCTCTTTCTTCTTCTTCGTCATGTTCGTGTACTTGTTCTTCTTGTTCTTCTTCATCTTATGGATTTGCATAAATATTTGTAATCATCTCAATTTGACAAAACTATACACTTTCCTGCAACCTTTTTGCTTCTTTGCAAGGTAAAGAGCAATGAAAGATAATACTCCTATAAATGAACTTAGCCCCTCTTACAAATACAGTATACCTTTATGCCTGGATTATTATATAAATGCCCTACATTTACTCACACCTTTCGTTACTCGGCCTAGCTTAATTAAAAACTTACTCAATTTATGATTATAACGTGAGGTCCCTATTATCTTCCTTCATCACTCTTATTAATCAAAAATATCTGTCAACTTTCATCAAGGGAAAATTATATTGTTTAATTATACTAATGAATGGATGTGATAGAAGCGAAAAAGAACTGGTTAATTATTAACGCGTGTATACTTCGTTGACAGAAATTGTTCTGTGACAAAGCATTCTAGCGTAGGTCTATTGTTAAACAAGTCACTTTTCCTTTGTGGGCTAAAGTGTCCCATGCGAGCCATGCAATAACCATTTGGTAATCACTAAATGCATGAACAGGCATTTGAATTAAAAGATCAAATTAAGCCATGTAGAATTATAGTTGATATATTTCACGACAAATTGTGTGAGCTTTATGGTAGGATTTCATAGAACATGAAACCTTAATAGCTTTCATACGATTTTGAAGAGAATTTCAGAGTTAAAGGAAACTAATCAAAGCTAAGACAGAATAAAACAGATCAGCGGAAATGTGAAATAAATTGGACACGCAGTTCGACAGTTATGCCTTTATGAAATTTTTGTTTTTGACACCTGTCCACCATAATTACTGGTGATATAATTTGTGGAAACTCTCAGTTGTGCACAGAATTTTCACATAATTATTTTCATGAAGAACACATGGTTTCATTGTCTTTTTCCAAAATTTGCTGGGGGAGAAAACAGTCCTATATGATATACATGTCAGTTGAGTTTGGCTTAAGATTTGCATTATTTCTTAAGCCATACAAATTGAAAATGTTTAATCACTTGTGTACAAAACATATTGAGAGTTGTCCACCCAAAATAATCGATAGCTATGGCAAATGTTTAAAAAAAAATAACCAAAAGGAAAACCCACCAAAAAACAAAACTCCATGTCATATAGAAAATTTCATTTAGACGTAATATTTATTCTGTGTCCGATTTCGTTCAAATTTCCTCTGATCTACACATGTTTTACTCCGCCTTAGCTTTGATATAGAAACTGCTTGAATTGAGGGTGTTAGTTTCCTTTTTCTGCAACATTTTAATGATAGCAGTTTCCCTTCGTCAATGAATTTAGGCAGCCAATGTGGTCTGCAGACAGCTCGGCTTCTGGCGTGCCTACGACTCCGTGAACGCAGAGGTGTTTGGTTCTACTTCGGGACCCGTGTGGCTCAACAATACCGAATGCTCTGGTGATGAAGAGTCTTTCTACAGATGCCGAAAGGATAGAATCGGTCAGAACCAATGTCATCATGAAACAGACGCTGCAATCGTGTGTGATCTGACAGGTGCAAATGAATCGTTTTTTTCGTTTCTATTCTCTGTGCGACCTCATATTCTCGCAACGTATGTGTTATTTCGACCTAAAGATCTCTTGACATTAAACATGCTGAAGCCCCTATCTCACTGGGAACTGCATGTCGCAAGAAATTCGTGCGATCGTCGCCGACAGTGTATGTAAAAAAGAATGTCGTGCAACAGTCGAACGGAATGTATGCGAACTCCAGGCGCATTTGGCGCACATATTTTCAAGAGTTGAATTGTCTTGCGAATGTCGTACAACAGTCGAACGAAATGTATGAGAACTCCAGACGCATTTGGCGCACATTTTACAAAGAGTTCGTGCGGCATACAGTCAGCATGGTCAGTGTGATTCCAAGTGAAAATTGTATCTAAATTTCGCCATTTTGTCTCTTCAACTAGGAGCAGCCCAGTGACATGTAGCTTAATCCGTTGCCAACTGGGACTGGGAGGTCCCTGTACTAAGTCTGTGTGAAATAGAGAATAAGCAGTCAACGGGTTAACTATTTCAGAGCCTAATAGAAATTAACCCACCCCAACAGAATAGACCATAAGCCATCCCGCTAAGCACGCTTAGTATTAAAATCAGTTCCCTTGTACGTTGTAAATGTGTGTTGTACTGTGAGATACAAATATGAGATAAAAATGGTTTATTTGATAAAGGAAATAGCTTTGTTGTTGTTGTTGTTTTTTGCCATTAAAATGAAATGTTGACCTGGTTGCAAGGGTACGAAAGTAAAAAAACATTTAATCCTTTGCAAACTGCTGTCGACGTGGCCAACTGTAGTGCTATAATAGTCACAATCGTAAAATTAAATCGTAATACATTAAATCTTAATCAGGGTTAATAACTTGTTTTCTCCTTTCCAATTGTACCGGAGGAATTGAAAACGGCCAGTGTGTTGAAGTGTATCTATGAAATAATACTTTCCATCAATACTGCACATAAAAAAGAGAACAGAATGTAAAAAAATATTTAGAGAACGAGTGTCATTTTCTAACTCTCCAAATCATACAGTCATATTTCTTCCCCCCCCCCCCCGGCTATTTGGCGTACTTTTGACAACAGAGGGACATCCCCCGATAGTCAGTTACGCTACAAACATTCCGTCATATTATTGTACACGGCCGTATTAAGATAGTGATCTTCTCGATTTGTACAGGTCAGTTAATCGTTAGCACCACTGGTCAAGGTAACCAGTCTCTTCTGTATTCTAACACTTCTGATTCACCTGGCTTTGTGTCGGGAGCCTCGGTAAACATTCCTGCGATCACCATGTACTACCACACGGAGCAGAATACTTTGTATTGGATCCAAAACGTAGAGGGCGTCTCGGAGTGTGAACTGAGACGGATGGTATTGAATGGAAGCAATCTGGTTGAAACGTTCGAATCGGTCCTTCAATGCAGCGGTGAGTATGTTGAATGGCACAAGATCTAAAAAAAAAGATACAAGCCGGTGTTTGTCATTTAAAATACAAGAGCAACAACAGGAACTCTTTCATATCCATATCTATACTATTGTGATTTTTTTTCTGTTATCGGGGAGAGTACTGAAGGGCAGAAAATAGACTGTTGAGAAGTATTTTTTTTCATATCACAATACCAAAAATATTTTCATATCTATCACTTTTAATATGAGGTATCATTGTGCAAAGGATATTTTGGTAGCCCTGCTTAATATCGTTCTCATTTATTCATGCGTGAAGTCTGTATCATATGAGTCGTATCTGATAAAAGAAGAGGGTTATGAATCACAATTGTTTTAAAGTACACATTCAAATAAATTCAGAAATATGGCAAATAATGTATCACTAGAAATTGGCAAGCTTACTTATAGCAGTCGTATCAGTTTTACATCAACTACGTATCAGGTAATTAAACAAATAATACAAATAAAACCACCTTCTAGCATCTGTGATATACGAGCGATTCGCCAGAAAAATAACGATGTTTTAATGACATAATAAATTTAGAAGGCACCATCCTGCCCAAACAGACGACGTCCAATAAAGAATGAACATAATTGCAGTGTTATTATTACTCAAATTATAAGAATTTAGTTGTATTCAAACGTGGCCATATTTCACACCATTCTAAAAGGGAAATGAAACTAATTCTGATAACTGAAATCTGTTGCTTGACCATTCACTCTCATCCTGTATATTTACACTCAAAGAAACCACACTTTCAAATTGAAAAGCCCACTGAATGATTGCATGGACGGTATTCGTTCCCTCTTGAAACGCCAAACATACCGCGGCGTATGCGATGGCGTCCATTTTGTTTACAAGTGAGTGATTTCTATATTCTTTTAACGCTTCATTTTCCATCCAAATAATACCATGCACGGGGTTTAGCATGTTTAGAATGAGGCAATAGATTAAACATTTAGACTGATGCTGGTGAAGTGAGAGAAACAACTGAAGAGAAGACGACAACACAGGCACTGAAAATATGTAAGATGTTATGGGACATCGTCTGCTGTACATCCCACCTGTGACGTCAAACATCTCAGAGGCGTTCGGAGAGCTCTTTATGTGCTATGTCCGGAATGTATTTTAGCGCTTTGTAATTGATAATATTTATTGCTTCAAATGTTTCCAAGCGTTGAATTTTGACAAGCTTGTCCGATCTAAGCTTCAACTACTCAATAATGAAAATTAAATCAGGTTTTAAAATCAGTGAACATCTGCTTTAAAGATATGAATAAGCATCAATACATTTCGGCTTCGTTTTTTTCTGGGACACACTGTATAGTAGGTTGGAAGAAATAATGAACAAGTTTGTGGGTTTGCATTATTTTGGAATCGGTTAGTGGAGTTATGATTGATTGCGATTTTCAATTTTGCGGCCTTTGGTCAACTGGGCTTGAACCTTTCTCTTGTAGAGTACTCGTCTGTGACGGTAGATGATGTCAGTGGGTATGTCTACTGGACTGAGACAGGGGATTCCAGGAGGGTCAAGAAGAAAGCCATAATGGGAGTAAACCAAGCTGTCGAACTCTACAGATACACGAATCTAACACCAAGAACAATAGCGATCCGCAAGGCTACAAGGTAATACAATACCATTAACACTAAAAGCCCGACCATACCTTATTGTTATCATCATCATCATCATCATCATCATCATCATCATCATCATTATTATTGTTATCATTATTATCATTATTATCATTCTTATTATTATTATTATCATGCTTGTTATTATCATTACTATTATTATGGTCATCATTATCAATATCAGTATCATTATCATTATTAATTTTTTTTTTTTTTTTTTAGCCCTCCATAGGCTATTTTATTGAGTTAAATAAACATTTCACAACTTAGAAAAATGTATCTTACACTCAAATGAAATACAATACTTTACATTTCTCTCTTTCAGTTTTAAACAAACAAAGATTTAAGTGACTGCCATTTAGCAACAAATTTGTTATGTGTACCTGAAATAAGATTAATATATCTCTCATCTTCATAATATTGAATAACTTTTTTCTTTATGATACTAAAAATAGGAATTTTATTATTAAGCTTTTGTACGAACATTTGTTGTTTGATCAAAATTACTATGCAATTTAATGCATCATTTCTCTTTTCTTCAAAGCCAAAAATTATATTTCGTAAATTAAACTTTATCTGTACTAAAGAACCTTCATTTATCCATTTTGCTGTTTCCTTCCAAATTGATTTACTGATTTCACAGTCGTAAAAGAAATGTACAATGTCTTCCACCTCTTTTTTACAAAACGAACAGGTTTCATTACTGACTATTTTCATCTTATACAGTTGCTTATTCAAAAACAAAATCCTGTTTACTATCTTATACTGAAAATATCTTAAAACAATATCCGGAGTAAATCGAAATATCATAGTATGACAATTCTGCATAAATGAAATATCAGGGCTGTAATCTAAATGTCGTTCCCATTTTAAACATACTGAGGGTATACATTTTGTTTTTCCAATAAGAGATTTGTAGATGTATCGACATCCTCGTACGTCATATACAAGTATTTTGATATGTGACGGCATCAATGGACCTTCTACATTTTTTTCACATTTTTCAATATAAATTCTATACTGACACTTTATAGCTTGACTGATAGAATAGTAAGACAAATAGTTCAGTTTCAAGAAAAAATTTTGTTCACATTCTTCATTATCATTATTAATGCCTTCATTTTCTTCTAACTTTTAATCACCTCACTAAAGACAACTGTACGTCCTAAGAAGAAGTCGTATTGAACAATGGAGCATGGCGTATACAGGAAAGGCTACTATTGTTTCTTTTCCTAGTGTCACGGACACCGTCAATTGCCTAACCTTAGATGAACCGGGTAAGTGAATTTTCAACATGATTAGTTTGCACATTGTGAAAGAGTTCGTAATCAATTCTAGGCATATGCAAGCTCCCTCGAGTCTATGGATGTGCAATTAGGAAAACGCCCACCTCTTTCTGAGCCCATAACAGAAAGCGGAATGGCCAAGGGAATTTTTATTTTTCCCACGGCCAGGCATTGTTGCAACAAAAAGGAAGTCATAAAGGTACGCCGAAAAACAGCAACAACGAGGAAAAGGAACAATTAAAAAAGAAAATTAGAGAGAGAGAGAGAGAGAGAGGGGGGGGGGGGAAACAAAAAAACGCACAAAAAAGTAGTGCAGCAATGGAAATACCCTCGTGAAAGTCGACCTGAGGTCTGGCCACCTA
>CM057164.1:25354343-25460161 GCA_029962745.1 Echinometra lucunter
GCAGAACCTGAGCCAATCAGAATGGTTGTTTCAAAATAAGTAATTATTTGCAATCAATTGCAACTTTCTTGCAACACCCCATTATTCTTTGTGAAACACCCCCCTGGATCTTTTTTTTTTCACATTTCAAATGTATGTGTAAAAGCATGCAATACCTGCCATTCGGCTTTGTAAGCTATGGACCTTGTACATTTGCAACCTTCCCACTGTTAGGTTTATGTCACTAAATATACTCCGTTTCTGTTTTCTCATTTCTCACTGTCATGACTGTTCCAGTTTCGGTACTATAAATATGTCAACCTTGCATTGTGTTTGCATTCTACTTGTCTTTAATAAAGAAATGATATGAACAACATTTTAATAAACCTCATCATGTTGTCATGGTTGTGTTATGTTATACGTATTAGCCATCTCAAAGGGATCAAGAAATATGAGACTCCCTATTTAATCTCAGGTTAAGACTAGGATTAATTCAGTCGTAAAACAAAAATTCTGTCTGTCCCTATTTCAGTTGCATTTTAATGAATCTCCATACATGTACCCGAAGAGCAAAACAACAACAAAAACAAAAACAAAAAGAAAGAAAGCGCTTATGATTATTCATGCATCGTTGTGTAAGTATAACGGTGTGATCTCTTTCTTTATACTTTATATTTTGGCAATCCATTTCATCGGAACTTTGTCCATCAGAGCACTTTTGAAAAATATATACGCATGTTTGTATGATCATTAGGATATGAATATGGTCGTCAGTCTCTTTCATTTTTCATTTCCTTCCTGCTCACGCTTACGGCCTTACAGCGTCATTTCCCATTTAGAAAAGCCAGTTTCGGATCGTCTCATCAAGTGACCTTGCTTTGTGAATCAATTAGCACGAATTAATAACTATGATGTGGAAAATTTTCAGTACCTTCACCACTTGTTCACTATCCTGGCCAATTGCTATCCTGTTTTAATCAAGTGCTTTTTGCTGTTTTAATCAAGTGGTTTTTTGTTATTTGTTTGTTTTTCTTCATTTCCGTTATAAAGCAAAACAGGCCTAATGTACAAAAATACGTAAGAAATATGCACGGCGGAAGGCCAATTTCAAACTATTAACCCATTGCCTACTGGAACCGGGTGGCCCTTGTATTAAGTGAATTGAAATTAGAGAATTCAGTAGTCAGCGGGTTAACAGAATGTTCTTCCATTAGGTCCTGCTCAATTTTTCTTTTACACGTTAAAAGAATATTTTCAAATACCCTACTTAATGCATAACTTTGGGGTCCAATAATGATTAGCGATTCTTATGATTTCAGTGCACCATTCGCATGTCTGCAAGGAGAGAGTATATCCTCGTCAACTAGATAAGAGCCCTATATAGCCCCGCCTTTTGTTTGGGTCCATAAGCATGACATAGTTACATGCAGAAGCCAAAATCATCCAAACAAACCATAAGCTAGGGTGCTTAGTGTTGACTTTAAAATACTTAAGCCCAGCGCACACCTTACTATCCGACTGGCTCACGACTGGTCCACGACTGAGTGAGAGGAGATGTGACGTCACAGCTCTGGTCAATCGTGAGTCGTAAACCAGTCAGAGGCCAGTCGGAAGGATTTGACATGTCGAATCTTCACGACTGGATCGCAAGAGATCGCAGGCTCAATCCATCTTCCAGCTAATCAGACAGCAGTATTGATATGACGTCAGAGTAGTCGGATGGGTCTGGAATCGCAAGGTGTGCGGTGTCGAGGCTTACGACTGCCCCATGACTCACCTCCTCTCACCCAGTCGTGGGCCTGTCGGATCGTAAGGTGTGCGCTGGGCTTTAGTGATCCAAAATGGGCGGAGCCTAATCACATTCGCATGCAATACTTTCCGTCTAGCAGTATAATCTAAACATCATTCTTTGGGAATCACCCAATAAAAGAGCAACATTATTTTTCGTCGATCTAGTGAACTAGGCTGATTGCATGTAAATGAGGATAATTCAAATAATTATAAAGGCCTTGTTTGCAAAAGGACCTAGATCCACTTTTGATGAAAACTGATCGGATATCAGAACATTGTTCAACCGTGTACCTGTCTTTTGAACAAAAGTCTTTAGCTGAATTTTCGGAGCACTTGGGAAAAATGCACTTTCTAATTCTACTTTTCCATAGACTCCTGTAGAAAACTCTGGCAAACAAATGCGTTTTTCTCTGAATTTACAAAAGTGGATTTAACCCCTTTTGAAAACAAGCTCTTCATAATTATGTAAGTGAGATTGGGGAGATGTAGGAAAAGAAGGGGGGTGCAAATATATCTTACAACAAAATATCCAACTAAGATAAGATGCAAACATGTAAGATTTCATATTATTTCGAATTTTTTTTAAAAGGGATTCTGTTGATCAGCATGATCAGATCTACATTGGAAGAGTTTGCAAAAAAGATGGCACTACAGAATTGTATAAAAACCTTTTCTCGAAGAGTTGAGAAAATCTATGAAGAAGAAAGACATACATATCAATATTTATATAGCGCCTTTCCGTGAAACATGTTCAAAGTGCTTTACAGTACAGTAAGAAAAATGAAATAAAGTAATCATTTTGCTCTCCAAGTGCATAAAAATTCAAAATCCACTCACATAGAAAACAAAATAATGAGCCTTTCGGCACTTTAAAATAATGTTCTTTAAAACATGATTGCCACCATGAGATGCATAACCTTTAACTTCCTCCATCCGGTTTTAGAAAGTTACACTGCCACTGAAACCGAACAACAAGGACAAAGCAAACAAGGTGAGTTGAAAAATGACAACGTTTCCATGAAAGAGTGAACGAATTCAAAGCCTTTGCTAACATTAAAAAAATACCTAACATCAATCACGCGTGAAAACAATGTCAACATAAAAACACAAAGTGAACTTGATACGAGAAATTACAAGAGGGTTATACCCGCATGTTTTGAGTTGGGATGTTGTGCTCAAGTTTTAATTACACACACAGTTCCCCTTGTATCTACAGTATTTTCTCAGTGCAATTAACTTTTCTCCTTATGACGACAGACAAGTTAAGTCTTTACTTTTCCGTGCTCATGGCACCGGCGTAAATCCATTTTGCGGGGAGGGGGGGGGGGGGTTGATGGAAATCTTTTGCCGATATTTCTAACGCGAGTTCGCACTCAAGTACACTCACACACAACCTCACCTACCCTCGCACACACACACACACACACACAACACGCACGCACACACCTGGTTTTTCATTAGGTTCCTAGCATTTCATATAGAAATTTTACTACTATAACCGTCGTTTATGATAGATTTACCAAATATTTCAACAACTGATTGATTAACATGTTATTTCTTATTTGAAAAGTGGGGTATATTTGTACATGCCACCCCCCCCCTCTCTCTCTCTCTCTCTCTCTCTAAAAAAAAAAAAAAGAGTGAGTGTATATTTACCCCCGACTTCGGGATTTACCCCACTGGTTCATAGCGTAGACATCAAAATAACGCAGAATAAAGCACGTAGAGGCAGGTGATTTAAAATTAGGATAATAGTTAAGAATGTTGATTGTAACAATGTGGGGGAAGATTTTTTACTAAAGGTATGGTAACTTTTAGGCCTAAGTGTAACTATATTTTATATATCTCATTTCAGCATTGTTATATTATCAACAAAAATGAAAATGACACTAAAAACATTCGAATTCCACTATAAGGTTTAGAATTTTTACTTCCTCAATCGTGTTGACGTGATCAAAACCGCCATTATATCATGTTATATCAACAGGGAAACACTGATGAAACAGTTCTCTTCTCAAATTATAACTATGCTATACCCTTCAAGTGAACAAAGTGCAAAACAATAACAAAGTCATGCAACACAATCATAGCAATGTCCCTCCGCCCCCGCAAATCCACCATTCAGGAAACACTATAAAGGGCTGTTCTCGTGCATTTTAGAGTTAGTTGGAACTGATCTTATGAGAGGGAAACTCCCATGGCTATTTGCTTAGAATCGTGGAATACTGGAAACTTTTTTGGACATAAAATTGGGGTTTTCTCGTATTTTTTTTCAATCAGTTGGAGCTGACAATGTAATGCATCATGACCAATAAGCTTTAGAATGAATGTGGTATACTGAAAACTTTTGAGAACATATTATTTGCTGCTTGGTATGTTTGGGCGGCAAGTAGAAATGGTGTGAACATTTTTTGTGTTTATAACTCGTTTCCTCGTTTGCCTGATCATTTTCAGTCTGCATTTTTGAAAAGATTCTGAAGAGACATGGAGAAAGTAAATGAGTCTGTTTTCGACGATTTACCAAATGGGGTTCAGCAACCATATTCAACCGTTTCGCTTGTCATTATTTCACTGATAATGGGAGTCATAATCACAGTGACAATCGTCGGAAACTTGTTCGTGATTTTGGCGTACATCCGAGATCCTCGTGTTCGAGCCAATGTGGGCAACCTGCTGATCCTGAACCTCGCCATAACGGATTTTATGGTTGGTGTCTTCAGTCTTACATTCAACCTGTCGTGGTTGGTGAGAGGGTATTGGTCCCATGGGGAGATCATCTGCAAGCTGTGGTTAGTCCTGGACTATACTGTATGCTGGGTGTCCATGATCACTATGGTCTTGATAGGCTGGGATCGCCACTGTCTGGTCAGTATGGGTTTAAGATATAAGACCTATCAGACGAAGAAGCGAATTGGACTGATTCTCATCTGCGTGTGGACCATCGTCGTCATCCTGCTCTCCTTGCTAGCATTTGCTTGGAGTCCAATAACGGGACAATACAACGTTGATTATAACCAAGTCTGCTTCATGGAATTCATACTGATTCGCTATGCGCCTCTAGTCATTAACTTGGTACCATTTGGTATTCTGATGATTTGCATTTTCACACTGAATGCGTCTGTATACCGCAACATCTATCGAAGGTCTAAGATTAGACCTAAAGTTATGAGGACACCCTCAATAAAGCGCGAAGTGAAGCTTGCCACCCGAAATCTCAATCCAATCACCGATGGACAAGAAGAGTCTTCCTCAACTTGCTCAACGGCCTATGATCATGGTAAAGGACAAGCGGCGTGTCTTGAGGATAGTGCTAAAGACAACATGGTAAACACTGATGTTGCACCCACTGGGATCCAACCCACAGAAATTGTGCCTAGCATCACTCAAACAGCCGTAGATGGGGAGAGAGACCGATTGACACTCGTTAGACACAGGAAGGCAGCAATCGTTTTAAGCATCCTAACGGGCTGTTTCGTTCTCTTTTGGTTGCCGTACCTTATCACAACCGTCGTCTACTCAATTTGTTCAGCCAAATACGTGTCGGACACCATTTTAGAAGTTACTGAGGTTTTGGCTTGGTGCAACTCTACGATTAATCCCTTCATATACGCTGCCACCAATGTACAGTTCCGCAAAAATTTTCGAAGGTTTCTGCTTTTGGATCGGTGGACTTGTGGCGCAAGGGATCGAAGCAGTAGCGTATCCAGTAATCGAGGTAGCAGATTGGACTAGACTGAGGAATTTCAATTTCCCCCCTAAACCTATATTAACCGGCGGCACCTAGACCACAATATTCACCCCCCCCCCCCTTCCTTGCAAAAGTACCACGCGGCCCATGGGGAAACTGCACCATACTTTGTGACTGGGCTATCCTTCGGATGGCCATACTTGGCCACCCATAAATGATACATTTTACATCTTTTTTTTTTTATCCCCTCTCCTCCCCGGGCGAATTTAAACTGAAGGGGAATTACGCGACACTGTTGAATTTCTGTGAATTGTTGTTGAAATTAACCTTCATTAAAATGCTGTCAATGTGTGTAAATTTATTTGCTGAGGTTAACGTATCCTAGTGTAGTGCTAGTGTACAGAGACGTATTTTCCTTTGTAGCACTCAGATGGGGGGGGGGGGGGGGGTCCTTGGTGGACGCATAATTCTTGAATGACAGTTTGATAACTCATGAGTAAAGACAAAGACACGCTCTCCTATCAACAGCACAAACTTTTAGTGAATTGCTGAATTTATTTACCTAGCTAGCCATCTATTGTCATTTGGGGTTTTGTCCAATTGTTTGAAATTACTGAAATGGAAGTGCTTATATTTGAATTAAAACTAAGTACATAGTTTCGAACAAAGGCTGATACAGTATTTCTAAACAGGAACATAACATCGGTCTATAATTATGAAGAGGCTTTCTTTCTGACTGACTGAATAAGTATTTGAAATATTTGATGTATGCACGCATGTTGATATAGCAAGCTAGATATTTATTGGTTACGACCCCCCAAATGAGAGAGGAAAGCGGAACCTACATAGATAGCATATAGATGTAGACACCAATATATTTATTTATTTGTCAAGAACACAACAACGTCCATGTCACCATACGATAGCATAATTGTACATGCAAAAGAAAGATAAACAGAAAATACAAAACAAAGGAACTAAAACAACAACGACAATTAATGCCTTGAATTTGCTAGGAACAACTTATTTCTGTACAATGCCATGTTACTGCTTAGAAGTCTGACATATTTTAATCGGTAAAAAGAGCTATAAGACTACACAGTCATCGACACTGCATTTAGAGTACTGTAGATCTCACTTGTTCGGAAACACCTGCACTTTATTTAGGATATGTTATCAGTTTATTGCTCAAGACTCCCATTATGCAAGAAAAATTAGTTGGAAAATTAATTATCTAAAATGCAAAAACCCGCATAACTGGAGGATTAGAAGCTCACTCTCATTTGGACAATAGCAATAATGAAATCCCTTGCCATAAGCATGATAAGCCGGATTATTTATTTATTCATTCATTCATTTATATATTCATTTATCTATTTATTTATTTATTTATTAATAGCTGATTCAGTTCTACCTAATTTGCTACAAAAAGCTTTAACAAAATGTCTTTTTTACTCTATTTGGAATTCTGAAATAGATAAAGTTGAATGATATATCTTCACCCTGCACTAAAGAAGGGATATGTATGATTGACACTGGAAAGCAAATGATAAGTTTTAGATTAAACAGATAAATGACTTGGAAGACTTCTTGACGAGGTCAAGGTATGATTTTATTATAAAATTCATCATATAGTTTATTTATTTATTCCATTTCTTATAGATCATGTAGATAATAATATATTTTTGAATTTATTTTATCATATAATTCATTGTACAAGGACCATGCACGCTAAGAAAAAAAGTTCAATTTTGCACCCTTCAAATGCAACACTGGGAGCTCCTTTATGGGTACAACTTTGCACCCTAAGAAGCATTTTGCACCATAAAGGATGCAGTGAGCGACATTTTGCACCCTTAAGGGTGCAGAGTTGTACCCTATTGAAAACAAAAATTTATGCAGCCTTAAAGGTGCAAAAGGTGCAAAGTTGCACCTTTTAGGGTGCAAACACGTACAAAAGGATGCATCTTTGCACCTTTTTCATGTAGGGTGCAAGATTGCACCCAAAAAGGTGCTGTCAGTGTTGCATTTAGGGTGCTAAATTGAAGCTTTTTTTTTTCCTTAGTGGTGTGTATAATACCCATGATACGAGGGACTTGTATAATAAATTGGGTTGTATAAGCCTTCTCTTGAACGGAATTTATTATGAAAGAACCCTAAAAGATTTTAAAAACTTTGGACTTTCTCAAGTTTAATTCTGAAATATGAAAAGCTTTGTATCATGTTAAATGTTATACGAAATTTGAGAAAGATGATATATTATAATTATGCAAGAGTATCGCAGAAGCATTTTTTTTCTTTTCAAACATTGTTTAGCCGAAAAAGCATAAATCATTATGTTACGATATTGCCACGCACGAAAAGTGATGAATGAATATGAACAGATGAACGGTATAAATCGAGTCATGTCAGGACCCTGTTTCATAAAACTTGTTATCAATAACAAGTTGCAATAACTGTAATAAGTTACAAGGTACTGAAATCCTTGTATCTGATTTGGCTGAGAGTAAATTTGTCATATAAATGTGGTGGTTGTTACTGATAACAAGTTTTATGAAACGGGGCCAAAAGTATTTTTGCGCACGAAGTCATAAATAATGCAGTTACATTTTATTAATTACCATCCAGAACAAATTTTTTTTTAAAGGAAAGAAAAAAGGGGGAGGGGATCTATCATGATTAATTCAACTGTCCATTTTGAATTTTGTGCAGTTTTTAGGGTCCATAATTATCTAGCCCTAAATTCCTTCCATATGCCCCATCCCCTGTTTGTCATGTTTGTCCTCGCGAACAAAAGCAAAGAAGGGATAAATGAATTGGCTTTCATTCTGCTGATCATTACTCTCGTAGGCAAATCTCTTTCGACATTTCTTGATTGAATTTATTGTAATTTTATGTCCATATTTTCATCGTTGCAAATGTGATATCATTTGGTATGACAGAAGAAAATACCTTGTTATGATGTATTGCCATGTGCTGAATTATGTAAATCAATGACTACAGAGTGCAGACATACATGTAAAGTATACATATTGATAAGTTAATTGCAAGCTTTCACTCTGCTTTGTCAGCATGTTTAATATTACATTTTGTTTATTACTGACACGTTTCTCATCAATCGTCAATGGTAACAATGTTTGATCAAACTTTGTGATTATACATTCCTGTTTGCTTGAGCATAAATCAAAATGTAATTTGGGATTTGATATCCCTAGGCCCTTTTGTCACTTTGCCTAGACGTATCATGCATGTAAAATACGTACCATGCAATAAACTGGTAATGCAATTATGAAATTAGTTTGTCATGATCTCGTCTGGCACTCGTTCTTTCATCTGATCAACTCAGGCGATGTACTAGTAAGCGAGAAAGCTCATTAGGTACAGAGCAGTAGTTTTGTAATCCGGTGACCCAGGTTCGAAACCAATTTGATGCGCTGGTACCCTTTGGTAACGCATTAATCCTCATTACCAGGGCCCGGTTGCATACTACTAAACCCTGCTGTTGATGGTTATTTTGTCATAAATGGTAAATTTCCATGGAAATCTTGAATTTGATTGCCTGTTGAACAATGTTACCATGGTTAGTTACCATTAATACCATTTATGGTAAGTGTAGAGAGTCAGAGTGTATACAGAGAGAGAGGATATAAGAGAAACGGAAATTGAGAGCCACAAACTGCAAAAAAGGGAACTGGGGAGCGTTTCATGAAGAGTTTTGTCGGTGATTTTCACTGACTAATTTGCTTTCAGCCAATCAGATGCCAGGATTTTCAGTAGCTTATAACATTTGTCGGTGATTTTCACCGACAAAACTCTTCATGAAACGCTCCCCTGATATAGAAATGGAAAGAGAGAGACCGACAGACATTATTTTTTATCACTATGGTGCTTCACGGAGACAAAACCTCTTTTCGCGACGTAACATCGTCACATATTTTGGACTTCAGCTTTTAGAAAGGATGATATTACAAGCTTAAAGGGAACCAAAACCCTGGGGGAAAAAAATCAGTTTTAATGAAAAGAGGGGGGTTAATGAGAAAATTGTTTTAAAAAGTTCCATCAAAATCGGTTACGAAATGAGAAAGTTATGAAAGTTTGAAAAGTCTCGATTTGCTTTCTATGGACGTCCTCAAATTGGCAATGTTGCTACAAAATAGCAGGTTTAGAAGGACAAATCTCAATATGTTTTGTACACAAAATTTCATATTTTCTCCATTATCTCTCAAGGTGCAGTCTATCTCCTTCTTAGCTCAAGCAATATGGGAAAATGTATTTGACACAAAGAGACAAACAGCATCTTTAGAGATGATGGATAAAAATAATATGAAATGTTGTATACAAACATATTCAAGAGTTGTCCACAAAAAATTTACGTACCATTATAAAGCAACACTGACAATTTGAGGATCGCCATAAGGTAAATCGAGAATTTTCAAAGTTTAATAACAAAACCGATTTTGATGGAACTTTTTTTAAAAACTGCTTCTCTCTATCCTCTCTTTTCATTGAAGTTGATTTTTCTCAAGGGTTTTGGTTCCCTTTAATATACATTGACTCATGCTATTTCATCGCCCTCTATTCGGATCTCACTATGCGGCAAAAACATCCTGGGTGACAAACTATGCAAATAATTTCGTCTGTGTTTGTCTTCTTACGAACTCTTTTCAGTAAGAATAGGTAACTATAATGAAAGGGTGCACTGAACCATTACTACGACCATTTAAAATCTCAGGTGCACCATACAGTAGACGGGGTTCTGGGTGTTGGCATCTTGTAGCGTCACAAAGCTTTTGTGTGTTTAAATGCCACTGCACTAAGTTCGTGTACTACCAAGTGGTGTACGCTATAAGCATACATTTTAGCGAGCGAATCGGCGTTTATTTTTCTGTATTTCGACTTGTTGTGCCCGTATTTCTACGGCCGCTTAAAACTTTAACAGTTTGGGGAAAAGGGTAAGTTGATTTATACTTTTGATAGAGTATGAAATGAAAGGAATACACTATCTGACTGAGTTTATTATCTGTTTATCAACAACTGAACCTCATTTTATTATGGTTATTGGAAGCGACTAATACTGCTGTAATATAGTTTATGACATATCTGTGCTTCTCGGCCCTCCTCTTTTATTCTCTCTCTAAAACTCGACTCCCTTTCACCCCCCCCCCCTTCTCTCGCCTCGCTCTCCCACCATGCCCACCAGCCACCGGCATAAATCAGTTTTGAGAAGTGGGGGGGGGGGGGGGAGGGATGATCATTTTTTTTTTTTTTGCCGATTTTTTTCCGTGAACTTACACTTAAGTATACACACACACACACAGCCTCATTCACCCGCGCAGAACCCCCAGACATATTATATGGTTATTTTGCGAACGAGCGAAAAATAACAGCTTTTATGGTGTTTAAGAGCATTTCAAATAAAAATTCCACGATATGAACATCATTTATTACATATTTATTAAAAATTCACCAACTGATTAATTACAATAGCATTTTTTCATTAAAATGAGAGGGGATGTTTTTACACAACATTCCCCCCCCCTCGAAAAAGTGTGGGGGATATATCGCTCCATCCCCCCCCCCCCCCCCGGATTAACGCCAATGCCACCAGCAGGTTTAGTATGTGGATGAATAATTGAAGTTTAGTTTGCCTTTTTTTCCATAGCCTTGTCATCCAATAACAATTTTTTTAATACAGGAATCAAAGACATCATGAATTTTTGGATGACCGTACTGTCATTGCTTGTAGCAGTCATTCCGAATCTTGTCTCGGCTGAAAAACTAGATAACATCAGTAAGTATTGGATCTCTGTTATTTCAAGGTTTCGTTTTGATTTTGTTGTTTGTTTGTTTCCTGGTTACTAAATTAATAAATAGTTGAATGAATATATAAATAAGTGTAATGATGATAATAATGATGAAAATAATGGTAATAATAAATAGCAATAATATTCGTTTTTTCTTTTTCTTCTTCTTCTTCTTCTTCTTCTTCTTCTTCTTCTTCTTTTTCTTGTTTCTTCTGCTCCTTCTTATCCTCCTCCTTCTTTTTCTTTTTATCATTATTACTATTACTATTATTACTATTATCATTATCATTATTATTATTTAACTATCATCATTATTATCAGAGCCATCTTGCCTGTAATCAAGAGTTTCATAACAACAGAGCAGCTTACTGATAAGCTCGACACCGCTATACCTATGATACCCATCCCCAATTTTTAAACCATACGGATATCCGTATGGTTATCATAGCCACCCCCCCCCCCGGGCCTGCAATACATTACCAGATTTTTAACTCTGCTTCATTGAATTAACATACAGGATATAAATACACAAATAATTCGTAGGGGTATATATAATTTTCATTTTCTTCTCTTCTTCTTTACTGTAACAGATAAAGAAGCACTGGCCCTGATCATCATACCAGGCTTCCTCGTCTTCTTTATGTTTTTCATGTACACCTTGCCACGAGAGGACGAAGATGACCCTGATAACGGCGACGATATCGAGAACCCGGTTGAACCAATCGATACACGGTTGTAAATTACACTTTAAAGCTTCCTGGTGGCTCTTCATTATATGACGAAATTAATTTCCTTTCTCAAAACTTATGGCATACATTAAAATGAAATAAAAATCCGAATCAGCGTTTTGAAATTATGAAACAGCTTTGAAACGCAATTTCATTGTATCTCCAGGCAAATTCGGGCTGTGCATGCATCTTTGTGACTTTTGTAAAGGCGTCTTAAAGTTGTCTTAACTCAACCTCAAGTATAGCGCCATCACAAAGATTTTGGAGGTGGCTGTGCATCTTATTTTCCCTTATGCAACATTCTCCTTTGTTATGCTTGTATATTGTGTATGTAATTTTATGTTTAAGTCAGTTTGCAAGTCAGAAGTACTAGTTTGCAAAAACAAAAACCAACAAAAGCAAAAACCAAGTCTGTGTTCCACTTTCATAAGAACAGTTGATTACAACTCAAGTGAACGGCAATTAAATTCATTCAGGGCCCCGAAAAGCTTCTTCTTTTTTTTTTTCTTTTTTTTTTTTTTGATGGGGGGAGGGCTGACACCTAAACAGGCGGAGTCCAGGAGATGTAGGGTCCCTGGCGAGGATTCAGCTCTGCCCCTGAAGCCCTTGTGTTTTTTATGGGGTTTTTTTGTATGGTTTATGGGCAATTTGCACTTTAGATATCACATGTAAGTTTGTATGTTTTTTTCCCTTTTATTAGCCAAAAAAGTGGGGTGGGGCTGCAGCCCCCCCCCCCCCCCGCTTCCATGGCCCCTGTTGAATTAGAAATGACTGTAAGATGGCGTTAGTCAAATTCTACCAGTTTTGATAATGTTATTTAAAAATCAGGTTTCTAAGAAGGAAGCTCCGGTCACAATCGTGTTTTGAACCAAAGCCATGTCAAAAGGCAGATTCTGACCCTCTAAAATGGATTTGTTGAGCTTTACTTATTTCATTGTTTTCTTGTGTGAATCCATAGTCCAATTCTGATGGCACTGCGGAAGTCGCAGACATTTGCAAACATAAGATTTGTCATTACATGTATATATTTTGAGAGCGAGGTACTGCAACATGCCAGGCAGGCCTTTTGCTCTCAGCACCTTTATTACTACATGTAATTTGTATTTACACATGAACTATTTATCATACATGTACATTTCTGGGATACAATGGGTGATTTCACACTCTCATTAACGTATTGTAAATGTAATGTCAGTTGTATTATTCATTGGGAATTCTTGTTATGCTTTATTGTACATGTAGTCCGGGTGTACACTCTGTATTATGCTAAACTGAAATAACAGTAATTGGAAGGTTGCTTTGGTTAAACGTCCTTAATCTGTTAATGTACAATGTGTAAGTTCATTAACCATGTTAACAGATTGAGCATGTTGAGTACGAGAAAGCGGGGGAATGTATGACAGTACAAAAAATGCGAGTTTTGCCAAATGACAATGATTTTATGATTGGTTATGAAATGACTCTTTAGACACTGTTTCGCATACAGAGTTTGAATATCAAAACCAACTTTCTAAGGGCTCCATATCGAAACCCAGCCCCCCCCCCGACAACCCTCTTTCAAAAGATTAAAAAACTGTCTGCTTTGCGAATTACAGTAGTCTGTTCTACCTTCAGCATACCATACATACAATTTTCATGCATGTATAGATACATATTACTCGTGTATATAATTGATTTGACATTCCCTAAATGAATACAGTTATTCCATTGTTGTTGCTTTTTAATCTTTAATTTGTAAAGAAAACAATATGAAATGAAATGTCTACAATGTGAATAAAACAAATTTTTCATAAACTTCTGCCGTGAAAAAAGTGGATGTTATATGAATTTAAAAAAAAAAAAAAGCCTGAAGTGATGAGAATGAAAGTTGAAAGATAAAGCACAGAAGAGTGAAATTGGCCGATTTACATAGAAGTACTGGGCGAAAATGAAAGCAACTGGATGATATTAATATACAGAAGGGCAGAGAGAAAATCAAGAGTGAGAGGTGACAGACGAAAGAAAAAGATAGGAAAGGGGAGAGAGCAAAATAAACAGACAGAAAGATGGATAGAGTGAGGAAGAGAGGGAGAGAGACAGATTTATAGAGTGAGGGAGAGAGGGAGAGAGACAGAAAGATTTATAGCGTGAGAGAGGGAGAGAAAGATTGATAGAATGAGGAAGAGAGGGAGAGAGACAGAAAGATGGATATAGTGAGGGAGAGAGACAGAAAGATGAATAGAGTGTGAGAGAGAGGGAGAGAGACAGAAAGATGGATAGAGTGAGGAAGAGGGGGAGAGAGACAGAAAGATGGAGAGAGTGAGGGAGAGATGGAGAGAGACAGAAAGATTTATAGAGTGTGAGAGAGAGGGAGAGAGACACAAAGATGTATAGAGCGTGAGAGAGAGGGAGAGAGACAGAAAGAAGGATAGAGTGAAGGGGAGAGAGACAGAAAGATGGATAGAGTGAGGAAGAGAGAGAGAGAGAGACAGAAAGATGGATAGAGTGAGGAGGAGAGAGACAGAAAGATGGATAGAGTGAGGAGGAGAGAGACAGAAAGATGAAGAGAGTGAGGGAGAGATGGAGAGAGACAGAAAGATTTATAGAGTGTGTGAGAGAGGGAGAGAGACAGAAAGAAGGATAGAGTGAGGAAGAGAGGGAGAGACACAGAAAGATGGATAGAGTGAGGAAGAGAGGGAGAGAGAGACAGAAAGATGGATAGAGTGAGAGAGAGAGAGAGGGAGAGAGAGACAGAAAGATGAATAGAGTGAGGAAGAGAGGGAGAGAGAGACAGAAAGATGGATAGAATGAGGAAGAGAGGGAGAGAGAGACAGAAAGATGGATAGAGTGAGGAAGAGAGGGAGAGAGAGAGACAGAAAGATGGATAGAGTGAGGAAGAGAGGGAGAGAGAGACAGAAAGATGGATAGAGTGTGAGAGAGAGGGAGAGAGACAGAAAGATGGATAGAGTGAGGAAGAGGGGGAGAGAGACAGAAAGATGGAGAGAGTGAGAGGGGGAGATGGAGAGAGACAGAAAGATTTATAGAGTGTGTGAGAGAGGGAGAGAGACAGAAAGAAGGATAGAGTGAAGGGGAGAGAGACAGAAAGAAGGATAGAGTGAGGAAGAGAGGGAGAGACACAGAAAGATGGATAGAGTGAGGAAGAGAGGGAGAGACACAGAAAGATGGATAGAGTGAGGAAGAGAGGGAGAGACACAGAAAGATGGATAGAGTGAGGAAGAGAGGGAGAGACACAGAAAGATGGATAGAGTGAGGAAGAGAGGGAGAGAGACAGAAAGATGGATAGAGTGAGGAAGAGAGGGAGAGAGACAGAAAGATGGATAGAGTGAGGAAGAGAGAGAGACACACAGAAAGATGGATAGAGTGAGGAAGAGAGGGAGAGACAGAAAGATGGATAGAGTGAGGAAGAGAGGGTGAGAGACAGAAAGATGGATAGAGTGAGGAAGAGAGGGAGAGAGACAGAAAGATGGATAGAGTGAGGAAGAGAGGGAGAGAAACAGAAAGATGGATAGAGTGAGGGAAAGAGAGAGAGACAGAAAGATGGATAGAGTGAGGGAGAGAGGGAGAGAGACAGAAAGATGGATAGAGTGTGGGAGAGAGGGAGAGAGACAGAAAGATGGATAGAGTGAGGAAGAGAGGGAGAGAGACAGACGGAGGCGGGGAGAGACAAAAAGACAGAAATATATATGGATGAGAGAGAGGAGATAGTGGAATGATGAAGACAGAGAGGAGGGGCAGGCCAGCGAATATGAATCAGATGGCAAGAAAGAGAAAGAGAGATGGAGAGAGAAGGGGAGTGCTCTAGAAGACAGCTAGAAGATTAGACGAGAGGAAGGGGAGAAAGTGAAAGAAAGAGATAAAAGAAAGAGATGAAAGAGAGCTATTAAGAGAGATGAGGGGGAAAGAGAAAGTGAAAGAAAACTGAAAGAAAAACGAAGCTTCATGAAGTGAATAGTGAGTAAATCATTAATTATTAGATGAGAGGAAGGAGAGAGGAAGGGGAGAAATAGAAAGAAACAAATGAAAGGAAGAGATGAAAGAGAGAGAGAGAGATATTAACAGAGAAGAGAGGGAAAGAGATAGTGAAAGGAAACTGAAAGAAAAACAAAGCTTCATGAAGTGAATAGTGAGTAAATTATTAATTATTAGTTTGGGAACAGAAATAACAGATGACAAAATACATGAAAGGGAAATTAATCAGATAGAATAGAACAGAATAGAATAGATGTATCAATAAATCTCTCGAAAACGTCACATCTTATATATCTGGAGGACAATAAGAGTGAAGAAACTAGGACTATCATTTTATGCAGAATTTTAAGTGCTGTATCCATTACTGGCTTTTTTCACACTGCAAAACACTTGGCAATATGATAATTAAACACTGAGAATGAAAACGAGCCGTTCACTGCTATTTACCTCCGAGCAATAGTTTATTTCCGGCACAAAGTATATCACATGTCCGGATTCATCATGTACAATAAAGCAATTAGATAGCCATAAAACAACGTACAATTAGACTTCTTTTCATATTCACATAATTGAGCTATAACCTAGAAAGAGATGGAATTACTGATTCTATACTGATATAATATTCTAAATTATATACATAATGATCAAATTAAAGATATAGAAACAGTACAATATATTCAACATATGCACGATTCAATAACACTATCTACCATTGGTAAATTTTCTGTCATTTGTCATTTATCATTTTCCTTGTTTAAGTACATGTTACTTCAAACAAGAAAACATAAATATACTGTGATTGGTCTAATACTGCTGTCAAAACATTACTGATGTTGTTTTGGTACATTTAATTATTACAGGCAAAATATGCAGTATATTAAACAAAAGTTTTTGTTGAACAGCAGAAATCGTTTGGGTACACAAAATGACACAACTTGGCATTCTCAATTGAACATGAAATTGGGTCCATGGTGTATTTATTTTTCAATAAAGTTTGCATCAAAATCTTTTAGTCATTCATGATGAGTAATTCCTGGCATTCTGGATCAAAACACCCTGCAAAAAGTATCACTAAAGGAGACACTGTACTGTTATGGGCTAAACCTTAATCAAAGCTGAGAACTATCAGGAATGATTTGTTTCAAACATTACTTGCATTAATGTTTCTCTGCATCCAATGACACTTGCATCTGCATGTGACTTTGTTTGGCTCTTCTTTGGGCAGGGCCAGTTCAAGACTTTTTCAAAAGGGGGGGCCGGTCAGCTATAAAAAAAGGATCCTTGGCATTTTCAGGTGTATTTTACCCCCAATATTCCCACTGATTAACAAATAAAATGGTTTCAAAAGGGGGGCTGTGGCCGATTCGGCCCCCCTGGGTGTCAAAAAGGAGGGGCCGCAGCCGATTTGGCCTCCCCCTGCATCCGCCTGTCTTTGGATACTTAAAGTATGGAGTTGGCTTGGTGATGTGAAAGGACTAACAGTAGTACAAGCCACATTTCATTTATTCTGCTTTCAGAAATACATGTACATGCATAATGTTCTCTTTGATCTACTCACTAAAACATCTCATTACAATATAAATGACGTGTCCAACTCATTAGAGTAATCAAACGGCAAGATTAACGCATCACAATCTGATTAAAGCAGAACACTCGAAATTACCTTTCAAGTACTGCAGTCTGTATCATACAATATTTACAAGTGAATTAGACCTATCATGATTCAAACTTCCATCGACATGATATTCTAGAAGGTCCATGTATTTAGTTTTGGTCTCACAATCTACAACCTAACTCCCATGCACAAGACCTGCAGCAAGATAACAAAGGAGGTAGAAAACTCCATAAGAGAACCTGGGCTGGTATTCAATTCAATACTTAAGTCAGAATTATGGCTATTTAAATTAGTTATTTACTTAATTTGCTAATCAATTCAATATTTTGGCTAAGTATTTCACTCTAAATATAAGACAACTACCTAGCAGACTTAAGCCAATTATTTTGGAGGCCTTGATTGGCAGGTATAGGTTTTTATACGAAGTCATCATGAGCTGCGCAGAATTATATCATAGCATATTTGATGCCACACATTAATTGCGCATTGAAAATATGACGTCACAATGCTTATCAGTAAGAATTTTGGCTTAAAGTGGCTTACCAAAGTAAAATTCAAAGTATCGAATTGAATACGACATAAGTAAATTTCTTAGCCAAGCAAAATACTCGCTTAATCCAAGTACTGAATTGAATCCCAGCCGAGGATCTTACTTGCATTTTTTTCTCCAGATTTTGAATCACCATAATGAGAATTATATTCAGCTTTCTATGTGCTTCTCCAGTTACATAATGTACCTATGGCACAGTATATTTCTCAAAGGGTGCATTTATCAACATCTTCAGGTATATTTAACGATCAATATTCCCATATACAATTATTGAATACAGGTGATTAAGAGATCATCAGCTAGCTAAATAAGACCTGGACCTTGATGCATAAAACTTACCACTGATGGTAGCTTTGCCATCAATGGTAACTTCCATGGAAACCTTAAATTTGATTGGCTGTTATGCAATGTTACCATAGTAGTTACTATTAATGGTAAGTTTTATGCAATGGAGCCCAGAAGTGGGTTAATGGAGAGATCCTTTGAAAAAAGTGGAAACCCTTTTGTATCCTGTTTCTTATTTACTGTTTTCTGTTACCAAATTGCAAGTGTGGTGCGCCTGTTAGTATGTCAATTCACAAATGAAAGGTTAAAGCTTGAGTTCTGGGGAATGTGAAAAATAATTTGTGAGCTTTCTCATTCTTTCCATGTCAGTTAGGAAGAATATCACAGTAAAGATGTTCCCTAGATAGGATTGCTCTTCAAATAATGCCATTATATTGGAAATATGACAAGAAAAAAGCCGAAAAGTTCAGGGGTAACATTCATGCCAGATTTGTGTGTGGTCCCATATATTCATTTTGTTGTGCAGTGCATGTACCTTTTGGGAAAATTAAGTGAATCTCTTATCAATGCGATAATCTCATACTAGACACCTGTGTTTATATACAACTAATCTGACTCTCCCAGCTGCTTTGGGACAGTTTTTTCACATTATGATTGCATGACCAGAATTCTGAATTTTTAAAAGTTATCACTGAAATGTGAAAAAAATGATAAGTATTGTCAAATGAAATATAGATTTAGAGAAAACCCTTTTTTCACATTTTAAATCCTCCAAACTGAGCAGATGCCAACTTTTTGTTAATTTTTTAGGACACTGTGGGTTATGAGAATGTAACAACACAAAATGAAGTCAAGAATTGTTGCTGGTCACATTTTTTTTTCAGGATACTGTCTAGATGCTAACAGGTTAAAAGAATGAAACAACACAAACTAATGTTAAGAACTGTTGCTGGTCATATTTCACAGGAGAAATGAAACAGTGACATACTGAAACAGCTTGTCATTTCATTGCAGATTTCAAAAATCATAGAGAAGTTTCATCAAAATTGAAATGGAGCATCCAACATGATCATAATCTAAAAACGAATCTGTTCATCAGTATTTCATTAGGAGCTAGGAGTCAATCTCTTTTTAAATATACCTAAAAATAAAATAGTAAATATTTTAAACATATGGTATTCAAATCAATGGAAAAAAAAGTAACAATACATAAATGTAATTCTTCATAAATGTGCAATGACATTAAAGAGACCTTAATGAAACACAAAAATTGATGCTGAGATTTTTACATATAAAAGATTCCATTTTCATGCACTTTGTATAAATAAAGTTAAATATAAGAGTAAGGAAAATAATTTGTCTTGGTCTAGATTTGGTTTATTTCTGGTGCAGTAAGAATTTCATCTTGGTTATCTTTCTTCCCCCTTTCTCAAAGAGCCTTTCTCCCATAAGAAAATCAACATTTCCAGACATGAAAAAGTTGATGGTGTCAGGAACATGATCTATAAACACCAATATTGTGATCTTTATTCATCTAAGAGCATGTTGTGGATATTTTGATTAAAAAAAGCTTGAATTTAGACTTGTTCTTTAATCAGTAGTTACCAAGATGTTCCAGATTCTAGTAAGGATAAGTGAGCCCAATCAGAACAGATTGCAAGCTACAGCACTTGTGCAGGGCTGTTCACCTTGACACCTACATGGTTTTAAGTATTCTGAAAAGTTAAGCACCTTGGACCAGATCTTGAGTTTCAGATTGCAAGCTACAGGATGTAGAGCTGGGAGATGTTCACCTTGCCATAGGGTCCCACACGCCTAGCTTGCCATCCTGAAACACCAGGTTCCTGGTGGGGTAGGGTAGGGTGGGTGACTGGCTGCGTTGGGTGGATGAAGGGGTCATGGCGGCATCGGCTGGCAAGTCTGGCACTACGGGCAAGTCCTGTAAGAAGGAAAGATGTCAAAAAGAGAGGGAATGAAATATAATGAGGGAAAGAGAGGAGGGGAGAGACGGTAGGGGGGATAATGCAATATTCAATAGTACACTAAGCTCTTCAATTTAGCTTTCACGTTCTCTTTTCTTTGCTGTTGTTACTTATCACTATCCCCTTCTCTCTCTCATCAATACTGCCTCTCATCAAGATCATCTCATCTATTGTCTAATGATGAAGATGAGCAGCTATACCAACTTGCAACTCAACTGCAGCATCTTGAAACTAGATTTCTACTTGTATCACTCTCTTTCTCCCTTTGTGGCAAACACTTTTCTCTCTCTCTCTCTCCCTCCCTCTCTCTGCTCTGCTCTCTATATCTTTCAATATTTCCTCCTCTCTCTCTTTCCCTCTATTTTGATTTCTTTCTCTCGTATATTCATCCTTTTTTCTCATCATCCTTTTTCTCCTCCTCCTCCTTCTTCTTCTTCTTCTTCTTCTTCTTCTCCTTCTTCTTCTTCTTCTTCTTCTTCTTCTCCTTCTTCTTCTTCTTCCCTTTCTCTTTCTTCTTCTTTTTACCTGTTGCCTGGCTATGAAGTTGAGCAGCTGCAGTGACAGCTTGCGACTTGAATGCAGTAAGTACTCTAAGTTCTTCTTCTGGCAGAGGCGCCTCTCAGCTATCCTCTGGCAAACCTCCTGATTGACGACTTCATCAAAGAGGGGGATGCCGAAACTGAGGTCCAGGAGTACCCAGTTTGATTCTGTCTCTTTCGTCTGGGCCCTGACGTTCCCCTCAGGAATCTGCAGAATGAAAAAAAAAATTGTACCGTAATACTGCCCTACTTTGACAAAAAGAAGCAAGTAACATATCAACCAAATTTGAGTTTTTTTATATTTTCATATTCTACGTAGTGTGCTCTTCCTCTGGGCCAAATTTTATGCATGAACACACAGCCTGCTAAGAGATATGTTATAAAAGACATCACAGTCTTCCATTGACATCAGTGTAAATGGAAGATATATTTTGCTCGTTTACAGGAAATGTCACTTTTGTCACTTGCTACCTTTTGTCAAAGTAGGGCAGAATAATCATACTTGTGATATGAAAAGAGAGAGGCTTGTGAATTCCTTTATCGCTATCAACATACTTAGGTAACTTCAAAATAACACAAACTCTGCACATACTGCATATCTGAAATTTGTACAAAGACTTGTAAGACCTTTCTCTATAAAAGTTTTGAAAAAAAAATCTCTAATGATTTACCGTACATATATAAAAGTTAGGCATTTGATGATGTCACTCAGTCGTCCAAACTTTTGAATCCGGTTTTGTCCCCAAGTAAGGGGGTGGCCGCCTGGCCGGATTTACCTCACCCTCACGGCAATCGCCCTTACCCCCTCCCTCCACTTTGCACTATTCAGTGCATCCTCCATCCTCAACCCAGCCCTCCTACTCTCCTCCTCCACTTGCATATTCCACGTCTTCTTGAACCTTCCCCTCTTCCTCGGACCGCTCACCTCGAATGAAGAAATTATATGACAGAATAAGGACAGATGTAAGGTAAAGGGGGTGCGGGGGGGGGGGGGGGTGGGAGAGAAGGAGAGATACAGGAAAAGAAAGAGAGAGAGGTGTTCAGAAAAATTAAAGAGTAGAGAAGAGGAGAGTTAGTAAGAATCAGGGCTGGTATTCAATTCAATACTTAGATTAAGTGAAACTTTTACTAAGTATTTTACTTGGCTAAGAAATTTGCTTAAGTCACATTCAATTTGGTACTTTGAATTTTACTTTAGTAAGCCAACTTTAAGCCAAAATTCTTACTGATAAGCATTGTGACGTCATATTTTCAATGCGCAATTAACGTGTCGCATCAAATATGCTCGATTAAAATATGATATAATTCTGCGCAGCTCATGATGACTGCGTATAAAAAAACCTATGCCCGTCAATCAAGGCCTCCAAAATAATTGGGTCAAGTCTCCTAGGTAGGTGTCTTAGATTTAGAGTAAAATACTTATCCAAAATATTGAACTGAATACAAAATACTCATATTTCTGACCTAAGTATTGAATTGAATACCAGCCCAGATCTCGGAAGAAAGAAATTTTGCTGAGTTTCAAACTATCTATCAACAAATCAAACTTTCAAAACATTTTTTGTTGGAAGTAAACCATTCTGTGAAGAAAAATATAAATGAATTAAGCCGAGTTTGCTTTACATGTATATCATTATTCAATCTAAAAAATAATCATCATTTGATCTAAAAAACCTCATTATTTGATCTCAAAATTGTACCTCTCTTGACCCTAGTGGTAGTTGCATTGAATCCTTAGCCTTCTCAATATCTAGTCCCTTGCTCTCCACAGCTTGTCCCCCTGTTGCTTCCCCCACACCCCCACTCATCTCCTCATCATCTGCTGCCTCGCTGAGCTGTGATGCTGTCAGCCGACTCTGAGCATCCTCGTCCTCCTCCACATCATCGTTGCCTTCATCATCCTTGGTACCTTGGCTGCTAGGCAACGGATGATGCTGCGGGGCTGAGAGACAGCCTGATTTGAGGAGGGTGATGTATCCGCAGGAATGCGTGAGGTCTAGTTCCTCCTCTAGTTTCTTAATAGTTTTGTGAGTGTGCATTGTGCTTCTTGTTAGGTTACCTGTCAAGCATGATGGGAAATAACAGTGACTCCCTATACATAAGAACATGTACATCCTTCAACATTAAAGGCATTGGTTAACATTGTTCTGATTTTAAAAAATCTTGTTTTGTTACTTGAAAATGGGATAAACATAAGGGTTATAGTATAAAAATACCAGTCTGAAAGTTTCAAAGTATAATATCCACAGGAAGTATTTTTAAATATCAAAAATGTGAACCAATGTTTGCAAAATATACGAGGGTCGGTTGCACAGAATAGACATAAGGAGTGCGCATGCGCGTATGACTCACCTTACCGTACTGTGTGTATTGCCGTATCACGCGGCGGGAGGCACTTAACAGCATTTTCAAATTCAAGCAAAGTGGGCCTCTTAGTGATTGTCTCGTGAGACGAATGATAATAAAATCGCCGTTTGTGTCTAACTTACGCTTTTTCATTCCAAATTATGGTTGGTTTCAGGGTTTTGAGTACAAATACAAGTACTCATACACATGTTTCATCTTAGTTTGAGAATTTTTTAAATCAGCTACTCACAAAGTTAGCCAATGCCTTTAATATACAGGTGCTGCTATCACAGTGTAACATTCGCAATATTAAAAACTGACAAAACAGATAGTCTTTCCATTGTCTACTGCACTGAAATTCTACTTTCAAGCTAACACTGTGAAGCCCATTATCAAGATACTGAAGCACCATATTCTTTTAATGACAGAAAAATAACCAGGAGAAAAATAAATAGAAATTACACCTCCAAAAGTGTAACAGTGTTATCCAATTGACTAGTTGCACTGGTACATCGTATTCTGCATATAGACCTTCCCCCATCCCCTCCTAAAAAATATAAATAAATAAATTTTAAAAAAACATTCAAACAAAAGTGCTACCTGGTACATAAACCTACCTTTCCTTGAGCTTTCATCAAGAGGAAATGGTACACATATTGTCTCCCCATCACTTAACCAGCCATGGGCCTGAAAATGAAAGTTAACATCAGAAGATAAGATATCACCACCACCGTTTGCTTCATCATGATTGCCCTCATCACCACCACCATCTTCATCATCATCACTGTCATCATCACCTTCCATGTAATCATCAATGTATCAACCATGTTGAATACTGGATATTCTCAATCCTGTGGGTTTCAATAGAGGGGTCATTGCCATCACACACCCCCCCCCCCCCTCTTAGAATTGGGTTAACCCACCGACTACTGAATTCAATCATTCCACTAAGCATACCTCTTTTACTTCATTACTTCTTCTCTTGGTCTCGGATCAATGTAAAAGCAAAATTGAAGGATGGGTCACCATCCGTCTCTCGGATGGTGACGTAAAAGGGCGGTCCCAGACGTAAGTAATCATATCTGATTGATACACGTCTGTAAAAACCCAAGTCAACAACAACAAGAACAAGACCATTGTCATTTAGAATATACCTGAATTAGCACAGCAGAATGAGCCAGGGCATCATTGATGGTGAAGAGTGCATTTGATGTACTAACCAAGCCTGGGTCGTGACCCCAAGTTGTGATCAGTAACCGGTCAAACTCCTGCAATTGAAGTGGGAGAAATGGAGGGAAAATTTGTTGTTACAACATGTAATCATTACTAACAGTACTGGGTCCCCATTTCACAAAACTTTTGATCAATAACAAGTTGCGATAATTGTTATAAGCTTATAACAATTATCCCAACTTGTTATAAGCTACTGAAATCTTAAATTTTTGCATCTGATAGGCTGACAGCAAATTTGTCATAGAAATTTGGCAGTTGTTACTGATAACAATTTTTATGAAACAGGGCCCTGATCATTAGAATCAAGACATTCACAGAAAATAGATAAAACACATTTATTGTACTGTTGTTACACCTACCGTAGGGTTTCCAGCAAAGACAGAAGCTCCCTTGTGGGAAGTACAATAAAAGAAATGTAAAGAGGTCTGCAAAAGATAGAGGTTTAACCCTAAACAAGAATACTCTTCCTGGACCATACATTTTTAACTAATACATGTTTGAAATGAAGAGTCTGCTTGAAACAAACACTAAAGGCCATTTTTTTCACATTTTTAACCCATTCATGACGGAGGTCCACATTTTGTGGTTTGGCCTAATCTCTTTTGATGCAAAGCCCTAAAAATCATACCAAATACATGAGCAGAAAGAGCAAAAATTTCTACACAAACTGTGCCCATTTTGGTTGCGTCAATATTCGTTGATTGATGATGAAAATTTTTTAAAGGAAAATAAGCATTAAAATCCTTAAATTGGCAATGTGATAGAAAGTTTAAAATCACCGTTTCCCTGCAAATTGGCAACTTTTCAACTTCTCATCGTAATTTCTGTCAATTTATATTCATTTCAGATACATGACATTTTATAAGAAAAATGTAACAATAAAATAAAAATGTTGGTATTGCCAATTTGAGGAATAAAAGCTGATCAAATTAAGCTTTAAATAATTCCTGTCATGAATGGGTTAAAGCAATACCACCATGGTATGAAACCAATAATACCTCCTACTTGATACTTCATTATTTATTGTGGAAAGAGTTTGGAATTATGATCTAAACCAGTGCTTCTTAACCTGTTTTACCTCGAGGCCCACTTTGGCTTTTAATTTTTTTTCAAGGCCCCACCTTCATTCTTTAAAATATTTTGAGGCCCATCTCACAGATTCTCAATGAGAAAAAAAAATCAAGAAAACATGAAAAAAGAAAATAGAGAGCGAATTGTGCGGTAATTATCTGGACCGTTACATCACCTACATTACATTACAAAATCCAACCTACATGTATGGTTGCAATAAATGAAATCTTAATATAATGCCCCACCCAAAATGTACAGAAATCTTTTTAATCTTTTTTTTTTTTTAAATAGCACATTACAGTGACGATAATCCACAACTGTTGATGTTATTTTGATATGTTTAATAAATTCAATTCAATTTGATGTTAACAGTAAAGCTGAATTCAACAATTTTTTTTTTCCAAAATATTTTGGACTGACCTCGCGGCCCACCTGAGAAAGCTTCGGGGCACGTAAGTGGTGCCGCGGACCATCGGTTGAGAAGCGCCGATCTAAACCATCTTATTTTTTCTTATTTTCTTTATGATTTAACAACTTCCTTTGCAAATATCCAAAATTTACAAGAAGGGATATACCAGTTTTCAAAATCAAACTCTTCAAATATTCCCAATGCTCCAAGCTTAAATGACTGCAAAGCCAGAATGACTGAATTCCTCCAAAAGTACAACCATTTGAAAAATTTCACCTGAAACATCGGTGGGAGATATCTTAACCTGCTACCCTTGACGAGCAGCAGCGATGGAGGACCGCTCTGAACCAAGTGATATAAGTAGAGTTTGAACCACACTGAATTCACCTGCACAGAAAACACACAGAAAAGAAGAGTAAATGTAAAATATAGTTTTTACTCATGCAATCACTGAATCACTACACACATAGAGATTGATTACAAAATTAAGATTAAACTTGATGCATCCAAGTTGACCAACATGATTCTACAACTTATTTTTGGGTGTCTGAAACAATTACAGGCTTACAGCGAACCACCATTTCATTATAGTTACAGTTTTCCAGGATGACACTATGCATTCTTTCAAAGTAATAAGAGCTGTCTGGTAAGGGCTCATGATCCCACTGTAGGCAGTTAAGAGCCTCCACTGGGCAATGCTCTAGTCATTCTCCAGAAGGCAATCAGAGCATATTGATCGAAGCAAGAGCCTCCTAGGTGATCTGAGCTCACCAGTCTTTTGAAGTCTCTTCTCCTTGGCATGACGAAAACCCATCGTTTCAAACTGAAACCCCAATTTGATTTTTGCAACTTCTAGACAGCTGAGGTTGCAGTAAGCCTACATAAACAAAAGCGCTGAACAACTTAATCACCTTGCCGGAGAAATGATCGACCTTCAGTTTGATAAGAGAGAGAGGGGAAGGGAGAAAGAGAAACACACTGGGGCTACACATGCCTAGTGCACGCGCGACGGGCTAGTTTATGGAGTTAAAAATGTTGCTAGAATCGCAATTTCTGGGTCATTTTGCTTCGTTCGAAGTTTAATTTTGGTTTTCATCTAAATTATGAGTGACTTTTGGACATGGCAATATCTTGAAACAGGTGAAAGATATATTTCCTACTTCACATTTCCTTTCAGGCAGTGCGGTGTTAAGAGTCTGTTAACACTATTACGTAAGATGATGAGGAGTGCAGGCGTAATCCAAAACCACCACCTCTCGTGCGAAGAGGCTAGTACTGATAAGACTTTTAACGTGCCTTTTGGATAGCGGGTAGCTTTACCCCACCTAAGATGCATAGGATCATGTGCTAAAGTGGTGGGGTCTATTTTAACGAGGGATTTTCGTAATGGAAAGAATACATGGCGTAACCCTGAAAAACTGTACTGACAATGAAGTTTCTCGACCATGAATGAAGATTAGTGTTGATACCTTGCTTATTACACTACCATTTCAGTTCACACAAATTTATTTATACCATAAACATACCCCCAAACACTCTCCTACTAAAGACACATACCTCTGGTATAGAAGGTCCTATATGCTGTGGTGTACAGCTACTGATAGGTCGAATCTCATTGCTAAGAGGGGCCATTGATACAAGAATCCTGCAAAAAAAAAGATTAATATTTCCTTGATCTGTGGACTAATAAAATCATTTTATGATAAATAAAACTATGAACTCCAGCAATGACTACAAATCAAGAGTAACTACCAAATCATGTTTGTTTATCATATCATTCTTAAAAAATAATCTTTAAAAAGTATCTGTTTAATCTAGCCTACAAGTGATTTTGATAACCCCTCAAGTCCTACATGTACATTGTTCCCTACCTATCCTATTGCACTTTCGTCTTTTTTGTCTATTTGTCATGTAATTGCATCTTTTGTACAAGTTGCGCCTAGAGCATTTGATCATCAAATGGACTCAGCGCCTTACCAATCCTATTATTATCATTATTATTATTATATCATCAACAGGCAATATTGATACCCCAGAAATGCATCTTCCCTTAAAAATAAAAAGCTGGAGCAAGGAGCTGAGGAAAGGATATTGCACTTTATCAATCAGGCAGAATCTTAACCCATTCATGACAGAGGTCCACATTTTGTGGTTTGGCCTAACATCTTTTGATGCAAAGCCCTAAGAATCATACCAAATACATGAGCAGAAAGAGCAAAAAATTCTACACAAACTGTACCCATTTTGGTTGCATTAATATTAGTTGTTTGATGCTGAAAATTTTTTAAAGGAAAATAAGCATTAAAATCTTTAAATTGGCAATGTGATAGAAAGTTTAAAATCACCGTTTTCCCCTGCAAATTGGCAACTTTTTGACTTCTCATCATAATTTCCGTCAATTTATATTCAGTTCAGATACATGACGTTTTATAAGAAAAATGTAGCAATAAAATGAAAATGTTGGTTTGCCAATTTGAAGAATAAAAGCTGATCAAATTAGGCTTTAAATAATTCCTGTCACGAATGGGTTAACACACAGAAGCACCTAGAAAGTATCTTTTGTACAAAGTTGAAAATGCATCTTGAAACAATGCCACACAAACCTTAATATACGAGACGACTAAAAAATGTTTTGAAAGGATAGAGTGGATGTGTACACAATGTGAAACATTTCTAGGCATGTATCTGTTCCACATAAAGAAACTTTGAACATATTTATTCATACGTACAGTATATATTTATCTTCTTATTGTAAGTTTCATACTTGTACTTCGATTATCTTCTGAATAGTAGCATGTAGATTTTTTTTAAAAGTGTTTTTAGATTAATTTAGAATAATTTTTGGTATTTTCTACGTGTAGTGCACATTTTCTGTTATTGTATTTTCTATTAATGTAAATCAGGCATGATTCAGCCATTGGGCTACGAAGTTTGATAATAAATGAAACCACTTCAATTCATATGGACTATAAAGCCTACTTACTCATAGTTTTTCTGCAGTACCCTGGCACATGTAGCTGGTTCTAGACCCAGTAAACTCTCACATCTCAGTAGGTCTATACCCATGCCTTTAGATATACCATCAGGGTCACATGATATGTCCTTGTTGTATCTGAAATTAAAGTGATTACACAATGGTAATTTTTTTTTGATATATGATCGAGAATAGAATTCTAAGAAGAATAACATTAAAAATTTGATGATTTTCAGTCAAAATCATTGCATTTTGGCTAATTTTCTCATAAAAAGTCAAGAGTTGACCAAAAAATTTGAGTATGAGGTATGACGTAAAAGTGGGTACCCAGCTTCGCGCATTGCAGTTGTGCTGCGCGCTGGACTGTACAATATGTATTATACCTTTCGCGCATTTTGCTAGAAGTGCGCAACAAGGTACCCACTTTGACGTCATTTTGACGTAAAAGTGGGTACCCAGTTGAAACTGGGTCACACCTGAGGGGTCAAAAATATCCTGAAATCTTCCCACATTTGGGGGTTTCCTTGGCAACACGACTTTTTAAAAACCTTAGGCAGATGATTTTCTGCTAATAAAATCATGTTCTTTTAAATGAGCTAACATTGTTTCAGCATTGGGTACCCCCTTTAAGAAAACAAAAATTCTTTACAACACACATCTACAATTTACTACCACTTAATCTCGTGAGATAAGTTGAACAGATCTACCTCAATGATATTCATAATCACGTAGCGCCCGTACATGGAACAACGCAACAATGGAGTTCTTGCGCTTTGTTGAATTAATCTTGTATGAAGGGAATGTCAGTTCCTAACCATGCCATCGCGAACGGGTTAACATGCAACTGGTCAAGGAATGTACCTACCTTAGGAATGTGATAGTGTTTTTCAGAATGACAGCATGTTCAAAGTAGCGTTGAGCTTCTCCTTCTACCACACTATCCTTAGGAACCTACCAGAAAAGAAAAGGAAACAACACACACAGTATGATAAACTACATCAACTCTCATGCAGGTTCATGAAAAAAAAAGTAACTGTTTAAAACAGAGAAATGGAGATATATTTTTAAAATCATAATTAGCAAATTGGTATAATAGAAAGAGTAGCATGATCATGATAAACTATTTCCTATGAAATTCCTTTGAAGAAAAGATGTGATTATGGCTGGAGTTCAAAAAGGAATATTATTGAAAACCAGGTTATTTTTCTCCAGATATATGTTAAAAGATTAGTGCTCAATTTAAGAAACAAGAAAAAACACAAAGTTTTCACAAAAATAACGACCTAAAAATCTATTATATAAGGATAAAAAAATGTCTACCTTACCCTATCTAGTTCTGCCAGGAAGCTGTCAAGTGATTCATCTGAGAGTTTACCAACCTCAAACATGGTGACTGCATGACTCTTCAAACCCTGTTGATGATTGCATACAAAATGAAATAAATTATATAATCATTCAAAAGAGTACACATACATTTGGAAGATGACACACAAGATGATATTCAAAATAATAACCTTGATCAACATTGTATACATATTTTATAGTGCCCAAATCATATCATGTGAATGATTCCTCATCCCACCCAAGGATTAGGAACATTTTGTTTCTCTTTTTTCTTAGTTAATGAAGCAAAGTAGGTACTTTCTTTTGAAGTCTATTCCCAAGTAAGATACTTCGTCCCCAATTTAACAAAAGTTGGATAGCAAAGAAGAGATTAGGGCAACAAAATATGGTGCTAATTTGGTACCTGATAGGATGCGAAGGTTTGTGTGATTGGATTAGCATATGGATGCCCAGACTGTAAGCGCTTTAATCAAATTATAATCTTAAAGCATGTTACACTAAGAAACTGGTATTACTACATGTATGATTACTATGGAATTTATTGATATAACTCAGTTACTTTATATATATGAAATAAAATCTTATGTATTTTTTTTTCTCTCTCATTATGTCTCCTGGATATATTTATACATTTTTGTACATGTTTATACTGTATTTTACTTATATTGTATTTGTATGTTTTGTTTACACTCTATCATTTCTTCTGACCAGTGGAGAGCAAATTTCCTAATATGGACAATAAATTCTTACACTTATACGTATACTAATATTATTATTATCAACCCATTGTCTACTGAATTCATTATTTCCCATAGGCTTACTACAGGAAAAACCCGGTTCCAGTAGGAGACAGGTTAATACAACTGAGAATAAACCTGCGTTGGAGAGCAAATTTCCTAATATGGACAATAAATTCTTACACTTATATGTATATTATTATCAACCCATTGTCTACTGAATTCTTTATTTCCCATAGGCTTAGTACAGGAAAAACCCGGTTCCAGTAGGAGACAGGTTAATACAACTGAGAATAAACCTGCTTGGTGGCTAGAAAGCATGAGAAAAGAAAACAAAGGGAATAAATATTCTTAACCTATTGGTTGCTGGAACCGGATGGCCCCTGTATTAAGCCTATGGGAATGAAAGAATTCAGTAGTCAACGGGTTAATCTAACCGGTGATAGGTTTCCCATCATGAGGAATGCCGTCAGCGTGGAATCAAACAGGAATGCTATCCTTTTCGTATGACCAGCGGTTGCCGTGATCGCCGACGTCGAGACATCGGACTCGTCCACGCTGGCCATGTCGGAGGTGTCAATGGATCCTTCATTGGATGGGGAGGTTTTCTCCGAGTTGCTTGTCTGTGCAGCGCCCCAATCAATGAGGAGGAGATCATCTTGTACTGTAGTCCTGATCAGAATATAAAATACTACTACTTAGTATGCAAATATATACGGCTGTGGTCTGGTTGGAAACTATGGTACCTGAAGTAACACGAATGAGACTATTTTCCTGAGGGGTGCAGCCCCGAAGGATAATAGTTGCATTCGCGTTAGTGAGGGCACCATAGTTTAACCAGACCCTTTCACGGCCGTATATATCAGGTCTATATCCGTCATCTTTAGTAAAGAGTAGAATCTGCACTCCTGAAATCAGAGATTCTACATCAAGATTCTCGGTAACCAAAGGGGTAACCATAGCGCTGCTGCAGTGTTTGCATTAGGCGCTCGATCTAAATTTAACAAAATGATGACATCATCATCATGCTTTGGCACCTAAAACAAAAGGCATGCACGAATTAATATCGTCACAATCTAGTGCGCACTTTTTGTGTGTGATGTCATACGCCGTATATCTAGTACTAATATTTCATGGCTCGTGACGTCAGATGTTACCCTCCATGGCAAATTTGCTCATTTGCACGAAGCTGGTGGGAATTTTACTGTATCACATGATGTGCATCGGACCAATCAATTTCAGAGATTATTATGACGGATATAACATTTATTAGGTGCTTAATACTGTTGTTTCTTAGTGCAAACTTTCCTGCATAAGTGGTAATTACCTGAACATAATAGTGTCAGACAATATTTAGAGAATAAGATGCTTTACACCTCCTTTGACCAACTCACAGCTGAGCAAATTAACATTATGTATTAACTGATCAACGGAATCAGTCTTCTGACTGTGTGCAGGTAATATTCCAAAGGATAGGGGCAATTACAGAAAAAGCTTGATCACCATATCTAGTAAAAGTACAAGGACCTGGGGGGCATTTCATTAACATTTGTCGTCTGACAAGCTGTCAGATCTGACATCTTTCCTTGATTTTGATTGGCTGAGAAACATCGTTGCTATAGCAACTGTCGGATAAAACACACTTTGTCGGATAAAACATCCGACATGTCCTTTCATGAAACGCTCTCCAGGAGTTAATTGCAAAGTCGCTGATGATTGAAGGGGTCTTAAAGAAGTGAAAGAGAGAGCTAGAGAGAGAGTGGAAAATAATAACTAGGATCATGTGTGAGAGGACCAGATAATGAGAATGAGAAGGAAAGTGAGGACAAAGCGAATCCATGTAATCGTGAAAGAATTGCGCATGAAATGGAAGAAGCAAGCAGCATAAGGAACAAAAAAACCTATGAGATGGAATGAATGTATGAAGCAGATCAAGGAGAGCATGAAAAGGAAGAGGGGCGAGGAAGAAGAGAAAGAGAAATAGAGGGAAGCAGAAGTAAGAAGAGAGGAGAAAAGACAAATCATAATGGGAAGGGGACAAGGACAATGGTGTATTATAAGAAAAGTGTGATTAGAGAGATGAAGAGAGGAAAGGAAAGAAGCAGCAAACATCCATTTCAGCAATAAGGACAACAGGCTTTATCTGATTTTAAAGAGAGTTTCTAAATCAAAGTAACGAGAACAGAACATCTTAACATTTTCACACACACAAAGTCACCCTCATATAAACATGTTCATACTTTTTAGTGCCATTTGCCTGCAGGATATCTTGCCAGGAAGGATGTAATGCCTCCATGTCCAGATCTTGTCCTTTCCTCTTAGCAAAACCCAGTCTGCAGTACATCGAGATAGCATTCTTCACCAGACCAAGGTCAATCTGGAGCACGTTGGACAGCTGGAATAGAGCAAGGCAAAGTTAAGTGAACAAAATACGGCATGCCTTAACCAGTTGAGCACGATTTGATTTCAGAAAATATGCAATTTCCATACATCTTTATAGTTTATAGTTATCTCAGGCTCAGTGTTTAGGCCGCTTATCAAAAGTCTCGTCCCGCACTTTCATCATCTTCTCCGTAACCGTTCTTTTACATCGGCTTTCCCGATCTCCCACTGTTTTGTTTACAGAGAAACAGGAGGATCGAAGAGGAAAAGACGCTGAGCGGGAAAGACGCTAAAAGCCACGTCCCAAATTGGCTCCGACTTCTGATAAGGTGCCTTCAGGGGTTGATAAATCATAGTAAAAAGGTAACAACAACAAATTGCTTGCCTGCCTCTCACACAATTTGAGAATAATTTTCCGTTTGCTTCTCAGATTGTTTTCACCACATCTGACCTACCTTTTATCCCCTTCCTATCCCCTCCCTGACCCTTTGTCCTTCACACAAGTCTGCTACTGTACATGTATTATGTTCATTGATAGAGGCAAAGACATAGGCTGGAAATCACAAAGGTGGTTTAAATTTAGTCCATGGTTTAGGCAAATTTGGGGTACAAGTGCGCTTGATTTTATAGCGCGTACACTTAGATAGGTCCAATAATAAACGCGCGCGTTTGGCAAAGGGCGCTAGATTTACGCTTGTTGCCATGGTTTAGACCACGGTTTATGTAAATTCATGCTTAGATTAATTTACATAAACCGTGGTCTAAACCATGGCAACAAGCATTGATTTACATAAACCGTGGTCTAAACCATGGCAACAAGCGTAAATCTAGCGCCCTTTGCCAAACGCACGCGTTTATCATTGGACCTATCTTAGTGTACGCGCTAAATCAAGCGCACCTACACCACAAAATTTGCCTAAACCATGGACTAATTTAAACCACCTTTGTGAATTCCGGCCTTTGTGTGTCACCTCCCCCCCCCCCACCCCTGTGCCAACTTTGAGAACATTCTTTCCTGTTGCTAGTCCAAGCTTTTTCACAGCAGCCCTCATTGAGACATGCTACTATGGCCCTACCATCTTCGTACATCCAGTCTCCTCTGTACTAATCTGCTTACCTCTGCTACTGTTGTGTGTTCATCAATGGAGACAAAGATCTTGTACAGGAGCTTCTCAAAATAATCTCCTTGAAGACGATTCATGACAAAGCCTTCAAGAGGGGGTACTGTAACCAAACATGAAATACAAAGGATGAGATATTATTACTGGTTTGAGAAGAGGAATAAGAGGCCACGACATTAACTGATAACTATGTTTATGTTTTACATTAATGTACATGTATGTAAACAGTCCCTCAAAGAAATCAACAAAAATAATAATAATAATGATGCTTACTGACTTGCATAAGCCAATATTTTACAGTACAGATATATTAGCGATTTCCAACACTTTCAACATTTCTGAGATATTATTTTCATGTCTGAATAATGTTCCTATACTTACACGTAAATACAGACATTTATTGAGTGGAAATTCTAGCAAAGACATTAAATTTGCATAATTAGCAAAAATTAAACCACTACTGAAATTTCAGCTTAATGTACAGTACTTTTTATAGTGCATCATATGTTGATATTTCTATGCGCTTTACAACAGAAAGCCTGTCCTGATGAACAATTAGTGAAGGAATGTTACTTTAAATTGGATAATAGTGTCAATTTAAATGTTAGGACAAACTGGTTTCTTGGACTCCTTTTTCTGTATGAAAGTAAGGCTGTCATCATTGAAAACTGCAACTAATTATTTATTATTGCTCTCAGTCACATTTTCTACAAAATGTATAACACAAGATCTCATCGATTTATTGAGGTATCATGTTTCTTAAGTACATTAATGGCTCGATACAAGTAATTGATACTAAAGACAGATCACAAGACGCAAATTGCTCATATTACATTAACACACATTATCCTCTGTGAGGTCTCCCTCATTATGACAATGCAAACCACTTCAGAAAACAGCCCAACCGAATAACATAAGTGTAGTATCCTTTTGGTGATTTGCAGACTTTTTCATTTTCAGCTAATCTTTCCTTTGCCTCAATTCCTGAGGATTGCTGTATCTTTTTATTTTATAACATAATTTGTGACCCTCTACCACAAAACAACCAATAGGTCACAATGGGAGTTTTAGGGTATTATACAAAGAGTTTGGGGTTGAAAAGTTGATTTTAGGTCTTTTATATTTTCTGATACTTCATATAATGATCTGAAATCCGACCAAACTTGCTAGCTATTTGTACTGTAGAATTTTGTTTTTCTTTGATCTAAAATTACCATTTGGGGGGAATTTTGAAACGAAAGTGTCCCAAAATGCTGGGTATAAAACCTTCACATGAACATGTGTACATAACTCAGAAGTTATTCACTCTGTGGTTTTGAAAAATCTTAAGAAGGAAAGAAATACATCTCCTCTGAAATTATTCCAAGTTGAGCCTAATCTGATAATCCCTTCATAGTCAATACTAGGAAATTTTCATTCAGGACACCAGCATGGCACTCCTGAATGGTCACTCATCTTTACATCCTGTTTTCTCTCTTACTCTAGTGCTTAGCCTGTCTGACAAGTTCTCATTCTCATTGTAATTTCAAAGGGTTTGCATGGTCTATACAACGCATTGCTACATATCATTCAAAAGGTTAGAGTCCAAGCTCTCAAAATATATGTTTAAATGTAAAATTTGTTACTTATTGCTCGTTTTGTGGTGGAGGGTCACATATGTGAACGAGGACATGGCCATAATTAGCCATTTCCTCATATGATGGCTGCAACATATTTCTCCCTTTTTTCACATCATATGGGAACACGGCACTAATAAGCAAAGTCCTTACACGGCTGTCACAGCATATTTCATGAACCACATAAGGCAAGTCCTTATACGATTGACGCAACACTGTTTTCCCTTTTTTTTTCACATCATGTGTGATCAAGTCCCTAATTAGCCGATTTCTTCTACAGCTGCAGCAACATTTTCTTTTTCTGACATGTGTAAACAAGGCTGGACGATGACATAGTTCCTTTCTTTTTCTGAGCAATTCAACATACGCACTGCGTACATGTATCTCAGGCATAGACATATAATAAATTTACTAGACGAAAAGCAGCACGCGCTTATATCATTACGCGAATGGCATTAGGCCCCACCTCTTTCGGATCATTTGAAGGTCGACCTAAGCACCCGTTTTTGTTGCATTATTCATATCTACTGCGCATGTGGCGCGTATCACTTTTATCATGATACTTTGATTTAATGCGCATTTGTTGCGCATTGACTGTGCATCATTGCGCATATTTTTAGCTGATGGGCGTAATGTTTTAAAAAATGCACAAATGCACGCGAATCCTTGGAGTCATCTTACAAAATGAATAATTCATTTTTGCTCATGAATATTGATGGTGCTTAGGTCGGCCTTCTAATGGATCTGGACAAAATGGCGGAGCTTTAGGGGCCTGATCTGAGGTAGACTGAACATCATCTCATAAATATCAAAATCAAGTTTCCACCATACCTGAGATATAGTCATCATCTTCTATTGGCACATCTACATAGACAAGACCTTTCAAATACAATTCTGTCAGAAGAAAAAAAAACAACGAATGGGCATTAGTAATAATAATAATGATAATAATAATAATAATGATGATAATAATAATAATGACAATAATATTATTAATAATAATAATAATAATGATAATAATAATAATAATATTAATAATAATGATGATAATAATGAAAATAATAATAATGATGATAATAATGATGATAATGATGATGATAATGATGATAATGATAATGATGATGATGATGATGATGATGATAATGATGATGATAATGATGATAATGATGATGATGATAATGATGATGATAATAATAATAATGATGGTAATGATGATGATGATGATGATGATGATGATAATGATGATAATGATGATGATGATGATGATGATGATGATAATGATGATGATGATGATAATGATGATGATGATGATAATGATGATAATAATGATAATAATAATAATAATAATGGGAGATTCCTGTATAGCACTTAAGTGTGGCACCGAATAAGCATTCCTGAGGGGTGTTTCGTAAAGCTGTTCGTAAATTTACGCATGACTTTACAAATGACTTGCATATGAAATGCCAAATGGAATACCCTAAGTTTTTCCCGATGTTTTAAAAAAGTGTGACTGCATTTCCCAGAATCTCAATTAAATTTTGGCGAAAAAATATACTTTGCATAAAAATGTTTGTAAACAAAAATACTACTACTCTACGTGTGTATATTTCATCCACAGTCCAATGGCTTATCCACTAGACCACAACACCCCTACCTATGAGTGATTTTACAGACATTGCAGAACCCCATTCCTAGTTATGATAATTTAGCAATGGACTGCATCAATTATAGGAGAAAAGTTCAGTAGTTATTCGAAAATTACACTATTTAGAAGCATATTTTACATTGAATTTACTTTTCTTTTAGTTATTTTGCAGTCTAATGCTTTGGAATGATAATGTAAAACAGCATCCCCCATCAAAACAAAAATAAAGCAAAGTAATGTTGCCACAAGCCCAACAGATAACCATCTATGAGAAGCTTCTGACAGTAGTAATGACGGAATGCTGACATATTACATCCATAAGTATATATATATTGTAAATAATATTCCATTTCACAATAAAGTATACATATTTTGCACTGTGGCAGTGCAATAGTCTATTTCACCACATAATATTCTTACAATGCACTACGTAATAGTATCTCCATACCATATACTTACTATGTACTACATAATAATCCATTGCACCAGCAGGTTGCGATCCAGTGTCTATGATACGATCTATGGCATTCTTCTCAGCTATCGAAACAGTCTGTAAAAAGACAGAAAGACAGGAAATATCTATCATTTTAATGTTCAAATAACCCATGCTTGTTCTATCAACATAAATTAGCACTGAAACTAAACATTTCAACAGTGCTTCCCCTTATATCATCTTCTGGAACGTACCCAGCTTGCACCATCCACCAGAGTTCCACAGTGCTTACCCTTATATCATCTTCTGTAATGTACCCAGCTTGTACCATCCACCAGAGTTCCATAGAGCTTTAATGTACCCAGCTTGCACCATCAACCACAGTTCCACACTGCTTACCCTTATATCACCTTCTGTAATGTACCCAGCTTGTACCATCCACCACAGTTCCACTGTCACAGTGCTTACCCTTATATCATCTTCTGTAATGTACCCAGCTTGTACCATCAACCACAGTTCCACAGTGCTTACCCTTAGATCATCTTCTGTAATGTACCCAGCTTGTACTATCCCCCACAGTTCCACAGTGCTTACCCTTATATCATCTTCTGTAATGTACCCAGCTTGTACCATCCACCACGGTTCCACAGTGACATCTTCGATAGGTTTACCAGGCAATAGGTCACGGATAGGTTTCCTTCGGAAGAATTTCTGAAAATTAACAGTCAGAATGATAACCAAAACACTAGAATAACGATAATGGCGTACACGTGTACTCTGGTGACTCTCAGTTGCCTAACAGTCAAGTTTGAACACTTGCTAAAGGTCTACTGGTATTCATGCAAAATCAACATCCATACTATTTGAGCTTTCAGCATGTATGCTGTGTCAATACCTTGACTAATACAAATGCTATGTTTACAATAAACAAAACAAAGCAAATCAAAAGTAGGTTCTCATGTACAAGAAGACCTGCACATTTACAAAATAATGAGAAATACTAAAACTTTTATACACATAACAGGTACACAGTTTGAATATCAAAGCTAATCACTGCACTCATATTAATTTTTCATAAAAATATAAACAACAAAAATGCACTTGGAAGTGACTACCTAATCATATCGGAAATAAAATTACAAATTAGCACAATTACAACACATGAGCTTAGCCTCAGTACACTTTAGAATTAGAAATGCACATTCTCAATATTCCCTATCAAAAAGATGTTAAAATATTTAACTTTTCACTATTTTGTTTGATATTCATCTCTTATTTACCACTGAAATTATTATTAGGAAGATAGCGCTATATACTTAATATTATCAATTCTTTGCATCAAAAATTCTTAAGCTACACAAATCAAATTAAGATACATTTCTGATCTAGTTGTGTTAAATAAATAACAAAAAATGGGTAATCAAACAATAAACATGCATATGTGCTCAAAATGCTTATAGAGTGAGTTGTTAGTGAATCAATTTATCCCTTTATGTAGCAAACTTACCAGTTTGCATTTTTGGAAGAAAAAAAAGTGGTTCATGATAAAGTTTTGTGCAAATTTGTTTCAAATGATTAGTGTGAGTGGGTAAATGCAGGTAGACTGGTCATAATCATTCTTGAAATGGGAATATTCTTTCAAGGCAAAATAATTAGAAGGCAAATTCTCATACCAAAGCACTGTGAACATGATGCATGCCACAAGTGTGATGGCGTGTACATGGACAAGTATTAGTACACAAACAAAAAATAATCAACGAAAATTGACTTTTCTTCATCTACAGAGTACATGTCTGCAAATAATTACACTGAACAATCAACTCTAATTCTTGATAATAATCAAAACAAAAATATCACAATCTATGTTGTGCAGAGTTATATGATTGTAAATGCTGATTAGCTTGTGCTCTGAGTGCAAAACTTACTTGAATACTACCAGAACGATTAAGGGAAGGCTAAATATGAAATAACAGGAAAATGCAAAACACCAAGCAATGATAATCATAACATCCACACGTATAAAACAGCTGAAAATGAAAAAAAAAAAAAAAAAAAAAAGGGCACCCATATCAAGTCCAAAATACTGGTAACATATAGGTTCATGACCTTTCATTCAAATACAGGTGTACAAATACTTTCAAAATGATCTGTTACTTCAGTACAAATCACTTGTTAATTAATAAATCATTGAGAAAAATGGAAGAAGCAGACATCTAATATTTTCTTAATATTCAAGAATGAGATTTAACTTTTGTGAAAAGATTGGCAGCATGGTTATATTTTCCTATCAATAAATACACATTACTTTGTATTTACACTCAAATCACTTAAATCATTTTAACATGCATTTCATTACATCTCTTTCTGAATCCAAGAGCACAGTAATTTCACTACTATCAAGTCTCACTTCAGAGCGAGATTTATAATAGATCCAGAAGGAAAAAGAAAAACGCTGAAAAAGAATAGTTTTTTTGCAATACTTACCTTGGATGACCTACACTGATTCATGATGTCAATGTATTGATTCCTACCAATACCAAGTAACCTTAAACCTGAACAACAAAAGAAAAATGTACGATTAACCCACTTGTGACAGGAATTATTTAAAGCCTAATTTGATCAGCTTTTATTCTTCAAATTGGCAACACCAACATTTTTATTTCATTGCTACATTTTTCTTATAAAACGTCATGTATCTGAAATGAATATAAATTGACAAAATTATGATGAGAAGTCAAATAGTTGCCAATTTGCAGGGGAAAACGGTGATTTTAAACTTTCTATCACATTGCTAATTTAAGGATTTTAATGCTTATTTTCCTTTAAAACATTTTCAGCATCAAGCAACGAGTATTGACGCAACCAACATGGGCACAGTTTGTGTAGAATTTTTTGCTCTTTCTGCTCATGTATTTGGTATGATTTTTAGGGCTTTGCATCAAAAGATATTAGGCCAAGCCACAAAATGTGGACCTATGTCACGAATGGGTTAATCATTTTCCAATAAAGTGGGCATTCTTAAAGAAAAACAAATAAGAACAATTGAGAAAAGTAATTAAAAAATGAAATGGATGCATGTCATGAGTATTTGATATCACACTCAAATGTATAAGCACAATGTATACCTCTTTCATGAAAAACTTAAGCCAAAAAATTGAAGAATCTACTCAACATATTTACTACCTATATTTCATTTTCACTTGTGGTTTTGTTTTGATGTGTTTTGTTTTCTTTGGTAGGTGGGCAGGGGGTGTCTCAAATCACAAATAACCTTAATGAAAAGGTGGAGGAGCAAAGGGGTGCACAACCAGAAAACTTGTCAATTGTTATTAAGGAATGGGGAAGACAAGATGTCAAAGTATTGAAAAGAACAGTCTTGCTGTCATCCATCTCCCTAGAACTTACAGTCAGCAGCAGTACAGTTTGGCAAGGAGGTGCATAACCAAAAAAAGCTTGTCAATTTTTACTAAGGAATGGGGAAGACAGGATGTCAAAGTGTCGAAAAGAACAGTATTGCTGTCATCCATCTCCCTAGAACTTACAATCAGCAGCAGTGAAGTTTGGCAGTGAGTCATAGCTCTTTTCACTTGACATGATGTCATGCATCATGCTCAGGTAATAGGAGAATGGAGTTATTCTCAGCCCCTTGACAGTGATGTCTGACAGGTGATAGGGATATAGCATCAGGTGATCTCTGCTGTACTTGAGCAGGTCCTCATAGTACTTGCGATCATCCTTCTTTACTTGCCGTACTGGAAAAGAAAGCAACAAGAGGAAGGAAAACCAATGAGGCATTACAGACGAACAGAATAGATTTTTAGGTAAAGATCACAGTTTATTTCAAAGCTCTCTCAAGTTTCAGTTGCAACAGATCTGAATCTATGGGAAAGGTTGTGGGGTGAAATAAAAGAAGATGTTCATTCAATGTACAAAAAGAAAAAAAAGGGATGACACAGCAATGCACTACTTTAGCATTATTATGCATCATACTAAAACAAGAGAACCTTTTTTTCACTTATAACCTTTCAGACAGTGGGACAGGGTTTAGTTTTACAATTACTTTATTTGTTTTGTTGTCTTGGTTTTGATTTTGTTTTTGCTTGTTTTGTTGTTTTATTTCCTTTCTTTCCCGCTTTCCTTGTTTGTTTGGTTGGTTTGATTTGTCAGTTTCTTTTATTTTGTGTGAATCCCCCAATCTTCAACAAGATTAAAATTAACAAATATCTAAATTTGTGCATCAGAAATTCAGGTAAAAGGTGCCAAAGCAAACATGGTCAAGTATCAAAACTCAAGACTATACTTACTGAGGTTGCCCTTGAAGCGAAGTTGATTTTTGATACTGTAACTGAAAACGCATTTCTCGTACTCCTTCGGAGAATGGCCTAGTAACTGTAATGATGCAACAATTTAGAATCTTTATAAATTTAACAAAAGACTTTCTAACATGTCAAAAGCCTGAAGGAAAAGAAAACAAATTTCAATTCCATCAACATGTAAATGTAACTTTCATTTATACTATTATAGACCTAATTCGATTATCAAAGAAGACGGTAACGACTTAGTTTTGTCTTTTGTTTTGAAACTTTTTGGAACAATTACAGAATACCCCATCACCACCACGTTGCACACCCATACCCATTTTCAGAATGGGGCACACATGCATGCATGTACATTTGATTAGAAACTGGTAGGGTATTCTGCAATTAAGCCAACTTTTTTGTTGAGGCTTTTTTCCATTCAACATGTTCAAAATTAAACTTTCACTTTCAGTAGACTCGACTACAGATTTAGATCTTGCATAGACTAAAGTAGGGTACAACATTCACAATTGATAGATTCATCACAATCAAAGCATATTCATGCATAAACCTGATATGATTTCTGACTTTTTGATGCGTGCTGTAACTCCGGATAATTACTAGATCTAAGTTAGGCCTATCAACAGGACGTCCGAAATCAAACGTAAAAATAAACGTGTGGGACAACGTTAAAATGAATGATCGACTGACCTGCTTAATGTTTGCCGGAAGTTTTCCCCAAGGATAGTTATTTCTGATGTGAAATTCTACTTCTGAATTCATATCTGTAGGCTTTCATAACATAGTGTCACTTTGAAGAAGAAAAAGAATCTCATATGCTTAAAAATTATGGTTTTAATCAGATTAGTTCTTGTGAGGTCGCACGAATCGAGCATTGCCGAATTGATGTCCCAAAAAGAAATTAGTGATTCTCAGGTTTTGAATAGTACTGTTCTTTCCTTGTTAAATTATTTTTCAATAATTATTAGATTAATTCACTATAACTAATATTTTAAGTGATATTTGAAGACTTTTAATTTTTTAATTGGTAAAAAATTTCATGATAAGATTTTGTTTAAAGAACAAATAACAGCATGATAGTTCATTGACCTGTTTGTGTATTGGTATAACGGGCTGCGCGAGCGGGTAGTTCAAATGAATGGGATCTTGACTTCAAATAGGCCCGCCAGACCGCCCACGACTCGGTTAGTTTGAAGATTACGAATTAGGATTAGGAATGGAGCCTTGATAGCTTATCCTTTTCAAGGTACTAGAAAAATACTCGTTAATTTACAGTTGAAATCTGATAGTCCTGCACAAAACTGCGGTGACAAAATAACATTAACAAACATGACAAAGTCAACGCCTCAACGACAACGAACAGCACTGGAAGTGGAACCAGTGGAAGGTCAAGTCAAGACTGAAGTGAAGATGGTTGAAAACAAAGTTAACGTTAGTCATGTTAGTGAGGAAAACAAGTTCGACGATAAAATGGGGAAGGATGAGGAGGAGGAAGTAGCCGAGGAGAAAGAATCACCTTTCAAAAACAGCACGTTCAACATTTTTGATGCGCTTTTTGTACTGGTTTCAATGGGTCTCCTTGTTGCTGATCTTGTGACAGGTATGATCCAAGAAGTTCTTTTTATAAAACATGATAAAGATAAACTTTGTCATTAAGGTTTAATGATAGATAATGTCTGAATGTTATCAATATCATATATATTAATGTTAAACTTAAAAAGTAGATAATGTAAATGGTAGATAATAGGTAACAAAGTTAGATCATGTTCACTGATGTTAAAGGTAGATAATGTTAATCATGTTAATGGTAGCTTACATTATCTACTTTGTGTGTAGATCTACATGTGTATGGTTGGACCTACTACTCATCGACCGCCTTTAATTGGTTACGTCGTATCTCAGAAAATATTTGTTGGTTTTCCCTTAATTTTGTCTCACTTGTGCAGAAAATGCAGCAGATTAACATCTCATGCTCAGATTGTCACTGATTGTTGACTCGTACGATATGCACGGAAATCTCGGCGACAAACGCATGTGATGTTTTTCACTGGGCGCCTATGTGAGACTTTATAAAGTTTGCTTGCGAAGGTAAAATACATAGTCTGCAATGAATGCAAGTTAATAAGGCATTTTACTTAGCCAAGTAAAATGCTAAGGCCTAAGTAATTTACTTAATCAAAATTGAATCATTTTATTCAAATCAATTCAGTGATCGAGGTTCCTTGCAATAATGCCTTTCCTTGAATTTCAATTCATGGATCGATGATTATTTCTATTTTTGCCACTTTCAACCAGACATGATCGTAACATGCAAGTACTTTGCTGGAGGCGACATTGCTTGGGGAGCCCTCACGCTTGGTTTCATTCTAGCGCCCTCTATCATCCAGCAAGTCTTCAGTGTTAGGTGGTATATGGTAGACGATGATATGTCTGCTCTGAAATGGATCACTCATATATGCCAAATAGGACCCTTGCACAGGTACATGTAGATAAGTATTTTTAAATTGTACATGTAGAACAAAAAGAAATAAAACAACAAAAACATTGGTTCACCTTTAACCTGCACCACTGGAATTGGAAAAATATGTGAATTTATTCAAGTACATGTACTTTTAAAGTAAAAAGCTCAAGATCCTATGTTTTCATGTTTCCTGACACTTGTAAAGCTAATTATATGGAAGAGACCAGGTATTCTGAAATCTGTTTTATCTTTCATCTTATTTCAATTGAAATAGCGTACGCCATTGGCTCACATCACGCACTTTTGTCTTGCGTGCTGGTCATTTGCGCAGTTCAAACCAATCATAAGTATGCCTTTAAAGTTTGTTATGACAATATAACACAGTGAAGATAAAATAAAAGATAAATTGAATTTTTGACGGTACTCCACAACTACTAGATGTATCGATCTGAGATTCAATGACTTTTTTCTCTGATCCTTCCCGCCCGTTGTCGTTTTGATACCAAATTTATGTCAATCGGACCTACGGAGCCGGTGTCAGATTACGATTACGAACACAAGTCGTTAAAATTTCACTATTTCTGTATATGACTGTACAAATCTATGGGCAAAATCAGAAACTTTTCAAAATTATGTGAATACTGTCAGGAAAGAATAATTACTCTCTCTAAAATAGTGAGAAACATCAAACACACACTCTCACACACACACACACCCCCACACCCACACCAACATGCTTAAAAAAACCAAAGAAATACATAAGGAATTTGTAAAACAATAGAGTACATAACAAAAAAAATTGATAACCCATTTTTTTTAGTAAAGGAGTTGATGTGAATGTTATGAAAAACATTTCTACCAAAAATCATTGTTCCTAGAGCTTTATTCAGTGAGATATAGCCAAAACTATGATTTCTTGCATAAATTAGCATAAATTAATTCATATGAAATAAAACAAAACAATTTGATAAAATCTAACCATATAGCCTTGTAGATTACATCATTCTCTACCCTCATGCCAATTTTCGTCCGGATCTGGCGATCCACGGCCGAGATTATAGGGGGGCAATAATGCCCCGTCGGGGATAACTAGAACAGAAATAGCCCGGGTCTTTTAGCGTTAATAAAGCATTTTGATTATTGAAATCTCATATAGACCCTAAGTTAGAACTCTTGGAAAAGAAGTATGATAGAGATCTTTGTGTTTGGAAATTAATCTTAACTGGCATTTATTGTGCCAGCCCTTTCCCCCCCCCCCCCCCCCCCCCCGTGCCATATTTATAGCAAGGATGCTTCGTATGCATGAGTGAGCATGCGACTGTGCGTGTATTTGGCAACGCTATAGAGGCTAGTGTATGTGGCTGTGGCTTTGGCAGATTAAGGGTTAAGAAAAAATTGAAAAGGGCACACAGTTTGTAAATAGGAACTACTGCTTTACCCTAGATTCTCTCTTCTTTTTTTTTTTTCCTTTTTTCTCTCTCTCTATTCCTGACCCTTGTGAATCTTCCAAGGTATGTGAATTTGTTTATTACCGGCATGGAGGCAAGACGAACGAGGGATCCTCTGGACTTTGAGCGTCTGTTCTATCAACAGAGTGATGTGTGTATGCTGAGGCTGTTTGAGTCCTTCATGGAATCTGCTCCTCAAGTCGTCCTACAGCTTTACATTATGGTGGCAACGAATGATGAGAATTTCTGGACAGGTATCATAGTATTTGCTTATTGTCTTCCCCCTCCCCCATCTCTCTCTCTCTCTCTCGTGTTCTCTTTCCACTCTAATTCTCTCTATCTATCTCTCTTTCTCTCCCTCACTGTCTTTTTCACCTTTTCTGTCACTCTCTCTCAGTCTTTTATTCTATTAATGATTTCCCCAATTATACCATCATTCCGTTTGCTTCTTTGAAAGAAAAATGAAAGCACTACATGTAATATCAAGGACAGAATTTTCACCCTTACTTATTCCAGAGAGAAACATCTTTTAAAGTATATTTTCAATGTTAAAGGGGGTACCCAATGCTGAAACAGTGTTAGTTCATTTAAAAGAGCATGATTTTATTAGCAGAAAATCATCTGCCTAAAGTTTTTTTAAAAGTCGTGTTGCCAAGGAAACCCCCAAATGTGGTAAGATTTCAGGATATTTTTGACCCCTCAGCTGTGACCCAGTTTCAACTGGGTACCCACTTTGACATCAAAGTGAGTACCTTGTCGCGAAATTCTAGCAAAATTCGCACAACGTATAATACCTTTTTTACAGTCTAGCACGTAGCACAAATGCAATGTGTGAAGCTAGGTACCCACTTTTACGTCATACCTCATACTCAAATATTTTGGTCAACTCTTGACATTTTATGAGAAAATTAGCCAAAATGCATTGATTTCGATTGAAAATTATCAAATTTTTAATGTTAATCTTCTTAGAATTCTATTCTCGATCATATATCAAAAAAAAAAATACCATTGTGTAATCACTTTAAAAAAGCCAGGGTTTTGCTTGTGGGTTGGATATAAAGAATAGAATGGACAACATCGTGATAGTGCCCCCCCCCCATCCTACTTTTAGATCTGCTTGATTGATCTGTTTCCTTCCCCCCCCTTTCATCAGGTACATCCGCTGCCGTTTCACTCTTCTCTCTCTGCTGGGCGCTGGGTGCATACAGTCGAGCTCATCGTAAGGTGTGTGTATCAATATTTTGTACTTACCTTGAATGCATTCAATATACAGAATTAGGTTACAGGTAATACAGAGAAATATTTATCTGACATGGATGAATACTGTAGTGATATTACTATTATAAAGGTCTGAAGACAAGACTATCACTTCATCGTGTGCCTAGTCAAGACATGTCGTCATCGTCATCGCGTCAATTCATCCTCCTAATAAATGGCCTAGTTAAGCCTCCATAGTTATAAAAGACCTGTTTCATGAGTATTATATTTGCATCGGCCTACCAATAAACCGATATATGGTGTCAGGATCATCGAATCCAGTGGTAAGGAAGAATAGGAGGATAATTTTAAGGTACGGACCGGGAGAAGTCGATGACGTCGTATCAATTCAGCGTAGGCCTACGTGATAGATTGCGCAATAGTGAATTGAGTGTGAATTGCATGCATATGTGTGTGTGTGTACTAACGTGAACGTGAAGTGACTAAACAGCTGATTGTTGTTATCAATGCAATGCAGTTGTGATTGCCTCGGTGAAGGAACTGTGAATGCTGGTTACGCTATGATCTAAAGGATATAGGTAACTCGAGCATTGCATAGTTGCCTGAATAAACTGAACTAAATAGTGTAAATAAGTGCTATAAGCCACTAGGGCAGCAACTAAACTAGTGATTAGTTTAATTGTAGGGATCGGCTCTAACATTGATACACTAATAACCCCTCACCATACATAATATCTGTACACATATCCGTCATGGCTACTAGTCTTAGTCAACCAGCACCGCTAGATTTGTTGACCGGCAATATCGCAGAAAATTGGAAAAAGTTCCGACAGCGATTTGAGTTGTACAATGTAGCCAGTGGAATGGCTGAGAAAGAGGATAGGTCCCAATGCTCATTATTCTTGCATTGCATAGGTGATGCAGCCTTGCAAGTGTATAACACATTTATCTTTGCAAATGATGATGACAAGATGAAGTTGAAAGTTGTTATGAAGAAATTTGAAGAATATTGCATGCCTAAAAGAAATGTCACATATGAAAGACACAAGTTCTTCACACGCTCACAAAACACACATGAAACAATTGATCAGTATGCAACAGATTTGAGAAACAAGGCACAATCGTGTGAATTTGGAGAGCTAACTGAGAGTTTGATACAAGATCGCATTATCTGTGGAATGACTGATAATAGCGTGAGAGAGAGATTGTTGAGACAAGAAGACTTGAATCTTCAAAAGACTTTGCAGTTGTGTCGTGCTGCTGAAACTACACGAGCTCAGGCCAAAGAGCTGTGTTCCCAGGATGAGAATTTGTCAGTAGATGCTCTCGGTAGTAAGAGAAAATCCTTTCCAGGTACAAAACACAAACAAAATTCCAGACAAACTCAAGGTACTAGTCAAAATGTGAGACCGAAACAGGGTCAAGGTCAGAAATCCACTCAGAAATCCAGGAATGCCTGTACCAGGTGTGGTAATTTCCATGGTAAGAGTAATTGTCCGGCTCAAGGTCAGATTTGTCGAAAGTGCGGACTACGTAATCACTTTGCCAAGTGTTGTAAGACACCAATAGTCAAAGCAGTCAATGAATTGCGAGAAGATATGGGATTTGTTACCAAAACCCCTACTGAATTCCTTGTTGATGCTATCGATAGAGATGGGTCAAAGGATGAGTGGAAAGCTGAGATTGAGGTCAATGAGACTCTAGTAAACTTCAAGCTTGATACAGGAGCGCAAACAAGTACAATTTCTGAATCAGTCTACCAGAAATTGAAACCGAAACCAAAGTTGCATTCGGTGACAACACAGTTGTCAGGATATGGCGGAACGCGTATTCCTGCAAAAGGTCGCTGCTATACGCAAGTCCGATACAAGGGTATTTCCCACAACATGGCATTTTTCGTAGTGCCTGGCAATAGTCAACCATTACTTGGCTTACAAGATTGCGAAAGGCTGAAGCTTGTGAAGCGCGTCCATGTCATTGAAAAGAACTCAGACAATGAAATTGTTGATGAATACTCAGATGTGTTCGAAGGCCTAGGATGTTTGCCAGGAAAACATCATATTGTGTTGCTAGAAAACGCACAGCCAGTGAAACACGCATGTCGCAAAGTTCCATTTCCAATTCGTGACAAACTAAAGCAAGAATTAGACAAAATGGAGCGCATGAATGTCATTCAATCAGTGGATGAGCCAACAGATTGGGTCTCATCATTAGTTGTCGTGACTAAAAAGAATGGAAAGCTTAGGGTATGCTTAGACCCGCGAGACCTAAACAAAGTGATCAAACGAGAACACTATCAGTTACCATCACGTGATGAAATCACAGCAGAATTTGCCAATGCAAAGTACTTCAGCAAACTAGATGCTTCCAGTGGATTTTGGCAAATTGAGTTGGATGAACAAAGTTCAAAACTATGTACATTCATAACACCCTTTGGTAGATACAGATTTCTCAGGTTACCATTTGGTATTTGTAGTGCACCAGAAGTATTTCACAAGATAATACACAACATGTTTGTACATGTACCAGGTGTCAATACTATGATGGATGACATTGTGGTATATGGAAGCACTCAGGACGAACATGATGATCGTCTGAGGCAAGTCTTAGAAATTGCACGCAAATCAAACCTAAAACTCAATCGAGAGAAGTGTGAGTTCAGTGTGAACCAGTTAACCTTCATTGGTGACATGATCAGTCAAAATGGAATCAGTCCAGATCCAAAAAAGGTTACAGCCATCAGAAACATGGCTAGACCAGCCTGCAAACAAGATGTACAACGTTTCTTGGGTATGATAAATTACCAAAGCAAGTTCATTCCAAACCTATCTACAAGGTCAGCTCCCCTCAGAGTCCTATTGGACAAGAATACAGAGTGGATGTGGGAAGATGAACAAGAAAAGGCATGGCACGAGTTGAAAGAAACTCTGATGAAGCAGCCAGTGCTACACTTCTATGATTCCACAAAGCCCACGAAGATATCAGCTGACGCTTCCAAGAATGGCCTAGGAGCAGTTCTCCTACAGCAACATGAACAGAATTGGCATCCGATAGCGTATGCATCTAGAGCTATGACTGATGCAGAGACACGTTACGCTCAGATAGAAAAAGAATTGCTAGCTATCACATACGGTTGTGAAAGATTCCACCAGTATATCTACGGTCAAGTGATAGAAGTAGAGACAGATCATAAGCCACTCATTCCATTGTTTACCAAGCCACTGAGTGACTGTCCACTAAGGATCCAACGTCTTCTGATCAGGGTGCAGAGATACGACTTGAAAGTCTCCTACACGCCTGGCAAATTCATGTATACTGCAGATGCATTGTCAAGAGCAGTAGATCCTGAAGCTGAACAGAATCAAGAACGAGAAGAAGACATCAAAGTCTATGTAGATGCTATCATCGAAACACTACCTGTGACTACAAACAGAAAGACACAATTTGTTGAAGAGACAAAGAAAGATGAACCACTGCAGCAGCTCAGTCAAGTCATCAACACAGGATGGCCAGCTGCAAAACACCAATGTCCAATGATTCTTAGACCATACTGGAATGTCAAAAATGAGCTTTCAGAAGCCAACGGCTTAATCCTAAAAGGTAGCAGAATTGTAGTTCCAATATCAATGAGAAAGCAAATGCTCAACAAGATACATGAAGGACATTTGGGAATAGAGAAGTGCAAGAGAAGGGCACGTGAAGTTCTCTTTTGGCCGCAGATGAACCATGATATCACTGAAATGGTTCAAAATTGTACAGCCTGTATGATGTACAAACCCCAGCAACAGAAAGAAAGTCTGCAACATCACCAGACTCCAGAGAGACCATGGCAAAAAGTCGCATCCGACTTGTTCACATTCAATGGTAAAGACTACTTAGTTGTCGTAGACTACTACTCCCAGTTCATCGAGCTACGTACTATGACAACAACAAGCAGCCAAGCCGTGATCACACAGTTGAAGGAGATATTCTCTAGACACGGTACACCTTGTGAACTAGTATCAGACAATGGTCCTCAATACGCAAGTCATGAGTTCAAAGCCTTTGCAACTGACTGGGATTTTGTCCATACAACAACCAGTCCATACTATCCCCAGTCCAATGGTCGAGCAGAGGGAGCAGTCAAGATAGCCAAAAATCTACTGCGCAAGTGCCAGCAGAGTGGTCAAGACATCTACCGAGCTCTTCAAATCTACAGAAGCTCACCACTCGCCTGTGGCAAATCCCCTGCAGAACTCCTCTACAATCGCTGCTTGAGATCTAACCTGCCTATGATGGACAACCTTCTTAATCCACAGAACATTGATCCTCATCAGGTAAAGGAAAGAAAGGAAAGGCAGAAGGCGAAACAGAAACAACGCTATGACCAACATGCTCATGATCTTCCAAAGCTTCACATCGGTCAGCATGTCAGACTCCTTGATACGCAAACCAACAGATGGTCACAGCAAGGCGTTGTCAAGGCCGAACTACCAAATCGGTCTTATCTGATAGAAACTGAATATGGTGTGACACGTCGAAGGAACCGCCGTCACATCAGGCCAGCCCCACGTACAGATCAGTATCTGTCGCATGATATCGACGACGATGATGCACATCCAAGAGATGATGATGCAAGCCCCCCTGCAGTAGATGCACCATCAACATCTGCGCCATCAACTGCTACATATACAACCAGGAGTGGACGCAACGTGAAGCCACCAGCTCGCTTAATTGAACAGTGAATTGAAGGAACGTTAACTTGAAAGAAACTGTAAACCTTCAAGAAATCAAAATCAAAACTGAACTGAACTTATAATTTCACAGGATTTGGAAACATTTATTATCAACGAAATTGCCAAGGACTGAAGAATGATTATTTTGAAACGACTCTAATTACAAGGACTCTCTCTCAGAAGTTTTCGGGCAACATAATTATTTCAGCACCACATGATTATGCACATTGTATGTTTATCATATTGAAGGCTGTTTACAGAAACTAAGGTTAAACAGGCTTCAAAGAAAATGTTATCATGTCTTTAAATGTAAAGGCACAAGATGAAAAATACTTGTTGTACTTGTCTAAAACAAAAAGTAAAAACAACTTCTTTTTAAAGAAAGGGAGGTGTAGTGATATTACTATTATAAAGGTCTGAAGACAAGACTATCACTTCATCGTGTGCCTAGTCAAGACATGTCGTCATCGTCATCGCGTCAATTCATCCTCCTAATAAATGGCCTAGTTAAGCCTCCATAGTTATAAAAGACCTGTTTCATGAGTATTATATTTGCATCGGCCTACCAATAAACCGATATAAATACCAGTTGCCAAAAACACATGTGCGGTAATTTCCTCTTTTTTTCTTTTTTTTTCTTTTTTTTTTCTTTTTTTTTCTATTTTTCTTTGGTGGACACATTGTGATACTGACCATGTAATTTATTGATTTTTTTTAATTAATCATTAATTTAAGTGTCTGCCTTTTTTTTTTTTAGAATTACATGTGCATACCAGGGAATTTTAAAACTGCAGTTTGTGGGTAATGATATTTTAAGAATTCTACTTGTTGTATCAATTATACGTTCAAACATTTGTATCAATGTATTATGATTTTCTGTAGTGGAGCTCATGTAAACAAGCACAATTTAGCCTTTAGTTTGGTTACTAGTCAGTTTTTTTTCTGTAATGGAGCTCATGTGAACAAGCACAATTTAGCCTTTAGTTTGGTTGCTAGTCAGTTTTTTTCTGTAATGGAGCTCATGTGAACAAGCACAATTTAGCCTTTAGTTTGGTTGCTAGTCAGTTTTTTTGTAATGGAGCTCATGTGAACAAGCACAATTTAGCGTTTAGTTTGGTTGCTAGTCAGTTTTTTTGTAATGGAGCTCATGTGAACAAGCACAATTTAGCCTTTAGTTTGGTTGCTAGTCAGTTTTTTTCTGTAATGGAGTTCATGTGAACAAGCACAATTTAGCCTTTAGTTTGGTTGCTAGTCAGTTTTTTTTAACCCCGTGGCTACTGGAACCAGATGGTCCCTGTCTTAAGCCTATGGGAATTACATAATTCAGTACTTAATAGGTTAATAATTAAGACCATTATTGAATTGAATTGAAGGTCCGTCGTGACAAGAAGATTGTGTCATGGCCTGGTCTGGTTCTACAGACTATATGGAGAATTGGAATGATTTCATCCAGAGTGATGGCACTTGTCCTGTTTGCTTCAGTCTTCAAAGCTTACATCTTTCTGGCTGTTGGTAAGAAGAAAATCTTAATCAGTTTAACCCATATAAAGTCATTATAATTTATTTTTTCTTCTTTTTTATTATAATTTTACCTTGAGCAAGTTCAGTGATGACTCATATTATTGCAGTACTAACTTGACAGAATGATCTTCATTAACCTATTTGTGACAGAGGTCCACATTTTGTGGTTTGGTCTAATATCTTTTGATGTAAAGCCCTAAAAATCATACCAAATACATGAGCAGAAAGAGTAAAGAATTCTACACAAACTGTGCCCATTTTGGTTGCGTCAATATTTGTTGTTTGATGCTGAAAATTTTTTAAAGCAAAATAAGAATTAAAATCCTTAAATTGGCAATGTGATAGAAGGTTTAAAATCACCGTTTTCCCCTGCAAATTGGCAACTTTTTGGCTTCTCATCATAATTTCTGTCAATTTATATTCATTTCAGATACATGACGTTTTATAAGGAAAATGTAGCAATAAAATAAAAATGTTTGTGTTGCCAATTTGAAGAATAAAAGCTGATCAAATTAGGCTTTAAATAATTCCTGTCACGAATGGGTTAATGTTATGATAATTCACTTCTACATAGGTATATCTACTTGTGGGGAGTTGGTCCAGTTAGTGCTTTGGAAAAAAGGATACCCAGTAGAGAAAGTATCAGTAATGAATTACATGAACACTACCATATGCACTTATTAGAAGATAATGTGTAGTTTGGGGAATCTAATATAAATAACTTTCACTAAATTTGAATTCATTGCCAGTTGATATGAAAGATTGTATCCTAAAACTATTATGATATGGAGGTCCTGAAGAATATTACATAAAAACTCATTTCAGTGGGTGTAGTTTTACAATCAAAATGTCAAACTTATTTCTCGGTCCCCCCAAAAAACGTCAATGTGCATCACACAGTGTCTGTACATACATGTAAAGCCAACATGAATTCTACTGTGAACATTTTGCATGGAGCAGTAGAGTATATAGTACTGTGATACATAAATTTATCTAATTATTATGCAAATCTAAGGCATTCACTTCATCATTTAGCTGACTGCGTCATTTTCTGGTAAGATAATTTTCATCGTTTGTTTAACCTTTCCATGAAGGTATCCATTGGATAGGCATGATGATCTGGGTTCATCTCCAGAAGACAGACTTCTGCAGCAACCCCCTGGAGGAGCGTCTCTTCAACTGTGTCGTAGCCTTCATCTACATCTTCTGTTTCTTCAATCTCAAGGAGGGGAAGTCCCGGAAGAGAGTCCTGGTCTTTTATTCCATCATGTTTGTCGAGAACACGGCGTTGCTGCTGGTCTGGTATCGTTACAGGACTATCGGGGAGTGGTATAATGTCGCTGGATTCACCATTGTTTTCGGGGGCTTTGTCACTGGTGAGTTAAAGTTAATGGTATTATTCTACCTATGTCTATATTCAAATCCCCCCCCCCACCCCAAGTTTTCCGTTTTCCATATTTTAAAGCAAAAATATAGACAGGAAGAAGAAATCACGAAACATAATACAAGACATTGTTCTAGAAGTTTTCCTTGTGACTGTTTAAATTTCATCATGAGGGACTTCCTGGCCTTTATCCTTTCACATTGTTATACTAGATGTGCTTTTCATTACTCATTCTCTTGAAGTGCTATCGGTTTTTGTTGTGGGTGGGTAATTTGAAGCTTTTGAATTAATTGTTTATGTCAAATATTCATGACAGCGATGTATATGAGGCTCTGTAGTGTGATGTCAGTTCTGTGATTAATGTACTATTCATTGTTTGTTTTGGTCCATGCCCATATTTGTAGTGTTACAGAACACAAATGGCATTATCCAGCACATGCACAAGTTTAGTCAGCATAAAAAGTTAGGGGAGTTTGAAATTTGATACGTCTTTGACTACCATAAACCTTTAGAAAGTTTTGTCAAACTACATGTATGTATTATTTAAAAGTTGTATAATCATTTGTCCTGATATCTTGACTTACAGGGTTGGCAGGTGTGATAATGCAAACAGTAGTTTGCACTTGAATATGAATTTTTTTTTTCTTTCCATTTTTATTGAAAGCAATTTGACAATTTCATTGTGATTCTGTATCATTTTTGTTGATTTTTAGAAATATTTTTAGTATGAATCATATTTTACAATGGTATCATATTTATTATTATTATGATGTTGCAGGTGTTGTAAGCATGGTTCTGTACTACCGATACCTCCACCCTCGAAACGACTTCAGCCTGTGTGGTTCCAAGCCTGAGAAGAAGCCTTCCCGTTCCCTGAATACCACTCCATCAATGTCACCTACATCTAGTCATGCAGCCCTCTTCTCCCCTGAGCTCTATCGTCATGGGCACTCTCCTTCTCCAAAGCAACAGAGACACCCAGATGAGAACCGCCTTGAAAACATTGACAGTCCTCTTGCTCGACCCCTGTCGCAGACCAGCATTGACCTTGACAGCGACTTTGACAAGGAACATGGGATGCCCCAGAGGTCAAGAAGGGTCAAAGGTGAGAGTCGTGGGGTGGGGAGGGGAGATTCTGCTGTTAGGAAGAGTAAAAGTGAGAGCTGTGTGTGCTACAGTGAAGACGAGACGGGTTCCACCAGAGTAAATCCTGATAAAAACACTGCAGGGAACGCATCTATCTTGACAAATGCTTCACTTCTAGCATCATTCAGATGTGATATTTCAGGGTTTGGGGCAGACCTTGTCCAACGTTTTGATGACTGGAGGGATCACTCCCATCTGACAAACCAGATGGTGATGAGTGTGAACAGCAAAACAGGAAACATCTCCCGATCACTTGGCAGTATGCTAGATCAGAGCCATCTCTCAGCTTCACGTTGCATGGATTCAGTCACTCCTGCAAAGACCCAAGAAGATGGAAACGCACCTACCGCCTTCTCTCCAGACCTACCACAGATGCCCGAGATCACAGACTCGCCCAACAAGATCATGACGGCATATGAAGCCCAGCAGATATATGACAGCATCCTTGGTACCCACCAACCCCACAGGAACTCAAAGAGGAAACTACAATTTGACAAAGACTCAAGAAATGCCTCTGTGCGGGAAAGATCCAGGTCAGGCAATGCAGTTTTGCAGAATAAACCAACTCAAAAAGAAGTTGGTAACAGATCATCCGAAGATGCCTTAGGAAATAGGGTACCTCAAAGGGTTGTTGTGACAAGTAAATATATTCACAATGGTTTTAGTGTTGGAAATATTGGTACGTCAGGGCAAATGCCACATGCAGTTAAACAATTACCTAACACTGGACCCAATGTTGCGACCAAGGATAAGGATATTGGTAAGTGTAGTTGGGGAAGTCACAAAACATCGTCACATCAAGCAAACAATACTGCTGTAGAAAGTAAAAGCAAAAAGTTATACAAGGATAACAAGAAGAGAAATGAAACTGAAATTACAAATTTCCAAGATTTAATTGTTGGCATGCCTATAGATCTTGATGGGGCAAAACCACTTTACCAGGATAACAATGACAGTGATTTACAACATGTGATAAATGAGAGGAGGGAAGGCTTTCAAAACCAAAACAAGCCATCAGTAATGAATGTCAATGTAAACAATCCTTGTGCTGAGCAAGAGGTGGAGATAGGCATTGCTTCTCCAAGGTTGCGTGCAGCGCTCTCAAGGGATCTATGCAAAGCGAAAGAGAGAGTGATATCAAAGAGTAGTCAGGATATGGATAAGGCAGACATGCAGTGTCAAGGTAATGACAAGGCTATGACTGTATTGGGATGCATGGCAGATGGTAGTCATAAAGGAATTACTGCTAGTGACGAATTGCCTGTTGCTGCAAAGCATGCTGAAGAGATACATGTAGATGTAGGTGCATTGAAGGGTTTTGATCCAAATGCTGACATACAAATGAAAGATTCACTTGGTTTTACTGCTCTGAATCAGGGTGACAGTGGCGATGCCAAACAGAGTACCACAGAGAGTAAAGATAACTGGAGTTTCGTATCAAAGAAAGCAGAGTCTTCCAATACAAAGCAGGAGGGGAGGGTATGTACAAATGGGATTCCCAAAGTGCAGCACAGTAGCCCCACAAAGGCTGGTAAATTGTTCAGCAGCTCCCTCTCTCCCAAAGCAGCCATATTTGGTACATCTCAGACCAGATTCAATGGGAGTCCTAGTCCTCTAATAGGTGAAAGGGCCCCTGTCAGCACTGCTGGTAGTGGGCACAAAGTCTATAGCAGGAGCCCAGCTGGCAAGGCAAACCTGAAGAGAGTTCGAAGTCTGAAAGGAAGTGTCCCGTCGGAAAGTCCTTCCCATACTCAAGGATCTAACCCTACAAGTCATGGTACGGGTGAGGGTCTTGCTGATAAGGTAAATGGAAATGATCGGGAGAGGACCCCTGTAGCAAATTTGAAGGGTAAAATAAAGAGAGCTCTGAGCATTAAGGCCAAGGTACCTCATGAAAATACTGCATTAGATTCCTCCCCCTCTGTTGAGAATCAAATACATGTAGGTCAGGAACCTAAAATGAGTGGAAAACATGATAAATTGTTGAATATCTTTCCAAGTCCAGTAATTGCTGCTGACAACTTTGAAAAGGCCTTGGGGGGAGAGAGACCTGTGCTGGTAGAAAACCAGCAAATCAGACCAAAGAGTGCATTGTCACCTCCAAAGTTTGTGGATAACCCAAAGAACATGACAGCACAGTCTCCTGTGAAGACTGGTAGTGAACTCCTCTCACTGCCTATAGCCAAATTGTCGAGTACTGTAGGAAAAGAGAATAGAGGTTACACATCAGTCTTGGGTAACCGAAATACATCCCCTCCAAGGACTAGCAAGGGAAATTCAGCACTGAGTCCACAAAAGATTGGTAAAGAACACATCTCACCGTCTAAAGGTAATAAAGTGCACACACCTGGCAAAGAGAATAGGGGTTTTGCACCTGGCACTGTGAAGGGCTCAGTAAGTAGACATGAAAAAGAGAAATTGGGGAGTCCCAAGGACAAGGGCAAGAAACCTCCAAGAAGGTCACTTGGCAGGATCCCGACTAATTTGGTAGCGGAGAACGTTGCACGCTTTGACAGTCCAGGCAAATAGTAACGCAGTAAATGCATGTATGTTGGATATATTTCCTTCTCATTGAAATATTTTGAGTATTACACATATACAGTGAAACCTGTATATAAAGACCACTCAAAAGATACAAGAAAAGTGGTGTTAATATAAGGGGGGGGTCAGTGCACTTTTCAATGGGAAGAACTATTCAAGAGAGACATAAATTATTGTCTCCATAGAAAGGTGGTCTCTGACCACTAAAGCAGGTTTGATTTCCATTCCAGCATTTCAAATATGTCTATAAGTGTTGAGAGTTATTCTCTCTCTCTCTCTCTCTCTCTCTCTCTCTCTCTCCCTCTCCTTCCTCTTTCTTACATACATTATATAACATGCAAGTACATTAGCAAGGTATTCAGATATTGGGTATTCATATCAATGGCTGAATTTTAGGACATCTTTTTAAATGTTGATACTGAAATTATATATTAGTAGTCTAGTATATATTCTTACAGCTTTTTACACATGTAGCTATATTTACATACAAATTTTTAAACCTTTTATCAAGACTCATGTCTTCAGTTTTTTATGTCATTTTTTTTTCGACTTCGAAGTGGGTGATTTCAAGTACGGTGTTGGTGGCTGATGTTGGTGTTGTGAGAAGTATTTTTAATCCTTTTGCTATAGCATATACTGCCACCACACCTAACTTCAGATGTTATTCCTTAACAATTCCGAAACTTCCGCACTTTGCACAGAGGGGGAAACCGTGTGTGGATTATTTTCTAGTGAGAACCCTGCCTACATGTAGGTTGAAAGTCAAGTCGTTACTTTCTAAAATTTCAGATTTCAGGCATCTATCTCCAGACTTTTTTGAGATACCAGTATGAACTTCAATTTTGGTGCTAGTATGCATGACCATAGGGAAATGATTTGATTAGAATTAGATATTTGGGTATGTGGGTCAAGGGTCAAAGATCACAATATGCATGAAATTAAAGATATGTTAATTTTGTTATCACTGTATTATTTCAACCATATATTTTATATACATGACTAAGAGGAGATGAAGTGAAACAGATGTTTGGTTATTAAGACAAAGGCTAAAGATCAAAGAAGTTGATTAATATGTTACTATAGGGGATTTATTCTTGTTATCACTATTTATTCAAGAACAGCTTGATGTCTGAAGTTAACTGAATATAGGTGGAGGTTTATATTTTAGGAGACGCAGTCACATTCATCTTTTTAATCAACATGACACAAGAAGTATCATGATTGAAATATGCCAAAGGAGCACTGGCAAATATTTTTAAAGGAGAATGCAACCCAAGCATCAGTGTGCTCTTAGTGAATAAAGATGACCAAGAAGAACAAACAGTGAAAGTTTGAGCAAAATCAGACAATCTGTTCAAGAGTTATGAATTTTGAAATTGGAAAGTTTCAGTAAATCCTTATTATGAGGATCCTCGAGTTGGCAACTTTGCCAGCATCTGTGATGTCATCGAGGACAACTCTCAATTCATTTTTTACATAATTTTTCAAAAAAATTGATTTATATGAAATTTCAAGTCAGGAATCAACATAATTCTTCCCAATATGCTTGCAGAATTGATATCGCCATGTCATACTCAAACAATAAATCAAAATTTTTTTATTTCTCTTGAAAATAGAGAAAAGGTTGAATTCTGTGTACAAAATGAATGGAGAGTTGTCCACAATGACATCACAGATGCTGGCAAAGTTGCCAATTTAAGTATCCCCATAATAAGGATTTACTTAAACTTTCAAAGTTCATAGCTCTTGAACAGATTGCCCGATTTTCCTCAAACTTTCACCGTTTATTCTTCTTGTTTTTCTTCATTCACTGGAAGCACACTGATGTCTGTGTTGCATTCTCCTTTAACTGATTGTGATTCTCGGCTTTTTGGCTAAGATCATGTGTAATAATTCTTTGACATATATATTTGTCATATGTTAATTACAACATAAATTTTTGTATCCTGTTGTATATCTGTAAATAGTGCAGAGCTTAACTTAAAATGCTTTCCAGTACTTGTAAATGTTATTCTGAAATTCATATTTAGATTGTCAAAGAGTTCTTTTGGAGCTTTTTGTAAGACTAATGTCACTTTGATTAGCAATTACAGTTTGAGTTGCTATCTTTCTGCAGAAATGATAAATATGCCATGTTGATTCAATTACTACATGTAATAATTAATACAGCATTTGTAATGTGCCATCAGTCCAGTAGACTACATGTATTTTGAGGCACAGAGGGATATTATTAGAATGAGTTAGATATGAAGTAGAAGAGAGAAGGGATAGATAGAGAAGGGAGGGAAAATGCATAATCTAGCAAGTGTTTAACTGAAATAAGATTTACAGACTGTCTTCATTACTTCATACTTGATTGATGGGGAAATCCCTTCAACAGCTCATACAGGAAGCTATACTGACTGAAATGGTAGCTGAGATGAGAAGTGGGAGGAAGTGATATGAAGTGCAGAAGTTTTTGAAGAAGTTGTCTGTTCAGAGCCAGAAGGGTATTAAGTCATATCATTTTATACAGACTTTTGAACAACACCTTCTGGCTCCAAACAGATGATACTCATGATGGGTAGACCCAGGGTAGACGTAACTACTTATAATGTAGTAATGTATTGACAGCCTCCAAGGGGTCCACAAGGCAGCCTCCTTGAATGTTCACATAATCAATAGGATTGTACTTTGTTTTAATGTATTCTTTCCTTGAATATTTGTTATCTTGAGGCTTAATTTGATCTTATACACCTTGAAAGTATTTTATCCTCCCATATTATATGTAATGCATATAATCTTTTGCATGAATTACTCAAACATGTTATGCTTTATTTAGATTTTGCATCTCTTTTTACTACAAATGATTTATAACAGCACAAGTGTCTGTATTGATATAACAGTGGATGTTGTTGTTTATGTTTTCAGTAACCAGTTAGGGTACATTGACTGTGACATACGGTAGTGGAAATGACTGGGTGTTTTATTTGTGGGTTTTTTTTTTTAATCTACAGTACAATTTTTGTAGGGTCGAAGTGTTTCATTGTAGACAGAGTATTTCAAAAAGACAGCATGGAATGTAAATGTAATTGTCCTGTTTATGACAAATATATCAAGTGACTGTATACAGCTTATAAGCCTGGTTTTATGGAATTTAAATATTTTGATTGTAGACGGAGTATTTACGAAAGACAACATTGACTATTTGTCGTATTTATGAAAGGGAAAAAAAATTATATCAAATGGCTGTAAGCCTGATTTATGCATACATGTATCATGTGATCAAAGAATTGATTAGGAATCAATTTATGTGAATGCATTGTATTCTAATTTGAAGATAATAATTAGCACACTCTGCCTGCATTCTGTAAGTTGTATCCACAGGAATTCATGGTATTCAGGTCGCCTTTTCGCTCTGACTCGAATAATCTGTTCACGAGTGACTTTCTGCGTCTTACAACTCTGTCAGTTGTATCCATAGGTATTCAGGTTACCATCACTATGAACATGATGGACAAAGAAAGCGGACAAAATAAACAACCCCTCATTCTACTCTTCACAATGGTTCTGATAGTCAAAAGAACATCCCTTCACTGCTATTATCTAAAATATGCGGAACAGGTGTAACATGCATATTCACCTGGAACTACATGATTAAACATAATAGCTGTGAAGGGATGTTCTTTTGACTACCAGAACCATTGTGAAGGGTAGAATGAGAGGTTGTTTATTTTGTCCACTTTCTTTGTCGGTCATGTTCATAGTGCATTTTGCTCTCACTCTCATAACCTGATGTACCCTCTACATCTTGTATTTTTGCCAGATACATGTATGTATTCTCCCCCACGTTTGTACCAGAACTAACTCATGAATGTATTTTCAATGATTCCTGGATTGCGATCGAGGTTTAATTGTGATATCATAATCTCAGTTGGCCAGAGCCAAACTGACTTGCTCATAATGGGTTGTAGTCTTAAGAAAGTGAAGCTCGTTGGATGTAAACGGTTGTATGTTTATCATATGTACTGTAAAGTATAACTATTTAGATTTGATGTATCCTTTATAAGTTAATAAATCATTAGCAGCGCATCGTAATCCATGTGTTTGTTCGTAGTGTTGATGGTGCCATCCGCTATAGTCGAACCATTGATATGAGAATGAAGTGTAGAAACGAGCATGCCTTTGAGGTAAGCAAGCGAGAAACTGGGACTATATGGAGAGAGAGAGATAAAAAAATTGAAATGAAATGAAACATGTTAAGCCAGTTTGAAGAGAGAAAGAAATGGAGAAATATTGAAAGCAGTAAATAATAAGTGGGGTAAGGGAGGGGGAGAATAGAAGAAGAAGAAGGAGAAGAAGAAGAAGAAGAAGAAGAAGAAGGAGAAGGAGACGAAATAGTGATCAGGAATAATTAATAATCGATAGAGTTGGGATGTCATGAAGAAATTATTTATCAAAGTATTTTCAGCAACAATTTAATCAACTAGTATTATATTACTATACTTTTATGTTATAAAATGGGGAGGGAATAAATAAGGAAGTCACATGTACATGTGAATATAGCCTAATGGTTTTTGTCTCCACTTTGTTTGAGCACAGTTGATAGTTGAAAATGGGAAACGGCATAATTGTAGTCCTCTCAGGTATTCTAGTCTAAATCTCCCTTTTCTCCTTCTTCTTATTTTTTTTTTCTTTTTTTCCATGAACCACACATAACTCTCGCTTTTACTTCCAAATTATCATGGAATTTATTCAGAACAATAGTTTCATTTCCGCAATTCAACAAAGAAAATATAGCACTTGGGCATGTTGGGCGGGTGATCAGACAAAATGTATTTATGAATAATGATTCATCTGCAATTCATTTCATCATCATCATCACCGTCATAACAATTATTATTAAGAAGAAGAAGAAGAAGAAGAAGAAGAAGAAGAAGAAGAAGAAGAAGAAGAAGAAGAAGAAGAAGAAGAAGAAGAAGAAGAAGAAGAAGAAGAAGAAGAAGAAGAAGAAGAAGAAGAAGAAGAAGAAGAAGAAGAAGAAGAAGAAGGAGAAGGAGAAGGAGAAGGAGAAGGAGAAGGAGAAGGAGAAGGAGACGAAATAGTGATCAGGAATAATTAATAATCGATAGAGTTGGGATGTCATGAAGAAATTATTTATCAAAGTATTTTCAGCAACAATTGAATCAACTAGTATTATGATTACTAGATTTGGACAGGAATGCGGGGGAGTTGAGGGAGACATTGGCATATATCATGTGGGTAAACAAAACAAAACAAAACAAATTTTGACAATGTCCCGAAAGATGGTTGGGAGAGCGGGAAATGTTAATGTTAATATCAAAGACACAAGGGACGTGAACAGGAAGCTCATGTGAATTTGAGTTTTGCTAAATTTACAATGCATAAAATTCTTCCGTTTCTACAAAATAAGTTGTGTTAATTCCAGAAATACGAAGTAAAAAGGGATCGCATTTTACCATCCCTGCCAAAACTAACTACTTTACGGATAAACTTGAATTTTGGTCATGTGATAGAACATGTAGAAACCGCTTCAGAGCAATTGGAGAAAGGTTTATTAAGTTTATGGAAATAAAACGTGATGAGCACCCAGGGGCCTGTTTCTCGAAACCGAGGTCTAAGTACATGGAAATCCCATTGAAACACGTGTTAATTCTACAACACGTACTCTCTATGGGTTGTCCAATAACTTATGACGGTTTCGAGACGGTTGACGGTTTCACCACTGGCGTAGCCAGGAATTTTCAACAAGGGGGGGGGGGGGCAAGGGGAGGGAGCAAGGCGGCCAAGCGGGGGAGGGCGAGAGAGGGACCCCCACCCCCACCCCCTCCCACGGTAGGGAGATTTTTGAAAATTCGTGCATGAAGATGGCATTTCTGCACACTAAAATTCAGTATTAAGGGTAACTTATATGAAAAGTGGCATAAAGGGGGGCCAAGTAGAGGAGTGAAGTGACCGAGCAGGGAAGAGTGTGGGAGGAGGGTATCCCTCCCACGGTAGGGAGATTTTTTAAAAATCGTGCATGAAAATGGAATTTCTGCACACTAAAATTCGGTATTAGGGGTAACTTATATGAGAAGTGGCATCTGGGGGTAAGGCGAGGGAGCGAAGCGACATGGCCCCCTCCCCTCCCCCTTTAGCTACACCGGTGATCTTCACATGGACATGATGGATAAGAAATCAAGTGAATCTTAATAAAAAGCAGCTGCACTGCACACAGAAACACAGAAATTGATATATTACACACAAATCAATTTGACAATGGACAATGCAAGCTACTTCTTGTCATATTACAAACATGGTGCATTTGAAGGGTAACCCTTTACAGAGGATATTTCTACTAAAAATGATTTTCCAAACTGACCTAAAAGGACTGAAAAGGCTCACAAATTATTCTTTATCTCCTCCGAGAACTCGAACATCTCTTCCGGATTATTTTTCGCCATAATTCGAAATAGCATACTCCAGCCATATTCCCATAACATTTTAAATGTAATTGATCACAATACATGTCTACTATAGGATGGGGGAACCCACTCAAATAGACATCAGTGGGCAAACTTAACTTTCAAACAGTTAGAGTTTCGATAAAAACACCTGTAAATATACGTTAGGAATACATAGTGCATGTTGTGTGCATGTGATCGATTTAAAGAGATATATTTGTTCCAGCAAACAATTAATTATTTTCAAAAGCATAACATGACTTTCAGAGCGACCTTTTGAAATTGAAACCCAATGATATTGTGATTTATCATTATGAGGAGGAGGAGGGTTTATCATTACTTTCTTTATTTATTCATTTATTTATTTATTTTGTTTCCTTTACATATGGTAGTCTCTTCAGTACACAAAAACCGCTTTGCAGGAGAGCCCTGTATGACACATACAATTGAAATACATTATAATACAACGAGAGAATAATAAAACATTACAATAAATAGCAAAACAAAATAATACAAATACAAAGGATAGATTAAGATGATGATGGTGATGATGATGATGATGATGATGATGATGATGATGATGATGATGGTGGTGATGGTGACGGTGATGATGATGATGATGATGATGATGATGATGGTGGTGGTGGTGGTGGTGGTGATGATGGTGGTGGTGATGATGATGATGATGATGATGATGATGATGATGGAGAGTAGAACAGTGTTTGCCTCATTACCAGTGAATCGCAAACTAGAACAAATTATGATAATTTAGGCTACTTTCCTCAAGAAATTAGTGAAATATATACTTGCTGTTTACTAAAATAGCGGTTATTGCTACTGACGCCTTTAGGGAAAAGGAAAGATAAAGAGGAAAAGGGAGAAATGTAGACTAAAATCAATAAATGAAATATAACTGATGCATTCGTGATGCACGACCCGAGAAAATCCAAATAAAAAGCTATATCAGGGATCAGAAATCAGTTGCTTTGCTGGCAAGCAATATTTTCATGGTCTTCCCATCAGGCCAATCTCTGCTTGAAAGAACACAGTGTCCCACACTGTGTTCACAGTGTGTTCACATTGGAACACAATGTGAACATACTGTGAACACAATGTGAAATAATCTTCACACTGTTAAATTCGAGTGTTTTAACATTGTGAATCTCATATTCACAGAGTCCACCATGTGAACACACTGTGAACACTCACATTATGGAGGTGTCCACAGTGTGAAATTATCTTCACACTGATAAATTTGAGCGTTTTTAACATTGTGAATCACATCTTCACATAGTCCACTATGTGAAAACACTGTGAACACACTGTGAAAACACTGTGTGACACTGTGATCTTTCCAGCAGGGATAATGAGATTACTGTCTCCTTTCTTGGACACCAAATGATCCTATATTAGGAAACAAAAGAACGAGGAAGACTTTCACTGTCATCCTGATGAGTGAGCTTGTTTCGAAACTTTTTTGTGTTCAGTGACGAATCAAGGGAAATGGGGAATGCGCCACATAATCCCCCCCCCCCCTCCTTCTTTCCGATCTCCAGCTAAATCCTAGTTTCAGATTCAAAATTACAAAACACATTTTATATCTTTCTCATAATCAAAATCAGAAATTACATTGTCTAGAAAACATGGAGGCGAAGCTCCTTGTAAGCAAGTGACTTGTCAGTGTTGGGGTCGACGTAATCCTATTATATTAACATGATTGATATTATACTTAAGTATAAAAATAAATCCTCCCCCCCCCCCTCCCTTTCACGTGGTTCTGGGTATCCCGTCGGCTAATTAAGACTTAAAACTAGGTCACATTCAGCTTTTTTTGTTTTTTTGTTTTTTGTTGTTGCTGTTGTTTGGTTTGGGTGGGTTTTAAGGGGGGGGGGGGTCGTTTGGGGGTGGTTGAGCATGTTGAGCGGCTGATGTTATCTATTTCGTTTCGCTATTTTTTTTTGGTTTTTTTGTTTCATGTGCTTGCGTGCTTGTCACAGAAAGTTCAGACTTCAGCTTGTCTTATAAAATTACGCCTGTTTGGAGTCAGAAGGGCGTTAAGTCTGTACAAAATGATGAGTTAACGCCCTTCTGCCTCTGAACAGATGAATTTATAGACTACTAGAGCCGCCACTTATCATGCTGATAATAGACCTGAATGCTTTCACTTTCACGTCATGTCCCATCCACCGTGATAGATAGGCTATCGAGTAATCGTGGTATCATTGCTTTCTTACTCGGACGTTTTAGCCAGCTTCCTCATTTCAAATCCAGTGTCGTTTACAGGAAGGTGCATCTTGAATGTCACGTCCGTGGAGTAAATATTCAATCATAAAGCACTGTTTGGATGCTACTAATTGTCTATACTTCGGGAGAACTTACTCGGACTTCATTTAATTCTGGTGATAGATAAAATTGATCATCGCGCTGAGAAGATCTAATGCAACGATTATTGTAATTCCCAGTACTCAGTAGGACCCAAGATCTGTGGAAATGGCATAGCTTCAACAGTTTAAACGATGAGTTTGCAGGGGAATTTCGGGAAGAGACTGCAAGATAGTAATTTCGAAGGCACTTGAGCATAACCGACACACTTAATAGAGAACTCCTACATTACGCGCGACCACTTTGGCGGGAAAAAAATATGCCACTGCACAGACTCAAGACGCCACGCTTCGACTAAAATGCATTCAGGATATTGATTATGGGTCTTTTGCCGTGGAATTAAGCCTCATTCGATTATAGGCCTAGCAGAATGGTGGCGGCTAGTGGAAGAGGAATAGCTTCTTGATTTTTGACGAGAAACAAAAATATTCTGTTATTCGACTTCGACCATAAAAGAGACTCTGTAAACAGTAGCGTAAACGGACAGATTTTGAGGAAAGTTGATAGTTATTATTGTTTCAAACGACTGAAAATTGTTTGAAACTTTTTTTTTTCATTATCCGTTAAGTTAACTCACCAATGAAGAAAATGACCGCTATGGAAAGGCGGCAGTTGTACGGTACGGCCCAACGGTCGACCACCATCTCTAAGCCCATGGAGAAAGAGATAACGGTGGCCGACCTCACATGGGTCGACACCACTCATAAAATCAGCGAAATCGTTTCCCGAAGTCCACCGCTTTTACCCATCATGATCAAGTGTGCTGCCCTATCTCCGGATCCTTATATCGCGGCAAAGATCCAGCCTGGCGATATCATGAAACTCAGCCGACTTCAAAATGTCGACGTCGTAGTGGCGACTGTTGAGTTCAAATCTACCGCCGCACAGCACCTGAAGGACTTCGACGAATACAACGGCGTTCATCTGCCGTCTTTTCTCTCCATCCCGAAGTCGATGGAGTCCATCGCTTTCGAAGTTGTCCGCGGAAGCGTTCGCTACAGTACGCCGTTGGGACTCCAGGAAGGGGCGCCCTTTGCCTCGAAAGCGTCCACGCTGAAGGCGAATCAGCCGTCGGTTCGGTTCAAGACCGTAATGGCGTTGTCGAAGCAGCTGCCGAGGTTCGTCAAGGTGATCAAAACATCGCGACAGATTCGACAGAATACAAAGATCGTCGAGGGACACGTACTCGAGATCATGGGCGTACATACGCCGTGGGGAACCCGTGACAAATATCTCAGGTTAGTTGAAATGTTCTCTTATTTAAAAAAAAAAAAAAATCATTTCAGCTCTCTCAGATCATTTGTCATTTTGATGAAATGGTTATACCAGAATATTTAGAGAGAGCCGAAATGAAAATACAAACAAAAATGAATATCTGCGAGTGTTTCGAGCGCATTCTGTATTTATATCTGAAGCAATTAAAAAGAATGACGGTTAATAATCATGATAATAGTGTGAGGAACAATGAGGTCATACTTGCTAAATAATATTGAATGACATGATAAACTGGTAACTCTGTTAAAATGATGTTAAACATGCACAACAACAGAGACAAGAAAAGACTGATAAATGCAGAGTTTAAAAAGATGATCCTGATCATGTTGACATAGAAAAAAGTTATATCAAATAAAACTAAATGAAATCATTCACATGTGTTCAAATCAAATCGAACTAATCTAAATCAAATAAAATTAAAAGGGAAAAATCAAATCAAATCAAATCAACCTCCTTTCCTCCCTCTCGATCTTTAGTTGCCGCATTGATCAGCCTGATGGTCAGGTATGCAAGCTTGACCTGAGATGGAAAGGGACGTTCGACTCAGTTCCTGATACGAAGCGATACAACATCCAGGTAAAAATATGCTTGTACTGCAGAGAAATTGTCATTCCCATTTCAAGAACTATTTGAATTATAAATATTGAATTGAATTGGAAAAGGTAATCATAAAAACCATACTGCAGCTCGAAAGCTGAATTGCATGGGATGGATATATACATTCAAAGCATTGCATTTATAAAGTAAAATTGTATGGAATTGGATATTCATTCATCAGTTCATGCGTTTATTTACGAAAACAATACATAGCAATTTTGTAGAATGAATATGTATATATATGTAGTGCATTTGAAATAAAGTCGATGAAAATGAAAATGGAAGAATAGAGTGAGCAGGAAAGAGAGAGGATAGAAAAATGCGAAAGAAAGATAGAAGATAGAAGAGATAAGAAGGAGAAGGATGTTGGAAGAGAGAGAGGAAGAGAGACAGATAATATAATAGATGGTGAAGAAAAATGCTACCCAAACAAGACTTAACAAAGTGTTAATGCTTCAGAAAAAAAGTAATGAGAATAATAATGCAATGCTCCCTTTAGAGCGCATACTGATGAATTATTTCGTTAAAAACGTATTCTTAAATTAATCGCTTACATTTATATCAATTTATGTATCAGTCTGACAGAAATAATATACCTAATGTTTTGAAAAAGATAATTCTTTGCATGCACACAATACTAGACAGTTAAATGACTAACACTTTACCTAAAAGCAGAACAGAATTTTCTAGCTAAACTGTATTTTTCACAGGACCCAAAAATTGGAATTCTTTAGATGAAACAATAAAAAAGGCAACTATACTCTTAACCGATTCAGATCACTCGTTAAACATTTATGATTAATTCCTACTGATTTAATGAAATATCTCATCTGCTCATTGTAATTTATCCATGGATAGTCAGAATATATGTATATATTTTTGTATATAGTGTAAATACACATAAATGTTAAATTGTTTGTTTCTATCTTCATTTATGAATTCTGCTGATTTGCTTGGTTTAATCATGTTACGTTTATTTAAATTTTTCATCGTCAAGGGGTCTACACCTTACAAGCTAAGCTTCCCAGTAGACCCCTCCACCTTGTTTTATTGCTATGCAAAATAATCTGTATATTAGAATATGTATTTTTTCCGAATTGGAATGTAATATATTGTTAGATGTACTTGAATGATTTGTGGAATATGAATATTAATCAATAAACTAAACTTAACTAAACTAACTAACTGAACTAAAAATAATCAGAAGAAAAGGAAGAGGAAGGAGGAAGAGGAAGAAGAGGAGGTAAAAAGGGATGACATTATAGTAGAGATGACATCATGACATGTCATGAAGCCAGCAATTTAGGATTGTATGATTGTTATCGACACAGAGGAAAAGATTGGCCAATGTTGGCAGCTCAGGGGGAAAAAGGAGGGCCCAAAGGGGATAATCATAATAGGATACAATAACGACTTAACTCCCGCAGAAGTGCCCCTTTTTTAAATTATAACATTGAACTTTCAGTTATCTGTAAGGGTGGGTGAGAAGCAGGGTATGAATGCCAGAATCGGATATTCTGAGTGTCTGAGAAAAATGAGAGAGTTTTGAAAAGTCTCCAAAATAAAACAATGAGGAGCACTTTCGTGATTTTTTTTTATCAAATGTGATGGCTGAATGTCTTTTCCATCACCAGATCATAAGACACCAAAAAGTCTGAAAATATTTTAAGCAAAGGTGAGCATATGGCCACTTTTGTAAAGGGTATGAAAATGAGGTTTTCAAAACTGCAACTTTTTAAAGACGCTCGGTAATTTGTCACGTAATGAAGTCTAGAGGTAGAAAGCAAATATCAATTAAAAATAAGTGTCTCGAAAATGACAGTTTTGAAAAGTCTTCAAATAAAACAATAAGGAACACTCTCTGGAAATTTTCAAACATATAGATGGCTGACTGTCTCTTCCATCACATTACACCAAAAAGTCTGAAAATATTCTAAGCAAAGGTGAGCACATGGCCACTTTTGTGCAGGGTATGAAAATTTGGAGTTCAAACAACTTTTTAAAGACACTGGTAATTTGTCACGTCATGTAGTCAAGAAATATCGATCAAAATATATAAGTAATACAGAGTGTCTCGAAAATGACAGTTTTGAAAAGTCTCCAAATAAAACAATAAGGAACACTTTCGGAAATTTCAAACATATAGATGTAGATAACTGAATGTCTTTTCCATCACATCACACCCCAAAGTCTGCAAATACTCTAAGCATGGGTGAGCACTGGCCACTTTTTGTAAATGGTATGGAAATTTGGTTTTCGAAATTGTCATATCGGTAGTTTGTCACGTCATGTAGTCTAGACCAAGAAAGCAAATATCGAAAACGAAAAGCATGTCTCCATCTTTCCGAAATTTTCCAGGATCTTCTCCGTGTGTACCGTCTACCAATCACCGTAAGGGTACGGGATTTCAGCCCGACTGAATGGATTCCACAAAAGACGTCCTCTCAGCTCAAAGCGATCAAGACTCTCGACCTTAACCTCACCATCGAGAAGGAAGCGAGCACTGAATTCGCCATGGCTATCAGCCAGTCATCGTCGTCGTCGTTAGGCGCTTGTCATGATCCGCAGGACTTCAGGCTGATGATTTTGTCGAAGAACATCGATGTCGATTTCGTAACCTCGTCGGATATGACGATGAACCCGAAGGGTTATGCGGATGTCATTAACCGGATTGGAAGCATCGGTGATTCTATGGTTTCTATGGTTTCAAAGGTATTCTTCCTAATTTTGTTTGTCTGTTTGTTTGTTTGTTTGTTTTCTTTTAAGTCGAAGTGTTGTCTCACAACAGATGTCCACTTCTCTAAATCACTTGCATGTAAGAAAACTCTTGATCACAGACATGTGAGGAGGGATTTCTATATATTTATGATTCCATATATGTGCATGTATATACTAAATTTTTCAGTATCAAATAGCAGTTATGCCGTAGGATTCTCAGCGGGGTTTACAAAATGGTAGTTTTCCAGAGAGTGCGGGGATGTGCCCCCTGTGCTATCTTCTCCAGCGGTCAATGGTCATAGCCTATCAATTTGGATCTTTAAGTAGTGTTTAAACGAGGTTCTTTACTACAGAAATATCATTTTCGTCCTGTCTCCCTCTTTGACAGTTTTGCATTTTAATTGTATTTTAACTTTTATACTATTCATGTTAAAATTCATTTGGAATTATGAAAATGGTGAAAATATGTTTAAATGTCATTTGTAAATTTGTTTGAGAGGAAAGAATAAAAACTTCTAAAAACAAAAATACTTCATGTTACTACAAAAGCTGCACCTCTGTGTGATTTTCACATTGTTGTGACAATCTGTATATAGGTACAAATGGTTCACTCTCTGTAGATTCACTAAGTGCATCGTTCTTAGCAAAATGAGGAAATACTTACATAAGCTAAATGCAAAAGGCTTTAACATGACTACAATTTCTTTGTATTTCAGGACATCTATTTAAACGAGTATGGATCGCCGATGGTGGTGGAGGTGCCGTTTTCCGAACTCCAGCCCAAAATGTATGGCACGCCAGTAAGAGGTAAATACACGTCTATAATATTTAGCTTTATTCAACTGTCATCACTATTTTTAATGTTGTTGTTATTTTCATAATTATTACCATTATTATTATTATTATTATTATTGTTGTTGTTGTTGTTGTTGTTGTTGTTGTTATGCCTATTATCAGATTATCTTACCCGGAAATTCAAGTCTGTGACAGTGACCATGAAAGGAAGGAGTGGTCTTTCTGTGTCGATGAAATGTAAATGTAAATAAATAAGGCCACTAATCAGGAGAGAGCTACTCAGTTTCACCCCTTTTTCATTCCCTCCACCCTTCCCCTCTCAGTTAAAGATATGATTACGTGACTACAAAATAAAGATTCTATCATGACCATGACCATGAACTTATAAACATGTTTTACATTCTTCTAAGTCTCTTTATCTATGTGTCTCCAGAAATTTTCGATGTCATGTATGTACATTGAACATTATTTTCTTTTTCCCAAATCATATTTACTGCAAGAATCATGTTTATATTGCAGCGCTTTCAGCTAGATTTTTGGAATCCAAAAAGGTCCGACCATTCCAAAGAGCTTTCTCCTGCATCCCAGGTTGAGTGTGGAGACATGTATTTAAGTTGATCGGATTAGTTTTCAGAACAATCAAATTTACGGCATGTAGTGCCTAGAATACTAAACCACTTAAATAGATAGATATTTATTGCACTAATTACCACGAGAAATGCAGTCATTTAGTCTCTATACAGCCTCATACATGATCATGATGATTAAAAAAATGACCCAACCACAATGCTCTTTTATCCCTTTCTAACATACACATAATTAGCTGTAGTAAGTGGCGTATCTAGGCATTATGGCGCCCGGGGCAAACAGTGAAGTTGCGCCCCCTCCCCGCCCCCCCCCCCTCCCGAGTACCCAAAACGGTACAAGGGAGGGAGCGAAGGGATCAAGCAGCGAATTTAAAAAAAAATCTAATCCGTAAAAACACAATTTCTTGGGCATTTTACCCAGGAATTTTGGCAATTGACCACTGAAAATGAACGGTAGAGAAGATCGAATTAGATTTTGATAAGCAGTTCTCTATATTCTCAGTTTTAAAATTTGGGAGTAAAATTACGAAAAACCCTTGAGAAATATAGTAGAGGCCTGATCTTAATAGCAAGGCGACAAAAAAATTATATTTCTTTCAAATGTTTAACCTTTTCAAATGCTGTATTATACTGGGGACGTAGTATTTAGCGAGAGGCAGATGAAGCTTATGATAGAGAGCAAAGCAACAACAACTGCACCATTATTTTTCAAATTCTGAACCCCCTTTAAAAGGCTATTCAAAAAAGCTCGTGATATCCTGAAAGGAAATACATTCATGCGAGGGAGTAAAGCGACCGAGAACTAAAAAAATGTTGCATTTTATGGCATTTGAAACCCTCAAAAACTCTATTTCTGATGCATTTACCCTGCGGATGGGGAAGGGAGCCCATATCCCTTAAAGAGTATGATTTTTCTTCATTTTTGCTTTACCCTTTTCTCTTTCTTGCGTCTTTTGCACCCCCTTTAAAGTGCTGCCCTTATTAGATTAAATTAATGTTTAGCCTTTGTAAATGCTGTATTAGGCACCACTGGGGAGCAGTATTTATCAAGAGGCAGATAAAAACCTACGTGACAGCGAGCAAAACAACGCCAATTGCATCACTATTTAAAAAAAATTCTGAACCTTTTTTAAAAGCTTGTTAAAGAACTTTTACAAGGGGCGCGAAAAATATGAGATTCTGAGAGGAAATGATCATGCGAGGGAGCAAAGCGACCGAGCTGTAGAAAAATTTTGCACTTTAAACCCTCAAAAATTCTATTTCTGATGCATTTACCCTGCGAATGGGGGGGGGGCGCAGAATCCTTTAAAAATATAGTATTTTTCTTCATTTTCATTTTTTCCCTCTCTTATGCTTTTGTTTTCGCCCCCTTAAAGTGCCACCCGGTGCACCTGCCCCCCTTGCCTCCCCTAGATACACCAATGGCTGTAGTTTATTTAAAAAATGATAATATTAATAGCAAAGTTAGCGACCACGCTTATAATATAGGGGTATATAGCAGGGGCGTAAAGACGGGCCATAATATCATGCAGTATGGAAGGAGTCCTCACTGGGCGCTAGAAATTTTAGCTAGTTGAGGGCTTGTCTATTTTTGGTCCGAGAGCCTGTATGTTAGCATATAGGGCAGTTCATACTATTTCCCAGCCGAATTTCAATCACAGCCCCTACCCCTGTTGTTGTTGATGGTGGTGGTGGTGGTGGTGGTTTTGTGGCGATTTTCCATCGGTGAATTGGATGATTTGCGCCTCCCCGACACTGGTCTTGATTATTGCCGTTGTGTAAGAGGTGCCATTTCCATTGCGCTATTACCTACGTTATATATTCAAGCATAGAGACATTAAGCAAGTTTATAAATGATTCAGTTGTATCAACAATTAAATGTCTTCTATGTTCATTTTGAAATCACTTTGAAAACGATAATCACTCTTTCATGCATGACGCGCAAAAGACGTTACCAGTTACCGATGCCGTCGTAACCTCGACAAAAACGCCCGGGTGTGAGTCGCGCCTTAATTGCGCTACTACAAATCCAAACGATGGCATTTAGCGAATCCTCCAGTGATTTAACCATAGACATATTATAATTTAACTAAATGTTTGCACTAGATGTTCATTATGCATTTGGGCAATTCCATGGTAACTGACGTTACCAAGATAGTGTAATAGAGGTATTGATGATATTGTAGTTTTGTGAATGACACATGCTTCAGCTTATAATTGCTATAGATAAATAAGTTGATTATAGGGAAGAGACACATTGACAGATTTTATCTCAAACTGCATTTCTTATCACACATCAAGCGAAAATGTGTCGGTAACTGACGTTACGCAAAAAAGACATGGAAAATGAAGGTGTAGAATCAAACTTATATTTCTCCTGTCTCAGACTTGCAAGGATTATGTAATTAATTTGACAATTACACCTGGTTCCTGGGAAGAGATGTGCAAAATAATGAACCATTTGAATAATTTATTTTGAAAATAAATTATTCAAATGGTTCATTATTTTGCACATCTCTTCCCAGGATTCGTGCCATGAAAAATTTACCAAAGACATGCTGGTAACTGACGTTACGTAACTGATGTTACGCTTAAATTTAACGTCGGTTTTGCACATTTCCATTAGTGTTTCACTCAGTAACTTCCCAAAATCTGTTAAAGTAATTTATTGAAATCAATCAAATGAAGAAAAATCTGAGAAAAATGAAGAAACATAAGAATAAGAGGCATTTAAAGCACATTTCCCTGACCATAGTCCCATATTTTCAATTTTTTGTTTGTTTATGTTATTCTCCGTGGGAAGGTCGAATTGCAATTTTTTTAATCTTAAATGTTTATTTGTAACAAAAACACCCTGTAGTAATTTCAGATTTTTATTTGGAATTACCAGGGCACAGCACAACTTCCAATTTTGAGCTCTGTGTCCAATATGTTGTGGAATTGGCCATTTACATTGTATGCGATGTGACACTCACTTGGTGCGTCAAGGATCAGTCGCTAACGTCATTTACTCGCGCCACTAACTGCGCTGTTAATGTTGGCGTATGTGAATGAGCTGAACGAGAGTGTAACCACTGTGACAGTGTAGTGTAGAATGGAAGGGGGCTGATTTTTTCCCCCCATTCTCTGACAGTATTTTCAATCTTCCTTTCATTCTCTCTTTTATCTATATATTCATTCATTGCATTTATACATGTGTATATTCCTCGATTTATCTAAATGTTTTGTTGTTGTTTTTTTCATCCATCCAGTTCGATAGTTCGTTAGTAGGTTAGTGTGCTAGTTAATGAGTTAAGTTTTGAATAGCTTGCGAGTTGGCTAGTATTAGCTTGTTTTGTTAGTTAGCTACTGAGTTAGTGCATGAGGGAGTGTGCGAGCTGGTTACTTAGTTATTTAGGTGGTGAATTGGTTAAACTTATCAGTCAAGGGTTAATCATTTCATTTTTCTTTTTCATATATTCAATCGGGGAAACTCACACATCAATTCGTCCAATTCATTCCACGTCACAAACTATGTAGATCTCATTTTTAGTTCATATCTTTTCACTAAACTTAATTTGGATTACATACGCTCAGAAAAGTTTGAAAGGATTTCATATTCTTGTTCTAAATCCATCATGAATTTCAATTTTCACGCATAAACTTTTAAAGTGATGCAAGGCGGGTTTTTTTTTTTCAACTTTACAGAAAAATCTACTTTACATAAAAAAGAACAAAATAAATGTTTCAACGGTTCCATGGTAGGCTTATCATGAGAGTACATGAGAAGGTATATTTTCTATATCGCTATGCCCCGATCCTGCAATTTCTTACTGTTCTAATTATTTCATGCTTCATGCTTTTATGTTATAAAATGGGGAGGGAATAAATAAGGAAGTCATATTAACATGTACATGTGAATATAGCCTAATGGTTTTTGTCTCCACTTTGTTTGAGCACAGTTGATAGTTGAAAATGGGAAACGGCATAATTGTAGTCCTCTCAGGTATTCTAGTCTAAATCTCCCTTTTCTCCTTCTTCTTATTTTTTTTTTCTCTTTTTTTTTCCATGAACCACACATAACTCTCGCTTTTACTTCCAAATTATCATGGAATTTATTCAGAACAATATTTTCATTTCCGCAATTCAACAAAGAAAATATAGCACTTGGGCATGTTGGGCGGGTGATCAGACAAAATGTATTTATGAATAATGATTCATCTGCAATTCATTTCATCATCATCATCACCGTCATAATAATTATTATTAAGAAGAAGAAGAAGAGGAGGAAGAAGAAGAAGAAGAAGAAGAAGAAGAAGAAGAAGAAGAAGAAGAAGAAGAAGAAGAAGGAGAAGGAGAAGGGAGAAAAAGAAAGGACTGCAAGACGAAATAGTGATCAGGAATGATTTAAAATAGTTGTGATGCCATGAAGAAATTATTTATCAAACAGTGTATGGGCTGACCAAAGTGCTTACGGTATTATTACTCCCCCGGTCACTAGAGTCGTATATGAAATTCCATACATTAAACTATGCACATTCTACGCTCCCTTGGGAGCATTCTAGCCAACATTCCGTATAAAAATAATTTGTATATTCCATATTAGATTGCAGGTAGAATAGTAACCCCTTGTACTAAATCGCTGCAGTATACAGCTTTTTACTTTAACACAATAGTTCGAAATCAATATGCAACCATATAGATTATGTTGGTTCACTATTTCGTAACTTTGTTTCAGTTTTCATACGCACGGCGATCAAATAATAAAAATGATTTTTTTTTTTCAATATTAAAAAGAAAATACGTGCAGTAATTTCAATTCATGAAGGTAACGATTTTTAAAAGGCAAAATTTTGTCGGAAGATAGCATTAACATTTCATGGTACACCATGTTTGAAATAAAAGTAGGCAAAAATATTTGCTGTGAAATATGGGGTAAAGTAGTAAGTAGTTATAGCATGCATAGTTTTGCGTAAATAAGAAATTCGTTGACGCATGTTGATTGTATTTGTTTTTTAAAAAAATGAAAAGAAAAGGAGGGAAAAAATGGCTTAGATCGTAAACTATACAATTTTCATCATTCCAACATGCAGATGAATTTGGACGTACATCGTTAGCAAACACCGTTCTCTTTTCTAATTTAGGAACAGTTCGTATTTTGAAATGAGAAGGCTTCATTATCGAATGGAAATCTGTGTCTCATAAGAGAATTCTAAATAGTTAAGGTTTGATGTTCATGAAGGTGGTTTTCTCAAGGCAGTGGTAGATGGGCGGCTAAATGGTTTGGTTTAAAAATATGAATTTTGGACTAGGGACTAAGTGGCATGCAGGTCCAATATTCCCTATATACTCTCTCGTCTCCCATTGACTTAACCACTCAGAGAACACCCAGTACCAGTTGGGAATGTGTAAACATTGATGATTAGAATATCTTGTTCTGATAGGGCATATTAATTCTAATCAGCTGATCGGTTATATCAAGTCAAAATTACAAATTTAGGATACAAATACATTGTCTATTTTTTGTTTGATTAGCACCCACTCGTTCGCACGGTCTCGAAGACTTTGACTCTTACAAACCAACCAAACGCAGATCCGCTCATCACTACATAGATCTTGAAGATCTGTCTCAAGAAGGTAGGGCCAAACCATTTTTTGTTATTGTTTTGGTGTTTTAGCTTTGAAAAAGATTAACACAGCATATCAAAAAAGGCAGCAGATGAATACATGCATGTTTCATTTTTTGTACTTACATTATATCATAGGGAGGAACTGGTAATCATGAACGTGGGGTAATCCCAAATCCCGAATATCTCAAAGAAGCGTGTAGGTGGCGCTCTATAAACTCTGATGACACACAGAGTGATACATCGTTTTTAATACGCATTTGTTGTTGTTGTTGTTGTTTTAGTGTATTTGTTAAAGACTTAACACTACATACAAAAAAAAAAAGGCAGCCGATGAATACAATCAAGTATATAAAAAGAAAATACACTGGGCCTATATTGTATTCTCATAGCAATTAAACTATTACTAATCAATAATAAAAGAAAAAAAAAATCCTGTACGTGATTACAAGGGAAAAGAGTAAAATTACCCAACGCAGCCCATCATCACAAAACAAAACAAAATACAACACTGCACAATACAACACAAGATTATAGGCCCACAGCAACCTACCTTACATGTCACAAACGGTCCCAAATGTCCACACATAATTATTTTAAAATATGGAGACTTTGGAGAGATTACTTTTGTGCATTTTTAGAATAATCGATGTCTATAAAGAAAGAAATAAGTAGTAGATAAGAGTTGCCTCATGAAGAACTTGCTTTTACACTTTTGGAAGAATAAATTTATTTGGGTATTATGGAATGCACCATTGGTTGCGTAATCAACTAAAAGATTGCATGGTATTCATGAGTACTTTATTAAGTTTTCGTCTCAGTGTGTTTTTAGAAATTTTTTATCTGTGCTGATAAACTTTATCTGCCCATGCTTAGATTTACTACGAACTGGCCTATTGCTCCGCGAGACTTTACCGTATACTAATATATGACTAAGCAATATACCCTAACCCTAACCCTAATCCACCGGCGTAAATCCGTTTTAAGGAAGGGGGGGGGGATGATCACCTTTTTTGCCGAACTCACACTTAAGTATATACACACGCACACCCGCACACACCCGCACACACACAAACACCCTCATTCGCCCGCGCAGACCCTCACACACACATAATAATACTATTATTTGCGAACGAGCGAAAAATAACTACTTTTATGGATTTTAAGAGCATTTCAAATAAAAATTCCATTTATGACATTTTTATCAAAAATTCACCAACTGATTAATTACAATATCATTTTTGCCTTAAAATGAGAGAGATGTTTGTACACACCATCCCCCCTCTCGAAAAAAGTGGAGGATATATCCCCATCCCACCCCCCCCCCCCGGGATTTATGCCACTGCCCTAATCCTAACCTTAAACCCCAAATACCGTGTAAACAAAATATGCAGCAATATTATTTTCGCCGGAGCGTACTAAATTTTAGTTTTTTTTTGGGGGGGGGTTAATATTTTTTCTCAGAAGAAGGCCAGTAAAAGGTCGCGATTGAGCAATACCTAAATAGGCATGATAAGGGGGGAAATTCCATCCATTAAGGGTTATGCGGGGGGTTAGATATAAGTTAGAGAGCAAAGTTTTCGAAATATTAGTACAAGTACAAATTTCTATCTCGAGCATGTTACATCATCTTAGCCAAAGAAAAATTGATTTTTAAATTGATTTAAAAGTGTACCTCTTCACTTCCCCTCATTCATGTCATTACAACCTAGGAATAAGGTATTTTTACCCCTTTATCCCCCTTCCCCTCTATCTTCTATCTTTATTCTATTCTATATTCTAAATCTTAAAAAGGTAAGGTATCTTATGCTTGATTCACGTTTTCTGATTACTACTCCCTAATTAATAATTCAGTAAACTAAAAAAAAAAAGATATGCCTTTTGATTATTGAACATGATAATATCAATATTGCTTTTTTTCAACAGGAGTTATTAACACTGATGTTTATCATTTTACTGATTTCTTTTTCTTTTTCTTTTTCTTCTTTCCTTCTCTTTCGTATTCTTCCTCTTCGTATTCTTGATTTTCTTCTTTCTCCTCCTTTTCTTCTTAATGTTCCCTTTTCATGTTCTTCCTCCTCTTCTTCTTCTTCTTCTCCTCCTCCTTCTTCTTCCTTTGTCTGACAGGGGAAGTGAAGGACCACGATGCTATGTCAGAGCTCATGCAAATTGATGAGGATGATCCATACGAGAGTCTTAGCGCAATACAGAAAAATGCCGGTAAGACAAGAGAAGCCGGGAGAACCCTCGCATAAAAAACCGCGTTTAAAAAATGAAACCCAACTTGATTTTCAACCAATCAGGATCGAGTATTTGGGTCTGACTCTTGCGTTTAGTCTTTGACCTAAATGTATAGTTTTAAAACTCAAGTTTTCACGCGAGATGTTCATGGGGGTGTTTCATAAAGCTGTTCGTACAGTTACAAACATGACAAATGACTTTACGAATGACTTGAATATGGCAAGCCAAGTGGGATTCCAAGTCATCATTAAATCTCATCAGCTAAAGGTGAATTATGCAGACGTAGATTAACATTACTGTGGTTTACAACCATTTTTATTGGGAAGTATATTTTCTGACACAATTTCATTGAGATTATGGGAAATGCAGTTACACTTCGTTAAAAATGTCAGAAAAAACTTTGGGTAGCCCATTTGGCACTTCATATTTAAGTCATTCGTAAAGTCATGCGTAACGTTACGAACAACTTTCTTTTATTTCATTTCATTTATTTTCCATTTTCAACTCAGATATAACAAACATAATTTTCAACTCAAAATAACATATATGGTTGTATAACATACATAATTGTATATACAAAATAATTACATAATCATAACATAAGAATAATTGTCAAAGTGAAATTTTACAAATTAAGTTTTGAGCCCCCCCCCCCCCCCCAATCACATGTCAGGGGCGTATCAGCAAAATTATGGGGTGTTGAATCATCTCCGGAGGCATGCAGAAATCCCTCTGAAGGTTCATTGCTTTTGAAAACGTAAAAACCTTTCTTGACTATTCAAAAATAATTACATCATGCTTTTACTCTTAAAGTTGTACTTTGTCGTCAAAATTTTCCTAAAAAGGAAAACCTTTCAATACCAATAACCGTCAACTATTCAAATGCAATTTATCCGAAGTTTGTATCACTCTTTCATTTTTTTTTTTTTTTTTTTTTTTGGGGGGGGGGGGTTCATTTGATTGTAAAGCATGCTAAGTGGGCGAAGTTTTGATTTCTGTCACTGTGTTGGACATGTTGGAGGAGCATAATGATGGTTGTCTTGCTAAAAAGTGCGATGATCTTTTTTAAGTCACTCAAGTGCCAAATACAGTCTGAAGATCCTATATAGTGTTGAATATCATAAAAACAGCAATTTTTTCTTTTCAATGGAGAGACGTCTCTTTGATTTTAAACATTTTCATACAATGCGAATGGGCCTATCGGTCAAATGCTTGAGGAAGTGAACAAAAATGGGATTCAGTTATGAATAAAATTTTTGTGTCTTTCGTAACAATACAAGTGAAACTAGGCTTATTCGAAAAGCTTAAGGAAAAGAAATTTCTAGAGTTGTGGGTGAAGGCTTTGTCACGCATGGGCGTTAATCAATGGGGACATGGGGACAGGGGACACGTCCCCAAAAAAATCAAACTTGGGGGACACAGTAGAGTATGTCCCCAAATTTTTAGCTGATTACCCTTTTTTTTTTTTTTTTTTTTTTTTTTTTTTTGCTTGTCTGCAAATTTTTGGAGTGTGTTCCCCAAAAGATTTAAGTTTCTTTTTTTTTAGAGTATCCCCTTCCCCCAAACAAAACGGATCGACTCCTTGTTGTCACGTGATTGTCATTTCCCCAATTTACACATGGATTCTTCAAAAGTTGACACGTAGTTTGTTTCGCTTTCACTACATGTATAACATAACGTTATACGTTTTATTATATCCATGTTTTGTCGACCTGATACATCGTTTTATTTTTCAATATTGCATTTCACTTATGGAAAAGCTAAATTTTATAACTAACGCATGAGCTACTGGATATGACTTTGTTTGAAGTTATTTGATAAGATATGATTTCTGTATAATAATCACACTCTCAGAGCAGTTGGTTAAAGACATTGGTTAGCATTGTTATGATTTCTAAAAAAAATCTTGTTTTGTTACTTGAAATGGGATAAACACAAGTGTAAAAATACCAGTCTGAAAGTTTCAAAGTATAATATCCACAGGAAGTATTTTTAGATATAAAAAATGTGAACCAATGACTGAAAAATATACGAGGGTCGGTTGCACAGAATAGTCATAAGGAGTGCGCATGCGCGTATGACTTACCTTAATGTACTGTGTGTATTGGCGTATCACGCTGCGGGAGGCACATAACGGCATTTTCAAATTCAAGCAAAGTGGTCCTCTTAGTAATTGTCTCGTGAGACGAAGGATAATAAAATCGCCGTTTTCGTCTAACTTACACTTTTTCATTCCAAATTATGGTTGGTTTCAAGGTTTTTGAGTACAAATACAAGTACTCATACACATGTTTCATCTTAGTTTGAGAATTTTTTAAATCAACTACTCACAAAGTTAGCCAATGCCTTTAAAAATCATTAGGTCGGTTGAAATATGAACCTACCAACAGCTTTTTTTAAAATTCCCATATGTTTTACGACCATGGTTTTATGAACAAAATTTGTTAACGAACAGTTGGTAGGTTTATATTTTAACCAACCCGATGATTTTTTAAAAACCCAGTTACCATGATTACTGCTCTGAGAGTGTGAAAGAAAGGTTCACAAATTCCCTCTATTGACATGGTTGTTTCTTCATATACGTTCCTTCGTTTCCCCTTCACTTCTGAAGTTTGGCTTTAAACAGTGTTTAAAGGCATTGGCTAACTTTGTGAGCAGCTCATTTGAAAAATTATCAAACTAAGATGAAACATGTCTACGAAAACTTGTATTTGTACTCAAAAACCCTGAAACTAACCATAATTTGAAATGAAAAACTGTTAGTAAGACGCAAATTACGATTTTATTCATTTTGGTCTCAGAGACAATAAATAAGAGGAGCATTTACCATGAGTTCAAAAATAATGTAAACTGCACTTCTCTCCCTGTACTATACGTCATATGCATACACATACATATACACACCTTTTAGTTTAAACGTATACCTATCAAAAGCTGATCACACGGTTTGGTGACGTTGCGTTGCACTATATCGAGGAGGATGATAGCGGAAATAATCTTCCATAATCAATGAGATGTAATCATTTCAGCGTGCTTTGATTACAATTCTCCATAGTAATAGAAATAATTCGTGAAATAACTTCTTCATAGTAATATAAAATCAAGCCATAATTCTTTACCTATAGTGTTGGATTCATGGGGGCAGATTTCGCCTTAAAGAGGAGAGTGAAGTTTTGCAATATTGAAATATTTCGCATGACAATTCTATTTTTTTACCAATAGAGAGGCAGAGACGCGAAAACCTTCTCAGAGAGCAGGAGCTTGGAGAATACAACCAATCACAGGAAGATGAGGTAATGACGTCATGAATTTGACAAAAGGAAGCAAACTGAACCACATTTGAGTTATTGATATATTTCACCTAGTGTGCTCTTCTTCTGGGCCAAATTTTATACAGGAACACTCATCCTGCTAAGAGATATGTTAGGCAAGCGCAAGACCCACAGGGGCGGCGCTACAGGTGGGCAGGGGGCAAATCCCCCCCCCCCCCCCCACACACACACACACACAAACACCCACACCTATGATTTTCAAGTGATTAAAAAAAAGAGGAGGAAGAAGAAAGAAGCGGGTGAGAAAAGAGAGGCCCGGAGCTTGCAACTATACAGGGCGTCCCAGAAAAAAACAGAACCCTAAAACAAAGGCTTATTGTGCTGAAGCAATGGGCGTATTATTGAAAACACCTATTCAAAATAAACTTTGACTCGTGCTCTTTCAAATGATACATTAAGTATACGTATTTATTCATGTATCTCTGAGTACCATGACTTTGAAAATTTAATGTAAAAAAACATTTGCTACACTTTTTGGCAGATCAGAAAAATCAAGCAAATGAATTGGTGAATGAAACACCCTACTTTACCAAACTTACATAATATGGTTCAGCCAGCTCCTGAACAGAGAGTGTTTATCTTTACCAAATTCTTTGAGACCAACTGAGACCAACCTAAAAGATTTTAGGTTGGTCAGTTGGTCATTTGTAAAAGATTTTTTTTTCCCCAAAAGTGTAGCAAATGGATTTTGACTTTAAATTTTCCAAACCTCTGTACTCAGTGATGCGTCATCAATGAATGGGTCTCATTTGTGTATGATTTGAAAGAATATTTGTCAAAATTTATATCAAACATTTTTTTAAAATCATACACCCCAGTGATTTGGTAGAGTAAGGTTTTGTTTTAGGTTTCCGTTATTCTAAGACTAAGGATACGTCCATCTCCTTCTTTTCCTGATGTGCTCAGTGTCAATTAGTGTAGCAAATGGTTTTTGACATTAAATTTTCAAAGTCATTGTACCCAGAGATGCATGAATTGATAAGCTTGTTTAATGTATCCTTTGAAAGAGCATAATACAAAGTTTATTTTGAACATAATTTTTCAATCATACCCCCATTGCTTCCGCACAATAAGCCTTTGTTTTAGGGTTCTGTGTTTTTTTCTGGGACGCACTGTATAGTAACCCTATTTGTTCATTTAAAACGTCGATAAATTCGCCTGTGTGTTATATTGCCCCCCCCCCCCCATCAAAATACCCTGGTGCCGCTCCTGGCAAGACATCGTGGCATTGCAGTGACGTCAGCATGGTCAGTGTAAATGAAAGATCCATTTTGCTCTTTTCAGGAAATGTCACTTTTTTCACTTGCTTCATATTGCCATGTTTGCCGAAGTGGCGCAGAATTATTCCGAAACAAATACCACCGCAAATGCATAAGAGACTGAATAGAAACGATGATGTCAGTAGCATTGGGTGGTTCCGCGCATGAGAGGGCACTGACGGAGGGCCGGGGGGAGGGGGAAGGTTCTTACTTTTCGGTGAAGAAAATAAGGCTATTGAATTTTCCTCAAAGGGTATTTTGTCATTTGTAAACAGAATGGAGAGGAGTAGTCCCGTCTTTAAAAAAAAGCCCCTTTGTCATCTGAATACTCTCCCTCAAGATAGCTGTCTTGATATTGATCCATTAAAAATGATTAAATTAGCTTATTCAGATATGCTTTACATCATAATGTTTCAATTTTATTATTCTTCCAAGTAAACCCTTTACCTATCAGAAAATATGTCACGGATATATTTATTCTGTATTTCTTTGTAGGGAACTTTGTGTAGCAAAACTTCTGCACACGGATCAATTCTATCTCAGGATTTTAAATATATATATTGTTTTGAAAAATGAAAAAAAGACACCTCGGCCTGCGGCCTTGATGAAACAGAACTGCACTCGGGATAATTTAGTAATTTTCGTGCACATAATCCAGTATAGTGCATGATACACCATGTACTCTATATCATTATCTGATTTGTTATCATAGGAGTAGTTATGCTTATTCGATAAGCTTGGGCTTATTTTTTTTTTAAAGAAACATAATTAGTATATTTCCACTTTCTTCATAGGTGGGCACGGACTACACAATTCTCCGATCGCCATCGACAATACTTCCATCTCCCGTCATGCCGAACCCCTGGCGTCGTCATCTTTCCATATCCGATAACACCTCTCATTATCAGGTGCCAAAGAACCATGTTGAAGATGATATCTATATCACTGAGGACAGAGCTGGGAATCAGTTTGATGAGGACGACGACTTGGACGTACCGGGTACAGCAGGTAAAATAATAAATTTACTATTACTATACTACTACTACTACTACAACAACAACAACAATTACTACTACTACTACTTCTACTGCTGCTGCTGCTGCTACTTCTACTGCTACTCCTACTACTACTACTACTACTACTACTACTACTACTACTACTACTACTACTGCTACTACTACTACGACTGCGACCACTACTACTCCTACTACTACTACTACTACTACTACTACTGCTACTACTACTACTGCTACTACTACTACTACTACTACTACTACTACTACTACTACTATACTAGCTACTACTGCTACTACTACGACTGCGACCACTACTACTGCTACTACTACTACTGCTATTACTACTGCTACTACTACTACTGCTACTACTACTAGCTACTACTACTACTACTACTACTACTACTACTACTACTACTACTACTACTGCTACTAGCTACTGCTACTACTACTACTACTACTACTACTACTACTACTACTACTACTAGCTGCTGCTGCTACTACTACTACTACTACTACTACTACTACTACTACTAGCTACTACTACTACTACTACTACTACTACTACTACTACTACTACTACTACTACTAGCTAGTAGCTACTACTACTACTACTACTACTACTACTACTACTACTACTACTACTAGCTACTAGCTACTACTACTACTACTACTACTACTACTACTACTACTACTACTACTACTAGCTACTATTACTACTACTACTACTACTACTACTACTACTACTACTACTACTACTACTACTACTGCTTGGTAGTAAATTAGGCCTGATATCCCCCAACCACAATCTCTCAACCTACGAAAAAAGGAAATCAAATCAAAGGGACTCGAATACAGTCTCGAAATTTAAAAGGGGGAAGTTTATTCCATATCGAGAATTATGGTAACTTTTACGAGACATGGAGACAGACGTTTGGGCTTCACCAACAAAATAGATGAAAGGATAAACTATAAGTTCTACCCACTTATTAACATGCTTGCGTTAATCATGGATTACAACGTCTCCGTGGATACGGGCGAATATATTTAGTAACAGTTTCATGTTACACATTCTATTCTATCAGGAAAATTCGAGGGAAGGAGATCTCATACGAGTCGTTGCTCTGACTCGCTTCCTCGTGACTTTCCCCCTCCAGTACCCAACCGATTGCCTCTCCGCCGTCTTAAAACCCTTGACCGAGTCGAATCGACCCCTGCAGGCCTTTCGAAGAACACCAGTCATACTTTGGCTCCTTCCATAAAGATTGGCTCAACAGGCGTGGCCGCTTCGTCACCTTTCGGCTTTAAACCTCGGAATACCGTCGCACCTCGGCCCCTTGTTAACGATATTTCCTCACTGTTGGTTGAAATGCGCACTCGACAGAGGGAGTCGGTGCCCGAAAGTGTGGGGGACGAGTCGGAATCCGTCGCGAAGAATCCCGAAGTACGAGTTGATCCAAGCGATGACACACCCCCTCCTCTTCCTCCACCCCGAGACAAGACTGTTTCTCGTTATAATAACGGCGTACAATTGCCACCAGTACCACCAATACCACCCGCAGGGTCACCGGATCTGCCCTCACCACCGCCAGAGCGCGACATGCAGAATCTCCCTGATCTCCCCATCGCGGACTTTCCCCCGCCTCTGCCAGGTAGATCAGCTTCCCTTGCATCATTGTCGTCACTCGCATCGATGACATCGGTGGCTTCAGCAGCATCTGCAGCATCAGCTGGATCGGCGACATCAGCAACCTCAACAGCTTCAGCAGCATCACCAGTTTCAGCTTTTACGGCGACATCGATGAAGTCGGCGACGTCATTGACATCTGTTGATAGTCTTCAAAGCTTATCGTCGACCGTATCAATGCCAGAAAGTAAGTTGTATACATTTATTTTACGACATTTCAAGTCATAAGATGCAGAAAACTATATCCTGACAGATCAGAAGTTAATGATAATAATGATAGCAGTAATAACAATAATAATAATAAATTTACATTTATATACCTTATTACATAAACATTTTAACGCGCTTTACATGTATATACGTAAAAAATATCAGCTACATTTTATTACCTTACTAAGAAGACAGATAATTATTGTTTACTAAATTATAATAATTTTAGATATTCAAACATATATATTTAAAAAAATGCTACAATCAATAGGGTTAAAATACTAAGGATACAAGATACACGGAAGTCAACTAAATTGAGACATGGAGAGGTATGTCTTTAATCTACACTTACAAGAATCTACGGAAGGGGTATCACGGACTTTGGTGGGCAGGCGGTTCCAGGGTGGGATTGAGGAAAAGGGAGAGATCACCGTATAAAGCCAACAGAAGTATTCAAATTCTAATGCGTAGGAATGATTAAAAAGTCCCATTGTTATTTTATTGTTGTTTTATTTGTTTTGTTGTTGTTTTAAAGGCAATCATTGCTTCCAAGACGCCCTTAAAACGGTGAAAACGTACACCGGCAACCGCTACCCAACTTTACCTAACAAAGGATCCGAAACGCGCGACAGACTTCAGGAGAATCGGAGCGCTAAAGTCAACCGTTCTCAGTCGTGTTCCCCGACCCGTCTTCGGAATAGGAACATCTCGGCAGCCAGACGGAAATTGCCGCCGCTACCAATTGCCGAGCAGCAGCGCGAAGTGCCTCCGATCACTGAGTTTTCTGCCTCTGAACCTCAACCGAATGCCAGAAGACCTCGCCCGTCGAGCAGCGGGAACATCCTCGAGGAGGGACGAGAACCACCCCCGCTGCCGAATGATCGGGCCTCATCCATGGAGAATTTGCTTTGCCATGATGAAGGTATTTGATTATATTATTTTAGTTTTATTTCATATGCACTGATTTATTTTAAATGATTTGAAATGATTTGATTTGATTACATTTAATTCTATTTGATATTGAGTTGATTTGATTTGATCTGATTTAATTTCAAAGTAGTTTGATTTGATTTAACTTGATGTGATTTATTAAAGATTTGATCTGAGTTGAGATGAACGACATGCAGATATGAGCTGATTGATTTGATTTGATTTGATTTGATTTGATTTGATTTGATTTGATCTAATCTGATCTGATCTGGGCCCTCATGCATAAAACGTTGCGATTAAACGCAACTCAAAAAATTAAAGTTCAAAATACTCAATCCTGATTAGTTGAAAATGAAGTTTGTATGTGTGCTATGTAATCGTTCAGGATAACACACAAGCTCTATGGAATCCTACACCGTCATGACCAGTCATACCAGTGATGACCATTATTGATTTCAAGACATACCATGCTTTTGACATGTAGGCCTACTCATGATACTTTGTGCATAATATTATTTTGGTCTTCTTCCCTCATAGACAACCCCAGCTCACGGCGCCCTCCTGCTCCTCCTGTTCGTAGTACGTCAACGAAGAAACCCCGTTCTCAGGGTGGTCGCCGGAGCTACTTCCGTCCTAACCACTCCAAGCCTCAGAGCCCACGGTCTCCGATTCCCGTAGGAAGCATTGCCCCGATGACTTCCCCGCTTGAGAGCATGATCCGTTCCCTCACGAAGTCACGTGACAGGCCTCCACCTGGACCACGGAACAAGTCGCATGCTAACCAACATACGACTTCAACTGAAGACGACGACGACGATGACGACTACCATGATTATCTGCACCCACAGGAGGCGATCGGGCAGACGAAATACGGTGACGCTCACAGCTACTCGCATTCGTCTAGCAGTGTGGTGAGAAATGCCAGAATATTTTTTCGTTTTGTTTTCAGACCTTGTCTAATAAAGTAGTGCCTTATAATGACACAAAATTTTTAACATTTATGAGTGATGTGGTAAAGTTATTCATTGCATTCAAATAAGTGGCCGTTCCATCTTGCCCATCTTAGCCAATGTAGGTGTTACCGAATGTCGCTTGGAATATGCGAAGGACTTACATGTAAATGTACTTTCAAAAGCAAAGTCAAATCCGCCATAACTGATTGGATCATTTTCCATAGACTTCAAACAGATGAGTGGGACTGAACAGGGCCACCAAATGTTTGAAAATGTGTCATGAAACTAATTATTAAGCATTAAGGCAGCTTATCAAAAGTCTCGTCCCGCGTCTTTGATCATCTTCTCCGCGACCGTTCTGTTACATCGGCTTTCCCGATCCCCCGTTGTTTTGTCTATCATATCTATGGGGAATCGCAGGGGAAGACGCTGAACGAGAAAGACGCCGAGCAGGAAAGACGCTATTTAAAAAAGCGGCGTCCCAGACTGGCTCGGACTTTTGATAAGGTGCCTAAAGGTGACGCTGCTCAGACAATTCGAAAAAAAATATATGATTCCACTTAAGAGCGGATTTTTCTTTCTCTTTCCCTTCTCTCTCTCTCTCTCTCTCTCTTTCTCTCTCTCTTTCTGGTTAATTTTCACAGTTATCGAAGAAGTCCAACAGCCTTCCCCGCGGCGGCATCATGACTATCAAAGACATCCCTATTGACATAGCTCCCTTGAGCTGCGACCATATCGCTCAGGCCCTGGGTCTTCTGAACATCCGTGACGACATCATCGAAAGCCTGAGATCGGTCCAGATGAACGGCGAGCTTCTTAAGTCCATGACCGAAGAGATCCTGCAGAAGGAGTTCCACATGTCGCAGTTTTACGCCATCAAAGTGATAAAATTCGTAAACGGGTGGCGGCCCTAAAGTGGTGGAGATCCTACAAGAAATATCGGAAGAGATCCCTGTAGGAAGGGTTAATTCAGACGCCGGAGTTCTATATCATTAAAGCGACCAAGTCTGTAACGGCTAGTGGCCATAAAGGAGTGTCGGAGTGTACGGCATATGCTCCAGCAAAAAAATGGCTCTGTTTAAATTACCGAACCTAACCCTAAATCTAACGTAAAACCCAGTTGCAACCACACACCTCTCCATCTTTACAGTAACAGTTGTCACTGCAGCGTCAGAGTCAAGAGTTCCACCTGAAAAGTTTGAGTTTTGGAATGGAAATAAGACAACTTGAGGCATATCCAATAAAGGGCGAGCCCATGCATCGCCACCACCCCCACCCCAACGCGGTTTTAAGTTGTTCTGGGGGGGGGGAGGTGTTATTAGGGGAAGGAGAGCTGGGGAATATTGTCATTACCGTTTTCTCACAGTCGCTTGAAAGATGGTGACATGAAGATATTATACAAATATACAGGGCTCGAGGAAATCTAACTTAGTTCGATCTATGGGGTCGGTCGAAGCGACTGCAGTCGCCTATTTGCCCGAGGGGCGCTAGCCCCGAGGGAAAATGGGCGAATGACTGTAGTCGCTGAGATTGTAAGATTATGATTAATCACATGAAGGGCTCTCGACCAATCCAAGAGCAACAAAATTTAAATGAGGGATATAATAAAGCCTATACATGAACGCCCATACTTCACACAGCACGTAAGAAAGTGAAAACCCTTAATTGTTTAATCATCTATTATTATAACCACCAATATGTTTTTACATGTAACTGAGTATGCATGTTGTCCATGTTATATTAAGCTATACAGTCTGATTAAATATATCAAAATGACGACCATTAAAATATCATGATGATGAGGAGGATGAGGAGGATGGTGATGGTGATGATGATGATGATGATGATGACGATGACGATGATGCAGTCTGTATGACTGATACCGAGTCCTTTCCATTAGAATCTTCTAAAGATGCCAATGGTGATAACTGTTACAGAACGCTTGACGTGCTTAACTTGTTAACGGCATTATGTTTTAATAGACCAAAACTTTCTTAGGTGCGCTTATCTTTGTTGTCTGTTGGTATTCATCATGTAGCCATGTCGACTGAACATTTATGATAATGATAATAATCGCAACCACGCAGGGACGTCGCTAGAGGCCAGATTGCCGACAAACAATGCCACCGATTACCGATGACCAACGTCGATAAATTCAACCGCATCAGGCCCACTAGCCATGTTCAATGTGCCTCTATCATATTTTCCTTCTAAATTTTGTGCACCTCACTTTCTGAATGTGTTTGTTTTCCGAAAACATCCTGTATCTAAATATAATACGAGCGAGCGCAGCAAGCGAGGAGAAATGTACACTCTCTTTCGTAGAAGTGATAGTTCTTCATCAAACTATATGATGGGCTTAAAGATATCTATATATTTTGTCATCTCTCTCGCCTAATTCATTCGCTTTCAAAGACCATCCTAAATCTTGATATACGAGCGAGCGCAGCGAGCGAGGAAAAAATATATATACTCTTTTTTCATGGTATAAGCGATAATTCTTCATCCAAATACACAATGGAATTAACTATGAGAAATGTAACTTATACATTTACATTTTGGTCACCTCGCTTGCCGAATTGAGTCGTTTGCTTTCCCAAGCCATCTTGTATGTAAATATCATACGAGCGGGAGCAGCGCGTGAGAAAAAAAATCTGTACACTCTTTTTTATGGTAGAAATGGTAATTCTTCATCGAACTACACGATGGGCCTATAAGATATCGAAATTATATATTTGGTCACCTCCCTTGCCTAATTAATCCGCTTTCAAAGACTATCCTGTTTCTGAATATTGTACAAGCGAGCGCAGCGAACGAGGAAAAATATATTAACTATTTTTCTTGGTAGAAGTGATAATTCTTGATCAAAATACACGATGGAACTACAAGGTATCTGTTTTATCATGTCCATTTGGTCACCTCGCTTGCCCAATTCGTTTGCTTTCCCAAATCCATCTTGTATCTAAATATAATACGAGCGAGCGCACCAAGCGAGGAGAAATATACACTCTCTTTCGTAGAAGTGATAGTTTTTCATCAAACTACATGATAGGCTTAAAGATATTTATATATTTTGTCATCTCTCTCGCCTAATTCATTCGCTTTCAAAGACCAACCTAAATCTTGATATTATACGAGCGAGCGCAGCGAGCGAGGAAAAATATATATACTCTTTTTTTCATGGTATAAGCGATAATTCTTCACCCAAATACACATTGGAATTAACTATGAGATATACATTTACATTTTAGTCACCTCGCTTGTCGAATTGAGTCGTTTGCTTTCCCAAACCATCTTGTATGTTAATATCATACGAGCGAGCGCAGCTCGTGAGAAAAAAATCTATACACTCTTTTTTATGGTAGAAGTGGTAATTCTTCATCGAACTACATGATGGGCCTATAAGATATCTAAATTATATATTTGGTCACCTCTCTTGCCTAATTAATCCCCTTTCAAAGACTATCCTGTTTCTGAATATTGTACAAGCGAGCGCCGCAGCGAGGAAAAATATATTAACTATTTTTCTTGGTAGAAGTGATCATTTTTGATCAAAATATACGATGGAACTACAAGGTATCTGTTTTATCATGTCTATTTGGTCACCCCTCATGCCGAATTCGTTTGCTTTCCCAAATCCATCTTGTATCTAAATATAATACGAGCAAGCGCAGCGAGCGAGGAAAAAATATGCACTTTCGTGGTATCGGGGTTATTTCGTCGTCAAAATACACAAGCAAATAAGCCGAATATGACTCTATTTGGGCACCTTACTCCTCATTTATATTTCCCTCCTTCCTCTTCCCCTCTCCTTTTCTCTCTCTCTCTCTCTCTCTCTCTCTCTCTCTCTCTTTGCCGACAGCGATCTCGAATTTGCCGACAAGAATTTTGAATAGGGGGTGTCACCCCCCCCCCCACACACACACACACCCTCTAGCGCCGCCCCTGCAACCACGATGTTTGCGAATATACCGTGGACATTGCTGGTGATGAATAGGAGTAGAAAGTTAAAGATTTAAAAGACGACGATAAAGATATCATGATAATGATGATGGTGAAAATGGTAATGATGATGATGATGATGATGATGATGATGATGATGATAATGATGATTGTGAAGATTCTGTTTTCTGTTGGTGGTGATGGTGTCGATGGTGACGATGTTGATGATGATGATAGTGAAGACTCTGCTTTCTGGTGGTGGTGGTGGTGATGATGATGTTAGTGAAGTTCAGTCAATGTTCATCTTAACACCTTTAAGCTTTTTATTCAGGTATACTGCAAATACATCTTTGCTAAATCACAATCTAATGCAGTCACATTCACGATAATAAATAATTTTCGATAGTACAAACTTATCATGTTTATAATGTGAACTTTGCGTTTATGCACCCGAGAAACGAGTAACGTATATTACGAAGTCAATGGTTAATTAATTACCTTTATACACGAAAACAGTTTTCTAACTGCTATTAAAAAGAATGATTCCTATAATATCAATATGTGCACGTATTAAAGAATTGACAGCTGTTATCAACAGATTAAGATTTGGACTACGTGTGCATGGAGGCGTGTTGGCTTTGTGGTAACGTACAGAGCCCTAGAGGTGGTCTCTAGTTCTTGATATTGATGTAACATTTGATGGCGTTGATCTTTAGTTCCGAATAGAACTTGAACGAGTGCCAGTTATTGGTTATATTGGTATTTGATATAATGATAATAATGAATAACATCTACACAGCGCTTCATGTAAACAATCAACTTATAACAGTGTATACAGAAGAAAAAACTTCGGCATTTATGTAATTTCTGAGCATACACATGACACCAACTGGCATTTCAGTGTCATTGAAAAAATCGTTGTGCAATAACACGTATGACAGGCAGATCTAAGAGCATGAAGAGGCTATCTTTATCCTACACTACATAACTTTGCTTCCTTCTTAATACAATTTCACTTAACCAGTTGCGTACTGAAACCCGGTGGTCCTTGTACAAAATCTACAGGAATTTGAAAATTCACTAGTCAGGGTTGAGAACGGGTTGAAATTGGAGTGTCAGTGCATTCTACAGTATACTCTACTGTTCACTCTTTAAAATTCCGATTTAGATTGACCCAGAAAATAGTCCGTTGGGGCCGTACTTCATTCCGGGTCATAAAATGACCCAGAATATGGTCATGGAGACTTGTTTCTGGGTCACATTTGACCTTATTCCAGGTCATTTTTACTCTATTCCACGTCATTTTGACCCGGAATGGAGTGTGGCCCCAACGGACCATTTTCCGGGTCAAGTCTGACTCGGAATTTTTAAGAGTGTTGTTGAGTGCAATGATTCCATTGAATATTCTAATTTATCATTATCATTGATTATATTTAGCTTTTTTTTTTCTATGATGTTAATTGTACAGAGAAAATGGTTTTCAATAATTACAAAAGTTGTAAGTGGTGTTTCGTTTCAGAGAGAACGAAACAAACGAACATGTTCCATGCGGCAGATTTATATATATATAGCAGAGTATATAAGCACGCCAAACATGCTTCTGATGTATAACCGTCCACATGTTGCAACACAATAATAAAAGCATCAAAGGACACATTGCAACAACATGTTTTATAGTTTGAATTCCTTCTGTATAATTTGTTTGACTACGACCTGAAATTTGTCCGGAATGGGACATTGGACCTGGGCATTTGTTCTTGTGTTTTACTTGTGTTATTTGCTTTTACCTTGATCTTGAATAAAGACTGGATTTAACTGGATTTAACCCATTCGTGACAGGAATTATTTAATGCCTAATTTGATCAGCTTTTATTCTTCAAATTGGCAACACCAACATTTTTATTTTATTGCTACATTTTTCTTATAAAACGTCATGTATCTGAAATGAATATATATTGACAGAAATTATGATGAGAAGTCAAAAAGTTGCCAATTTGCAAGGGAAAACGGTGATTTTAAACTTTCTATCACATTGCCAATTTAAGAATTTTAATGCTTATTTTCCTTTAAAAAATTTTCAGCATCAAACAACGAATATTGACGCAATCAAAGTGGGCACAGTCTGTGTAGAATTTTTTGCTCTTTCTGCTCATGTATTTGGTATGATTTTCAGGGCTCTGCGTCAAAAGTTATTAGGCCAAACCACAAAATGTGGACCTCTGTCACGAATGGGTTAACAGCGTTGTGAAAATTAAGTTTGTAAAGGAATTTCATGAGGAAGAGGCGGTAGAATAACATGAAAAGAGTCGAAAGTGAGAAGAGAGGGAAAGAAGGAGAAAGAGAAGAGTTTGGAAGGGAAATTAACGGAATATTAGAAAAAAAAAGGTGGGTCCCGAATGAGGTATGACTTATTTTTTAAGGGATTATCTGATTTTTCTTTAGTATATTTATCTTGCTTAAGATTTTTTCCCCCGTCAACTATTGCTCTTGTTTAATACTAGTATTCTCTATTCAGTATCAGGTTCTTCCTTGTTTTGTAAGGTACTAGAGAAAGTCCTTTGATCTAGCTGTTTTTTGTGTTCTTGCTTCCTTCTTTGTTAATATTTGTCTTTATTCTGTACCATTAGACCATCGGCAAATGTAACAAACATATTCTATTACTGCGTGTTACATTTTAAATACTTTTACCTCGAAGTCATCAACTGTTCGGATTGCTTCGGACCCCTTGGGTTCCAGATTGGGTAGCACTCCGGAGTCCTGCGGTTCGAATCTGAAATTTTGCAGCAGTGAACCGAGACATATGAAGAGCGACATTTTCGCTAGTTTGTCGCCCAAACACATCCGTGTTCCCACACCGAATGGCATAAAGTGTTTTGGGATGGACACTGCTCCCATTGCGTTCAAGAAGTTTTCTGCGTGATTGAATAAATTAAAAGGCAAAGATAATTAACACACGATTTCTCACGTTTTCACAGCTTAATTGTCATTTCATTCTAGTTTTCTACTATCAATTTCTATTAAACGTTTTGGGGGATGGTTGGAAGATTATCAGCTAATGTACAACAGTCTAAAAAAGGATTGGTCAAAATGACCAATATTTTCGTTTATGTTTATGTGACTGATCGAAAATATTGGTCAAGATTACTGGTTAAGATGCCAAAATTTCGGTTGATTTTGACCAATTTTTTTGTCGGACACAATATTCACCAAGACGTTGGTTATTTTGACCAATCCTTTTTTAGGGTGTGAAGAATAAAAAATACTCTTGGATTCTCTTCTTCAAGTTGTCACTGTTTAGATGTTTTATTATCCAACACGTGGGAATTCTCATTATTAAAAAATATATATATGTATATATCATGGCGACATCCCCTATCAAAATACAAACCTGGATTGAAATTGTAAGGGTCCTTCCAGTTTGCGGGGTCGTGGTGAATACACCACAAATTACAGAATACCGTCGTATCCTTGATGACGTCATATTCTCGCAGGTGCGTGTCACGTGAAACGCGATGGGCACCATTCAGAGACGACAGAGAGCTGTGACGCAATGTCTCCAGCACGGTGGCATGCAAGTAAGGAAGCCGTGATCGGTCGCTCCAGGTCGGTGAGGAGCCGTCACGGTGCACACTTAACAGCTCCTCATGAAGCCGAGCTTGGACCTGTAAAAATATATTGCCAAAGAATAAAACGGAGATTGCTATCGTAAAAATGAACGTCAAAGAAAGTAACCTTGAGAAAAAAAATCAAAATAGAGAGAATCTTTGAACCAACCTTAGGGTAGTTGACGAGAAAAGCGATCGCCCATCGCATAGTCTGAAAAGTCGATTCAAATCCACCTGAAAAGATTTCCCACATTGCCATCACTATGGCGTCCTCGTCCATTATGCTCCCGTCATCCTCCGTTTCGTTTGCCATATATGGCTGAGAAGTTTGAGTCCCCCTTCTACGCTTGATGCGTCCCTCGCTAAGGAAAGCATCGGTGAGGTCCCGGATATTATCGGGGTCAAAGGCCTTGCGATGAGCGTTCAGTTCGCGCTCTAGGATGGTGTCACGTGTCTTGATCAGGTCGTTAATGTCACGAAGACGTTGCCATGGAAATATCTGCAAAGTGAAAAACCATATAATTTTGATACTTTTTTCAATATTACTTCCTATATACAGCAAGCCAGTTGATTTTTTTGTTGTGAGTATTCTACTGAATTAAAGTTTAAAGATGATAATTTGACAAGGTTTCTTTATGTTGGAGTCTACTTTGCTCTATAACTTATAGGTTTATGATTATGATTTTATCTGTGTTGTAATGGAAATATTTCGACCTCTTGACGGTAAGGAAGCCTTTCTTACTTTACCTCCCTATCTTGGAGGCGGTATACATTGATTAATTAATTAATTAATTAATTAATTAATATTCTTTTGTCGATCTCTCTTTCTTTTTTCTTTGGATATGTTTGAGAAACTCCCAGGTTATTCTCACAATCACCCCGGCAATCACCCAAATGGCAGATTTTAGTGGTCCATAAATTCTAATTCTTTGTTCTCTCTGCGCGAAATTGCTCGTTATCCCAGAAACAGTTCTAAAATTTCTTGTTAATTACTTTTAATCGTTTACTGTATTTGGCCTCTGTGTTAAGGACGGTGGCAGAATGATTTGTAACTAACATGAAAATAATTTTCTGTAGTCTTCAGACTAAAGTGAAAATTGAAATTAACCCCCCCCCCAAAAAAAAAAAAAAAAAAAAAAAAATGAAACGAAGTAAAGAAAAAAGCAAGTGGCGTCAATTTGAAGAACAAATTCGAAAGGGGAAATCCGGCGCGACAAGAACAACAACCACGACAGCAGTAACTCTTTTCTTTTCTTTTCCTTTTTTTTTCCTTTTTTATGATATTTAGTTGAACGATCGTCTAACAAAGCAATCAGCGCAGTGTCGCGCCCAGTAAGTTGTAACTGAGCTGGCCAAATGGAATGTCCTGATATGCCTATGGTAATGATGGTGTTCAGATCAGCACATTCTCATCTGAATCAGATGAGAATATGCGTGATAAAGTAATGATCTTTGGTATCATAATTCAAACACTCATCTTCAGAAGTCTTTTAGTTTTACGATTTTATCCTTGCCCTTAATTGTAAACACAGCAAAGGTAATGTGCACTTCGGAGGAATCGTTATGGAATTAATAATATCGTTTAAGAGCAGAGGGTCGCGTGTACTTTGTTATGAGTTGATAATCAATCAACCTTTGCCCCTTTGTTACTGGGTTTTAGAGCAAACACTTATCCTCATTCATCAATATCTTTGGGTGTCTTCAAAGGTTTTGGAAAAAACACTCATCTTTTGGAGATGAATGTACTTTTGAAGAGTTGACTTAGCCTATCCAAAAAGAATCCGCACGAAATTTCTTGCCGAGTTGTTCACTTCTACCCTGCTGACAGAGCGTTGATTCGATCTTCGCTATCATTTGCGTTTTATTGTTCGTTCTTTAACTTAGAAGTGATTCTTAAACTTATTTCTTAGAATTTGTTTGAAGACGTCATGCCCCCTCCCCTCCCTCATCCATTTGACCATGCAAAATTTCTCTCTGGAAATCCGTAATGTTATCAACCACAAAAATAATGTAAAATTTAAAAATCTAAAAATCCATTGAAAAAGGTCTCGCGCAATTGCGGTTCAGTCAGACTCCAACGGTTCGGTGTACTTTTCTTTGCAAATATGCAAATAATGCTCATCAAATATATGTTTAACTTGGTTTGTCAGTACTTCAAGTCAGATTCTGATGGATATCATACCTGTCACGATATACAATAGATTGTGAGCACTTGAACCTCTCTAAGTAAACAGTATATGGGTTTTGTGTGACGTGAAAGCACTGCTAATTTTCTTATCAGTCTATCTGAGGGTCAGCTGTACTTTAATGATTGCACAGCTATATTTTATGACATCAGGACATCTTAAGTTCACTAATTTCTATCTATTCCCTACCTCTGGGTAAAATGTCCATTACATAGTTAGGGAAACATATGTTTTGTAGCCTATACGTTTGGGATACGTTTGGTCCGGGCAAACTTTTTGATTGAATACAAGATCATGTGATTGAACGCAGTGCTACATAGTAACTCTGATATTTAACATGTTTAACTCTTTGTACGCTCGATTAATTTGGAGGAAAAAATAATGACAACTTTTCTTTTAATATTTCTTTAAATTCTTCTTCCCTTTGTGCACTTGATCTGGCAATAATTTTATAGATATCACTTAAACACAATAGCTATTTCTTAGTTTCACTGGTACAATGATGGAGAAGAAAACTAATTATTACGATTGTTCAGTTTGATTGTACGACTGTGCACTCAGGTGCACACGAAGCTCACAAGGAGCTAAAGACACCTTGACTTTTAACGAATCCAAATCATCTTTCTGTCTTTGATTATTTGTGGAGTTGCATTTAACTGCAACTACTACTAGTAGTCGACCAGCCATGTTGCCCTTGACAGCGACATAGTGAGGACTCAGAAAAGTAATCTACTCCTATAACATTGTGTCTGCAAAGACAATACAGCAGCTTTTTTTTCCAAAATGTGTGTTTTTGCTTACCTTTAAGAAAGGGAAGACATCGATCGGATGACCAGGCTTCAGAAGTTCTTTCAGCTTCTGATTGGTGCTGACAAACTCCCACAATTCCGGATCATCGTCCTCGTACCGTCTTCCGAACGTCAGTTTGCAGACGACGTTCACTAGAGCTATCGTGAGGTATCGATTCAAGTTGACCGTCTGCCCATTCCGAGTGGAGAGGCCTTGACAAAGATGCTTCGTTTCTTCCATGATTAACAGTTCAGCGGCATCCAGGGAGTGTTTGGGTCTTGATAAATCTGACGATGACAAGGAATCACTTTCAAATTTGACACCCGCTTAGAGAAGAGAATAACCCCTCCCCCCCCCCCGTCCCTTCCTCCTTAAAAACAAACAAAAAAGACAAACAAAGAGAAATAAAACTTATCATTACTATTATTATGAATAATGAATTCAAGTGAATTATAAGGAGTTTAAGTCGGTCACGCCAAAACAAATATATAAAAGAAAACCATCAACATCAACGCATATCATACGGTTTAATTTGTCTATGATCATACTATACGCACATACACAGGAGAATAGCACACTTTAGAGAAAGAAGAGATGCCAAGAAGAGAAAGTAAAAGGGGCAATGACGAAAAGAGAGTTTAATTGTAAGATCTGAGATATCTAACAGAGACTTTCAAGAACGGAAATTAAGCTGGAAGAGGGTAAGACTGATTAAGCGGAAGACCGGTCAAGATGTTATTGCCCATCTGTCCCGTAAGGACTAAGGAGAGCTATGAAGTAAGACCACAGAGGCATATGAAGTGTATATTAGCGATTCGACAGAAATGGCAAGATGGTGCCACAATGAGGAAAGATTAATGATCATGATGATTATGTGGAACACTATCAGTTGATACCTTGAGACGTTTGTCCTAGAGTCAGGTAGAGTCGCAGGGCCGAAGACACGTCCCGTTTGTGTTTCTTCCAGGATGCGCTGTAGTCTCCGAAAGCGACGCCATGACCATTCCGAGAAAGGAGGGAGAAGGTGTACATGACTGGACGGCCCGAGAAGTCTTCGGCTTTCTTGATGAACGCTTCCCGCACAGCTTCGGCGCTACTCAAGACGAGCATCCTCTTGGGTCCGACACTGATAGTCATGATGTCACCAAGTTCTTGGGCCATGCCTTGAAGCTTCACGCATGGCTCTTCCTGTCCTGTGAAAACATCTAGATTCCCGAAAAATGGGTAACCCTTTGGAGATGGAGGCAAACGCCTGGACGATTTCGGCCCTTGTTGCTTGCAGAATTGCTTCAAGTAAAACTTCGAGAGGAGAAAGGCTGTGAAAAAGAGCAATATCTCTGTTAGAACAAAACCCATTTTTTTTCCAAAATGTTTTGTCAGCTGATCCAGAATGGGACGTATATGAGTACTAAGAACGTCCTCAATTTCATCTTCTTTTTATAGGAGAATCATCTCTTAAATTGTTGGACATTGATCTGTTTATCTTTAAAATATACTATTAGATTCATGAATATTCAATAGTTGGCTTACCTTTCACGAAAAGCAAATAAGGCGCTATCCATATTTGAAACGACCTTTAATATTAGACATCTCTCTCTCTCTCTCTCTTTCTCTCTCTCTCACTCACTCTCTCTCTCACTCTATCTATCTATCTGTCTATCTATATATCGACCCTTTCTGTTTCTTTTTCTACTTTAGAGTTATGTCGTTTCAATTCTTATATTTACTTGATGTTATAAGATAGCTACACACTAAGAAAACAAGGTTCACTTTTGCACCCTTCAAATGCAACACTGGGAGCTCCTTTATGGGTACAACTTTGCACTCTAAGAAACATTTTGCACCTGTAAGGGTGCAGTGAGTTGCACCCTTTTGAATGCAAAGATTTCTGCACCATTAAGGGTGCAATTCATGTACGGTGCAAGGTTGCACCCGAAAAGGTGCTGCCAGTGTTGCATTTAGGGTGCTAAATTGAACTTTTAATTCTAAGTGTGTATACATTGTATGTTATTATCATCTAGCTCCTGCTCATATAGCTTCCCCCTTTCTTTCTCTCTCTCCCTTCTTTATTCCTCTCTTACGGTTCTCTCGATTATCGTTTTCGCTTTCTCCTTTCCTGTCACTCTCTCTCCATCCATCGATCTCTCTATCTTTTTATTTCCGCGTCCTCCTTCTCTTACTTAAAGACTCTTTTTCTTCAATGGGCATGCAAATGGGTTTTTATTCTCTTTTTAAAAAACGCAGGATTACGCGTCATAAAGACATTTAAGAAACATCTTCCATTCGTTTTATTGTCATGATTTCACAGATACTCGTGTTATTAAACTGCAAGTCCCTTTTTCAACCATCAAAATGCAACAGAAAGAGCAGGATCAGTTCCTTGCATTCATTGATACATACCTTTTTACAGGTCAAGGAAAGATAATGTACATGACAAAGCTGGGCCGTACGCAGAATTTTTTTCCGGGGGGGGGCAAGACGTGTAAAAATTTTCGAAGAAACTCGAAAGCAAGGGAGCGAAGCGACCGAGCTGGTCACGAGGGCGCTTTTGCATTTTTAAAAATGAAATTGAAGGATTTGGTGCAGTTTTTGGTGGATTTTATGAAAATTTTCAGTAAAAAAAACGTGAGTTTTCAAAATTTCATAACGTGAGTTTTCAAAATTTCGCTGCGTACGGTCATGTGACAAAGGTATCACAATGTCTCATATTCTGTACCTGAGCATGCTGAAACAAGCAATTAAACCAATCAGAATGTATAAACTGACGGGCCATAAAATAAACCCCCAAATATGCAAGAGGTACAAACTCTGCACCTCTTCAAAATCATTACGATGTTGAAGCGGTTTAGGTTTAAAATGTAAACGGCTGTTCCTAAGTGAATATATGTAGTCATGAATCATGAATGTACTGCTGAAAATAATGGGGGGGGGGAATCATGATAACATTTGAAAATTCATTAAATGATTCTGATTTCAAAAACATCTGCCCACGTAAATCGTGATGTGGTAGCAATGATAAATGTGTGTGCTGTAAACTGGTAAAAATGACAGAAGTACTGTATACATAAAGACATTGAACTTGATAAATGATGTGAATCCAAGGATCTGAAATACTCTTTTAACAATTTCTCTAAATTCAAGTACTGGTATATCCTCGTTTTTTTTTTTTTTTTTTTTTTTTACTGAATATATTCAGTCAAATGCCATTGATTATTATTAGTTGTACCAGCTGATTAAGACCGTTCCTTTCTGCCTGGATTAATTTACAAGCAATGAGTGCATGACTTTGTATATAATTCAGTATCCTAGCATGAATAAATGATAGGTCAGTTTGAACTTTGTTTGCTAATTAAAGGGGACTTCAGTCAGTATTGATTTGCCTTAAAAAATAATTTTTGATAATAGTCATGTTTAGAGGGGCCATCATTTTCTTTAAATCATCTGATCATGACAAACAGTGTATCAGCTCGCAGTCTGAGACAGGTTTGAGCCCAGAATTTGTTGGTCTCTTGATTAAATCAACTTAAACAATTTAGCAGACAATCTTCCTCAGCCTAGAGTTGCTTTGTATTGTGCTTCCATTTACAAAAACGGGTGTGGGGGAGAAAAACAATTATACTTATGTGAAAATAGAATGATGTGATCAAATCAATTTCCACAGAACAATAATTTTCTATGTAGGTAATTTCTTCGCTTTCTTACTTCTAGATTTGGAGTACTTTGGACTTTCGTTTGTCTTATCAAATAGGTGAGAGTATCCAGCAGGGCCATGATATTTCAAGACACTTCTTCTCGTATGACAGTAACTCTGCGTTTTGTAGAAACATTACACTACAATCGCCACTCTCCACCAAGGTGCAGTAGCTGGGTACTCGGTAGGAATGATATTCTCTCTATGCTTTAACGCGATGGCTCAGTGGTATATAGCCGTGACCTTGTAAGTAAATGGAAGTACACGGGTTCGAAATCAAGCTGAAGCGCTATTTCCGTTTGGTAAGGCATTCCTCATTACTGTATCTATTCTTTCGAAGAGGACTTAAGAGTCATCTGTCCTCTGGTTGCTTACTTTTAACCATGCACATACTTCTGAGAAGTCAGGTAATATAACCATTTAACCTTTTAAACATTTAACCAATCATGGCGTTTCAATTTAGGCGGGTAATGATAATCATCAGTACTCTGTTAAAGTGCAATAGGGAGTATAGCTGCTGCTATGTAAATGGATAACTACTACTACTAGAAGAAGTAGAGTAGTAGCAGTAGTAGTAGTA
>CM057164.1:25468742-25479497 GCA_029962745.1 Echinometra lucunter
GCGGTCTTTTCATAGGTTTGGTTTCTTTTACATTGGTAGTTATCAACCCATTTGTGCTTTCTGAATTTGCTAAAATTTTGTGATTAGGATCTCTTAGAGTCATTTTGATATTTGATGACATTCTAAATTTATATCAGAAGGTCAAATACCTAGAAATAGCAGAATAACAACAGGGATAGAAGACAACTTGAAAGAAAATAAAGAGAAGTAATAAAAAAGGAGTAAATGAATGTTAACTGTTTCCTAAGATTATACGAGTTCTCTTCCACTATTATGTGCAAAAACATAATAATCATCTAGTTATATAGAGAGCTTCATTATTTTTTCATCCTTGAAAAAAAGGCTTGTGAACAAGGGACATTTCAATTATAACTTACCACGATCGGGAAGACGGCCGATCATCCAATTCCCTTCTTCCTCGATGATTCCACATTTATCCTCTTCAAAATCACACGACCAATCTGAGGATATAAAATACACGCATTATAAAACATCAGTGTCAAAGTATAGGATGAGTTCCGATAACGTAATAACACTAACTATTCTATGCTCCGTAAGTCACTCTTGAGAAGCATTGAGGAAATTTTGTCTTGTCAGATCTTGTCTATAGAACAGTCTCTAATCAACAGTCCAGTATACATATTTTCACACATCTAAACGAAATCTTTACCTGGTTCAGCAGCCAAGGAAAATCCCATGCAAATCATTACGAAGATGGCGATCCTTTCGTGAAGTCCCATCGTGAGGTGTTTAACAAAAACTGACTGGCAGCACAGGTTTTAACGCGCCAGAGCATACAAATCCACTCTTTTCCAAAATAATGTACGAGTGAATCCAGGAACAATAAAAATACCTATGCAATTTTCTTTCAATCGAGAGGGAAACATTTTAGAACTGAATTTCCTGCCTTGCCTCTGTCTGTTCCTGTTTTGCTGTTTGAACACGAAACAGGGGCGTAACAGGTACCTGTTATCGGGGGGGGGGGCAGAGCCCCAAATTTCCAGGTAACTAGTCTATGTGTAGAATCTGTGGCGTAGCTAGGACTGCATTTTAGGAGGACGGTAGTGCTCCAGCGGCGTAAATCCAATTTTTTTTCCCTGTCACACACATTTTCATATCTATTTTGCGAGCGAGCGAAGCGAGCGAGCCAAAAATAACCACTTTTCTCGATTTTAATCGCATTTTCGAATGGAAATTCTAAGATTTTGACGAACGAGCAAAGCAAGCGAGCCAAAAATAACCACTTTTTGTTTTCAATAGCATTTTCAAATAGAAATTCTAAAATATAATGGTTGTTTATGATAGATATTCAGAATTTTTACTTACTGATTAATTGAAATATATTTTCTTCCTTAAAAAGTGTGTCCGCATGAGGGGAAATTTGTACACACCATCCCCCTTCTCCCCCAAGTGGGGGTGATAGATCCCCCTACCCCGTGGAATTTACGCCAATGTAGTGCTCCCTAGAGGGGAGGGTGTAGGGAGGGGGGAGTTTTCCCCCTACCGGGCGAAGTGCGGAAGCTCCGACGTTTCTTTGAATTATTAGTTGTCGGTAATAAAGTCTTCTGCGACTTCTGCGGCGTAACTAGGATTGATTTCATTTTAGGAGGACGGTAGTGCTCCCTAGGGGGAGGGTGCAGGGAGGGGGGACTTTCCCCCTCCCGCGCAAAGCGCGCAAGCCCCGGCGTTTTTGCGCTGTCAGTTCCCGCTCTTCTTACGCTCTCTGCCTGTTATGGGGTGGGAAGAGGGGCATATGCATAGCCAAAAAATTCCCGGTAATTAAGTCTAGAATCAGTGGTGTAATTCTCTGCCTGTTTTCGGGGGGGGGGGGGGGGGGCAGAGCCGAAAATTTCCCGGTAACTAAGTCTAGAAATAGAATATGCGGAGGTGAGCCCGCACCGCGAGTTGCTTGTTGTGAATCCCTTAGCGGGTGGGTCCCAGGGTTCTGGCTTAGGGCCCCTGATGGGGTTCTACAGGGAAAGCCACTGCGGGGGAGCCCCCGGAAACTCCGGGGTTTTTGTACTAAATTTTCCCTCATTTCTTTTGTTTCACTTTGCTTTCTTCTTTTTTTTTTTTTGTCTTTCCCTCTTTTCCCACTCTCTCTCTTCTTCTTTCTCCCCTTTCTCCTTTTTTCTTTCCTTTTCTCCTTCTTCCTTTCCCTTTCTCCTTTCTTTCCCTTTCTCCTTTCATTTCCTTTCTTCTTCTTTCTTTCCCTTTCTTCTTCTTCCTTTCCCTTTCTCCCTTCCTTTTTCCTCCTTTCCTTTCCTTTCATTTTTTTCCCGGTGGTTTTGTGGATTTTCCCGCTGAAATCCTTCAGGGGGGCACTCTGCCCCCCCCCCCCCCCCCGGTTGTTACGCCACTCACACGCAATGGTATGGAATACCTATGAATAAAAGAACCCTATTGGATTGTTGCAAGCTTGTCCATAATTAGCCATCAACCAACTTATCCTCGTTTCTATAGACCAATTTCACAACGCAAGAGGGCAGCAGACTGTTCGACACAGTTCGACATACTGCTGTGGGCGCTCCAACTTTTATAGTACACAAGTCAATAGCGCGTTATGTACATTCGTTCGATTTTTTGTCTATTTTGACCAGTATATGCAGATTTATTTTAATATTTGGAATGAGAAATTATCAGGGAAGTTCAGGTCGCAGCTGTGCGGTGCTCAAATGCCACAAGGATTAGAGAAAGTTTAAAAATTGGAAGCTTACTGAGTGCGAAATTCACTCGCTTTTGACTCATGAAGCCTGTTTGTGTGAGAAGCCGTACTCCCTACACAGGTTTCCATAAGAAATGTGAAGGAATTCGTCGTCATTGGTAAAAACATCAACAGAAAGGACTTTTAAGTCAAGAAACATTATCATTATGTACTTTGGCGTAAAATTTAATGAGTGAAAACTTGACTTTGTAAACAGGGTAAGATTTAGGGCTCCCTTTACTACGGCTTCTATGCTGCAATCGAACTTTTACTGACAAAACTAAGTTGAAAAACCATCGAAATTACAAAAGTACATCATACCTTCATCCGTCAGATATGACCATTGTCTTACCTCATCTAACCATGTATCCATGCTTTATTTTATTGATCTAGAATAAAGTAAATGGAACAATATCGGGGCATATCTCATATCTTACATTCATTTTGTACACAGAGGCAATCGCGGTCGGCGCGCTTGCCCACCGCAGCAATGGCGTCGCCGATAGAGGGCCAAATACATAAACCGGAGTTGAAATTGGTCTGTAGGATTTCCCTGCCAAATTCGCAAGTTTGTCATTCAAATTAAATTTATTTTGCATTCAACTTCGACGATTTTACTGCTGTCAGGTGTATCTCGAGTTTCAATTCAAATTTCTAGTTTTCAAATCTATAAATATTTCTTTCGAACCTACATATTTCTCATTCAAATTCATGAAAAAGCTGCTTCTTTCACTATCTTGTCTTTCAATTTAGCGCAACACGAATTGCTGACCTCGCGACGTTGTCATTCCAGCATTCTGAATCGTTTTTAGCATTCAATTTAACACTTTGAGCAAGTAAGTTCGAGAGCTGATATGAAACGATGGTTTTTACACATTTTTATTTCTCATTTAATTTTTCTTTCATGGTTTTTTTTTTCTTTTGTATTTTATGACAAATATGAAAACTTTCATTTAGCTTCTAATCGGAATGTGAGTTATGTCATTTCCGTATTTTCCATAATTATGATTTATGAGATTCGTATTTGGGTATTTCATGTCCTGTTCTTTTTCATTTCATATCAATGGACATTTAGGTTTAATGTTTGATAAAACATAAGCAAAAAACATTCGTCTACACTTGATGGTCTCAAGAAGTTTGTAAACCTTCGTTTTAAAAATTATTGTTTGTCTCATGATTCCTCATAAGAAAGGAAAAGTTCTTGAAAACATATAGAAGGATAATGTACATGTAATTTTGATTGGAGTGGGGACTCGTGTCCAAAAGTGTGAGCATAATTCCTAATTCAATTTGTAGTCAGAGGGGCGAATGGGGGCTCCCTTCCCCCTTGCCCCGGGTAATATACGTGTTCCCAGTTTTCGCTCCCTCTTGACTGAATTTCTGACTACGCCCCATAATACTGTCCTGAAAATACGTAACCATATGCCATTAAAAACAATAGCAGAATAGATTATACTGACAAATCATGCATTTTATTCGCATTATTTGTTACTATAAATGTAAAAAATTGATATGACAACAAACAAACAAAACTAAAAAACAAACTGAAACACGTATGATGCATTACTTTCCCCTAACTTGAATGAACATATATGAATGCCCATGTTTAATTTGAATGCTAGAAATGACGCCTCATCAGGTGACAGCGAATTTGAATGCCAGTAAAGCAGTTTTTAAATTGAATGATTTATCTACGAAACCCTTTGACGAAAACGTTAATTCAAATAATAAAACAGGAGAATTGAATGATAATTTACATGACAAAAACAATTTGGGCGAATTTGAATTCACAGAAAATGAATTTGGGTGACAAACTTGCGAATTTGGTCCGGAAATCCTTTTCTATGATTTTTGATATGCTGCGAAGAATGGATACAGGCCTGTAATTTATGTCATGAGGATTGTCTTTTTAAAAAAAGCACGATTTACCTTTGCAATTATATAACGTGATAACACCTTGTATTGTAAATTGGCGAAGTTATGTCGACTTCTGAGACAGTCCAATATACATGTCAAAATTCACCTTGACTAATAAGTAGTCCAGTATACATATTAATGTTTATTTTAGCAAATTTTGTTTACCTGAATCAACAGCCGAGGAAAATCCCGTGCAAATCATTGCGAAGATGGCGATCCTTTCGTGAAGTGCCATTTTGAGTTATAATTCAGGTATTCAACAAACCGACTGGCAGCACAGGATTTTTTTAATGCATCTGGGTTTGCAAATATCCTCTCAATTCCAAAATAATGTGTGAGTGAATTAAGGAACAATAAAAGTACCTATAAGATTTGGTATGGAATGCCAATGACTAAAGGAACGGTTTCAGCTTGTGGCTAGATTGTTCATGATTGGCCAACATCCAACTGGAAAGTGTTTGGTCTAATGACGCTCATTACCACATGTTTATATTTCACTCTTATATACCGAGAAAAACTTCCTTTTATTCTTTCAGCTAGCTCTTCCTCCTTCTCTCTTCCAGTTGGTGTACCGATCTTTCCTCCTCTTCTTCTCCCCCCCCCCCCCCCCCTCTCTCTCTCTATCTCCGTCTCTCTCTAAAGTCTCTCTTTTCCCATCCTTCACCGTGCCCACCTTTCCTCCTTTCTCGCTCGTTCTCTCTCCCTCTCTTCTCATCTTCCTCGCATTCTCTCTCTTCTTTAGGCTTTACTATATCTTGCTCTCCACTCTCGCCTCCGTTTGACCTGTTTTCATTTCCCTCTCTTTGATTTCCGTCTCTTTTCTCTAGTTCTCCTAATTTTTTCATCGTATATATATTCACAGAAATTCATATCTTCCTCGAAAATAATTTGATTCTTGAGTGTTTTTTTTTTTTTTATCACTTTGCATTACGCCTTCTTCCAATGCAATTAGTAGGATTATGTCCATATGTTTGAAATCAGTTCGTCTAATTTCTGCAGACTGCTGCAGCCGTCTTGCGTGAAGGTCAGTAAATAGCGGTGACTTACTGAGTTGCTTTTCAGATCATTCTGAATAGTGAGAGGGTTTTCCCCACGTCCTTTTTTTTTTCATTTTGCAGTCTGTTGAATTTCCTGAAATCCAGCAGGATGTATTCCTTTTTTAAAAGTTCATTGCATGAAGGTTACTTATCCCAGAAAAATATCATTCTATTGTGGTTTATTATCATTTAATCTTTTTTTTTCAATGATGTATCCTGGTACGTTTTGATAGATGATTCGCACGAAACCTCTTAATTTTTAGTCCAACGTAATCCCAAACGATTGCATGTTGTAATACACTAATTGGAGGAATGATTTCTTAAGTAAAGAGGAACTTCCTCTTCAGTTGTTTTCCTTCCTGAATGCTGTTTATGCTCGAGTCCATTTTTAGAAGATCAATAAAAAGAGATCAAAGTAAATGCATTGAAAACTATACACTGAAATCTGAAGATTTTTTTTTTTTTTTTTTTTTTTTTGGGGGGGGGGGGGGGGGGGGGGGCCTGTGTTGTTATACCTAAATTAAAGTAAATTCACAAGTAACAAATATACTCATGCACAAAGTTGGCCTCCTCCCCCCACCTCTCTCTCTCTGTGTGTCTTTCCCTCGCTTTCTTTCTATTTTCTTTCTCTTTCTCTCAATCTCCCGCTGATGCTTTGTGTGATATATTTCAAACAATGTAATATGTTAAAAATAAAAAAATGATCCATATGAAAGTAAAGCTATTGACGTTATAATCAAAATAAATGCACGAAACACATCGTAATATGCAAAGACAGTGCTTACACTATTCGCTCCGAAGATACCACAAACTAAGTAAGACGTTTAATTGTCTTATAAGCATAATAAAGTCTTAAAAGAGAATATACACCAACATGATCAAGAAGGAAAGGTAGACTCTGCATTTAGGGACGAAGTGGGACTTTAATTCGCTTGAAGAATTTCAAGGAGACCGGCCCACTCATTCTTTATCAACCAGTCCTCAGGCCATGAATTTATATGCCCTCGTGACAAAGTATTTTGCGCCACCCCCTCCCCCGGCCTTCCCACATTCCCCATGAAAGCTCCGCGGCTGATTGCGTCATTCTGCCACTTCATAACTTCAGCAAAATTTGTTAGTTTTATTTAATTATTTATTTGTGATATTTAGACAGGGTGACTCATTATCACAAAAATTGGTGGTCTTCCATGAGGGCCTGATAACAATAAAAGTAACAATAATAGCTTGAACATGACGTGAGATCCTTATGGATATCGGATGACATGGAGCATCGATTTCAATATAGTATTGGCAAAATATACTGTGACGTAAAGATCTTACAAGAGACAAATTTTTATCACTTTGCAATTGCTCAGTTATCACAGCAGAACAAGAATTACATTCTGTAAAATACGAATTAATAATCATATCAATCACTGTTTTGGAAAGACAAAGAGTCCCTAAAGAGTCACTAAACTCTAAACTCTGATTAAGCACTTTCACTCTTAAGACAAGATGATTTCATATTTAGGAACAAAATACATCAATATTCAAAACCTGGGTCTACATTCTATACAAATAGGTACATTTCTCTCCCAATTCAAATTATCATTACCTTGAAGAACAATATGTTAAAACTTATCAATCTATTATAAATCAACAGTAGTTTTCAGGTTGGAAGGCTTAGGTACAAAAAACACCGCAAACAAAAGAAATAAGGCCTATCTGGTATCCCCTCCCCCCCCCCCCCCAAAAAAAAAAGTCAAACAAGCATCGCCATGGTAATCGGTCAATATTGTCCTCATCAATGTTGTAGTTTATCGCCTTCTTTGTTCACACAATTATCTTATTTTACACATGTTTTATGACCCAGTTAAAACACATCTTGAAACACATCGCCGAATATGTTCTTCTAATTTTCAATGTATAGTGTTTTTCATAGATAAAAAAGCAATTAAATGTATATTCAAAAGTAAAATAAAGCAAACATAGGAATATTCAATTACCAAATAGTATAATACAAATGTACTTTTATAGGCATTAAAATAAAAAATCTGCATAAGACAAAATACACCAATACAGACCCTTTATCAAAAGGTCAAATTATCAAAACGGCATCAGACCAAAGACAGTTAATCAAACGACTATTCGACACCTACCCCGTCACTTTGAATCTTGACTAACCTTTGTCTTGAATGTAGCGATTAAAACTGATCTTTTCTATGAGGCACACGTGGTGGAAAATCTTGACAGCGGTAGTTGGAATGAAGATCACGCCATGCGTTCCGTGCGAGATACACGTTAATCTACCGAGAACGAGCATCACGTACGAACCAGCCCAGTTGCGAATATGCGAACAGAATGATGCCGAAGTAGCTCTCTCCTTCCTCCAAACTTATCACGCATCGCACACACGTGAGTGAGGCGCGAGCCTACCGAAAAAAAAAAAAAAAAAAAAAAAAAAACCCTTCGCCGAGACTCGTGAACCGCCATGGCTGCCCTGTTTGGATTTTTGCAAGCGTTGTTGAAGCGCCATCTACAAGTTATTACCGGGCAACTTTAACGGAATAAAGCCTGGACCAATTCATCGCCGGATAATAATGTCGGGTGGCCTGAAAAATTAAAATCTACAGAAAATGCATGCTATTCATCAACTCATAAGGTTTGAAAATGATAAAGAATAAAGTGAATTAAAATTCGCACATAAAGACAATTACTAACCAAGATTATAGTGTCTATAATTACGTATAGAAGTATGCAAAGAAAGCGATTCTAATAGAAGCCATGTGTGCATGCCTCTGCGAAAGGCAGTATGACGAAGAAAAGGTGATTATTTAACACTGTTTAAAGGCTAGGTTTGCTAAGAACACGTAGCACCTACTTGCCATCGTTCCATTATATCAGTTTAAGAGTCTCTTCAACTCTTGCAGCTTGAAATTCCTATCCCATAGCCAAAAAGACCGGACCACTGTTTCATTTCTTAACAAGAGCGTACAAGGCGTTACCCCTGGACTTGATGAAGCACGTTATCAAGATCCAGCCTCCCCTGCATTGCTCCCTTCAAAGCCTCCTCCTGATCCTCTGCTGCTCCACCTCCGCACAAGGGAGTGCCTGCTGGATCTTCTGATGACGCCGATCCGCCTGTCCGGTGTCCGATCCCTCGTAGAGTGGGTTGGGCATGAGGGACTCTGCTACATCATCAGTCTCTCCTGCTCCAACCGCATCCTCCCGCTTTCATATACCGGGTTCCCACCAGCTCGGCACCCATAGCGCTGCTCCCATTCTGTACTTTGAACGCGTCAGCAGCAGATGCGGATGATGAGTTGGTCTTCCCGTCCGCGCTCTTCCCTGGTTTGCTCTTGTCTTCATAGTCTCGTAAATCTGCGTAGTACTCGATGTCTGTTTCGACTTCTTGGTTGGTGTGGATTTCTCTTTCGTTTTTTTTAAAGATAAGATATGGAAAGAAAGAAGAAAACAAAATGTAGACAAATTAGTCCTGAACCGTAACGAAATCGATGCTAAAAAAAAAAAAAATCGATCATCTCCTCTTTTTTTTTGTGGGGGGGGGCCTTCTTTTCGTATTATGAAATCAAACACTGTCGTCTAGTTCGTATTTATCGGGAGCCAGAACATTCTAAACATTGTAAAAACGCTAAGTACAAATGCGCTTATTAGCAGAAAATCTTGATCCGACTTTTTGTTATCAGTTTAAAAATTTAACAGTGAAAAGTGTCTTCTGTCTGGTGTAGAAAGCCTTCACGGCCATTGACTATTTATTTACAAATACTTCTTAAGATAAGAAACGCACTGAGAATTCAGCTTTTGGGGATGCTTGGAAAACGAAGACCAAAGACCGTCTCCTCCTCTCTCTCCTCCGGGAGAACATGGCGGGGAACACGTACACGTACAAGCACAGGCACGCCGATCATTTATATCATACTGACAGGGTCCACGGTCTTCGGTCTTCGTTTTCCAAGCACTGTCTGCTCTGGGTTTTTTTAAAGATGTGTCATCACCTATAAGATTTCGGGCTCCACTAACACGTTCGGGTCTGCTTCTTTGCTCGAAGTCACCTTGGATACAGGAGAAGCCTCTGTGACCTGCGCATAATCACAAATGTTTGCGGCTAAATATGTTTAATTTTTTCCTTCTTCTTCTTCTTCTCCTCCTCCTTCTTCATCATCATTCTCTTATTCTCCTTCTCGATTTGCTACTTGACAGTGTTTGATTTCATACAAATCTGGTTTATTAAATGATAAACAAATCTCACTCCTTTATTTCGCAGTTCTTCAAAACATCCACTTCGAGACCCCCCCCCCCCCCTCCCCTCCCCTTTTCGCCCGGCTATCCCTGCACTAAAATCATCGACATACCTGACTGGCTACTATTGACACGAAAACTATATCTGAGGAACGAGCTATGTGAACGCATGGTGTTTTACGCGCATGTATCATTTTGTATCCCTTACACTGCCTGACAAAACATCTGTTTGACAAGGCAATGCCCACTCGAAAACGAAACAGAGGTAAAATATAAACAATATTATTTTTAAAGTGCATCTACATTTATTTGCAGGGGCACAGATAGCGGGGAGGAGGGGGGGGGTACGTATCCACCTATTTTTGAAGTGGGTGTAAGGGGGATTCACCCCCCCCCCCCCCCCCGTAATGAGGACCTATCTAGGCCAATGTTTTTTTCTTTTTGCATGTTTGGGTAAAACTTAACCCAAATTGGGTAAGATTTTAAGCAACAAACAATACCTGTTGACTTTTATATTAATAGGCTTTTTTTTTAAATCAAACTTATTTTTAGAGAGTATATGGTCTTACCTACGCCGATAGCTCCAAATGATCATGGAAACAACCAGTGCGATTACGAGCAAGACAACAATAGTGACTACAACAGGAATGAGCCATGGGTTGCCCCCTGTCAGAGGAGATGCGGTAACAGCTGGGAAAAAACAACGACAACAACAAATGCATCAACAAAATTGTATGGTATTGTTTACAGGGTTGAAAGACACATGCCGCGTTAATTGCTACGAGTCGATTACATACACTAACAGTACATTGAACTGAAAGGAGAAAGAACCCTGGGGAAAATCAATTTCAATCAAAA
>CM057164.1:25479997-25526250 GCA_029962745.1 Echinometra lucunter
GACAACTGTCATGTGTCATGTGTGGGGGATATACAGCACAAAAAACGAGCTGTTACCATGGTTGCAGGTGGCAAGTCTAGCATATTTTGATACAGGTTGCACTAACGTACAGACTATGGATAATATAGTTGGACTAAATTAATGAAATTATGGCCAATGAAAATTGTGCTTTGAAAATAATGGAACTCGAAATTTTACCCACTATGAAGTCTTTTGACAGCATGGGGAGGGGGAAGAAGGTTGTGATATTTTCAATATTAAAAATAAACTTATTAGGGGGTATAGGGGTATGGAAATTTTGCTACTTCCGATTCAGTTAAAGCTGTTGAATCAGTATAAGGCTCATATAATTGTCCCTCCCCACTAGCAGTTTTGGAGGAGCGGCACTGCATATATGCCTCTTTCTGCTCCTTGACAGATATGCACATAAGTGCATAAACAGGTGGGGGAGGGGTCCAATCCAAAAGGATTATTGATCATACATCAACTGAAAACCTAATATATGTGCTCTGCTTATATCTTATATCATGTAAAAACGATGCAAATGCAAACTGACACTTGTAAGTTCTGACAAAATACCAAATGCCCTAGCCCCAATGATGGGGGGGGGGGGGTCCAGGGTAAATGTTGAGTTCCAAAAACAAAGTAAAGTATATCTACCTTGCCACCTGCAAAGGAAAAACGTATAGAATAAAGAAAAGTGCTGGTATTTCACTGCTAAACCATCCACTGTAGAACTGACTTAAGATATTTATATCCTACCAGGGAACTACCAAGACTCAGTTCGTGATCCTACAACCGCAAATCACTTCTTTGTGGAAATGTGCAGCAGAATAGACTGCGTTGCCTGCTGCACTAAAGCAAGAATGAGAGAAAATAAAAGTTATGCATCTTCATAATAATCATCTACAAATCTGAGTTTGTCGGGAGAGCGAATGATAAGAAATGGTTATATAGAAAATTTACGCTCTCCCACAGTTATTTTTGTTTCTATTCAAAATAAGCAGTTACTTGTACATGTATTTGAAGAAAATAGCTACTTCTTACAACCATGTAAATGAAGAAATTCTACCAAGAATACAAGCTTTCCTATAGATATACAGTGGATGGTACTATACCAGTCATTCATTCTTTTAGCCATGGAGTTCAATAAAACAAAAAATGGAAGGTTTCACCTTTAATAGTTAAACCTATGTAACCCACACCATTATTTAATGACCATTTTACTATATGCCACGTTGTCATCTACGGTGCATAGATTCATTTCCTAATGAACATAAAGATTTACTATTTAGTCAGTACCATTGGCAATCATGCCATGTCCATCATAACAAGAGTTGCATCAATGATATTTAAAAAAAAACACACACACAAAGTAGTATAGACAAACGGGTTAAAAGCATCTAGCCTGTTATAAAAACAGTGAGAGAAGCAAACCGCTAATGTCCTCACTGAAAACTTATATTAAGGTGTATGGTTAAAAGAATGAATGCAAGTTATGGGTATAGCTACACTTGTGATAATTCCTAACTCACCAGTTTACACACTTTGTACACTCATGTACGTGATGTACGTGATCAAGCAAACGAGCTTTAACCATTGGCCATAAGGAGGACAACATGGAGTTGATACTTCAGTATCTATAACCCATATTATATCAAAATTATGAGCTTTAGCAATTACAATAGAACTCATATTGATAGTGAAATTAATTTGTTACATGCTGCATGCTATATCGACTGACAGGATATGACAATGCTGCGATTAAAGTTTTGCAATCGTCCCTTCATGATGTTCATGCTTTATTCATTTTACATGCTTTATTATCAAACAATGAGTAAACCAAAGGCATACCTGAACTGGAACTATAACAGTGCGTTACCCCCCCCCCCCCCCTTTTTTTTTTTACCACATGCTAATTCTTTCATTTCTTCTTCTTCTTCTTGCTGGCAATGTCCCAATTTGCAATGTAACATTTGAACCCCTCACAAAGACTTTAGATGAATGTAATTACATTACAAATGTGATCATACTGAAAGTGAAAAGTAGTCATTGAATAGTAGATTATCTATCGATGGGATAGAATAAGTGGGAACAGGATAGGCAACAAAGTTTCTATTCCCACTGTAAGCATGAATCAGCTATATCAACATTTCGAATCAGCAAGTGGAATATTTCTGCATCATTTCCCCAACACTGGTGAAATAGTGTTTTTCTATGGTATGAATATCATGGCAGGAATAGTCATTTCATATCAACATGCCTAATATGCACTGAAGACTACAATAACGCTTCTTCATATCAGGAAATGAGAGAAATTATCTAACAAGTTTAATATGATAAGCGCGAAATTCAGGGCTTTGTTGCTTGTAGTTGTAGTTTTGGCAAAGTTACTTGTTGCAGGTTTCCGTGGTTTTTATTTATTGTAAATTTTTATTGTTGTTGTTAAATTACAAAAACTTTTCTCCTCTTTCATTATAGTGATTGCACAAATACTACTCCTACAAATTCATAAAAGCTGAATAAAAGTTTAATAAAGTGAAATAAACTGAAATAAAGTGTAATTATCCATTACAATCAATAATTAATTTGCCTATGAAATTGATGAAATACTAATGAGTAATGACGAAGAGAAGAACAGAAAAGGTAAAGTTCTTGCTATGAACCAATGCACAGTGGTTCAGGGACAGTCTGCCCCAGTGTGTGGTATTCGAACAAGCAAGCTACAACATGTACAAGGAGTTGAATTGGCTCCGTAAGGACGCGAGTTGGCCCAGTCGGTAGAGCGTCTGCGAACCAAATATAGTGGGTTCGAATCCATTATGGTAACGTTGCTCAACAGCCAATCAAAATCCAGTATTCCATGAAAGTTACCATTGATGGCAAAGTTACTATAGACTAATTCCACAGCAGACTGGTCGCCATACTGGCGGATGACTGAAACCTACATGCCCCTTCCCTGTTCCCCTATGTTTAAGGGGAAAACACTCCGCCCCTCAGATAGGGCGTTAAATAGAGTCCCCGTGTGCCGGTGAGTCATCACCTTTGCACGTTAAGGACCCACTGCACTAGTCGAAAAGGAGTGGGGAGTGGGGGGGGGGGGGGGACACGTGTAGTGGTACACCTGCACATCCCACAATATATTGGGAGGAGAGATCCGAGGATCAAGTTCACTTTTCCCCTCCCAGGACGGAGAGAGGCAAATTAAGACTAAATATCGTACCAAAGGACATTAGAGTCTGACCGGGAATTGAACCCAGTAACTTGTGATCTGTATTCCGGAGACATATCAACTAGACCACAACACATCTACACACTAAGAAAAAAAAAGTGTTCAATTTTGTACCCTTCAAGTGATACACCAGGAGCTCCTTGAAGGGTGCAACTTTGCACCCAAGGAAGCATTATGCACCATTAAGGGTGCAGTGAGCTACATTTTGCACCCTTAAGGGTGCAGAGTTGTTCTCTTTATGGAAGGTGCAAATTCGCACCTTTTGGATGCACAAATTTCTGCACCCTTTAAGGTGCCTAATTGCGCCTTTAATGGTGCAGATGGGCATTTTCGGGCAAACAAGTACAAAAGGGTGCATCTTTGCATCTTTGTCATGTAGGGTGCAAGATTGCACCCCAAAAGGTGCTGTTATTGTAGCATTTGGGGTGCAAAATTGCACCTTTTTGTAGAGTGTACAGTGTCAGCATCTATAGTCATAAAGAGTATAAACTGAGAAACGGCAATACTTGTTTCGAATATGATACACAGCATTCGAACAAGAAAATCTCCCCTGAAAGGTGCGTAACAACTGAACACAATATTTTTAATTCTTATTGTACTAAAGCAAATAAAGAGAAAGAGAGAGGGGGATTTATGCTTTGAATATTAATGACAGATCTAGAAATAAACCTAAGGACAAAGGTAGAAACTGCATATGCAAATCTAATGTGAACTATTCCTGGGGAATATTCATAATTGTTTAAGTGTAATGCCGAAAGAGATACATATGAATATAAAGAGTACGAATGCAGACAATATATTTAGTTCTTTTGATCTTTTAAACTTAACCTGCTTAACACTCAACATACTGAATACTTCTGTTCCCATTGGCTCAGTCAATGGGTTAATAAATATAAACTTAATACTTAAGCATTAAAATAAATGGGATACAAAATCAAAAATGCCAAGAAGCTATTGTCAATATAAGTAAAGGTTTTGAGACATTAAGAGGAACTGGGGAAAATTTTGAATCTTACATACAGTATTCAATGGAGCAAAATGTAGAGTTGAAAGTGACTAGCAAAATAAACAAATTGGTGCAATGAATCTAACAGAAGTTCACCCTTTTGAAACACAACCTCTGAATCTATAATTTAAAAGATATAAGCATTTACTGCTTTGAGCCTGACGTTTATGCTGGGACTTCACGCAACCGTCATAGCTCTAAGTTGTTGGACAACCAATAGGACACGTGTTGTGGAATCAACACGCATTTCAATGGATAACGGTTTCGAGAAACCGGGTCCAGCTGTGCGGAACTCAAACAAGCGTACAGACATAAAAGTAGGTTACTACAAACATGGAAAAGAAAATTGAAAAGCAGCAAATCTACTTCAATATACAAGAGATGAATAGGATCGAAAATGATATAAACATTTCTCTTTTTCACTTGTTTTGGGGACAATAATCGAAATCAAATAAGGCAGACCCTTGTCATTTTTGTTCACGAAGATATAAGAGTCCATCATAATTTGGAAAAAAAAGATGGTTACATAAAAGCTAAAATTTTCCCATAAAACCCACAGAGTCCTTTATGCAAAACAAAAACTAGTTTGAATTCCCCCAAACCTCAGAAAAACAGAGATAATAAAAAAATAATATAATAAGCTAATCATAGGTCTTAAAAAGGAAGGTTCAATTCCTCCAAAAGAAAAAAAGAGGGTTATAAGCAAAAAATAAAAGAGGACAAAAATACAATTGAACCAGTAAGTAAAAACTTGTTGCGAAAATGGGGTTAAATGGGAACATTAAGTTAAAGGGAATCCCCTAGGGGACAAAAAAAAATAATGACAATAGAGGATAGAGAAAAGCAATTTTTAAAAAGTACCATCAAAATTGGTTACAAAATGAGAACGTTGTAAAAGTTTGATAAGTCTCGATTTAATTTCTGTGGCGATCCTCATATTGGCAATGTTGCCTCAAAATGGCCGGTTTTTGTGGACAAATCTTAACATATTTTTGTATACAAATTTTCTTATTTTCTCCAATATCTCTAAAGATACTCCTTATCTCTTTGTGAATATAACATAATTTATGTTGTGTCAAATATATTTTGTGTACAAAACATATTAAGAGTTGTCTACAAAACCTGCCATTTTGAAGCAAAATTGCCAATTTGAAGATCTCTGAAGTAATGCAGACATTTTTCAATTTCCAAATTTATGAATTTCACAAAGAAAATTATCTGCATCATTCCTGAGTGAAAATGTAGTCGATAAAAAATATGTTTCTACTGATTCACCCAATTGTTCTTATTTCCCTAATTTCATGGATTAGTGCAAGATTGAAAAACGACTTAATGACGTGAAAAAAAAATGAAAAAAATTCTGCATCATTCCTATATAAAAACGCTCCTATTTATTCCATTAATGATACCAAATGCACAAACTAACATCTAGATTTTATACCATTTTTACAATGGATACAGATAGGAATATATTTTGATCTAATATGAAATATTAAAACCGAGAAAGAAAAAGAGCATCATGATGTATCCCTCAGGGTTCTCATGAGCGTTCATGTACAAAAGTTGAAAACTGGTCCCAAAAAAGGCCAGCTTTTAGATTTGATTTTTTTTTTTAATCATACAGACCTCTAGATACCAATTCTATCAAAATCTCTGCATTCTGGGCTAAATCTAGGAAAACAAAACTGCAACTGCAAATCCGGGGAAACCTATTATTAAGCCCTACCAAAAAAAAATAATAACCTGACTGGGCGTGCCGTTCACCTACAGTTTAAGGGACAGAGCCCCGTAGGCTCATTATTCACAGGTCACCATCTCCCAGCCAGGCATTAAACCTATACTAAGCAAAGTTATAACCACCAGATGGTTGGAAAGGATTCCAGAGTCGATTGCCAGCTTGTCCGGGAATGTGATCTGAGATAGTCTTGAGTTCTTGATAGAAGCACAGTATGGGTGACCACTAGATCTTGCTTCTCAAACGAGGGGTCTGGTAGAACATCAGCCAGCTCTCATCGATAGGGTGAAGGAATGGTGTCGATGATGCAACATCTCTTGAGTTACTCAGTGGCACAATGTTGTTCATCTTCAGCCGAGTGCAATAACTTCAAAAGTAGTTCCTCTTCCACACCAGATTCGTGAAATATACTCCTATGTGAGGCTGAATCATGTGAATAGAGCTTATAGATGACGATGCATATCATACAAAATGTGGTTCCTAGGTTAGCCCAGAATGTAAAGACGCTTTACAATGTCTTGTCTATACAGATATATCGAGAGTCTAGTGCAACAAAAGGCTATCTGCATTTTTGGCAATTTTGATTAATCTTGAAATAAAGATTTGTTGCACTGACACTCTGCAGTTTAAAGCAGATAGCTAAATCTATTTTGGGTGATACCCAGCTGTATAGCAAAGTTTGCTAAAGAAACCATTGTTACCGATGGGTTCCTGGTCTCTACTGGATCATTTTAATTTCGAAATCTCATTCAAATAAAAAAAAATGCAGATAGCCCTTTATTGCACTAAACCCTCGATATACGGTATAAATTAAGATCGATGCCGTCATGATAATCTAGTCGCATGATGCTCTATTTTAATCATGCATGTGGAGTATTCAAAGAGTCAATCTAGATACTCGACTAGACCTATACTAACAGCATACACACAAAAAAACAGGATTATTGCAGACACTAATCATTTTTACATTCATGAAGAATGAAATGAAAGTGGTTAAACGTAAATGTTCATATTCAACCAATTCTTACATTATGAATAGTATTTTTAAAAAATAGATGCGGATCTATAATTTGCTGAAAAAAGGGAGGCTTTTATAGGCACGCAGAAAGGTAGGGGATAATGATATCTTAAAAAAAAAAAAGAAATTATATCTCCTCCCCTCCCAAAAAATGGAATAAATAAATAAATAAATAAATAAATAAATAAATAAATAAATAAATGAATAAATAAGTAAACAAATCAATCAATCAATCAAATAAAAGAAAAGAAAAATCTTCAAAGTGGGTGGGGGGTAATCTACACTAAAATGTCTTACCAGAAAAAAAATATATAATCACATTTTACAGATGCTAATGAGCAGTCAAAATCTGGTAAGAAAAAGAAAGGTTCAAAACACAATGATTCCCTCTCCCCGCCCCCTCCCCCGATCCACCTCTGCAGAAGAAAAATATGTGCTGACAAGCCATAATCATAAAATTAATGCACTTAGGGGAATTGTTTTTGAAAAACAAATCGTATATAGAGAACACATACCAACATCGGTATTATTCATTAACAATTTTTAAACAGTTTTTAATACAAATCTTATTATCTGTTAGATTATCTAACAATATATAAGATTACCAACAGTCCTTTGTTGTTGCTGTTGTTGTTGACTGAATAACCAAAAAATGTGAATACCATTGCTTTGGAAAAAATAGGTCAGGGTTATTGCAGCCCTTCTCAATTTTTCTCATCAAAAACAAAATTGAAAAGCGACTACATCATTCCTTTCTGGAAAAAAAACACAAAAAGGTTTTATTTCCTAACAAACTTTTCCTCACCCCCTCCCCATAAATATTTGAATCTAAATCGATATGTAATGATTATTACCACCTCGCTACATCTCTCTGTCTTTGCTTAGAGATACATGTCAACCTAGCAGTGGCAGTTCGTGTGAATTATGCAGAGTCAGAAATGGAAGGCTTATTCTTGTTTTGAATGTAGTTGAGCATAATCAAAGCTGCAATTTCCTGACAGTGCTCAACTACAAAAGCTAATTAAATGGAATTTATACTGGTTGGAAGATTCAACTGTTACTTTATTAGTTGTACAGACTGTTTAGCCCGAAGGTTCATCAGCAACTGAATAAACTCTACAACTCTACTCTACAATTACCTTGTAGAGTTTATGTAGTTGCTGATGAACCTTAGGGCGAGGCAGTCTACACAACTAATAAAGTGAAAGTTGGACCTTGGTCCAACCAGTATAAATTACAAAAGAATATATAAAATGAAAATGAAATCGTCTATAAATGATTTACCAAATATAATTGGGTTTGTTTACCCTTTAATGAGGAGGCTTTTCCATTTCCAGGATTAATCCAGAGCATCTTCATAATTAACACTGGTGAAAAACAGACATGAAAATGGTCTGCATTATTCCTGGATGAAATCAAAAGCTTTTCCATTTAGTTCTCCTGCATCCCCACCCCACCTCTACCTGTTCTGTATAGTGTTCAATAATCATAAAGAGTAATAGTGAGAATAATTCTTATTTTAACCCATAGAAGTACAGAGCTCTTTAGAGGTCTAAATTAATCATCTTCAATCCTTAAATTGGCAACAACTATTATTTGTTTCCACTCTTACATAGTTTGAAAAGAAATAAATATCGATATAACATGAACCAAAATGAATTATGATTGTAAAATTTTAGCGGAAACTGCCAATTTGAACATGGAAATAGGGATTATATAATATTCACTGTGTTGCCAATTTAAAGACTTTAATGATTAGTTACATTTAAATTGCTCTAATTCAAAAACGCAACATCATGCTGCACTGAAAATGAACTCAAAATTCAGTGAATTTTTCTCTTTCTACTCATGTATGTCATGTCATGTCCGGCATTCTGGACCAACAGATACTGCAAAAGCGTCTCCTAAAGGTGACACTGTACGTCTATGGGTTAAAGGAAACCAACATCTTCAAGTAGTTTTTTAATCATAAAACAAAGAGAAAATGAAATAGATCAGCGAAAATTGAGGAAATCGGATACAAGAAAGCAAAATGGGGAAAAAATGTTTCTTTGAGTACAAACACACACACACGTAATCACAAATGCCTATATGAAATTTTATCAGTTTGACAATACCATAGCAAATGGTGATATAATTTGTGGACAACTCTCAATATATTTTGTACTAAGAATATTCTTTACTTTCTTGAAGAACAAATGTTTTCATTTTCTTTATGCCAGATATATGTCCTACAATATACATCTTGAGTTTGGCTAAAGAAAATGTGCAAATCTTAAGCGAAATGTAAAAGAAAGTATTTTTGTGTGTGAGTCAACATACTTAGAGTTTTTCACAAAGATTTCATTAATAGCTATGGTAGTGTAAGAAATACAGACAATTTCATGTAGCCATAACTTTCTTATTGACCAACTTCTTTGGAATTTCACTGGTGTGTTTTATTCTGCCTTAGCTTTGTTCTAAAAATAATATTAGTGGGGTTTCCTTTAAACATCGAATAGGTCATACTAAAGAATCTGAATTCCTGAAGGATTGTTTCATCTCTTTTTGTGTGTGTGTGTGTTTTGTTTGTTTGTTCCCTCTAATTTTGTTGTTTTCCTGTTTGTGGGGTGGGGTAGTCTAGTAAACCATAAAATAGGGTGAATAGGAACAAGGATGGCAAAAGGTTTTTACGATCTCTGGTTTGACAGGCCCTTATAGCATTTTCATAAAATATCACTAACATAAAATCAGTGGAAACAATCGGCCTGACACTCTCTGTCAATTTTTATGTAAAAAACTGTTCCATTTTTGTTTCTATTTACCATGATTTTACAGTACACTATCCAAACAAGCAAATTTGGATGTGAAATAGCAATGATATTAAAAAATGAATCTTTTGTCTAGTACTGAATATACAGTCTTCTAATTGCGATTCTACAGAGAATGAATAGAAGAGGACGTTTTTTTTTCTATTCAGTATTTTCTACGGACCTTAATGTAAAAACATCCGAATAATGAATGAGGCCAAGTGAAAAACTTAACATTTAAAAAAACGTCTTATATCTCACAAAGTATAGATACTATCATACTAGTGAATACATGGTTTCTCTAGTGGTCATGGGATCCAAGGAAACCTATACTGAGCCCTATTTTTAATATTTTAAAAAGCGAGAGAAAAAAAAAGAAACACCTATACCTGAATGGGCGTGCCGTTCACCTACAATTTAAGGGACAAGGCCCCGTAGGCTCATCATTCACAGGTCACCATCTCCCAGTCAGGCCATGCCTACGCTAAATACCACAACCATTAGAGAAATCAATAATTCACAAAAGACTTGCTTCCAAAAAGCCAGACTTGCACATACATTCTGGAGGAACCACTATTTATATTCTCCAACCTTAATTCTAACATAACAAGAATGTATTATTTGGAATTTGTGATTGATTGTTAATCTTATTTCATATTACGTGCATCTAATTACAATTAACTCAGATAAGCAGTGAACCATTAAGTGGCCAACTGGAGCTTTCAGACCTAGAAAGAGGAGGCTGCTCGGTGATGTCTGGTGAGGTTATGGTTCACTTTTGCATTGCATTCACCAAATAAAATGAGCCTCATCCACAATGATATCTTTGCTTCTTTGATACATGAACACTGATGAAGGGAAAAATGAAGAGATACAGGTCATAACTTTTTGTTAGTCGTTCAGAAGCATTACGGTAGCTTAGCGAATTGGAGCAGCACAAAAAGACGCACCTGGAATGCAAGCAATGTAAATAATATGCCTTTTGCGTTCCGGGCACGTCTTTTTTTCTATTTTCCTTTTTTTTTCTTTTTCTTTTTTTTTCTTTTTTTTTTTTGGTGGCCACTCCAATTACTACGCTACCTAATTCATCACAGAATTAGAAATTTAACCAATTCATGATATGAATTATTTAAAGCCTAATTTGACCAGATTTTCTTTTTCAAATTGGCATTAACAGCACTTTTCTTCATTCTTCATGCTCTTAGAAAAATGAGCCATTTAGAACCCCTTTTTGCCCCAGATTTAGAACCCTACAGAAAAGGGATTCTATAAAGGGTTCTCTATATTTTCAAGAACTCCAAATGGTTCCTGAAGACCCCTTCAGAACCCTTTAGAGAACATTTATAGGTTAGTATCGGTTCTTTAATTGAAGAACCTTAAAGTTTCCCAATATGGGACAAAAAAAAAGGTTTTAATCAGCACCATTTTTTCTAAGAGTATTTTATTGTTACTTTTTTCGTACAAAAAGTCACGTACTTGCAATGAAATCAAATTGACGGAAATTTTGTTGAGCTATTGAAAGCTGCCAATTAGCTTGGATAAACAGTGACTTGGAACTTTCCTCTCCCTGCCAATTTAAATACTTCAATGCAGAGCTCTATTTGTGACAAAACACAGTATTCAAACAAGTAAATATACATTTGATACAACAAAATTAGACAAATTAATTTCAAGAGTTCTAGGAGGAAGAATTTCCCTTGATTCTAGTTCTCAAAAAGGATTACTAAAAAAATGTTTTTTTTTTTTTAAATGCAATCCATAGAAATGAAGTGAAATAGTAGTAGTTGCCAGTAAATCTGATATAATGTAATACAGAGTTACCACAGCACTGGGGTAAGCAGTGGGTTTTTTTTTTTTTTTTGGGGGGGGGGTGTTTCGTATGGTTTTATTTTGTTTTGTTTTGTTCTCATTTCCTGACAGTCAACAAGCTGTATTTTTTCTGCAAGCATTTTTAACATGTTATGAAATAAGTCCATTCATAATTGCAATCCAACATATGGGATAATTCCTGCCAAATTTCGCCCTCTTAACAAAATACAACACAAATATGAATACAACTGAAAAGGGAATAATTGCATTATGGCTAAGATTACATGAAATAGCAACTTCTGAAACAACAATCTGGTTAAAACTATGCTGAAAGTACATATCAAGGATTAAAACCAAAGAAACCATCAATCCTTGGTTCATTAACCAAAAATTCAAACCTTAGAAGTACAACATGCCTTCATACTATTAACACAATTTAGAAATAAACCTGGCTGGTGAGTATGAATATGTCACAAGGTAGACACTGAAATACCTGCACACTTGCCATCCTTGTGTGTATGATCCCACGGTGAGTCTTGATCTGTGGAATGAAGAGGTAAGGAATGAGATATAATTATGTGAGGTATTGAAAGGAAAATAAGACAAATCAACCAAACATTGCTATGAATAAATCAAATCACTTTTTATGGATTATTTCAACATATAATTCATTTCAGAATGGAAGTAACTTTCATATTTTATTATTTCATCATTTCACCTATTCTATATAATATGCACATTAAAAAATAACCGAGTGCTTTGGTAATGTACAGGCAAAAACAGAGAATACTTTCATTACAATGATTTTCAGGTGCTCAATATTAAATCCCAATTCCATAATAGGTGGAAGTAATCCTTCCCCCCTTTTGGCCAAGATTTTAAACATGTGTTAAAGGTGGATGCTATGCAATACCCTAATCATTATTCAATAATATCTCAAATGGGATGTTCAAGGCTGTTTGTACTTGGAAACTGCACACCCACCCCCTTCCTAACAGCAAAACTATGCCCCTTGTTTTTTACATGTACCAAAATCACTCTCACTAATGTGAGGTTTACCGAACTTGCAACGCTATGGGGACAATTGCATACGATATAGACAAGTAGTTTTCGCGATCTCCTGTGTGAACAGGACTGCCGATCAAAAAATGTAATGAAAATTTTACTTGATCACGGTAACTGAGATTCAGTTGAAGGAATAATGTGGAAATACGATATTTTATCATCCTACATTGCTAAAAGCATGCTAAAAGCAAATATGTCGGTAGAAGTTTTCTGATTATGTGGTGATTTGATCTTCAACTATAGAGGTCGACCGCTGCAGAAATTTTATTACAATGCCCAGCATACAAATACTTCATTTTGTGTATCAAAATGATGATTCAAATATAATAGTTCAAAACAGTGCACAGTACTTATTTATGATTCAAATTAAGAAAAAAAAATACCTTCTTGAAGTGGTTATCAGGCGGGTCAAAGAATTGAAAATGGCCTCCGGCGTCTGGATCCACTGACCACACCCAATCTTCTTAGCGATACCCATCTCGTCTTCCTCCCAACTACTCCAGCCTGTAGAGGGCGTTTACGTCACGAGAACATCAACAGTGTTCGACCGATAATCCCGAGCTTGATCTCCTCCCTGCTGCTTCTGCAGATCAGTCTGTAATAAAAAAAAAATATCCGAATGGTATCAATTTGTATCAAATCAATTTCACAATCTCTGCTATCAGTTCAAGGTGAATTCATATGAACCTTTGAGCATGAGCTAAAGATTTGTCATCATTACCAATTAATCAGAATTTTTCAAAGCCATGGCTTTTACAGCATTTGGGACAGTGTGGAGAAATAGTTTGTTTTTTTTTAATGTGGAGTAACTTAGCACACACACACACACACACACACACACACACACAAATAAACATGAAAAGTGTTGCAAAAAGCTTTCCACGTTGGAATCCTTCAATCTTTTTGAATATCTGTAAAATTTTGGATTGAAACCAAGTTCACGCTCCTCCTTCTCCCGTCTCCTCCTCTCTTCCTGCTGTTGACGGTAACCGGAAACGACTTCCGCAAGGCCGTGCTCGCGCTGCATCTTGTTCCCTGTCATGAATAAAAACATATCAATGATTATGAACATCTCCGTATAAAGTTTTTACATGGCCTGCATCTTCCCTTGCAGTTTTAGACAGGTTTTTGCCATGCATGAAATCAGATTCTGACGTGAGGAAACATTTGTCAAAATATCTAGTCACAATTAAAGTCAATTAAATGGAAGAATGACTGACTTCTTGCTGACAGATGAATCTTGTTGCTGCAGTTATGTGGTGTGCATAAAGGTTAGATGCACTTTTAATCTACGCTTTATACTTTGGCATACTGAATATTTTATTCAGCAAAATAGTTTTTTTTTTTTTTTTTTTTTGTTAAAGTGCTTAATTCAGAGCATCGCTTCTAAAGTTAGTTATTTTATCCCAAACATTAAATTTCATATGACACAAAAAAATACCTTTCACAATAGAACATCTTTATTCAGACCTCTTAAGCCTACACTGTATGCCAGGGGGGCTCTACAGGGGGCAGGGGGCGACCCTCCCCCCCCCCCCCCCCCCCGATTTTGCAAGTGATAAAAAAAAGAAGAAAACGCGGAGGAAGAAAGAAGAGTATGGGAAAATCCTGCATCCTCGTATGCAGCGCATTGGACCTCCTCTGGCAGGCTGAAAAACAAAGCAGAAACACCAAATTTACCCTTCTGTTTAGTCGTTTTCCTTTATTTCTTGACACAAAACGCTCTATGTAATCAAGGTAATTTGTGTACACTAAAATAGAATTTCACAGTTTAAACTATGATCCAATAGCATTTAAACCGTAGTGTGCACGCGGCTGAGAAATTTAGTTCATGTACACTAAAAATAGAATTTCACAGTTTAATATATCATCCAATAGCATTTAAATCGTAGTGTGCACGCGGCTGGGAAATTGGCCGCGTACCACTTACACGAATGCCAGGTTATCATCGGATAACCTTGCACTATTGTAGGCCTGTACACTGCAAATTGCTGACGATAGGAAAGTAGTGTTCTCTGTCCACTTTCTTGGACAGAGGAGCAAGAGCAGTGTCACCAGTGATCAGAACAATATTTGTCAAAATTCACTTGATCAAGATGATTTACATCCAGTTGGAGGAATGGAATGGAAATAGGATATTTTTTCATCCTAGGTGTAAAAAGCAAATATTTTGTATGAATCTGTTGATTATTTTAGTGACTTCTATCTTCGACTTTACAGGGCAACATTTAACATCAATTTGCACAGCTCAGCATACCAATGTAGCCCTGTGTGGCCGCTTACGGGCTATCAGTTAAGTTTTCTATATCTTACATTTCATGTTGCCAGCACCAGAGGTTGAAATTGGCCTTCCTCCTGCACCGGTGACCTTTGCGATTAGCCGGTGGCACCTCAGATCATAGTAGTTCAAGTTACGCTGGAAATCAGCCAATAAATCCATTTTAGAAAAGAGAATCGATGACTAACCAACGCAATGAAGAGAGTCCACGAAACGAAGCAAAGCTTGTAGTAACCTCCCAGCGACTTGTCTACAACAATGTCTAGCAGTGAGTGAAAAGAAGGTTCATAAGGTTCATTTATTATCCAAATAAAATGGAAATTTGTTACATTTACATGGTATAGTTTCACACATAAAAATGAATAAATGCATTAGTACAAAAGATACAAATCAAAAGATTTTAACGTTTACTTACTGAAATAAAGAAGAACGGTTTGCAATGTCTTGCACGTAACCTCGCCCCGATATACTTCAGAGGTTTCTGTGAATGGGTAATTGAAAAGGCGTCACGTGGATTGAACAGACAAGCCAATGGCATTTGACCATTCATGGAGTCCATCTGATCTAAATGCCTTTAAACATCCAAGTTAGGAATGCATTAAAACGATTCATGCATGCAAACAAAGTGCCCCCAAGCAAGGTAAAAGTTGGCTTTGATTCGTGATTACGTAATCAACATTGTCGCGACAAATGAATGTGCTTATCAACATACAGGTGGCGGCGGTGATGATGTGATCAAAGAAAGACTTCCGTTTTCTAGGGTCCATGTGCTCACTAGGATCCTTGCCGTTTGGTGCTTGTCTTACTTTTATATGACCAAGGAGTTTTAAGAGCTCGAGTCCCAACTGGCAACAAATTATTTCAAGCAGCTGTCCTTTTCTAAGGTTGCACAATAGAATCTACAAGGATGCTGTTGCCTTTGATGTCAGAGGTTCGATGCCGCCAACATTATGGGAAAGCTTAATTAGTGATTTTGTCACAAATAAAATATTGTTAATATTTCACTTTTTATTTTAATTAACAGAAAGAACATTGAACAGATTATAAAATATGAATACAAAAGCCTAATTGTGTCCAGAAATCTGCGTATATGTCGGATGATAGCAGTTTTAATTTGTGAAAAATAGTAAAATTTGGCAATCCTAAAACCCGCAATTTGACACTTTTCCGATTACTTGCGGCAAACGAAAATGAAAAGTGAGTTTGTTAAAGTACAGTAATTTATGATGTTACATGTCAGATTAGTGCCCACACATGCCCAGTCGAGTAATTTTGATCCATATTTCAGGAAATTTTGCACCATTTCCTTTCGCTTGTTCTTGTAAAGGTAAGCACTGTGTACTGCTCATAATTATCAGACGAGTGGTAGCGAAAAGTAATTATCATTACAAAAGCATAATTATTTCCCTTTGAAAATGGCCCGTAAGTTTGAAGCCAGACAGGAATCTTTTGTCTACGCATCTGCAAGGAAGATCCAGTTAAGCACATGCCTGACATATTTTGCCAGGCGGCATTGAACATGGATCAAAGAGAATGAGTTGGATGTGACTCTAGCTCTGGAAACTCCTTGATATGACTAAAAAGAAAGCTCGTCCGAGAGAGAGAGATAGAGAGCATAGGCGGCGATCCGGGGGGGGGGGGAGACGGGGCGGGGGGGGGGGGGGGGGGGGAGACGGGGGACATGTCCCCCCCCCCCTCGATTTTCAAAGCTTAATATAAGAATTATTATTTTTCTATTTTGAGTCGGTGACCAAATTTAGACCAACCATTTAAATAATTTATAGGGCCCAGAATGCATTTTGATGGCAAAATCAGGCTTCTTTCAATATTTTTTGTGGTTATTTTAAGCTCGCTCTCTTCGCTCGCTCGCATAATAACGATCACCCCCCTCACTTCTCGAAACAGATTTTCGGCGGGGGCTTTCCATGTTTCCATTCCCTCCACTCATTACACTGAGAGAGAGAGAGAAAAAGAAAGAGAGAGAGAAAGAAAGAGAGAGGAAACTGAGAAAGGGGAAACACACTTATCGTTAATATGTTGAAATATTTTGTATATCCGATTGAAAATATGTGAAAAGGGCAAAGAAAACAAAACTAATAACATAATTATACAGGAAATTTAAGACAAAAGCATTTGACTTATTTGATCGTCGGATATCCCTAGACTTAAGGGGGTATCTCACCGGCCTGAAAATTTCAGCAAGGTCGATTTCTTTTTCTTCTACTTTGTTCTTCCAACGGCGTAGCCAGGGGCGGTGGGGGCGGTCGCCCCCTTCAAAACGCCACCAACTTGAAAGAAAAAGAAGGAAAAAGAAGAAAAAAAAGCGTGAGCGGGAAAAGAGAATGGTAAGAGAACGTAGAAAGAGCGGGAGCAGATAAGGGACAATGGCAAAGAAACGTAGGAGCTAACTCCCCCCTCCACGCTTCGCGTGCTAAATACCGCCCCCCCCCCCTACGCCACTGTGTTCTTCCCCAGCATTCGAGGATCAGCGGCTGACCGCGGGCTGGTTGTCCATCAGTAGTAGTTTATCTAGTCATAAATGGTGAATTTTAAGATGTAACAGAGGCAGTTGGTCGTAATATGCTGGCAAAGAGTGGGGTGGGTATATAGATAAAAAGGGTAACAATTTTTGGAGACTTTTCCCGTCTCCAGCAGGTATCGGAGACGTTTCCATCAGTTGCGGAGATTATTTTAATTTTAGATAATTTGTATTAATTAACTGCCTGTTCTTGTTTTATTCTTGCACCCCCCCCCCTAAGAAAAAAAATCCCCACGATTTGCTAGGCTTCAAGACGATTAAATCGTGAAAGATAGTAGGCCTCTGATTTTTAATGACAGCTTTGCTCTCAGCCCATTGGCGTAAATCCCGGGAGATTTGAGGTATATATACCCCCCCCCCCCCCCACCACCACTTTTTCGAGGGGGGGGGGTGGTGTGCGCAAATGAAGAGTTTCATTCCAAAAGGAGCTAAATCCACTCTAGCTGCTTCTGAGTAAATCACGCTTTTCTATTTCTCCACTTTCCCTTTACCCATGTATCTTTATATTGTTATAGGTTTTAGAGGGGTCAGACTGGACTAGTAATATAAGATTTTAAAAATCTACCTGGTCTTTTTGAATTTTAATGAATTTTTTAAAATTAAAATTTTCATGGATTTAGCTCCTTTTGGAATGAAACCTTAGTCGAATGTCAATTTCTGCACATTTAAACACATTTAACAATTGAAATTCATCATGGAACACATTAATATTGCTGGAAGAGAACATTTTACATCTTTTCTGATGTTTATTTGTTGAGAATTTAATTTTTTATATTTTATTGAATTTCCCATCTTTCCTCAAGACAGGAATTTTTTCGATGTTTCATTCCAAAAGGAGCTAAATCCAAAATTATTCATAAAAATAGTTAAACTTGCTTACTCATGCCCAAATTTTGCAGTGATGATGTAGACTGGTAGCCGAAATAATTTATGTGCTTAAAAATCTGAATGCATAGCTTTAGGTAATGTGGTTAAATGAACAAAATTCTAAATGATCATTGTGGATTTAGCTCCTTTTGGAATGAAACCTAAATTTGTAACAATTTTTTTCAACCTTCATTTCTTTTAAATTTAATATAATGCATTTGATTCCCATGTCTGAGATGCACATATTTAAATTTAAAAATCAATTTTGGTCAAAAATGGATTTAGCTCCTTTTGGAATCAAGCTCTTCAAATATACCCCTCATTTTTTAAAAGAAGGAATGATATTGTAAAAGAGGGGTAAAAGGAAAGGAAAAAGAGGAATGAAAATAAAAGAAAAACCTGGACGCTCTCGCTCGCTTCGCTCGCTCGCACTTTAGTATATCTTAACCAATGCCGGTTCTTTTGCTATTCTTAAGAAAGGGAACAGGTTTCCATCTTGTCTCTCTATCTTAGGTTTATGCTATTCTTCTAATCAAAAATTGTTAGTTAGGTCTATATAACTGCAAGGATTCGAGCGGCAAGTTACCTAGAATTTTTAAGGAGATATTCCTATACCCTCCGTGAGAACGGAAGATGCCGATAAATATTATTGTACGTTTCCCGGGTACGTTTCTAAATCACGAGAAACAGTGGCGGCACCAGGATTGTTAAAGTGGGGGGGGGGCAAATGGAGGGCAAAAGAAAATGTTGGGGGCAGGGGCAGTCAATTTTTTTTTTTTTGCGTGTATGGAAAAATCGAGCGTGAAGTGCGAGTTTTAGTCGCCGGCGTAATCCACTTTGAGGAGTGGGGGAGGGGGATAACTGAATTTTTTGACGATTTTTTTTTTCCTCTTACACACATTTTAATATCAATTTTGTGAGTGAGCAAAGCGAGCGAACAAAAAATAACCCTTTTTTGGTTTTTAATCGTATTTTTGAATAAATATTCTGAAATATGACGAGTGAGCGAAGCGAGCGAGCCAAAAAAGGCCACTTTTTTTCTAAATCGCATTTTAGAAAAGAAATTATAAAATATGACGAGCGTGCAAAGCGAACGAGCCAAAAATAACCACTTAAGTTGGTTTTCAATCGCATTTTCAAATAGAAATTCTAAAATATGATGGTTGTTTATGATAGATATTCAAAATCTTTACTAACTGATAAATCAAAATATATTTTCCTCCTTAAAAAGTGAGGGGGGATATTTGTATACGCCATCCCCCCCCCTCCAAAAAGTGGGGGGATATACCCCCCATCCCCCCCCCCCCGATGTACGCCAATGCTTTTAGTGGCCCCAATAAACATTTTTCTGTTACACTTGATATAGAGAGAATTTTTTTTGTAAAATCAGGTAATGCTTAATGAAGCAAAGATATTGATCAAACTAGATCATGAACTGAACATTTTGCATTACAAACTAATAGTGTGCAAAGCTTCTGAGTGAGGGGGGGGGGGCAAATGCCCCCCATGCCCCCCCCCCCCTTGGTGCCGTCACTGACGAGAAGGGAGTAGTAGAACCTTGGTATCATCATTTAAGAAAAAAAATTGCTCGCTGATAAAATCTACAAACAAGATAATTTTCGATCAGCAGTCCCCTTTAATCCAGCAGCAGATGTCCGAATATCATGTTTTTGCAGCGAAGTGTCCGAAATTTTCATTTTGTTGAGCAGTATGCATAGCTCGTTGTGAGTGTTTGGTTGTAATCAAGGGCTCGAGCTCGAGCGCTCTGATAAGAGATACAATCAATCTTACAATCAATTGTGTCTCTTTAGTACATGGTTTGCCATAGACTTACGATTGATATCAGTCGTAAGATTGATTGTATGTTTTATGTTACACCCCAGCAGTGTTGAGCAAATTTTGTTGAGGGTAGGCGGCCCTCTACGTTCACTGGCATTTAGGTTTGATGTCTATGTGTAACGTTAATCAGTGATTACGACGTCATTTCATTTTATGCTAAAAGATTTTTGATTATTTGAAGAAATCGGTCATATCAGTCAGTTTATTACCTTACAGATGACCGCAAACTTACCAGGCTTTATTTGAGAGGGAGAGACTTGATTGATTTCGGTGGAATATTTATGTAAATTCGCATGTGAAGATGGGAGGTTCGCACAGCGTCTTTACCGAGGCGGAACTAGACGATTATCAGGTACAGTGACGTACGATGTAGCCAAGAGGGTCGGCTGTGTTTGTTGTTGATACCCGTACAATGCCCCGTAGTCTACAGTAACGTAGATCTAGCGCACACATTGCTGCTTGTAATTATTGTAAACTGGCCGAAAGAAAAAAATATGAAAATATAAGAGAACTGGTGGAGGCTTTGGGCGAGGCTTTGTCCAGCTGAATTAGTATTAACATGTTCAAATGAAATTTTCAGGAGATCTTTGTCTGAAATACTGAATTGCTACGGGTCTAAAATATAACGTTAACGTTATTAATTTGAAAATTGAATGAATTCGGTTTCTTGTTCTTGTCATGACTCGTGCTTGTTTTTTTTTGTTTGTTTGTTTGTTTGTTTGTTTGTTTTTTTTTAAGTGTTGAATGAGAGAATCCTGACAATTCAAGACTTAAGAAAATGACAGAAGTAGGAATGTTATTTTTTTACTTTGCTGTAATAATTCCACAAGTGTATGAAAGGGGTATTCTAGTCTAGATCTAGGTCTACCTCCATGACCTCAGTCCTCACATTTGTGTGACAGGCCCTGATACTTTTTGTGATAAGTAGAAAGAGCTGAATTTTGACTGAAGGTGATTTTTTTTTTTAAAAAGGAAAATAATCAATCAAATGCAAAAATGGCAACTGTGTGACATTTTGTGAGCTCATTTCCTGTTGTCCTTATGAACTTTGGCATCAAGGGGGACCTCCCCCTCCCCAAATTGATGCCAATGTCCATAATGACAAGAGAGGCTGTGTGTTGTGTAATAATATTAAATTAAATCTAAAAGTAACAGTTACATGTTTATTTGTGTAACATCTAAATCTAACTAAATATTTTATGTACATGTACACCTAAAATGAGAATTTTCTCCAATAATCTTGTATGGAGACAGTCCAAATGATTAAGACAACATTGCATTGTTAGCTTTGTAGCTTTTCATCCTAAGATCCTAGTATCTGCATGATGATGGCTCAAATTCACACAGGTTTACTCTAAACCATGGTTTAATGCACTCACACTAGTGCTCGGTTATACTAACCTCGCATAACAGGTGTGCTGTAGTATGCAAATTGCTGACAAAAGGAAAGTAGTGTCCTCTGTCCAATTCATTGGACAGAGGAGCAAGAGCTGTGTCACCAGTGATCAGAAAATATTTTTCAAAATTCACTTGATGAAGATAATTTACACCCAGTTGGAGGAATAGAATGGAAATAGGATATTTTATTATCCTGGGTTGAAAAAGCAAATATTTTAAATGAATTTGTTGATTATTTCAGTGATTTCAATCTTTGACTATAGAGGGCAGCATGTCACATAATTTTGCACAGCTCAACATACATGTACCAATGCAGCCCTGTGTGGGTTTACTATCAATTAAATAAGCATTTTATAAATAAGCGTTGATAAGCGTACACATACATGTATGTGAGTGCATAAATGCACTACCTGGGTCGATCCTTAGTGTAAGCAGGCACGGAATGGTAGGCACTTGATCGAAGAGTTCTATCATATTTTAACTATTTTGTCAACGGAATAAACGACATGGTCATCAATTTCATAACGACAAAAAAAATTACCAGCATCATGGGGATTCAAACCCTTGAACTAGCATGACTAGTAATATATCGAGCTCTGACAATGGCTTTAACCACTGCGCCACGAGCAGTTGACGAAGTTGACGGTGCACTTTATTCATTTATACCCAGATTCATTTCATACCCGGATCCATTACTAGTCTTAACTTCTCAGACGTGATTATTTTGTAAATTTTGTGCGGCTTACACTAAGGATAGATACATGTAGACCACTACCTGCTCATTGGACAAGAAGACATGAGCATTTTACACTTATGTAGATTTACACTGTGGTTTACATGTACATCTAGATATAACTCTCTTTTTTATTTAGGCCAAAAGGTTTCCATTCATATACATTTGTAGGAGTTATATGAATGTCATGATGGTCATCATGGTCAACATGAATAGATCTGCTTTTTTTTTTTAGTGTGTGTTTATGCTGATTTAGATATTCATGGTTGAACTTAGTGATTTCCTTTGTTCTCTCTCTTATCAGGAATTGACATTCTTCAGCAAGAAAGAAATCCTTCAGTAAGTAATTTATTTTTTCCTTTTTTTTTTTAACTTTCTTTTGTCAAGGTCTTCAATCTGTATGATACAGTCAACGCTGTAAATTATTCATGTAATTTAACGTCGTCAGTGAAACTGGGTGATTGAAAAAAAAAACCCAGAGATGATAAGGTTCTTTTTCAGACTGACAGATAATGGGTACATACAGTGTACATACATCAAACATATAAAAAACAGAACTTTTTTGTTTTATATCTCTAGGAATATTTCTAAATATGAGGTTACAAATGCATTTATAGGGAAATGCAAGTATTTTTTCATGAACTCCATGATCAGCAACAGCATGATCACCTGCAACAGATTAATCCATTGGGCACAATTTGATTTCAGTATAATACATGTACACCTTTTCCATAGACCCTTTCTGGGGCCCGTTGCATAAAACTTACTATAATAGTTACTTTACTATTATAGCAACTTACTGGAATTTGATTGGCTGTTGAGCAACATGACATCATCAACAGCCAACCAAAATCCAGTAAGTTACTATAAAAGTAAAGTTACTATTATAGTAAGTTTTATGCAACGGGCCCCTGAGGTGTCTTTGGCTTAGTATGCACTGGGTCAGACCGAACACCACCATCCTATATAGTACATGCCCAAGAGACACCACAGAGTAACATAGTGTACTAGACATATCACTCCTTTTGTGCAAACAAAACCTTTGGAATGTACAAACTTGGTTTCTTACTAACTGGTGCAAGTAGAGTTGGGTGTTTCCCCTTCTTATCCCTATATCCTGAAATCTTGGAGAGATTAGTCATGCAAATTTGGTTAGTAGATCACAAACATTATTTTTTTTAAAGAAGAAAAAGCAAGAAAATTTGTTAAATTTCCCTGCATTACCTGAATTACATGAATGACATGAAAATATTTCTGAAATATACATGTATGTATACTGTCTGTATGTTGAAAACAATATTAAAATTCATTGTTTTTGTGTAGCCCTTTCAGTTTTGCATATCATACCGGTAACGCTTTTTACCAGAACTACATCCGGGTTCCCATCGAGGCAAACCAAAATCTCACATTTAGCCCATGATGTGCATCTGCTTAATACCATACTTGTTTGTAATTTTTTGTATGACAGTGTTCACAAGAGGTTTCATCTGCTGGATCCAGATGCTGTGAGGAGAGATAAGAATGCATGTCTTTCCATGGAAAAGATTCTAGAGCTACCTGAACTCAAGGTAAGATGCAGAGGAAAAAATTAATCATTTTTTTTCCGGGGCTACTTTTGAGCTCACTCACCCGAATTTTCTACATTGTATTATAGTTTAGATTGGAGCCTATGAGAATTTCAGGGGCTCTTTTTTTAGTTTTCCAGGGCTCTTTTTGGCATTTCGGAGGCGAATTCGCCCCGAGCCCCCGTATATTTTTTTCCCTGGTAAGATGTAGATCCTAGAGGGCACCTTTTCCACCAAATATACCAGTAGTTGTTTCGGTCCAGGGGGTGTTTCATAAAACTGTTTGTAAAGTTACGCATGACTTTACTTGAATATGAAGTGCCAAATGGGATGGCAAAAAAAAAATTAACAAAGTGTGACTGCATTTCCCACAATCTTCATTAAATTGTGGCAAAAACAAAAAAATATACTTCACCTTTAGCTGATGCGATTTATAATGATTGAGGATCCCATTTGGCTTGCTATATTCAAGTCGTTCCTACATGTAAAGTCATTTGTAACTTTACGAACAGCTTTATAAAACACTCCTTGGTATGATTTATACACCCCCCCCCACACACACACACAAAAAAAAGTAAATATTAATAGATGAATGAATAAATTAATCAATGATCAATAAATGCACACATAAATAGATGAATAAAACAAATTAAGGAATGAATAAAGGAATAAATACATGTAGTTGAATAGGAAATAGTAAAAAAAAAAAAAAAATGTAAAATGGTCACAGCTGCACCTTGTACATGTATTTCATGGCTTGCATATCCACCCATGGTCGGCTACATTGTGTTCATTAGAGTATGTGTAGTAATTATATGACACAGGATGTTTCAAAGGAGAAACTCATTTTGTCAGCACTGTCTCTCTACAGTATTGAATAAATGCATATGTGTGAACAAATGAAGACAAAGAAGTGTAAGTACTTTGAAATGCATACCTGCCAACTGTCCCTACATGTATGAAATAGGGACAGTCCCTGTTTGGGGGAAAACGAAAGATCAATTTTCAGCCTTGAAGACCTTGTGTCTCTATTTTGTGAAAAATCATTGTATAGGAAATTCAGGAATTTCCCAATTTCTTGACTTGCAGGGTTGGCAATGCAGTGAAATGTAATCTAACATGTTCTCTATGTTTTTACAGGTCAACCCATTCAAGGATCGTATCTGCAAGGTGTTCTCCTCCACGGAGGATGGCTCCCTGACGTTTGAAGACTTCCTGGACATGATGTCCGTCTTCAGTGACTCAGCCCCTAAGAGCATGAAAGCAGAATATGCCTTCAGAATCTATGGTATGTCTGTAGTCAGCATGGACACTGTTTTGCACGCTTTGATTGGCTTCACCTGTGAGAATTTGTATTCTCTATGCCCTATATTCAAGAAAGAGGTTTTGATTTAAACCATGGCAGAAACCCAGGTTTGAACCTCTGCCATGGACTAAAGTAGGCGTAAATAACTCTACATAATCACATTACTCTCCCCCATTGGACAAGAGGGCATACAAGTATAAAGCATATGGACATTTAAACCAAAGTTTAAATAATTTAAGCCATGTTTTAAATTTAAACTTCTTTTGTAAATTCGGGCCTATAATTTCATACATGTAGATACTGAATCTATTTTGGCGAATAAATTTTTTATTGTTTTGGATGGGAGGGGGTGCCTACAGTGTAAAATGAATTAATTCATATCTGTCAAGGCAACCCATCTTGACTGTGACTACAATGTTTGTATACACAAAAAGTACACAAAATCAGCATTTCATGTGTTTTCTGATTTGACTACAATGGCAATCACATGTACATGTAAGTTGCAATGGAATTTGTGTGCACATGCAGTAAGATGGGATTAGTCCCACTCTACATGTATATCATAATTGTCAGATTACATTACATGCTTTGAGAGTGGTGATGCAGTGTTTCATTAGCCTGTTGAATACTGAATTCTTAAGTTCCCATAGACTTACATGTATAATAGGGACTACCTGGTTCTAGTAGGCAGTGGGTTAACTTAAATAGTCTTTCAGAGAGATCTAGCATGTGTTGACATGACTGTTTATGATACAATGTACCTGTGGCATGTCACATGATTCACAGTCTATTAATCCTCCCACATTTAATGATGGTAGCATATTTCTAGTATGATGAAGCATTTAACGACTTCCATGGCATGATGGCAATGTAATTTGAATCACTAATGATTAGTGAAAAGTGATTAGTGACCAATCACTTTTCTGTATAAGTTTTTACCCTATGCTGATATTTACTGCATGTACATGTACACATTGCAATAATAATATGCTCGAGAAATGTGATTAAAAAGTGTGCAGTTCAGTAAAAAGTAAAGCTTTCCTTTTCTTGTCAAAAAGAAAACCTTGCACAGCTAGATAATAGATTTCCATGCAGATGATTTTATCCCTCCTCTGAAACAAGTATATCACAGCAAGAAATCTCCCATTTTCTCACATTCCCCGTTTCTTTCCTCTACTATATTTTGACAAGGAGGATTTCATCTCCCCTTGAAAATGTTAGAGAATGATGATACCATTAATTTTTTTCTTTCGTTCATTTTAGTCATACATGAAGATTTTGATGAGGATGATTTTGTCAGCAGTGCTGGCCATTATTCTTTTCCTTTTTCCTTTCTTTCATTTTTGTCGTAGATTTTGATGAGGATGATTTTATCAGTAGCGCTGACCTTCGTGAGATGGTCAACAGACTGACTGGTGAGCAGCAGATATCAGATGATGACATGCAACACCTAATCAACAATGTGAGTTTACAGCTACCATGTTGGACTAATGAGGGATTTCGTGAAAGGAATCCCATACATGGGCTTTTTTTATTATTTCCAGTTTCCAGTATATTTGATACCTAGCTCTTTTAATTGTATCTGCATCTATCTATATTCATAAATATTTCATTAATTATGAACACCTCTTCTTCACTTTTTTTTTCTTCTATTTTTGTATCAGAGTATTTTATTTTCCCTGATCCTAATCACACATTTTTTGTTCTTCCTTACATTTTCACCCTATAGTTGTATTGTACAACACCTGCATGTACTAAGCTTGTTATACTCAAGTCTTTGAGAGCTGAACATGCTGAATATCACACCAGCAAAGCATTTAACTTCAGAACTACATGTAAAACGTGCCATGAAAGAATTGGGGGGGGGGGGGTGGTTGGAATTTCGAGGCATACATATATGATACTTAGGACATTGTATATAAATTGGGTGACGTTCGTTATTCCTAAGGTTTGTTATTCAGAAACACACAAACTGCATGTACCCAGATGTTTGTTAGTCTGCAAAATGAAAAAGGGTTCGTTAATCCGAACACTTGTCACAGGTAAACAAAATTATTGGATGTGTATAGAGAACTTAACACTTATTCATTTCACCATCCTGATGAACTTATTTCGCCACTTGTGGCATTATTCCGAAGGTTCGTTAGTCTGAAAAAGGAAATTAGGTTTGTTATTCCGAAGGTTCGTTAGTCTGAAAAAGGAAATAAGGTTTGTTATTTCGAAGGTTTCTTAATCCAAAAATGGAATAAGGTTCATTATTCCGAAGGTTTGATAGTCCGAAAAATGAAAAATGGTTCATAAGTCTGAAAATAACTAACGAACTAATGAACCTTATTTCATTTTCAGACTAACGAACCTTCGGAATAACAAACCTTAACCATATACTCACCCAAAGTTCCAAACCCTCTTTTCTTTTCTTTTCTTGTGCGCCTCGGAATAGAATTTTTCTAGATAGATGGCGCCTTACAAATGCCTATTGTTATTATTATTTATTTATTATTATAAATTGTGGTATTTTTCTTTAGAATTTTCTCACAAACTTGTATGTATTTTCAGATCTTTGAAGAAGCTGATCTGGATGATGATGATGCCCTGTCCTTTGCTGAGTTTGAACATGTCATCTCCAAAGCCCCTGACTTCATGAAGTAAGTACATATGCCATAAAATTCTTTCAGACAACTGGTGTTCTGAGCCTGATAAGTTAAAGGCTTGTTCAAATATGAGGAGATAAATCCCCGCAACATTTTATGTGTACAAGTCAATGGGGTATGAGGCGACAAAAAAAAATGTTGCCGAGGCAGGAGACATTTTTGTCTCGACTGCGTAGCAAGAGCGAGATATAGGCGCTGCTTTTCCGACGGCGGCAACTGTGTCAACATTTTAAAAAATAATCTCATTCCAAAAGCTTTTGTTCAATTTTCATGAAAATGGTTCACAAGGCTTATCAAGTATCAGAGTGAGAGATCATATGGAAGGAATTCCAGGTCACAAAGTCAAGGTCAAAGGTCATATGAGGTCAATAAACTTAGATCATGTTGCAAAAACTTAACTGCAAGTTTAAGTTTTTGATTTGTCCACCTCATTTCAAAAGTGTTCGTACAATTTTCATGAAACTGGGAAACAAGCTTATCGGGTATCAAAGATCATGTGGAAGGAATTGCAGGTCACAAAATCAAGGTCAAAGATCATTTGAGTTCAATAAACTTTAATTATGTTGGAAAAAACTTTCCCCTAATTTCAAAAGTGTTTAATTTTCATGAAACTGGTACACCAGACTTATCAATTATCAGAGATCATGTGTAACGAATTTAGGTCACAAAGTCAAGGTCAAAGGTTATTTGAGGTCACAAAACTTAAATTGTGTCTTCAAAAACTTAACCAAAATTTTAAATTTTGAATTGTTACTCTCATTTTAAAAGGATTTGTTGGAATTCCATGAAACTTGTTTACATGAGATATCAAGTAGCACAAATCATGTGGAGTAAATTTCATGTCAAAAAGTCAAGGTCAAAAGTTATTTGGGAGAGAACAAGAACAAACAAAGAATAAATACATCGTTGAAAGAATGGTTTTCCAGCATATACTACTTACCATTAGATAATCAGAATGTAAATCGTGATGTTTACTCCCACAGAAAAATTGATTTAGATTTCTGGTAGAAATCATCAGCAATTGAATTAACCAGGTAATTGAAAGTGTGGATCTATTAGAGAAAATTTTAAATTGCTGAGTAATTAGCAAATTAACTGGAAATTTTCAGACTCATCAAAATTCATCATCACCGGTGATGTTGTTTGATGCAAAACTTATAAATGTGTTTTGCAAACTCCCCACCCCTTCATGAACTCTTTCAATTAATTTGCTCTGTGTTATTTGGTTTCTTCACTCTCCAGCACCTTCCGCATTCGCCTGTAATCAATTTGACAACTCTCCAGTCATATCTGCTGCCCTCTATCATCAATTTTCGACCACTATGTTTAATCCATCTGTTGGATTGTGACTGTGCTACATACCTTCTCATAATGACTTATACCTGAACGGGTAATAAGCAAAGAGATATATATTTGTAGGAGGTTGATATGTCAGACAATCATTTTAAAAAAGGCTTTTTTTGAGTTAAGTTTCTCTCTCTGAGAAATGGTTGGGAAAATAGATGTTTGTATAAAAAATGTTTTCTTTTGTAATGATATAAACTTGATGATTTGCTGAATTCTTGGAATTACCATTCAAGGAAGTGAATTATTATCATCTTTGTAAGGAAAAAGGGATTTTTTTTTCTTAAAGAAGAGAAAGAAATTCTATGTTTTTAGGACTTATTTAGGTTCATTCAATAGACAATAAATTGTGCATGCCTAGAAAATATTAGTATGATGTGCTGTCTTTCAAATTTGAAAAGGTAATACCTGTATGTATATATTTCAAATGCTATAAATCTTAAGGATCTTAAGTGTACAGATGTAAATAAGATGTATTTTAGGCCCAATCATTATTGTATTTATTTTCCTGATGTGTGTTTTGAAGATTTACCAAATCACAGGATCTATAAAGATATTAAATACGGGGGGAGTCATTGAAAGTAAACTGATTGCAGACATTTGTCAACACCTCTTGATAGTGACTATTTAAAGTATGAATGCATTTGAGGTATCATGAATTATGACTTGTTACTTTATCCTAAACAAAATTTATCTTGTTGTAAGTCCCTTGCGGATTGCACAAGAGTTTCATTGTCTGAGCCTATTGGTTACAGCATGAATACTTATTGGTTTATATCTGGAATGATTTGAGTATTTGACTAATCAGTGTCCTTGTATTTAAACTTAAAGGATGACTTAGCCCAGGAACTCTTAGATTTAAAGCCAGATGGATAATCAATAAACAAAAATCACCTTTTTAAAGAGTTTATCATTTATCACAGAATAGCCATGACAAACCTGCATGTAAACCTTGGTATGTCTTTTGGAAAGTCACCTATTATCAGTTCATTGTGCAGTTGCTCAGTAGACTTTCAAAGATAATGATACATGTCTTTTGTTCGTTGTCTTGATATTTATTCCCCTCTCTCTCTCTCTCTCTCTCTCTCTCTCTCTCTCTCTCTCTCTCTCTCTCTCTCTCTCTCTCTCTAGCTCTTTCTTTTGAACATACTGGTTGATTCATGAAGGCAGAGGATTTCGTAGGGAATGGGAAAAATTAAAGTGCCTTTAAATTGAGTTCATGGTGCAAATTACTTACATTTCCCTCCATCTCATTTAAATCTTCCTCTTTTTTCCTTTTTTTTTTTTGGATAATTTTATAAGTTATTTTAGCAGCTCCTCTTTCAGAAGTTTACAAAAAACAAATTTAAAAACATGTATGATATAAAAATTGGAGTGCTTTATGCAAATTCATGTTACGTTACCATGGTGTTCTTTGTGTAATTTGCCTTATTTTCTGTAAAGAATTTAACTTGGCTTTTTAATACCTGAATCATTTCTTTAATTCTCTGTGACTTTGACGAAATTAAAGAATTTCTCTTATTTTTCCCTAGACGCACGATGTGTGGTATTATGTTCTTTTATACGTAGGTTATGACTGGAATCACTGGATAAGTGTGCCTCATTTACATTGGCACTTATAGTTGCTACAAATGAGTTATAAAGCTTTACAGTAAGTGCAAAGTTAAGTTGAGAAGACAAACTGGATAACATAATGTGAGTAATTCTTACTTAAGAAGATGAAGAAGAAGGAAGATGAAGAAGAAGAAGGAAGAAGATGAAGGAGGAGAAAGAGAGATAGAAAGAGAAATGCAGAAGAGGAAAGGGAGAGAATGAAAGTGAGGGAAATATATATATATTTTTTTTTTATTTAATTATGGACTGAAAAATGAGGATTAATAAACAGAAAAACTAGAAAAAAAATTAGGAGTGGGAGATGGGAAAGGGAAAGAGAGAGAGAGAAAGACGGTCAATAATTGGAACATTCTACTTATTCAGATGCATTCTACGTATTTGTATTGAGTGCTTTTATTTGATTTTGCCATCGATCTAGTCTGTTACAAACCCATCAGGTGTGATTGTGCAAAAGCATGTCCCCACAGTCTGCTAAATGCACTTGTTTTACTCCTAGTGGCTGGAGGTCATCAAGTGAATATTTAACACATTTGCATGGTTTGTTCATGTACGAACGGATGTAAGATAGTAGCGTGAAAACCTGGCAAGGAGAACTCCTCTTTTGCAGATTATACATTGAAAATTTTTCGATGTGATGATAACTGGAGAAGCCACAGCATCACAATATGCCTTTGAACGAGTATACCGCAGCTGTTATCTCAAAATCTTTGTAGTGGTGCTACGCTATTATTGGTTAGTAACTGACAAGATAATGATGTTTAGGATACTAAACGTGTCTATTTTCAAAACTTTCCTGGTAGTTTTTTGTGTTTTGGCCCTTCTGTGCCTCACAGGTAATTACCTAGTTAACCGAGGAATGATCCAACATCCATGGGCGTCTTCTGCAGCATCTTCCGCCAAAGATACGCGCGAGAAATCTGAAAGGATCCGAGAGAGTCACCCCGCAGATGCTTTGCACAGGGAAAAAGAAGCTTCGTGGGCAGACGAGGAAAGGAATCGGAAACCTTCGGACGTCTTCGTGGTCATTCTCGCACAGTGGCGGTTCGGTTCGTCGATCATCGGCGAACTCTTCAATCAAAACCCAAACATGTTCTATGTTTACGAGCCGCTCTGGGTATTCTCCAAAGAAGCGGCAAGTCTGGATCACGAGTTGACTCGTATTTATAACTATCAACAATCTCCCAAGGACAACTACAGACGCATCTTACGAGCGATACCAAACTGTGATTTCGGTGAGGACTTTGTAAAGGCTATTAATTCCTACGGCGGGAAAACAAGGAACAAACTAATTTGTGAAAACACCATCGACGTAAAAAACTGCAATATGTCCGACGCGAATTGGTTGGATTCGGTATGCAAGCGAACCGGTGGTCGTGTTGCTACGAAGTTGATTCGTTTGGACCTGGACACCATCAAACCTCTAATCGTTGACGATAACATCAACGTGAAGATAGTCAATGTCGTTCGGGACCCACGGGGAGCAGCTGCATCAAGGATTCATTACGATCTCGTCCTAAATCACAGAGCTTTCGACCTGGTGGCGTTAAGTGACCAGATCCCCAAGCAGGGTCGGTTGAAGCCTTTGGGATACTTGATCAATGCACGTCCAGCTTCAGAATCACTTCCTGCCATGTGCGATCTGATGCTAGCCAACTACCGCAGGGCATCTGATCTTCCATCTTGGCTAGCAAAGCGGTACAAGCTCATCCGATTTGAGGACTTTGCAGAAGACCCAGTCGGGGTCGCCCAAGAGATCTATGACTTCGTCGGAATTCCCCTGCCGTCGAGCGTTGAGGAATGGGTGGCTGATCACACGAAGGTCACACACGAACAGGAGGAGGAGTCTAACTTGTTCAGTACGAGGAAGAATGCGAAGGACGTCGCGAAGAGTTGGATGACTGACCTCACCGAACTCGAGATCCGGCAAGTGGAGGACATCTGCCAGGGAACCATGCGATTTTTAGGATACACGGCTTACGATGAGCTGAAGAAATCAAAGAATGGATGACTTCAAAACTATGAATTACAACCAGTCAAAGTCTTGCAGGCTCAATTTTTAATCCATGCAGTAAGTTACGAAATATCCTAAACTTCATGTTTTCCTTGTCGAATTCTGCACAAAATGATGCGAATAGAACACCATTTCATTACACCTTCATACGAAATGACTTTAACTTCAAACTGAAGAGATGCTCGACATTATGCTCTTCCGACACTTGCTCCGGGTCCCGTGTCCGTAATAGTTGCAATAATTAGGTTTGGGTTAGGTTACGATTATGGTTTCGGTTAGGCATGTTTGGTATAATATCTTATCGAAGATTGCTGTTATAACTTTGGTTAATGTGGAATACTGGCCGCAGAGCAATATTGTCGCATGTGTCTCTCAGCCATTTGTGGCCAGCATGCGTGCCCTATGACAGTTTTTTAATACCACGTGTTTATGTTTATGACATTGTGTATCCATAATTTTGTTAGTGAATAAAATACTCCTATACCATAAAACTTTTGTTTAATAATGTTCAATGTGTATGCTTTCTGATCTAAAGAATGATTTACATGTCCCGTTTCATAAAACTTGTTATCAGTAACAACTGCCACATGTCCATGACAAGTTTGCTCTCAGCCAATCAGATGCAAGGATTTCAGTAGCTTATACATGTAACAGTCATTGAAACTTGTTATTGATAACAAGTTTTATGAAACTTCTTACAGTCATTTTAGTTACGTTAGTAACCTGAAACAATGAGAAAGGTATCTGAAAAAGAACATGTAATTCATTCCTGGTACATACTATAATTTGACACTTTATAATTATGTATAAAATTCAATTACAGTCAGAAAGCAATATGATTTCTTTTAACCCCAAGGCTATACTGGAACCGATCGTGGCCCCTGTATTAAGTCTATGAGAGTTTGAGAATTCAGTAGTCAACGGGTTAAGATTTCTTACCTCTTTCAAAATCCATTGTGAAAAGTGGCTGAGTTCAGCAGTTTTATTCGACTACAATGTATTAGTTTGGATTATCAACAAACTGATGAATGATAACAGAAAATGTATTTTGTTGTATACTGCCAGTGGAGGCCAAAATTCCTTTGAAAAAAAAAATGGATCAATAAAGAATCTGAATCTGAATGTGAATCTGCATATGATTCCTTTCAAAATCTTTCTTTTTCATTTCACTGACTAGGTTCACATATGGAATAAAAATCAATACTGAAAGAGTGCGAAAACCCAATTAAGAGACAAATAATTATTCGCATCCAATATGTAGAACACCTTTTCTGGGAGAAGCGGTAACATCTGATCAAATATTCTAATTATCGATAGACAGATGCGTGGTATACACATGGTAAGAGAGAGAGAGCGAGAGAGAGAGAGAGAGAGAGAGAGAGCAGCCTCTCTATAAACATTCAGGCAGTGGTAGACTGGAAAAGAAATTCCGGGGGGGGGGGTCAAAATTTGAAGAACACCAGCAGCTTAAATGAAGAAATTAATACTTATCAATATGTAATCGTAGAAGGGTTTACGGTTCACCATGTGGTAAGTCCTGAAAGGACTATGGGTAAAGTGGAAAGAGTTGGAGGTGAAAATGAGAGGCGAGAAAGCGGGAGAGATAGAAGGTATCTTTCTTGAAACTGGGTGAAGTCCTGAAAAGGACTGCAAACCAGAGGAGGTGTGAAGGCTTGAGGTAGGCGAAGAGATGAGGAGACTTGGCATGAGGTCGGCGGAGAGGTGAAAGATACTCTACCTTCTATCTCTCCCGCTTTCTTGCCTCTCATTTTCACCTCTATCTCTTTCCACTTTACCTATAGTCCTTTCAGGATTTACCACATGGTGAACCGTAAACCCTTCTACGATTATCCATACCACCATGCAAACCTTCAAACATCATTTATCAATATGTAGTTCCATACTATCACAACTTCCTGTTTCAAAATTATGAAACCAGGTAATGCCAGACTATAAGAAAGCCGTTATGTCCGGTATAAGCAAGAACAGTCAAAGCTTCTTCAGAAGGCTATTACCCCCCCCCCCCCCCCACCACCACCACCACCACTACCACCACCACCACATGCAGTTATTGCAGCTTGGTATCTGATGTGTTAATTTCACTTTATTTCTAAGTTTAAAAGCTGTTTCAGCATTTATCAAGTTCAATACATGCAGGGTATTATTTTCTGTGAGGTAAAAATCTTGTTGATTCTTTAAGTCCAAAACTGCTCATGAAGTTTAAGTTCTTGAACTTTGTCCTCCATAGGGGTGACTTTCCATCATTTATCAAAAAGTATATAGGTTCGCTCTTTTATACAAGTTCTTCCTCCATTGTTAGAATGATATTTATGATTGCTTATCTTCACATTAATCTGTTAAGTTGGTCCTCAAGTCCCAAAGATCCGACAGGATTTCGTGTCTTAATTGGGAGCAGGTTTGTGGTAAACTTCTTGACCCGTTGTCTAATGCTTATTTGCTTACAGGGCGGCGCTACAGGGGGGAGGGGGCGAATGCCCCCCTTTGATTTTTCAAGTGATAAAAAAAAGAAAAAGAGAGGAGGAAGAGAAGAAAAAAAAGGAGGAAGAAGAAAGAAGAGGGCGGAGAAAGAGAGGCCTGGGGCTTGCAACTATATAATACCCCTATTTGTTCATTTAAAACGTCAATAATTTCACCTATGGGTCATCTTGCCCCCCCCCCCTATCAAAATACCCTGGTGCCGCCCCTGTCTGCTTATGGCAGGTTCTTTGGCTCCAGCACTATGACTATAGAGGCTCTCCAGAACGTTATGTACCTACAATATTGTGCTAGCACTTGGGTGCTATTTTGACGAAATTGGACGGGGGAAAACACACTTCTTTTTCATGTTATTCTTTTACTTGGATATTAATTTCACTGAAATAAATCAACACATAATAAAATCAATATAAATGAATAGGAATACAAATCTTTATTCCGTTTTCAAAACATAATTTTATAAGTTGAATATAAATTCACAAATCAATGAGCAAAAAAAAAAAGGGAATGATGACATCACTTATAAAAACAACATGGATAAGCCCAAACCCAAAACACGAGGCGAGGCCCCCAAACAAATATATGAATGATCCCTGAAAATATGGAATCAAATTTTTTATTATATTAAACATAGCTGATAACATACAAGCCGTGCTAAAGCCGGGGTAATGATATGCAGCGCTTAGAAACATTTGTATTAAGCGCTATATAAATGTTGCATATTATTATTATTATTATCATTATTATTATTATTATTATTATTATTATTATTGTTATTATTATTATTATTATTATTATCATCATCATCATCATCATCATCATTATTATTATTATTATCATTATTATTATTATTATTATTATCATCATCATCATCATCATTATTATTATCATTATTAATTATTATTTAAACTTCACAATATTACCCCCCCCCAAAGCGAGAAAACAAAGAGAATAAATTCATCCATAATAATATAACATCTGTATACCACCTCCGTTGCTACCCCAGCCACCCTTCTACTATTTAATCGCCCCCCCCACATCATTAGACATTCATATTCACACTAACAAGCTTGCACTACACTAACATACACCTCCCCCCCCCCCCCCACACACACACACAAAAGTACTCACAAGAAGTACAGAGAATAATTCATCTAAAGAGATGTAGAGAGAGCCGAAGAGTTACAGTGGAAGACAAAGAAGGGGAGATATACAGATATGTTGTGAGAGAGAGCGTGGGAGAGAGAGAGAGAGGGAGAGAGAGAGGGAGGGAGATATAATTTACATTTTGACGTTCAGTCAACCAGCCGGTGAAAATTCAACTGAAAATTTTAAGTACAAAGGTTTTCTTATGATCTACAGATACATCAGGGGGAAAAAAGCATATGAGAAGCAAAATTATTAATAATCACAATTCGATTTTATTTTCCTGGAATGTACAATATTCAATCTTCCTAGATGAAATGTAAACCATCATGAAACTTGTATAAAATTATGCCATAAATCATGATAATAACAAACCGTAAGTTACATACGGAAGATACAAAAGATACAAAAGCGAGAACGCATACTTTAAAAAATATATTTTTTATCTGCTAAATGGCAAGATATTCAAAATCAGGGGCGTTAATCGGTTTCATATGTTGTTGGACATAATTCGGGGGGGGGGGGAGACACATACACATACACATAAACGCACACACACCCGTACACGTACACACACACCCGCACGCACACAAAGTCCTCAGCTTATTTGGGGGGACCCGGTGGGGTATACACAAAAGCAGGAAAGGGGTCTTCAGCTTAAAATTTATAAATGCTCTATGTCCCCCACACTTAACAATTTGGGAGACGTGTCCCCCTGTCTACCCCCCCCCCCTTCCCGATTGACGACAATGTTCAAAAATGTTCAGTTTCATTTCATACATCAATATAAAATCAAAAGAAATGAGAACAGGAATTTCTTGGAATGACAAGTGCAAAAAAGTTCTGATAGAACATAATTTAAGCGATGAACAATTTATATAATGTGCTTATCATTTTACTTATAAAGCAAAAAATGAGGACAAGCATAATACCTATACTGATTTTTTCATGCATAGAACGAAGTCATTCTTTATTTCAGTAAAAATAGTGTTAATAGTTGTCTTGTTTACCCAGGGTAGCCTTTCCAGTATACTATGCACTGTTTTCCTGGAGGGCCCTGCAATCATACTATTACCCCGGCTTTTACACTGCAACCGTGTCGCTGAGTGAATTCAAGAATGCATCCTGCCAGGTACCCACTCACTTCACCTGGGTCGAGTGTGGCAAATGCAGATTATTGTTCTGCCAAAGGACATTAGTAAACGTAATAAAAACCGGTATCTTGTCGCCGGAAATCTCAAACGCTAGACTTGTTAATATAAATCTCTTTGACAGATAAGAAAGGATTGGGTTTTGAATACAGTATTTAGGTAAGCGTCACTTTCTTATTTACAATTTCATTTGCTTGATTCCATGATCCACTTCCTTTCACGTTTAAGCAGATTTGCTGTTTTATCCAAGCATTTCACATCGTCAACCGCTCGGCAAGCTTGCACTGGGAGCACTCGGAGATTGCTCATAAGTATCCGCGTAAGTATTCATGACGTCATCATATGACGGCAAATCCGAAACAGCCAAGCATTCTGATGCAGAGTTATTCGGCAAGATATACAGTCCAACATCCTTGTAGCTTGGTGGTGGTAGGTACTTCACATGTTGCACCGTATTCGGTTGATCCGGGACAAAGTTTACCTGTGCAGAGAGAGAATTTTTTTTTTTAAGTAAGTTCCTTGATAAAGGTAAGCCTCGCAAATGATGAAATAGAAATCACTATCATGTAATATAGGTTTTGAAGTATTATCATGCTTCATAACATATTGTTCATTCCTTTGGAATGTAATTATTGGCTTGGCTATAGTATTTTGCTGATTCAAAATGTTGCCATAAGATAGTTTTAAAGGCGTCCTGACCCATTTTTCATCACAAGAACCATGGCAACGCATCGTTTATCGATAAAACTCAGTCTTCATCTATCCCCAACCCCTTCGACGTCCACTACAGGATTCCCCTCCCCCGCCCCCTGTATATCTCCTTCTCTCTCTTTCCCTCTCTCTCTCTCTCTCTCTCTCTCTCTAAAATGACAAGACTATAAAGATCCCTCTATCTCTCCTCTCTCTTCTTTCTCTATTCTCTCTATCCTCTCTTTCCCTTCACCATCTCTTTCTCTCCCTCCCCTCTTCTATCTCTCCCTCTCTCTCTCTCTCTCTCTCTCTCTCTCTCTCTCTCTCCTCTCTCTCTCTCTCTCGCTCTCTCTCTCTCTCTCTCTCTCTCTCTCTCTCTCTCTCTCTCTCTCTCTCTCTCTCTCTCTCTCTCTCTCTCTCTCTTTCTCTCTTAATGGCATTCCGGAATTATGCTGCCCACCTGTATGTGTACACTTCGCATGTGGCCATTGTCTCGTCTTACAGCTCGAGAGGACGCCCTTTCATCATGAACGTTCGGCATACGTTTCTTCCAGTATTTCCAGCACACAGTACAGCATAGAAGATAAATGAATGTAATGAAGATGGCAACTAAAGCGTAGCGATCTGTATAATTAGCCACACAAAAGAGTGAAAATGAATATAGCAAAATCTCATTTTAGTCCAACAAAAAAATGATAAAGAGAGAGAGGAAAAGAGAAAGAGAAAGAGAAAGAGAAAGAGAAAAAGAAAGAAAGAGAGAGACGATGCAGGAAGAGAAGAAAGGGAAGAGAGAGAGAGAGAGAGAGCAGAAGTGAGAACGAGAAAAGGGGAAGGGGTCCCGCTTGGGAAAAGAATGATAATTCAATGATACATTTCAATATTTCCAGAATAAAAGACGATACAGAAACGATTAGATATATTTTAAGTCTAGTGTTAAATAAAGACGAGCAAGAGAAAGACTAACGGAAACGGAAATAAGGATCGAAATAAGTAATGAAATAACACAATTGCATTTTTTTCGAGAAATCTACCACTCATCCTGTGTACAAGGTTATGATATAACAATATCAACTGAAAGATATTTTTATATCAATACCAAACTTTACACTTCATAGAAATCATATTCTGATTACATATATATTAGTTTTTGTCCCCATTTCGGGGAGTAGCATGCGCGCAGGCTCAGCACACGAACGACCAGAAAAATGTTGTAGAAAAAAAAAAGAAATTCAGGAAAATGGGTATGTTTAATCAGTTGTTAAAGGGCATTATCTGGGCATGATGAAGCCTCAAATTTGTATGAATCTCTTCTGAAAAACCAAACGAGAGAGACGGAGAGACCTTTTTAATATAATATCAGGGACGTGTTTGAGGAGGTGAAACCTGTTTAGAGGGTTTAGATTTTTTTTTTCGAGGAAAAAACGCGAAAACAAAATCGGAAAGGGTGTTACTTTGACCAGTGGATAAAACCTTTAGGGTGGTATTGGAAAGAAAACATGTTCACGCTTGTGTACATATTCTGACAGTTCCCAACAACCTCCTCACATTTTTATGATGGACAATTTGGTATTTCTTTCCAAAAGTCTTTGCTATATAATCGTGTTATTTCAATAATATACAATCGTGTTATTTCAAATAATATACAATCGTGTTATTTCAAATAACACGATTATATAGCAATTTAAGAGAGAGAGGGAGGAGGGCAGAGAGAGAGAGAACCACGTGGAATGGCACGCACGTTGACCATAATCGACGTTAGTCGCCATAGTCACCAGGGGTTAGATAAAATGAACTGGATACAACTAAATGAAGTCGTCATGAGAGACCAAGGCAAAGAGTTATTATTACTCCTTGATCAAACGTAACACGTCGTTCAGCCAAGACCAAGCAAGATGACGACTCAGCACCTCCTAGTTTTCATCGCTGTCCTTCAGTGGAGACAAGTAACCGCAGACAAGGGTAATGTACCTCAGGGATGGCGCTCCGTTGGGGGGGGGGGGGGGCAGAGGGGCACATTGCCCCCTGACTTTTCCAAGCACAGTCCTTTTTACCCATGAAAATGCCACTTATCAAACCTCTTCTTGCCCCTTCTTCCTTTTCATAAGGGTCATTTCTTTTCAATACCCTTTCCCTTTAGATAATTTGCCCTCCATAAAACCTACAATGCACCCTTCTTAATGATGATGACAATGATAATTACAATAATAATGATAGTAACAGACAAATTTATATAGCTATATCATTATCCTCTATATACTGCGCTGTGATGTAAAAGAGTTCTCATTAATGCTACTGCATAGACATACAATAAAAACTACCGGTAATAAAAAAAAACTTCTGAAAAGGGGTGAGTCTTTACAAAACTTTGAAGAGAGCAACAGATGGGGGACTTTTCTTATTTCTAGTGGCAGTTTATTCCAAAGTTTTTGAGCAGCACATCTGAAGGCACGATCCACAAGAGTTTTTACACCTGATTAATGCCGTTTCCTTCTTTAATAGCGTTCTTTTCTTTTCTGAGATGAGCCTTTTTCACTTTTAAGGAATGTCCCCTTCTGAACATGGTGGTGGTGGTCCGAAGTGCGCTCAACAACAGGTGATGTGCGCCGTGCATTTCGCAACCACTTGATGCAAACTTTGCGTCCCAGTCCCGAAATTCGTGACCCGGGACGCGAAATGCACGACCCAGGGATGCGATATTCATGACCTGGGACGTGAAATTCATGTCCCGGGAGGCGAAACTCATGACCCGGGATGCAAAATTCACGGCGCACATGACCTGTTGTCGAGCGTACTTCAATCCACCACAGAAATGTGATATTGGCCTTTTTGACTGTCATTTTCGTTTCTCTGCGCGACACAAATAATGTCCTAATTTGGAAAGATATGGATCTACTTTTCCACTCTCCACCCAGGTGTTTACCCGGTAGGATCCGAAAGTCACTGTGATTTGTTTAGCACTGTGAGCGCCTGTAAAATGGCGCCTGACTGGAATGCTCCTCCGGGAGTGGAGAAGGTGCATACATTGTGTGCGGGCAAGCCTGAATCCGATGATATTTCTGTTAAGCGTTTAGATACATTTCAAAGAGATGTAGACCTATTAGGCGCTATTATATGCCGAATATTATTATACTATGTTCTGATAGTGTAGTTCCCCTTCTACTGCGTGCCCCTTTTCACCTCTAATATTTTACAGTCCATTCTATACCCCCTTTGAAAAATGATGATTCTCAATTTACTTCTAATAAGTGCCCCTTTCATTTAGTATGTCCCATTTCTCCTCCCCTTAACATGTGATAAATGCCCGTGTCCCTTTTGTCTCTGATAAGTGCCCATTTTCCACTCGGGCAAGAGCCCTCTTTGAAATCGTCTGCATGTTCATCTGATTTCTGGTAAAGATAATAAACCCTTTTCCACCATTTGCCCTTACACATGTTACACTTTTCTCTGTATATACCTTTCATCGAGTTGTACTTAATTTTTATTAGAATATGCTGGAACATTATCAACATCAGTTCTTCCAAAGCAAATAAAGTGTATCGTATGGTATCTGTTTCACGTTCATGTATCTCACTGCTTCAGAGTAACATTAAGAAATTACTTTCCAACATCAGGCCTTGCAATATTTAAGGCATTTGCCCTTTCTGAAATGTTTATTCCTTGGTGTCGGGCTTTTACACACATTGATCATTTTTCTCTGAAGGAAATGATTCATAATAAAATGTATTCAGTATTTAAAAAAATTATCATGTTCGTCGTTCCTTTTCAACAGTTCAAAAGTTAAGGAAAGTTGCAGTTTTGTCACTCTCGTTTTAGCATGTTTATTGTAAAGTGTCACGGTCGGTTTCACCGTGTCCGAAATAAGCCCATCAGATAAAATCGATCATTAAATTAATTGTTTTTATTCTTGCTATACAATAATCATAGAAATGTATAAACATTTTCAGGAAGATGACTTTAAAATTGCATATACTTTATTAGTAAATGTAAATACAAGCCAAGAGAAAAAAATCTATATGACATGTTAGTCTCTGTTCTCGAGGGGTCCACTTTTTCTTGGCAACTGATAGCACTTTTATAACATTTTCCCAGCCAGAATCAGCGACTAGACACGCGCTTACTTGTATTCCAGCTCTTAAAAAGGTCTCCAAAGAGGTGCATTTAATAACAGTTTAACACTGTTTGGCATGGAGAAAAATAATGCTTCAATAGGGTTGCCCTCGAAAAAGTTTCAAAATTAATTTATTGTATTTCAAACGCAAATTATACAGCTTCGCAATATTACTGGCCTATAACCGCCTGCCCTAATGTAGAACAAAATGGAGTTCTAGTTCGCAATACAAATTCCCAAGTGAGCATGGTGAGTGCATGGACTAATGGGTGTGTTGCACTGGCCAATCAAAATCATTGTTGCATGCATGTCTTCTTAAAAGGCAGACCCCGAGCCAATCAGAATGGTTGTTCAAAATTAGCAATTATTTGCAATCGATTGCAACTTTCTTGCAACACCCCAATAATCAGATAAAAGTAGGCTACTAAAGTGCCGTTTCTAGAACATCTTCGCTTTTGTTTGCATTAGGTAAATACCTTGGCTAAGTCACTCCCCAGCTGAAAATACCTTCCCACTTAAATGGATTGTTTTGTAGAAGCAATGGTCATAATCGAGTCAATGAATAATTTTATGGGGTACTATAATTATGACTTTTCTATTTCATCAAGTGAACTTTGGTGGACAGAATAAGTTGCTGATTGATAAACAACGTGACGATTAGAAAAGTATTCTCTCCTTTTTTACACAAATCACGATGTTCAACAGTGTTCAAGAGTTCAGAGTTTATTTTCATTTCCAAAAAAACAATAACAACAAATTTTGAAAAAAAATCAAGCATACATAACTATTCATATTTGTCCCCTCAAGTGTAATCATTATTCGTCGAGAGAAGAATCCTTAAAGGGCATGAAAAAAAATTGTCAAGTCATTATCAGATTAGCTGAGCTAAATGGTGTTAGATGGTAACTTAATTATTCCATTCTTGGTCAAGTTACAGAAAGGGGCCTTGGGTCACATCTTAGGTCGTCTCATGGGCCCAAAGAGCAAACAGTATAATGTTTTTCCGTGTTTGTAGAATGCATGCAGATATTTCCCGTTTTTTTCAAGTTGTACCTCATTTGCTGGTCAAGGGCCCCCGGTTTAGGGGGACCTTGGCGGAGGGGAGGGGGCGTCTGGCTGGCACTTAGCAACCGAAAATTTGTCTGCCATGGCCATTTCGATAGATTTTAAGGTCGACCTGACCATTTCAAACTCGTAGTTAGCGATAGCTAGGATGTGGACAAGGTTAAACATACAACAGAGGCCCTCGGGGCACTTCTTTAGGGGCATCTGCCGGGCACAAAGCAGTATTACATTGTCTGTCATGGCACATTCGGTAGTCTATTGGATAGAACCTGACCTTTTCGCACTGGTTTTCAAGTGAACGTCCAAGATGCTAACTAGGTCAAATATGAAAAGGGCCCTCGGGCCACTCTTTGGGGCGTTTCCGGGTACAGAGCAGTTAGAAAATTCGTCTGCACAGCCCATTCAGGACTTTGTAAATCTATTTAACCATTCTGTATTTGTTTTAAAGTAGTATAGGATGTTTTGACCTGTGTCCAAACTACGAAAAGTGCCTTTGGGCCACTGTTTTGGGGCGGCTGGCGGGCACAAAACAGCAGCAAATTCGTCTGTCAGGGTCATAATATAATCTGTGTGAGGAGCACCAAATCTGCCGTGGGTTCGTGTGGTACCTCATTCATCTAACCAAGCCTCTATGTAGGCTCTGTGCAAAAATTGGCCCCTTGGGGGCGTCTGCCGGGCACTTGCAGCAGAAAATTCGTCTGTCATGGGCCATTCCGAATTCAGTGTTAATGAGCCGCAAAATCTACCGTGGGTTTCTGGTGTGGTACCTCGTTCATCTAATCTAACGGCATTTTGGGGCCCTTTTTAAAAGGCCCCAGGGGCTACATGCAGCAGGGTGCAACGGCAGACGCCCAGTTTGGTATATGCTTGGTCCTTCCCCGCTCTTCAATACTCAGATGTTGGCACCTCGTTTCATCTAATCAAAAAGTCACCTAGCTGCCGGTCTATAGTGGCCTCGTTTAGGGGAGAGAGTCGCCACCAACCTATTCAAACATATCGAAGGAGAGAGGGGGGGGGGGGCAGCATAGTGTTTACGCCTGCACATCCCAGTGTGTTATACCGGGTGGTGGAACCGAAGGTCACAGGTGTATAGGTGATGCCGAGTACTTGATAATGACAATATTAATGATGATGATAATGATAATAATAATCATAATAATCATAATAATAATAACAATAATAATAATAATAATACTAATACCTAATAATAATAATAATAATAATGATATAATACTAATAAAAATAATAATAATCATAACAATAATAATAATAATAATAATAACTAACAACACAATAATAATAATAACAATAATAGTAATAATAATAATAGTAATAATAATAATAACAACAATAAGAGAAGAAGAAGAAGAAGAAGAAGAAGAAGAAGAAGAAGAAGAAGAAGAACATAATAATAATAACAATAATAATAATATCATTAATGATAATGATTATCTATTTCTTTTTCCCGCCCCTTTATTGCCAAAATTGTTTAGGCACTTGGGCACTTAGGCACTTACCAAAATAGACCATAGTCTCAAAGTTTGACTTGATCACCAAATCTGAATGAACGCACTGGAATAAAGTAAGATAAGGAAGAAAATAAATCATAGAGAAAAGGAATACTTCAACGACATTGAAAATATTTTCATAAATAATTTTTAGAAAGGCAATGATAGTGACAATATTTTTGTACAGCTTAAATGTAAAGTTCTTTACCAGCTTACTCCAGAGATCCTAATCTCTTTGCATTAGAATAGGCTATTACTAAAAGTTATGTATGTGTGTGTTAAAGGTTTATTGCAAAAGAAAATGAAGCAGAACAACAATTAGGTAGCGTAAATGATTAAAAGTTTCCCATTTCCTCTCCCTCTTATGAAATATGGCTATTGAAGTTTACCCACATTTGAACACCACACGTTTAGCTGAATTAGCTGCATAGGGAGCTGAAACATTCACCGTGTGCTTGACCACCCGAGAATCAATGTCATAACCAATATTCATTCACTCATGGATAACACAGAAACAGGCATATCCCCTGCAATCAAAAACTTACCTTTAGTTGATTTTTCTACCAAAATACATGGATGGAACACCCAAGTAAAACCTTAATGTCAGACAGTCCCGTCGTCAGCTGTTTCCGTTTAAAGAGCCACTCAAGGAAGACGCGATCAAACTGGCGGTGGCATGATTGTTTTTCAAACTTTGGGTATTTACTAATCCAAACTTCAAGCTTATACTTCACCCAGTGGAGACATGTACAAACAACCTTCTGACAGCAACTTGAAGCATTAAATAATAACAGGAGTATTCACTAAGATGAACTTTGGTTTACAACTCAGAGAGGAGCTATAAGATGTCAAAACATGAGCTAAATATAGACCTGTTTTACAGTGTAGTTCTGTTAATTGTATCATTTGACAAGTTTTTGAGTACGATATATCTACGATGGAGTAGCGGGATGACGGGCTTGGTTTAGACCCCCCCCCCCCTCTCTCTCTCTCTCTCTCTCTCTCCACCTCACACACGCGCGCACGCACACCCACCCCTCCCACACAAAAGAAAAAAAAACACACATCATCACACGACAAGAGTAAAGCAACCGACCGCGCCCTTAGGAAGACTAGGGGGTGTTTCATGAAGCTGTTCATAAAGTTACGAATAACTTTACGAACGACGTGAATATGGCAAGCCGAATGGGATGCTCATTCAATACAAACTGCATTCAACTGGGCCAAAACCACTAAAAATGTACAATTAGCCAAAAAAACGAGTCGCATGTGTTTGATAGCGAATATGTT
>CM057164.1:25526750-25574070 GCA_029962745.1 Echinometra lucunter
CTCTCTCTCTCTCTCTCTCTATCTCTCTCTCTCTCTCTCTCTCTTAATGGCATTCCGGAATTATGCTGCCCACCTGTATGTGTACACTTCGCATGTGGCCATTGTCTCGTCTTACAGCTCGAGAGGACGCCCTTTCATCATGAACGTTCGGCATACGTTTCTTCCAGTATTTCCAGCACACAGTACAGCATAGAAGATAAATGAATGTAATGAAGATGGCAACTAAAGCGTAGCGATCTGTATAATTAGCCACACAAAAGAGTGAAAATGAATATAGCCAAATCTCATTTTAGTCCAACAAAAAAATGATAAAGAGAGAGAGGGAAAGAGAAAGAGAAAGAGAAAGAGAAAGAGAGAGAGACGATGCAGGAGAGAGAGAAAAGGGAAGAGAGAGAGAGAGAGAGAGAGAGAGAGAGAGAGCAGAAGTGAGAACGAGAAAAGGGGAAGGGGTCTCGCTTGGAAAAGAATGATAATTCAATGATACATTTCAATATTTCCAGAATAAAAGACGATACAGAAACGATTAGATATATTTTAAGTATAGTGTTAAATAAAGACGAGCAAGAGAAGACTAACGGAAACGGAAATAAGATCGAAATAAGAATGAATAACACAATTGCATTGTTTCGAGAAATCTACCACTCATCCTGTGTACAAGGTTATGATATAACAATATCAACTGAAAGATATTTTTATATCAATACCAACTTTACACTTCATAGAAATCATATTCTGATTACATATATATTAGTATTTGTCCCCATTTCGGGGAGTAGCATGCGCGCAGGCTCAGCACACGAGCGACCAGAAAATGTTGTAGAAAAAAAAAAGAAATTCAGGAAAATGGGTATGTTTAATCAGTTGTTAAGGGCATTATCTGGGCGTGATGAAGCCTCAAATAGCATGAATCTCTTCTGAAAACCAAACGAGAGAGACGAGAGAGACTTTTAATGTAATACAGGGACGTGTTTGAGGAGGTGAAACCTGTTTAGAGGGTTTTTGATTTTTTTTCGAGGAAAAAAACGCGAAAACAAATCGGAAAGGGTGTTACTTTGACCAGTGGATAAAACTTTAGGGTGGTATATTGGAAAGAAAACATGTTCACCGCTTGTGTACATATTCTGACAGTTCCCAACAACCTCCTCACATTTTATGATGGACAATTTGGTATTTCTTTCCAAAGGTCTTTGCTATATAATCGTGTTATTTCAAATAATATATAATCGTGTTATTTCAAATAAATATATAGCAATTTAAGAGAGAGAGGGAGGAGGGCAGAGAGAGAGAGAACCACGTGGAATGGCACGCACGTTGACCATAATCGACGTTAGTCGCCATAGTCACCAGGGGTTAGATAAATGAACTAGATACAACTAAATGAAGTCGTCATGAGAGACCAAGGCAAAGAGTTATTAATTACTCCTTGATCAAACGTACACGTCGTTCAGCCAGACCAAGCAAGATGACGACTCAGCACCTCCTAGTTTTCATCGCTGTCCTTCAGTGGAGACAAGTAACCGCAGACAAAGGTAATGTACCTCAGGGGTGGCGCTCCGTGGGGGGGGGGGGGGGCAGAGGGGCACATTGCCCCTGGACTTTTCCAAGCACAGTCCTTTTTACCCATGAAATGCCACTTATCAAACCTCTTCTTGCCCCTTCTTCCTTTCATAAGGGTCCATTCTTTTCAATACCCTTTTCCCTTTAGATAATTTGCCCTCCATAAACCTACAATGCACCCTTCTTAATGATGATGATAATGATAATTACAATAATAATGATAGTAACAGACAAATTTATATAGCTATATCATTATCCTCTATATACTGCGCTGTGATGTAAAAGAGTTCTCATTAATGCTACTGCATAGACATACATAAAAACTACCGGTAAGAAAAATAACTTCTGAAAAGGGGTGAGTCTTTAACAAACTTTGAAGAGAGCACAGATGGGGGACTTTTCTTATTTCTAGTGGCAGTTTATTCCAAGTTTTTGAGGCAGCACATCTGAAGGCACGATCCACAAAGAGTTTTTCACTGATTAATGCCGTTTTCCTTCTTGATAGCGTTCTTTTCTTTCTGAGATGAGCCTTTTTCACTTTAAGGAATGTCCCTTCTGAAAATGGTGTGGTGGCCCCGAAGTGCGCTCAACACAGGTGATGTGCGTCGTGCATTTCGCAACCACTTGACGCAAACTTTGCGTCCCAGTCCCGAAATTCGTGACCAGGACGCGAAATGCACGACCCAGGATGCGATATTCATGACCTGGGACGTGAAATTCATGTCCCGGGAGGCGAAACTCATGACCCGGGATGCAAAATTCACGGCGCACATGACCTGTTGTCGAGCGTACTTCAATGCCACCACAGAAATGTGATATTGGCCTTTTTGACTGTCATTTTCGTTTCTCTGCCGCGACACAAATAATGTCCTAATTTGGCAAGATATGGATCTACTTTTCCACTCTCCACCCAGGTGTTTACCCGGTAGGATCCGAAAGTCACTGTGATTTGTTTAGCACTGTGAGCGCCTGTAAAATGGCGCCTGACTGGAATGCTCCTCCGGGAGTGGAGAAGGTGCATACATTGTGTGCGGGCAAGCCTGAATCCGATGATATTTCTGTTAAGCGTTTAGATACATTTCAAAGAGATGTAGACCTATTAGGCGCTATTATATGCCGAATATTATTATACTATGTTCTGATAGTGTAGTTCCCCTTCTACTGCGTGCCCCTTTTCACCTCTAATATTTTACAGTCCATTCTATACCCCCTTTGAAAAATGATGATTCTCAATTTACTTCTAATAAGTGCCCCTTTCATTTAGTATGTCCCATTTCTCCTCCCCTTAACGTGTGATAAATGCCCGTGTCCCTTTTGTCTCTGATAAGTGCCCATTTTCCACTCGGGCAAGAGCCCTCTTTGAAATCGTCTGCATGTTCATCTGATTTCTGGTAAAGATAATAAACCCTTTTCCACCATTTGCCCTTACACATGTTACACTTTTCTCTGTATATACCTTTCATCGAGTTGTACTTAATTTTTATTAGAATATGCTGGAACATTTATCAACATCAGTTCTTCCAAAGCAAATGAAAGTGTATCGTATGGTATCTGTTTCACGTTCATGTATCTCACTGCTTCAGAGTAACATTAAGAAAATTACTTTCCAACATCAGGCCTTGCAATATTTAAGGCATTTGCCCTTTCTTGAAATGTTTATTCCTTGGTGTCGGGCTGTTTACAACACATTGTATCATTTTTCTCTGAAGGAAATGATTCATAATACAATGTATTCAGTATTTAAAAAAAATTATCATGTTCGTCGTTCCTTTTCAACAGTTCAAAGTTAAGGAAAGTTGCAGTTTTGTCACTCTCGTTTAGCATGTTTATTGTAAAGTGTCACGGTCGGTTTCACGTGTCCGAAAATAAGCCCATCAGATAAAATCGATCATTAAATATAATTGTTTTTATTCTTGCTATACAATAATCATAGAAATGTATAAACATTTTCAGGAAGATGACTTTAAAATTGCATATACTTTATTAGTAAATAGTAAATACAAGCCAAGAGAAAAAAATCTATATGACATTTTAGTCTCTGTTCTCGAGGGGTCACTTTTTCTTGGCAACTGATAGCACGTTTATAACATTTTCCCAGCCAGAATCAGCGACTAGACACGCGCTTACTTGTATTCCGAGCTCTTAAAAAGTCTCCAAAGAGGTGCATTTAATAACAGTTTAACACTGTTTGGCATGGAGAAAAATAATGCTTCAAATAGGGTTTGCCTCGAAAAAGTTTCAAAATTAATTTATTGTATTTCAAAACGCAAATTATACAGCTTCGCAATATTACTGGCCTATAACCGCTGCCCTAATGTAGAACAAAATGGAGTTCTAGTTCCAATACAAATTCCCAAGTGAGCATGGTGAGTGCATGGACTAATGGGTGTTGCACTGGCCAATCAAAATCATTGTTGCATGCATGTCTCTTAAAAAGGCAGACCCCGAGCCAATCAGAATGGTTGTTTCAAAATTAGCAATTATTTGCAATCGATTGCAACTTTCTTGCAACACCCCAATAATCAGATAAAAGTAGGCTACTAAAGTGCCGTTTCTAGAACATCTTCGCTTTGTTTGCATTATAGTAATACCTTGGCTAAGTCACTCCCCAGCTGAAAATACCTTCCACTTAAATGGATTGTTTTGTAGAAGCAATGGTCATAAATCGAGTCAATGAATATATTTTATGGGGTACTATAATTATGACTTTTCTATTTCTATCAAGTGAACTTTGGTGGACAGAATAAGTTGCTGATTGATAAACAACGTGACGATTAGAAAGTATTCTCTCCTTTTTTACACAAACACGATGTTCAAGAGTTCAAGAGTTTATTTTTCATTTCCAAAAAACAAATAACAACAAATTTTGAAAAAAAATCAAGCATACATAACTATTCATATTTGTCCCCTCAAGTGTAATCATTATTCGTCGAGAGAAGATCCCTTAAAGGGCATAAAAAAATTGTCAAGTCATTATCAGATTAGCTTGAGCTAAATGGTGTTAGATGGTAACTTAATTATTCCATCTTGGTCAAGGTTACAGAAAGGGGCCTTTGGGTCACATCTTAGGTCGTCTCATGGGCCCAAAAGAGACAAAACAGTATAATGTTTTCCGTGTTTTGTAGAATGCATGCATATATTTCCCGTTTTTTCTTCAAGTTGTACCTCATTTTGCTGGTCAAGGGCCCCGGTTTAGGGGGACCTTGGCGGAGGGGGAGGGGGCGTCTGGCTGGCACTTAGCAACAGAAAATTTGTCTGCCATGGCCATTTCGATAGATTTTAAGGTCGACCTGACCATTTCAAACTCGTAGTTAGCGATAGCTAGGATGTGGACAAGGTTAAACATACAACAGAGGCCCTCGGGGCACTCTTTAGGGGCATCTGCCGGGCACAAAGCAGTAGTACATTGTCTGTCATGGCACATTCGGTAGTCTATTGGATAGACCTGACCTTTTCGCACTGGTTTCAAGTGACGTCCAAGATGCTAACTAGGTCAAAATATGAAAAGGGCCCTCGGGCCACTCTTTGGGGCGTTTTCCGGGTACAGAGCAGTAGAAAATTCGTCTGCCACAGCCCATTCAGGACTTTGTAAAATCTATTTAACCATTCTGTATTTGTTTTAAGTAGTATAGGATGTTTGACCTGTGTCAAACTTACGAAAAGTGCCTTTGGGCCACTGTTTTGGGGCGGCTGGCGGGCACAAAACAGCAGCAAATTCGTCTGTCATGGGTCATAATATAATCTGTGTGAGGAGCACCAAAATCTGCCGTGGGTTTCGTGTGGTACCTCATTCATCTAACCAAGCCTCTATGTAGCCTCTGTGCAAAAATTGGCCCCTTGGGGGCGTCTGCCGGGCACTTTGCAGCAGAAAATTCGTCTGTCATGGGCCATTCCGAATTCAGTGTAATGAGCCGCAAAATCTACCGTGGGTTTCGTGTGGTACCTCGTTCATCTAATCTAACGCATTTTGGGGCCCCTTTTAAAAGGCCCCAGGGGCTACATGCAGCAGAGGTGCAACGGCAGACGCCCAGTTTGGTATATGCTTGGTTCCTTCCCCGCTCTTCCAATACTCAGATGTTGGCACCTCGTTCATCTAATCAAAAGTCACCTAGCTGCCGGTCTATAGTGGCCTCGTTTAGGGGAGAGAGTCGCCACCAACCTATTCAAACATATCGAAGGAGAGAGGGGGGGGCAGCATAGTGTTTACGCCTGCACATCCCAGTGTGTTATACCGGGTGGTGGAACCGAAGGTCACAGGTGTATAGGTGATGCCGAGTACTTGATAATGACAATATTAATGATGATGATGATGATAATAATAATCATAATAATAATAATAATAATAACAATAATAATAATAATAATAATAATAATAATAATAATAATAATGATAATAATAATAATAAAAATAATAATAATAACAATAATAATAATAATAATAATAATAATAATGATAACAACAACAATAATAATAATAACAATAATAGTAATAATAATAATAGTAATAATAATAATAATAACAACAATAATAATAATAATAATAAGAAGAAGAAGAAGAAGAAGAAGAAGAAGAAGAAGAAGAAGAAGAAGAACAATAATAATAATAACAATAATAATAATATCATTAATGATAATGATTATCTATTTCTTTTTCCCGCCCCTTTATTGCCAAAATTGTTTAGGCACTTGGGCACTTAGGCACTTACCAAAATAGACCATAGTCTCAAAGTTTGACTTGATCACCAAATCTGAATGAACGCACTGGAATAAAGTAAGATAAGGAAGAAAATAAATCATAGAGAAAAGGAATACTTCAACGACATTGAAAATATTTTCATAAATAATTTTTAGAAAGGCAATGATAGTGACAATATTTTGTACAGCTTAAATGTAAAGTTCTTTACCAGCTTACTCCAGAGATCCTAATCTCTTTGCATTAGAATAGGCTATTACTAAAAGTTATGTATGTGTGTGTTAAAGGTTTATTGCAAAAGAAAATGACAGAACAACAATTAGGTAGCGTAAATGATTAAAAGTTTCCCATTTCCTCTCCCTCTTATGAAATATGGCTATTGAAGTTTTACCCACATTTGAACACCACACGTTTAGCTGAATTAGCTGCATAGGGAGCTGAAACATTCACCGTGTGCTTTGACCACCCGAGAATCAATGTCATAACCAATATTCATTCACTCATGGATAACACAGAAAACAGGCATATCCCCTGCAATCAAAAACTTACCTTTTAGTTGATTTTTCTACCAAAATACATGGATGGAACACCCAAGTAAAACCTTAATGTCCAGACAGTCCCGTCGTCAGCTGTTTCCGTTTAAAGAGCCACTCAAGGAAGACGCGATCAAACTGGCGGTGGCATGATTGTTTTTCAAACTTTGGGTATTTACTAATCCAAACTTCAAGCTTATACTTCACCCAGTGGAGACATGTACAAACAACCTTCTGACAGCAACTTGAAGCATTAAATAATAACAGGAGTATTCACTAAGATGAACTTTGGTTTACAACTCAGAGAGGAGCTATAAGATGTCAAAACATGAGCTAAATATAGACCTGTTTTACAGTGTAGTTCTGTTAATTGTATCATTTGACAAGTTTTGAGTAAGATATATCTACGATGGAGTAGCGGGATGACGGGCTTGGTTTAGACCCCCCCCCCCCCCCCCTCTCTCTCTCTCTCTCTCTCTCTCTCTCTCCACCTCACACACGCGCGCACGCACACCCACCCCACCCACACAAAAGAAAAAAAACACACATCATCACACGACAAAGAGTAAAGCAACCGACCGCGCCCTTAGGAAGACTAGGGGGTGTTTCATGAAGCTGTTCATAAAGTTACGAATAACTTTACGAACTACGTGAATATGGCAAGCCGAATGGGATGTTCATTCAATACAAACTGCATTCAACTGGGCCAAAACCACTAAAAATGTACAATTAGCCAAAAAACGAGTCGCATGTGTTTGATAGCGAATATGTTAATATCAGATTATAAAAAATGATTTTTGTCATAAGACCTCTTGAAATATGTAATGGGCTATAACTTCAGAAAATTTTAGCATTCAAACATCACGGTTTTTTGACAAATTATTGTGTTTTAAGTACTCTCGTCCGGGGGAAAACTGCATGTCGCAAATCAATGTGTTGTAAAAAACAAGGATGCTTTTATTCTTAGATCCTGGCTTAGAAAAATAGACTGTGATACGTATATGTAAGGCAACATAATATTCAGGTATTGTACACGTGTAAAAATAAAAATTTTCGCAATAGAAATTTGTCGCCAAGGTCAGTGAAACCTACGTTACCTTTAGAATGAATCTCTGATATACCACCTTTTCCCAAGTTTTATTTTCTGGGTTTTTTTTTTTTTCAATGTAATCACTCGCTGATATCCCAGTCTACAGTCTATAAAAGTTTGTAGCGATGTGTGTAGATCCATTCTGGAGAAAAAGAAGCTTATAGGAAGAGCTGAGGCATGTGTTTTTAACCGTATGGATAAGAAATGTAATATACGTTAACTTCAGTATCAGAATTGAACAACGACTGACAACAGAAAAGCTACCAAACGACAAGGGCTTGTTAATCTGGTCAATTTGAAGGGATTATAATTGCATCTGTGGCCTTAAATCATTTCCGTAAATCCCACTTAATGCTTAAATGAAACATACGTTACCGAAACATACGTTACTGGTCATTTTTTATTTACAGTTAAATTCGGTAAAATCTTAATTGTACGCTTGTCAACTATTGTTTTATCTATAGCGCCAGTACACTAAAGCGACGCTTAGCTACCATAAGGCCAATAATGCCAGTCTACAATCTCATGGTAACGTAGGTTTCTTTAACCAAATACTTGTTGAAGAAAAGCGGCAATGACACGAGATGGGAATTTCTTGGGTGGCTTTTTGTAGTAATCAACATCTAAGCTTAAGAGTTGTAGAGTGATAATAACATCTTCAAAACGTCTTGAAGGCAGGATCTCGATCGGTCTGCATGTGTTAAAAATGGTAACGTATAGGTTGCGAACTAAATTGTGGAAGGCTATCACATCTGAATCTTATTTTTTCACTAAAAATTCATTTTTATTGTAAATTCTCTTTTTCCAAAAATCTCTTTTCATTATCACATAAAGGTCAAGGGACGAAAGGAACGTGGGGGAGGGGGAGAGAGCTCAAATTCAAGCAAAATATATAGGAACAGAAACAAAGAAAAGCTGAAGCCATGTTCCGACAGCAGAATATGAGAACAGGAAAGCAAGAGAAGAGATATAAGCAGCTGTACCACGTTTAAGGGATATCTTTTTCCCCCTCGAGTGGTTTTGCGTATTTAATTATCGTGATTATTGTTACTTATAAGAAACATACGTTACTGCTTGTAAAGTGACATAAGGTTCCTTATCTGCTTATAGTGATACCAAAATGGACAATACTGGGTTATTATGTAATTATTATTATTATATACATACATATATATATATATATATATATATATATATATATACATATATATATAAGATTAAAAAGGTAAAAGGGTGATCTTGAAGTCCCCCCCCCCTCCGCAAAAATGCTAATGATAATAAATAAATAAATGAATAAATAAGTGAATAAATATATTAATACATAAATAAAATATTAAAAAACGAAAAAATCACTAATACACAATGAAAAAAAAACAGAAAAATGTTTTCAAAAATCTAATATCTTTGCAAGTGTCGGAAAGATGTTCGAGGTTTACCTTTCTTACTTGGGGGTATATCTTTGTTATTCCCGTTGCTGTTGTTTTTCATATATTCATTCAGTTGATTCCTTTCCTACAGCAATTGCACGGATATCATTTTCTACTGAGTGTCGAAGCCTACAACCCTCCCATGGATCTACTATCAAGTTGGTATCAGCGAGTAGTACGAGCATTCTACCTAAGAGTGTAAGGAATGTGGTCCAGAGACATCTTGCAGATTACCAAACTATCTGCACACTCCCAGGTAGGTTGAGAATGAAAATGTTTCTTTGTGCGGTGCCCTAAGCTTTAGAAATTAGCATTTGTGTTGATTTTACCACAATGATCGAAATGAAATAAGGAGACAGTCAATGGATGGATGGTTTTCATCCGGTTTATTTTCGAAACGTTTGAAATCTAAGAATATTTAAGGTTTTAAAATAGATATATACCAATCACCTTTACTGAGTGAGCATCGTTGAATTTGATAGACCCGACACTAGAATGAATACGGAGGTGTGTGATCTTGCATTTCAGGAAAATGCCAACCTGGTGGAAATCATTGCAGCATGGGAGTGATATCAACATGTAATTGCCCCTGGGGTCGAGCCAAAGAGCTACGTCGAAGTGGTGAGACATATCAAAAGTACAATGTAATACGTTTCCTTGTGTCCCAATTTGCAATTTTCAGCCGTCCTTTTTAGAATGTCAGCTTTGGGTTGCCAGAAGAGTATATAACTGTTATAGACTGCCGAATGTATTGTCAGTAAATGAAAGAATATAATATGAAGCCTGTTCTTATTACCAGTTTCCCATTCCACTACAGAAAACATTCTCATTAAAATGACTCGAAATTTTACTGATATATATAGAGAAAATACTGCTTAATAAAGCCCACTGACTTTGAAGTCGTGAATCTACGCCAATTTGCAATGGCCGTCAGAACAATATAGCCAGGCATTTTTTTTTTTTTTTAACAAAAAGGGTGGTGTCTTATTACCGACCTTACGATTTTTCCATGAAAATTATTCAAAATTTAGATAAAAATGAGCCATATTTGAAATCAAACACAATTCTAAATGATGCCGGAGATGTTAATTACCAACATTTGTATAGTTTACAGATAAAATACAACCTCGAAAATGTCTTTTTAAATGTATTTTTCCATGGTAGACATTTTTTATCTCCCGCTTTCCGTGTAAAAACTGCACAATTTGTTGACGCGCCTATGGAGATTGCGTAGTTAAGACACATTGTAGATGCCCAAAGTTGACCCTAAATTTGCTTTCACACATGATGCAACAGTGTGGTACCACACTGTGGCGCCACACTGTTTCGTCTTCACACATGGTGGGACTTTGTGTCACCACATATGCTAATGAACGCGCATTAACGCGTCAACTCTCAATAAGAGAGCATATTGTCAAAACTTGCGCACGCTTGCGCAAGCAATCTCATGGCAACAATTTTTGCGCTAACTTTTTAGAAATTTGATTGGTGCGCATTTTTTGTGTATCTAGGCAGCAAAAAAAAAAAAAGTGTGTCCTGCCTCGGCGACATTTTTTTGTCGCCTATACCCCATGGGCTTGTACACAAAAAAAAAGTGTGGCGCCACAGTGTGGTAGGTGGTACCACACTGGACATCGCATCATGTATGAAAGCACCTTAAGCGTCTTTGAATACCATTACAAAATCCACATTATCTTTGTCATTAAAAAGTGTCTGGACACTAAAATTTCAGAGATTTACCTTAAATATATTCCGATTTTAGTCGCACCTTCCATAATCAAGCGCATGACGGGATCGTGATTAGGCCGGAATGATAGTAAACAACTGTGCGCGCATTAAGTTTTCTGTAATAAGCGCGATCGCGCGTGATATACGCCTGTTGCTCCAGTGACAAGCGCAAGTAAGTCAATATGCAAAATACGATGACCCTGCGTGATACACGTCTTCGTAGCTTCGAAATTCCGGAAATAAACAACATTTTATGGAGAGGTCGGTAATATGACGGGTCGGTATTAGGTACACTAATCATATTGGACAGGGAACTATGAACAGTGCATATTGTACGTGATATCAATTAACTTTGCCCAACATGATATGACCAAGACGTCGATGCATATGTCCCCCCAATCTATGTGAAACATATTGTTCTATAAGATCTACATTCACCACCGAAAAAAAAAGTTGACATAGAGTGGCAAAAACATTTTCATTAAACATGTTAACCCACTGGCTACTGGGACCAAGTGACCCCTGTATTAAGTCTACGGGAATATAAGAAGTCAGTAGTCAACAAGTTAAATTGCTTTACATTGTACATCTTTGCATGATGTAGATCTAACCTCAAATGTATTCTGCGATAATGTGACAGAAAACTTCAATGCATGTTTCTCGAACCCCTGTCTGAATGGAGGTACTTGCTCGTCCGTAGGAAGCCGATATCACTGTACCTGTCCAGCTGGAATAATGGGATCCGACTGTAATATATGTAAGTCGGATTAAATCGAATGAAATCGGATTACGTCGGGTTGAATTTAGGGCTTTTATCAAATGATTACTCTCTGGAGTGGACAAATTATCATTCATCAGATAATCGCCAACTAGAAGGGCGGATATACAGTATCCAGCAGAAGTGAGTACACCCTTTACAAAATGTTAAAATTCAAATGTAAATTCTTGCATAAATGAATTACAACTATGATAGAGAAGAACGAAATTCTGTGACTGATGTATTGATAGGAATTATCTCTTCCTTAACAATATTGTAATAGCTGAAGGATTTTGCTTGAATTTGTGGCAACAAAAGTTAAGCACATCCTCAAGGGTGTACTCACGAGAAAATTACTCACGTAATTCCCTTGCCATACTTCTATTCCTCATAACGCTACCTTTAGTAAATTTACGTCGATGTATCAACACCTCTGTGTTAAGGATGGCTAGTTGTTACAGTAAAATGAGTGATGTTCTAAAACCCATAAAGCTTTGGTAAACTTGCTCGATCTGCCAAAATACGGATCTGAGTACATACAAATTCACTAAACTTCCGCTAATTGTATACAATATGTACTTTAATTTGTAATGAAATACACCGAATATCTAAAAAGTTCCTTACATTTTCACATTACACCAATCACTCGTATTTCAAGACATCCGACCCCCCCCCCCCCCTTCCCTTCCCTTCCCTTCAGCCCTATCTTACGAAGTAATTTCTGTGGTCTTATTCAATATCATTTCTGTTTTGTCATAGACATCAACGGATGTGAGAGTTCTCCTTGCATCAATGGAGGGATGTGTTTGGAGTTTGAAAACGGGTTCCTCTGTTCTTGTTTTCCTGGATATATCGGAGATAACTGTGAAACAGGTGTCTATTAGGTGGTTATATTCAGCTCCGTGGCTTTCCAATAACCTGCTGGCAAACATCCGATCAGAGATTTCTGTCCCTAACCTAACTCTAACTGCTAAACACACCCATCCTTTTCTTTGTTTACAAGTAAATTTTTAAAACTCATCCGTATATGATCTCATATCATTTTTCTTGTGTTGCTTTTAAATTGATATCTTTTTCTTTATGTTTTTTTGTGTTTGTTTTTGTTTTTGTGTTATTTATTGTAACTCCAATAATAATATTTGTGATTCATATTCAAATTTATTTTGTGTTTCACGTATTGTTACGTTTGAATATTGTTCACGGCCTTTCTAAAAAGCAGCTTCTAGCTGATGGCAGGCTTTTATCTGTTTATCCGTGATTGAATAAATGCAATACAATACAATACAATACAATACAGTACAATAAAATATCAACAGCAAGATAAATACAGAGGCATGAAAAGACGGGTCACGGACCCCAAAGTCACGTGGGTGAATTGATAGTTAATGTTTCACCCGGAGGGTATTTCATAAAGCTGTTCGTAAAGTTACGCATGACTTTACGAACAAATTGAATATGAAGTGCCAAATGTGACGTTTTAACAAAATGTAAGTGCATAAATTGCCATAATCTCGATCAAATTGTGGCAAAAAATATACTTCGCAATCAAAATGTTTTTGAATATGGCAATGTTAATCAATTTGCATATTTCACCTTTAGCTGATGCGATTTATGGTGATTGAGAATCCACTTTGGCCTGCCGTATTCAAGTCGTTCGTAAAGTCACTTGCAACTTTATGAACAGCTTTATGAAACAAGCCCCTGATTGAAATAGTAGGTATATTATCGATCCTTATGAAGGTCGTGCATTTATTACTTTTACTTCCTGAAGCTCTCTGATTCTATAATGAGACAGAATTAGGGGGAGGTTAGTAGTCATTCATGTGTTCTCATGGTTCTGGTGATGTTTCATATCTGTTCGTAAAGTTATATATGACTTTACGAACGATTTGAATATGGTAAGCCAAATGGGATTCTCAATTATTATAAATCGCATCAGCTGAAGGTGAAATATGCAGACGTAGATTATCATTACAATCGTTTACAAACATTTTAATTGCATAATATATTTTTTTGCCACACTTTTATTAAGTTTATGGGAAATACAGTCACATTTTGTTAAAATGTCAGGATAAACTGTGGGCATCCCATTTGGCACCTCTCATTCCAGTCGTTCGTAAAGTCGTGCGTAAATTTACGAATAGCTTTATGAAACACCACATGGACGTGCTTTCCATGTCATTATCGCTGAGCTTAAGTATTAGATGCATGATTATTCATGCAAGTTAATAATCTCATAACTACACCAATGTTATCTTCACCACGTCAATACTTGCAAATTTTTTAACCATGTTTTCGTCATATATTTTTTTTTTTCATTCCATTTAATTGACTGATTTTTATTGATTGATTGATTTATTCATTTACTTATTATTTTTCCTCTTTAAGAAACGTCTATGGCCTTTGTTATCACAAACCGTCGGATTCTTTTCGGGAACCTCCCTTCTTGTTCTTCTATGCTTGACCTTGCTTTCTTAAGGCTACCTTTCAATCTACTGAACGACGGTCGTTCCATCACATATGATCCTCGAGACAGGATGGTCTACTGGACCGAAAATGACGACACAATTTGGAGAGCGACATTGGACGGATCTCTGAGAGAAGTTATCGCGGCGAATGCGACAGGTACGTCACCAGTATTGCCACCGTCTCTGTTTGCGATGAATCTATCATCTTCTATATTGCTCACCGAGTAATAACAAACCATCGTGCCACTTTAGCAAGTATGGTAGTGTGACCTAGCTTCGCGTATCTCCAAAGTTCGCGCACAGGGTCATATCTCAAAAACTAGAAGAGACTATGAAAATCTGATTGCACCAGCAGAAAGAGCAACCTAAAAGAACCATAGGATTAACCTTTCTTTAAAATTTGGGAAGGAATCATGAAATTGTTAATGAAAACTCGGTAAATTTTTGCAGCGTTTTGCATCCATTTCGAAAGAAACTGAAGCTGCCGAAGGGGGCTCTAGAATTCCTCTTTTGGAGAGACGATGTCATCAGAATTGTAAGTAAAATATCAAATGATTCTATGGCATTTGTCTTGCTAATGATACAATTATCTTACCTTTTATGGATCTCTATTTTGTATTAATCATTTGTAAACTGGCGTGCGCGAGGTTAGATCTCGTTATTTCTGTAAAACTTCTCCAGGTCCAGTGCCTTGAGATACGACGTCGAATTTTGCGATCGCGATATCTCGGGAATTCTTCGTAAATTAGTCTTCTTCTTGCGCCCAATTTGTTGTCTAAAACTTTTGCTTTGCCTTTGTGTCAATTAAACCAGAATGATTTTTGGTAAATTTGAGAAATTTTGGATTGAAAATTTGTGTTCTTTAGAAAATTAAAATGTTTACGAACTATATGATCACCCCACCCATCCTATGTGTCCGTATAGTCATAGCTGCGGTGGGGTTATGGGCCAACTCCTACCATTCGTACGTCCTTTTCTAACTTTCTGCAGTCCATCTTAGCCGTCTTGCATCCTCTAGTGCTATTAGTTTCTCTGGATCCAGGTGTTTAATACATCACCACTTAACAGGTTTTATTGCTTGAAATGCACTCTGTGTATATTGATGAAGGCCTCTGGCGCTGAAATTATGGAAATAATCCGTATAGTTTAAATTCGAAAAATATCACCTTATCACAGGAATGCGTTAAACTGGTGGCAGTAAACTAGTCAATTATCAAATTCTTAATTAATGAAATTCACTCCATATTTCGTAGAATAATTTAAACTTTTTTTAAATGCAGTCATGATTCATCTCCCCATAATATCTCATGAATTTCTTCCTTGAATTCATAACAGTAATGCATTTAAATTGGCAACAGGCCTAAGTGGGGGAGAATTGACCCTGGACCTTCGAGAGAGGAAGATCTACTGGTCTACTTTCAGGAGCGGTCGCGTGGAACGAGCAAATTTTGATGGAAGTCAGAGGGAAATCGTAGCTAGGAAGCTTTATTACCCTCGCGGGCTGGCCGTCGACAGCAGAAATGGGTAACTTACCATACTTACCACATACATATTGTATGTAGTTTAATAAACGTGTAAACCGTAATGCAAGACTTAAAGGGAAAGTCCACCCTAGAAGTTTCACTGTTCCAATAAAAGGAGATAAATTTGAACAGCATTTTAAAAAAAATGAGCAAAATCATTCAAAGAATAAGAAAATTACACTCATTTACATTTGCTAGTAAATTACTCTCGGCTCTGCAAATTGGCAACACTGATGACATCATATGCGAGCAGCTCTCCATTCACTTTGTACATGAAATTTCACATTTTCTCAGTTTTCTTGGAAGTTACACATTTTCTTACCCCACGTAAAAAGCAATTCTTCTTAACATACATTGATTATGGTGGTTAGAAAATGTGTAACTTCCAAGAAAATTGAGAAAATATGAAATTTCATGTACAAAGTGACATTTTCTCAGTTTTCTTGGAAGTTACACATTTTCTTACCCCATGTAAAAAGCAATTCTTCTGAACATACATTGATTATGGGGTTTGAAAATGTGTAACTTCCAAGAAAATTGAGAAAATATGAAATTTCATGTACAAAGTGAATGGAGACCTGTTCGCATATTCAGTGTTGCCAATTTGCAGAGCCTAGAGTATTTTACAAGAAAATGTAAATGAGTGTAATTTTCTTATTCTTTGACCGATTTTGCTCATTTCTTTTTTAAAAATGCTGTTCAAATTTAACTCCTTTTATTAAAAACAGTGAAACTTCTAGGGTGGACTTACCCTTTAAGAATATCTATAGGAGTCTCCATTATTTATTTGTAGAGCAGTGGAAGTCCCACGTTCGAAACCAGGATGCGCATGATGGCGCCCTTTTTTCAGGCTTTAATCCTCGATTCCTTGGTACCGGATTCAAAGCCGTTTCTCTCTTATTATTTGCTTAGTTAAAAACTTACAGATGTTTTCCTAGAAGCAAGTCAAAACTTATAAATAATAAGTATAGTTATATTAGTAATGATAATAATAATGATGATAATGATAATGATAATGATGATAACAATACTGATGATGATAATAATGATGATGATGTTAGCAGTACTAATGAAAATAATAATGAAAGTGATAGTTGAATTGATTTTATAAAAAAAAACAATGAAAGTAATAACTGTATTCTGGATTTACATATCGCCTTCATTATGCCTACATCTACGATGCCTTCCAGCAATTTACAGGAAACAGTATTTATTATTTTGTAATAGGATAAGATCTGGGACAAAGTATAGGCAGATAGGCATGATTTTCCTGCCTCGCATATTTTGACTCTTTCATTGTTAATTTAGATTTCGTTTCCGCATGTACAGTGCTTTCCATTCTAAAATCAAACTTTGTTAATATTGCTGTGAACCAAACGTAATATTTTCACACTTTCCTCTAAAATGTTTCTTTTTTTTCCTTCCCATGGAAAGCAACAATATAATCATACACTCAAGCACGGACCTCTTAAATTCACTAACACTTGACTTTTTTATTCAATTTTCTTTTCGTTTTACAAACAAGAAATCTGTTCATTAGGGTACAACACAAAGTGCTTAGATCCAACTTGGATGGTAGTGATTCTGTCCGCATAGCTGTATCATCCTTTTCCTCAACACGTATGTTCTATGACCCTAAAGGTAAGGGAGATTACGTACTAATTAAAGGCTGGTTCACATAATGCAGTGCTGAACACTTCAGATAAATAAATAAATAAAAAGATAAACATATAAATAAATAAATAAATAAATAAATAAATAAATAGATGAAAATATAGATAAATGAACAAAAATGATAAATAACTTGATAAATAAATCAATTAAACAATTAATTTATTTATTTATTCATTTATTTATTTATTTATTTATTAACTAATAAAGCCGGAGTTGTGGGCTAGCCGGGGGGGGGGGGGGGGGCGCTTCACATATTGGTATCCTGTATGCTTGCTATAAACACAGGTATAGAGGAATACGCGTCTAAGTTACTTGTGGCGCCATTCATTCACACCCGCCATTCATAGGCCTACCATGAAACCCCCATTTTTTTGTTGTTGACGTTGTTTTCAGTGGCGATTTACCGTTGCTTGTCTGAACGATCCTTTAGGCAAGTGGGCTGGTAAGGGTGAGCATAGGCGGAAATCTGTGTTAAATGTGAGAGGGAAGCGTCTTAAATCCAAAGACCAACCGTTTTAGTTTGTGTTCCTATTTATTCTAAATTCTATGGCAAGGAAAAAACAATACAAAACAAGAAGAAAGAAACAAGACAAAAAAAACCTCTTCAACTTTTTTGGGAGCGGCATTTTTATTCCCATATTCTCTCTCTTATGAAAAAAAACGAATAAAGATTAGAAATCGTGAGAATGACCATCCTCCTCCCCCTTAACACAATCATGAGAAGACACTCTTATCCCCTCCCCCTTCTGTTTGCGATTACCGCCTTTACCATTTCTATCATGCTCACAGAAGTTCGTATTTGTATTTGAAGATAACCCCCTTTATTAGTTTATAAAAAGAAAATATAAAATCCCTTTAGATTTTGCAAAATTTAATGTATGTTCTTGACTGAACGTGATATCGTTAATGACTTCCATGCAATGTGTAATAAATGGATTTGTTTTTCATAATCACTTACGGTTATTTTTATACACCCCCCCCCCCCCCTCCCGCCACCTATCGCCGGACCAGAGTCTCGCCTACTCATCATTCACAATAAAATGCACAGGATTACGTCCATTCGACCCGATGGATCGGAGGAACAACACCTGTTTCACTGGGACCCAAGCCCTATCACCCATCTTACTATCAGCGACTCGATGCTCTACTTCATTACCTACAAAGATAGGATGGGAGAGGTTCCATTGAACAACATCACGGCCGTAAGACTCGTCGATTCGCTTTATGGCGAAGATGGTAGTTCATACCGAGTGGAAAACATCAGGAATGTTTACGTTCATAACATCAACTAGAATTTAAAGTTTGACTTCGGTTCCACTGGTCTCCCATCCTAGTTACTCATGTCACAGTCATTAACTCAATCCTCTTCTTTATTTAGCGTCAATGAGGAGGATGGGAGAGTCCTTTGAATAACCTGACATCAGGGGAGCGTTTCATGAAGTGTCTTGTCAATGATTTTTACTGACTTAAGCTATATTTTTCCTTTCTTCTCTCTGTTTTCTCCTCACGTTGTTCCAACATTTACCATGTTTACGGGAGAGATCGCATTATGCGCAGTGGATTTAAGATATCTTATAATTCATACTCGTTAACTCATAGGATATTTGGGAAATGGTCCTATTTACAAAGTCAAGCATCTTTCTCCTCCTCCTCCTCCTCCTCCTCCTCCTCCTCCTCTTCTTCCGCCTTCCTTTTCTGCTCTTTTTCTTACTATTGTTTTCCTTTTTTCCCTCTGCACATTTCTTCCCACTTAGTTTTAGCATTTAAGAGAGAAAATGCATTACATCATCCTGATCATGTGTAGTTGTTTAATAATCAGTACTAATGGAAGATATTTGGGGAATCACTGTAAACATGGCGGACAAAGAAAGCGGACAAAATAAACAACCTCTCATTCTACCCTTCACAATGGTTCTGGTAGTCAAAAGAACATCCCTTCACTGCTATTATGTTTAATCATGTAGTTCCATGTAGTTGTATCAAAATTCTTAAAAATAATAGAAAAGATAGCATAGGAAATAAAAGCAATAAAAGAAATCAGAAATAACAGAAATAATTGTTTCACAAAGAATTGTAAATTAAATGAGCAACGATAAAACAATTTCTTCTTCTGTCCATAGCAAGGTATGACCATGATGACGTTATATTATAAGAATAGTTTTCCTTCACATCCAGCACCGGCGTAAATCCACTTTGAGGAGTGGGGGGGGGGGGAATGATCGACCTTTTTTTGCCGATTTTTTTTTCTGTCAAACTCACACTTAAGTATAAACACACACCCTTACCTACCTGCACCAGACCCTCTTACACACATTTTAATTTTTATTTTGCGAGCGAGCCAAAAATAACCACTTTTCCGGTTTTTAATCGCATTTTCGAATAGAAATTCTAAAATAGGATGGTCGTTTATGACAGATTATCAAAATTTTACTTACTGATTAATCAGAATATCATTTCTTCCTTAAAAAGTGGGGGGATATATATCCACCCCCCCCCCCCATCCCCCCAGGATTTACGCCAATGCCATCCAGCAAAGATTCATGTATCCAGCATCTCCAAATGTGGGGGTAGCTATTTGAGTCTCTTCCTTCAAACTTTCACCATCAGTCCTCTTAAATCATGAACTTTGCTTCTGCCTTTAAGGAAAGCCATTTTCCTGGACATAGAATATATGATAATCCCATCCCATCGCTCACATCACAACAACCATGACAACCGGTGGACATAAACATAACAGAAATAACGTTATACATTACTGGAAACAGTTTGATGCGCTCTTCATTCATTTGGTGTCATGCATGACAGGCTATTAAACTTTTTTAAGGAACACTATCATAAGCCGGGGGGGGGGTGTTTCAAAAAGATTTCAGTTTGACTAAAGTCGCACTTGAATTCCTACTTGCGTGCTGTATATTACGCATCACCCCATTGGTCAGATCATGATCAGGGGACGTCAATCAATGAGATTACACGTTAAATACCGGATGCGCATCGGCGCTTAAAGGCATTGGCTAACTTTGTGAGCAGCTGATTTAAAAAATTCTCAAACTAAGATGAAACATGTGTATGAGTACTTGTATTTATACTCAAAAACCCTGAAACCAACCATAATTTGGAAGGAAAAGCTGTAAATTAGACGCAAACCGCGATTTTATTAGCTTTCGTCTCGAGAGACACTGAACTAAGAGGACCGTTTGGACGAATTCAAAAATACCGTTACTTGCCTTCCGCCGCGTGATACGTCAATACACACAGTGCGGTCCGTTGAGTCATGTGCGCATGCGCACTCCTTACGTTGGGTCTATGCAACCGACCCTCGTATATTTTTCAAACATTGGTTCACATTTCTAATATTTAAAAATACTTCCCGTGGATATTATACTCTGAAACTTTCACACTGGTATTTTTACACTATAACCCTAATGTTTATCCCATTTTTAAGTAACAAAATGAGATTTTTTTAAAATCATAACAATGTTAGCCAATGCCTTTAAGCACGACTCTAAGTCAAACTTAACTCTTTGTGAAACACCCCCTGGAAATGGACTGTTAGGTTAACCCATAGCTCTAAGGTTTCTTAAAGATTCGCATTCCTTCCTAAATTGGTAACAATGTTTCACATTTTTTCATAGTAAAAAAAAAAAAAATATATATATATATATATATATATATATGTCATTCCAGTCGGTTTCCGTATTTCTACTCGCCCATCTCTCGGTAGGATAAGCGGAGCAGCCATTGACTTCAACCTTCAGCAGTGCTCTCGACGATTGATGAGACTTGCACTGGAGTCATTTCAACGTGAGATACAGTATCACAATACGGAAAAGAGTGACAGAACTGAACAACTAAGACAGTTATGCACACGAGAGCAGTTGTCATCAATCAGGACTTTCATCCACTCCTGCAATAGTGAGTACTACACTTCTCTTCAATTTCATAAGCATAAGAAATTAGCCTCTTTGCTTCAGGCATCTGGCAAGATTCTGTACAACAGGGATCAACTATTTCAGAAGAAAGCGAACAATGATTCTTCTCGCGGTTTGGTGGTAACCATTCCTGAAGACCTACCACTCACTGACGGCGAAAGGGCCCTCCTATCCAGAGGCTTAACCTTCATCCCTAGACGGAAGTCCGTCGATGATTTCCAAGTTCGACGCGACTTCGAGAGCTTCGCTCGTCGATTACGTTTGAAAGCCCATTTTGCCGAAGCAGACAAGCATGTGGAACAAGATAGCAGCACACTCCAGGGCCATGCAGAACCAACACAAAGGGTCCCTCCTCCCCCTACGTTCGAATCACTGCAGCCTAAACGCTCGTCATGGACCCCACCAGAGGGTGAGAATCCGAACCTCGACCACTTCATTTTAAAGTGTAGGTCAGACATAGAAGTCCTCCAGTCTACGTCTGCGCCTTCCCGATCTAACATCACTCAAGCAGAGCAAGATGCACTCGAATCATTGCGAAACAATCGCGATTACGTCATCAAGCCGGCAGACAAGGGGGGAGCAGTAGTTGTATGGCGACGCGATTTGTATATCGCCGAGGCGGAACGTCAACTTAACAACGAGACTTTCTACGAAAAAGTGAACAAGGACCCAACCGATGAGCATCAAAAGTGTGTGGAGACCACAGTCACTGAACTAATCAAGAGCAGGGCCCTTCCTTCTTCGGCTTCGAGTCTCTGCCAGAATAACCCACGTAGTTCGACTTTCTATCTTCTCCCTAAAATACACAAAGAAGGGAACCCGGGTAGACCCATCGTCTCGACCATTGGATGCCCGACTGAAATGATCAGCAAGTACTTGGACGGGATTTTCTCTCCCCTTGTAGCTAAATTGGACACGTATGTGAAGGATTCATCAGATGCTCTCAAGATCTTTGAAGCTACGCAACTACCCTCACAAGGGCCACGATTTCTCTTCACGATGGATGTCTCTTCTCTCTATACTAACATGACTAACATTCCCATGGATGAAGGTCTTCGAGCTATCAAGTACTTTCTACACAAGTTTCCTTCACCCGACCGCCCAGACGACACTACCGTCCTTCGACTCACTGAGTTGGTACTTAGATTTGCTGCTTTTCAGTTCAATGGAGAATTCTATCTCCAGAAGAAAGGTGTTGCCATGGGAACTAAAATGGGACCATCGTACGCATGCCTCTTTGTCGGTTTCATCGAACAGGATATACTGAAGACCTTCCAAGGCCCTCAGCCTCTTCTTTTGAAGAGATATATCGACGACTATGTGGGAGTTGCATCTTGTCCCTTGGAGAACGTGAAGGAGCTTGTTGCCCATTTCAACAATTTTCATCCGTCCCTCAAATTTACACATACCATCTCCGAGGATTCCATCCCGTTCCTGGACATTCAACTCCGAATAGATGGACAGCAGATCAGAACGAGCGTCCACTACAAGCCTACTGATGCCCACTGCTACCTGAATTATTCGTCTTCTCATCCACCCAGCTGCAAGCAGTCCATCCCATTCTCCCAACTTACCCGGCTTCGACGTCTTTGTAGTGACGACGAGGACTTCAGACAACGATCGGAAGAAATGATAGAGTTCTTCCGAGACAGGGGCTATCCGGAGCAAGTCACCCGGAAAGCCTCCTGGAAAGCATCAAATCTTAGTCGTCAAGCTTCTATGGAACCAAGTCGCAAAGAAAACAAGGACCGGGTACCCTTGGTTCTCACGTACCATCCGTCGACCGAAAGGATAGTTTCCACAGTCATGAAGAACACGACCATTCTCCATGAAGATGAGGCAAACCGGGAGATATTCAGGAATCCACCCATTGTTGCTTACAAGAAGGATCTTAGTCTACGCAATTTGCTGGTACACTCAAGGTTATTATCTACACCCAACAACGAAGACAATCACGGTACCGTCAGATGTGGGAGAAGCAGATGTAACACCTGCAACTTTGTGTCACAAACAACCAGCATCAAGGGCCCTAAGTCAACTTGGCATATCAGGGACCATTTCACATGCACGACCACCAACTTGATATATGCTATTGTGTGCACCACATGTGAAATGCTGTACATTGGTGAGACTAAACGGAGGATGGCCGATCGCACCAATGAACATCTACGCTCAATCCGACTGCACACGACAGGGCTTCCAGTTGCACAACATTTTCATCTCCCGGGGCACTCCATCACAAACTTCAAAATCTGCGGCGTGATGAGATGTTCTGGAGCGAGTGATGAGGAACGTAAGATCCGAGAAGAACGCATCATCCACCGCCTAGGATGTCTCCAACCTAACGGTATCAACGCTGCTTTCCGCTCCTTTCCGATGAACTCTTAGTTTTGTTGTCATTGTCCTTGCTTTTCATTTTTCCAGTTTTCTTTCTTTCTTTCTTTCTCTCGCTCTATCTCTTTTCTCCTCTTTTCTCTCCCTTTTCTCCTCTTCTCCCCGTTTTTGTTTTGTTTTTTGTTTTGTTTTGTTTTTGTTTTTTGTTTTTTCCTCTCTCTCTCTCTCTTTCTTCTTTTTTTTTCTCCTTTTCCTCTTTTTTTTCCTCCTATTTCTTTTTTTCTCTTCTTCTCTCTCTCTCTCTTTCTCTCTTTCTTTCTTCTTCTTCCAGTTCCTTTCTTTCTCGCAGGCTTCAGTTTTCCTACTTCTTCTATCTGCCTCCCTCTTTTCTTTCTTTCTCTCTCCCCCTTTATTCCGTCTCTTTCACTTTATTTGAGCTCATGTACTTCTTTGTTACGTAATGTGCGCCACTTTGTCTGGTGCGCTATACGCCTAGGACTTCAGCAGAGTGTGCGCTCTGTTTACTGATCATGATAAACGACGCATTTTCAAATAGATATTAAACACTTGATAAAGCCCTAAGGGCGAAAATTCGTGAAATTTCCTTGGTTTACGGAGTTTTTTATTCCTTTTGTAGTTTTATATATATATATATATATATATATATATATATATATACATATATATATACATATATATATATACATATATATACATATATATATACATATATATATACATATATATATATATATATATATATATATATATACATATATATATCTAAGTGTGCATAATATGAATTGTAAATGTGAATGTGAGCGAAAATAGGGAAAATTTGATGTAATATTTACCCATTTGTACACGAAAACAGTGACTGTATACATATTCACCGTGTTGCCAATTCAGAGACTATAATGATTAGTTAAAATTAAATCATATGTGTATTAATATAATAAAGTGTAATTCCTAGCAAACTGGATAAGGAGATACTGCAAAAATGTCACTGAAAGGAGATGCTGTTCCTCGATGGGTTGAAGGTGGATAGTTGGGTGAGGAGTTGAGGATATGGGAGATATACAAAGAACTAGAATATCAATAAAAGGTATCCACACCTGTCAACCTTGCAAGCCAAGAAATAGGGACAAATGATTAAGAAACTGTCAAAAATAGGAACATTCCTGAATTCCCTATACGCGTACGTCACTATAGGCAGATATTTACAAAAATAAGGATACAGGGTAGTAACGGGTGAAAAGGACTCTTTCCTTACCCTAAAATAGGGACTGTCCCTATCAAATAGGGACATTTGGAAGGTATGGATATCTTCCATGAATAAACATTGGCAAAGTCTGGAAAAGGACTTGTAAACCAAGTGAAAAGAGGCTCGGCTCGGCTGTTCATCCTCAGGACTGAGACAGAGACGCGCGATGCACGAGTTCACATGGTGATCGATTCCCCCCCCCCCCCCCCCAAAAAAAAAAAAAAAAAAAAAAATCAGTGTTGTCCATTCAAACATGGTAACTGCTATTTGCTATAAGTTTCCTCGTATCATCCCATAGCACATCCTGATACGCCGGAAGTTCCTCACGCCGATCTGTATTCTCATCTTCCATGTCGAAGTCATGGTCCACGCTTGGATCAGGTGGTGGTGGTGGTGGTGGTGGTGGTAATTCACCTGAACTATGAACCGCGCTTCGTAGTCCAGATGTTGGTGCTATGTCCGGAGGCTGAGAACGACTCGAAGAACCCCTGGTCGACCTCGAGAAATTGTTCGGTTGATGTTGATCGTGACTTTCGCAGTCATCACAGGTTAGACATCTGGTTTTGCGAATGATCATTCTGCAGCAGGAAAAGAGAATCATGCCTAATATAATGCCGACCAATATCCCCTCGTAATCTAAGGAAAAAAGAGAAAAGATTCAGGAGTATCACAATGCATGAATTGATCGACCTGTACATAGCGGCCAGTTATAATGTCCTCTTTTAAACAGAGAAATTACAGAAAAAGGAGGAGGGGGAAACACGGTGTTATGTCCTGATGTAAAACAAGAGAGGAAAACAAACTGCACTGTCCTCTCTGCATAAAGAGGGTTCATTGAAGCATGGAATTGAATGTATACATGTTACTTTTGTTTAAATTGCAAGCTGTTCGGGGGCATTCCATATTACCCTTCTCTATATTTTGCTTTAAAACCTTTCGCCATTGTGTTAATTCAGGGCAGCCTATATTTATTAAGTATATTTAACTTCAATAAAAAAAAAATCAGATTTTCTAAAGAATGCATAGTATACATATACTCACAGTTCATGTTTTTGTTGTACTATGTAGATGTTTTCTAACACGACCTGAAAAAGAAAGAAAATTCTTATCAGAACCATACCACCAGAATATGAATAAAGTCCCTAAAGCCAAAGTTGGATCCAACCTATGATCCCAATCAAACATTTTTTTATTATCAACTGGACTCGTTCAACTGGTATTTTCAACTAGTCTTGTAAATGAAATTTGCAACTTGTACTTCCAACTGGTCTTACTGGTATTTTCTAGGGTTAAATTTTGGTGAATTACTCTTTCTGTTGTTATTTGAAATAGGTAATCACAATGACAAATCGTACATTTTCATCATAAAATATTTCACACAAATATGTTGAAATAAACATTCTTTAAATTGCATTTATTTTTTTACCTTAAATGTTTTGGGGGTTTTAAGTTCAAAAGCATACAAATGATGTAAAACTAGTTGTTGAACTGGTCAAAAACCAGCTATAAATTCCAGCTGAAAAAAAACCCCTGGAAATATATAAAACGGGCCACTTGTACAATGTAAATATATCTCGTTTTATCAGTTGATGATAATGCTTGAAAATGATATTTTCAATAATAATAATAACAATAGCTATAATAATAAGCCTACTAATAATAGTAATAAAACTAATAATGATAATAATGAAATCAATATTATTTAAAACATGACAAGGCGCACTACTTCCTTAAAAAAATAATAATAACCTGGAGATTTTTTTCTTGCTTGTCAGCAATTTTTTCTGGTAAAACAGACACCTGAAAAGCCTACCGCCCCCCCCCCCCCTTTGAAAAATGCTGGATCCGGCCCTGAGGCTATAGATCCAAGTCTACTGTAGAATCGCTAACACATTACACTTAACGTTACATTTCCTGTAATTTATCGAACAAGGTCAAGGATCCATGTCATTTCATCAGGTCATTTGATTTGTAACTCGTACGAAAAAAAACCAGCGAATAAACCAATTTTAAATCTTGAATTGTGGTCACTAAATTGGAAACAAAATAACTGGAAAGAGGTGCTCTCCCAAACCAGGTCACACAAATCTACATTTACACCATTGGTGTAAATCCCAGGGGGTGATGGAGGGATATATTCCTCCCTCCTTCACTTTTCGAGGGAGGGGGGGGGGGATGGTATGTACAAATATCCCCCCTCATTTTTGAGGAAACAAATGATATTGTAATTGATCAGTTGGTGATTTTTTTTTACAAAAATGTCATAAATGACGATCACATCGTGGAATTTTTATTTGAAATTCTCTTAAAAACCATAAAAGTGGTTATTTTTCGCTCATGCACTCGCTTCGCTCGCTCGTAAAATAATATTATACGTGTGGGGGGGTCTGCGCGTGTGAATGAGCGTGTGTGTGTGCGTAAACTTAAGTGTGAGTTCACGAAAAAAAATCGGCAAAAAAGGTTATCATCCCCCCCCCCCCCCCAAATCCTCCAAACGGATTTACGCCGGTGATTTACACTCTCTAAACAATGATACAGTGTCGCATGTTGATTCAAAGATATTCCTGCGTTCCACTATACATGTACAATACAAGCTTCCGAACGTGCTTAATTCGCTGCTAGGGAATTACTACTCTGCGGATAAATGCATGCATGGGCATAGTGGGTCTGTTCTATGTATTGTCGATACGAGAATCCCTGAAATCTGATGAGAGAGCACAGAAGAGAAAAAAAACCGATCTTTTTTAATAGTTCTTACCGTTGTTGATATGACATTGAAGAGACATTCACGAAACAGCAAATTCCCTTCTCAGATATGACTTTTAGATCTACTGAAAAGATGGGGAAAACTTGACGTAGGACAAACAAGGTCAGTGATTAATACGACCTCCTTACTATGCCAAAGACATTAAATTACAAGACAAATTACTCTCACCTACTCCCGTAGTACATTTTGGCAAGGCTAAATGCTGTGTTGAAAGCACGACTCGTATCGGGAATTATGTTCGCCATTGGTATAGACCAATTTCACGGCCGGTTTATGTATTTGGCCCTCTATCGGCGACGCCATTGCTGCTGTGGGCAAGCGCGCTGACCGCGATTGGCTCTGTGTACAAAATGCATGTAAGATATGAGATATGCCCCGATATTGTTCCATTTACTTTATTCTAGATCAATAAAATAAAGCATGGATACATGGGTAGATGAGGTAAGACAATGGTCATATCTGACGGATGAAGGATTGATGTATTTTTGTAATTTCGATGGTTTTTCAACTTAGTTTTGTCAGTAAAAGTTCGATTGCAGCATAGAAGCCGTAGTAAACGGGAGCCCTAAATCTTACCCTGTTTACAAAGTCAAGTTTTCACTCATTAAATTTTACGCCAAAGTACATAATGATATGTTTCTTGACTTAAAAGTCCCTTCTGTTGATGTTTTAACCCACTGGCGACGAATTCCTTCACATTGCTTACGGAAACCTGTGTAGGGAGTACGGCTTCTCACACAAACAGGCTTCATGAGTCAAAAGCGAGTGAATTTCGCACTCAGTTAGCTTCCAATTTTTAAACTTTTTCTAATCCTTGTGGCATTTGAGCACCGCACAGCTGCGACCTGAACTTCCCTGATAATTTCTCATTGCAAATATTAAAATAAATCTGCATATACTGGTCAAAATAGACAAAAAATCGAACGAATGTACATAACGCGCTATTGACTTGTGTACTATAAAAGTTGGAGCGCCCACCCCAGTATGTCGAACTGTGTCGAACAGTCTGCTGCCCTCTTGCGTTGTGAAATTGGTCTATAACGCGTGAAGATGTCTCATTTCTTCTTGATATTTCATATCTAAAACTTTGTTTTTGAAGTCTGATTTTTGCACGAAGGGAAGGATGGACGGTTAAAAAAAAAAACATTTCTTGAAACTTTATTTTCAGTAATGTTCACTCTCCTCTTTTCTCTTCTTCTTCTTCTTCTTCTTCTTCTTCTTCTCCTCCTCCTCCTCCTCCTCCTCCTTCTTCTTCTTTTAGATGATTATGATCACCGGAGTAAATCCACTTTGAGGAGTGGGGGATGATCGACTTTTTTGCCGATTTTTTTTTTTTTATCGAACTCACACTTAGGTATAAACACACACCCTCACCCACCCGCACCGGACCCCCTTACACACATTTTAATTTTAATTTTGCGAGCGAGCGAAGCGAGCGAGCCAAAAATAACCCCTTTTCTGGTTTTTATTTGCATTTTCAAATAGAAATTCTAAAATATTGTAGTGATATGGCTTTGGTAGGCATTACAGGTGTAATTGTATGTCATACCAGTTGTATTGTTCCCAGTTGTGCTGGCTTTTGTATTGTTTGGCCTTTTACATGTAGGTCACTTGTACTTGTCCTCTTTTCAGGTGCATTGCATTCCAAAATGTAGTATAGAGTAGGAAAAGTTGGGTGTGGCTATTTAAACTGGGAGGATAATTTTGCGTGAGGGTTGTTGGACTGTAACAGTTAGATGTAGTAGGTGCAGAACTGAGAAGACAGAAACTTGAGAAAGGAGTACGTCTGGTTTTTGATAGTGGCCATTAACAAAACTGAGAAAAAGTTGAATTGATTATTTTTTTTCTATTTGCGGATGTCCTGCTGAACAGTTCTGCAGAACTTTCTGCAGAACTACTATTATTTTCAATAAAGACTGGAGTCACATATGCATTTGAACTAAAGATACCTACGAATCCTGCGTCCTTCTTCCACGTCTCATTATAATATGATGGTCATTTAAGACAGATTATCACAAATTTTACTAACTGATTAATCAAAATATCATTTCTTCCCTAAAAAGTGGGGGGGGTATGTGTACACGCCATCCCCCTCTCGAAAAAGTGTGGATATATCCTCCCACCCCCACCCCCCACCCTCTCCCCGGATTTACGCCAATGATTATGATTGTATAGGCCTACATCAATGCGTCAATGACATTTGCTCCGGCGAAAGTTGCTTCTATGGAAAATCTGCATGTTAAGCCAAACATAAAGCCTAACCTCAAACCTAACACTAATCTTAATTCTTATCCTGACATTATCCTGAACCAACACCCCTATCATATCCCCAGCCCTATACCCTATGTCTTCGGAGAAATGAAGACGGGAGCAATTGTCGAAGGAGCAAATGTCTTGTCACCAGATCAGAAACATTACTAGCTCATCAAATGCAAAGTAAACTTCACTCTTCGCCAAATTTGTAAGACATGATAGGAAAGAAAAAACAAGTCAGATTTAAAAAGTATTTTTGTTGAAACATTGCATAAAAATATATTTCATTTCGTTTGCATATTGTTTCAGGCAACGATATAAACCGGGCAAAAATAATTATGTACAACTAAGTTGAAAGAGATAAAATTAATGAAATAAAGTGACATATAACTTGGTGTTCCTCATGCCATTTCGATAAATGGCGCTAATAGTAGTAATAATAATAATAATGAAAATACTACTAATAATAATTATGATAATAATTTCTTTTCCAAGGAAAGACTTAATAGCATAAACGACGTTCTTCCTGAAGGCCCATTATCAGTTTGTTAATAAAACTGATGTTGCTATAGGAATCACTATGATTGCACTTAGATCATAATAGCATAATCAAACCCCAACATAAAGAAAGTGAATTCTGATATAATTTATTGCTTGCTCAATGAAAAAAGTGAAATAGTTCTTCATTCATAGGCACAGTGTACCACTCTGGTCCGTCAGATATAAATTGCAAAGTAGACAAGAGTCTTGAACAAACTTTTACAATAATATCATAGTTCAAACTGAATACATTTAACACCATCGGAAAGACTTTCGAAAAATCCGCTTCATCAGGCATTTTCAATAACCTTGTCCATTACCTTTTGAAAGGACCATTACAATCGCGTATTACGTAATCCGAATGAGATTTCTACTTACACAGTACATTAGTTGATTTTTAGGAAGTAGTTGGGGTCGTGTCAGTACTGTCGGCTTCTTACTTCGACTGAAACCAAAGAATCTTCGCTTCGTACATTTTTCATCCAATGTCACAGATTATTACAATGTAAAACAGCACTTCCTTCTCAAATCCATTTTATAATGGTCATAAAACTGACCTGGGGGATGTTTCATAAAGCTGTTCGTAAAGTTACGAATGACTTTACGAACGACTTTGATATGGCAAGCCAAATGGGATTCTCAGTCATTATGAATCTAATCAGCTTAAATTGAAATAGGCAGACATAGATTAACATTACTCTTGTTTACAAACATTTCTATTGCGAAGTACATTTTTCGCCACGATTTCATTGAGATTGTGGGGAATGCAGTCACACTTTGTTAAAGGGTCAGGAAAACTTTGGGCATCCCATTTGGCACTTCATATTCAAGTCGTTCTTAAAGCCATGGGTAACTTTACGATCAGCTTTATGAAACACCCCCCCCCCCCCAAGAAATATTTATTTATGCATATATGTATGTATTTCTTGCAAAGAGTTACATCATGACATGACAGAAAGCATAACAGGATATCGCCAACGGCTGCGTTTATAGCTCGTTTGAAGCCAGGCAGAATCAGCGTTGAAACCCAGTAAAGCTACTTTGAGACGAACATGATGAAAAGACGCTTTATGAAAAACATTCGTAAACGCTTTTACACGGTGCCCCGTTTATACAACTATTTTCAACTGCTCCTCTTCTGTGAGTGTGTGCATCATGACAGACATAGGGCTCTGGCACAACCATGTTCCGAACTAATCTCTCATCAAACCGCTTTTTCTGGCCTGAAAACTGGAGTAATTAACCCACACAAAGACTATGAATCACTGTAAAAACAATGCTGTAGGAATTTACAGTAAATTATTGGCAGCAGAGTTGCCAGTGACTAAATTCCGTAAATGATACCGAAAATATTGTACCATTTACAGTTGAACACTCTATTTACTGCTGTTTGCAGTTTTACCGTAGAAGAAACAGTACAATACTGTAAAAAAAAAAAAAAAAAAAAAAAAAATTACAGTAAATTACTAGCAACCCTGCTGCCATAATTTCTGCAGTGAGTTCACATTGGACATTTTGGCCACAAAATATAATTTACAAACTAAAACATGAAACTAAAATGATAAGGGTCGATGGGCCAATGACCACGCAAGTCACATGCTTCGATGGCATTTCAGGCCTACGTGTATGTTTACTTAATTTCCAGTCCGCCCCTTGGAAAAGGGACAATGTTTAAAAGACATAATAATTATTTGTCTACCAGCCACGCAGATGCTTTATACAGATTCCTGTTGAAGACATGCTTATTTTGTTCTGTGTTTTGTAAGGTTACTGTCATGAAAAAAAAAAGTTCCATTATGATATTCGTGTTGAACCGAGTATAGCTACACCTACTTGAAATTTGGCAGAGCGTATCTAAAATATGGTATGTGTTAATTCAGTGGCGGAGTTACAGGGTAGGCCTGCAAAATTCTGACTAGCCCTCCCCCCCCCCCTCTCTCTCTCTCTCTCTCTCTCTCTCTCTCTCTCTCTCTCTCTCTCTCTCTCTCTCTCTCTCTCTCTCTCTCTCTCTCTCTTCTTGAAACCCTTGTGGCACACCACTCCAACTAGTTTGCGACCTCCCCGTATTTTTTTAGCTCATGATCTTTTCTCTGATTGTAAGAGAATTTCGGAGTAAACATACCCCTCAAGGTTCTGATGATCTCCTTTTTTCGCCTGCCATGAAAAAAAAAAATTCTTGAGTATGGTCCCCCCGCCCCCTTCACGAAATTCCTGTTCCGCCCCTGGACCTTGGGTTTACATGTCCAATTCAGGTCTATAAATATTTTTAAAATCCTGCATGTCAACATTCAGTGCAAAGCTACATTTGCAGATTTTATCTGAAATGAAATTAGTAGACAGAGGAAATACCTGTTGAAATTGTAAGGAAATTCAGATTTGAATAAAAGGAAAAACAAAGAAGAAATTGCAGGGAGAGATAATATAAAGAAAACATTGATGAAGAGAAAATGTGAATTTTGCTCGAAGTTAGAACAGCATAATATATAACAATAAACAAACTTTGTTTTGATACTTTTACGTGAAGTCAACAGATTCGCGTACTAGCAAACAACATAATTATATAGAGTGTGAAATTCAATTACTAAAAAGAATACTGACACAACCGAAATGGGCACAGCATCATGACTTGTGCAGAATATTGTTTGCTCTTTCTGTTCATGTATATTTGATACGATGTTTAGGGCTCTTCTCTGTAGGCCTATCCATTGGGCAAACCCGAACAACGTGGATACTATGTCACGATCTTTTGGGTGAAATTTCATTTCCCTAATCATTTGTAGCAGGAATACAGTCCATCCTTTCTCAGTAGTGAGGGTTTCTCTTCTCATTCAGGAAATTGAAACCGGACAATGATTATCAATGACAAAGTAATAAGAGGATGGTGGTTCCCCCCCCCCCTGCACACAAAAAAAAGGACCCGGAAGTCTTTTTGACATTTAACTGGAGTACAATGTGTCACCGAACAATACCTACATGTATGTCATTTGAGAGGAATGAAGTGACAAAAGTGACATTGCCTCTCAAAGAGCAAAATGTATCTGTCATTTCCATGACGTCAATGCAGTACCATAATGTCTTGCCTCTTAGCAGAATGAGTGTTCATGCATAAACTTTGGCCCGGAAGAAGAGCTCACTATATAGGTAAAATAAAAAATATCAATAACTCATATTTGATTGATATGTCACTTGCTTCATTTTGCCAAAATAGGGCAGCATTAATGATCCATTGTAGGAGGGTTAGGTAAAATGAGCTCCAAAAATATATATGTATATTCAGGGGGAAAGATAGGGCACTGTTTTTCTGCAGGGGTGGGGGGAGGTATTTAAAAAGTGCATAAATAAATGGGATGTGCCTTCTTGGCAGACATGCATAAGCAGTGATATAGGGGCATTATAACTGCAAAATGGAAATTTTACTAATCATGCCAGAGAAATCATCTCCTAACGCCAACTCTTATTCCGCTGACGGAATTGTGTCTATATGGACTAGAATAAACGACAGGTTCAAAGTAACGTATTCATCATTGGGCGCCGTTTCGAGAAGATTATGTAATTTTACACAAACTTGAATGAAGTTTCGGAATCAGAAGAGGGCGCTACACATTTTTCCTTGACAGACAGATTGACTCGGTCATTGAGTATTGTTTGGCAATGTTTAGGCCACAGCATGCTTCTTAATTTCTACCATTAACTAAATTTGTTTTTAGAGCGATCGCTGTCAAACTTCCCGACCAAAACAAAAAAAATAAAAAATAAACTTATATACATTCCCTGCCCCGGCCCCCTCCCCGACAAAGTAAAATGGATGCCGACATGCAAATATTCCACTAAAAAATGGTTAATTTCTAACACCACCCCATCCCCTTATCCCTCAGACACAACAACTAACGTCCCGTGAATCGGGCCACATCTGAGCTGAAAGCACTTTTGCAAGTAAACAAATGGCATAGGTATCGGGGTTCCTTACACGTGACTCTCGATCTGAAAGGTTCAATGTTCGAATACAAGCCAGGCGATCCACCCGGATGAAGAAATCGAGTTAAAGGGTGCTGTTTCTCAGAAAGTGCAGGGAGTTTGTTCTTAAAGCGTGGGTCAATGTATAGAAAGGATCTGAAGCTGGCCTTTTTAGAACGAGAAGGAAGGAGCTGCTTCAGCATGTTCAGATCGATGTGAATATCCCATGGAATATGTTCTCTGTCGCTGAAAGAGTGAGGAGATGTACAGAAGAAGAATGATTGACAAAGATTTGTAAATAGTATGCGATACTGTATTGTATCAGCCACTGAAAGCCAGTGTATTTCGTTTGCAGAAAACCCAAACCCTCGAGTCAAGTAGATCTGAACTCACAGCTAGGACGGAATAAAAACAGATCAGCGAAAATTAACGAAATCGGACACCGAATAAAAAAGTTATGGCAATATGAAATTTTCTATATGACCTTTTTTTTAACACTAACAGCAATTATTGATGACATCATTTTGTGGAATCTCAATATGCTTGTACACACATAAGTAAATATGTTTATTTTGGTTAAGACTTGCACATTTTCTAAGCCAAAGTCAAGATAATATAGGAGTGTTTTCTCCACAACATATTTTGGACAGGAACCATGTAAACATGTGCTCTTCAAGAAAAAGAAGAAATACGTGAAATTAGAACTGTGTACAAAACAATTCGCGAGTTGTCCACAAATCATATCACCAATAGTGTCGAAAACAGTACATTTCTTACAGGCATAACATAAGTTATTCCATGTCCATGCAGTTTCATTCACTTTTTGCTGATCCGTTTCATTCTCACTTTATAGCTTCAATTTAAAAACTACTTGACTTGAGCATGTTGAGGGTTTTAGTTTCCTTTAACGATGGGATGGGGTAGCACAGGGCCTTTTTTCGGGGGGGGGGAGATACAGATTTAATAGCCACCCATATTTGTTCTGGAGAAATTGCATGAGTCTGCCCAGGTCATGGTTACTGACACCGACCCCCCAACATACTAGTAGCTATAACTATAGTCAAGCCTGGAGAGCACAAGTGCATTATCATGGCACGTCTTTCATGTCTTTTTATCCAGTAGTCCCTGATGGGACTCGACCAGAGACATAATAAAATAGATTTACTAGACGGAAATCAGCATGCGCGGACATTACGCGAATGGCATTAGGCCCCTCCTCTTTCGGATCATTTTGAAGCGGCCGATAAGCACCCGTTATCATCATGATATCGATAACATTGTTGCATTATTCGTAATTTTTGCGCGTATCAGTTTTATTGTGACACTTTGATTTAATGCGCATAAGTTGCGCATTTGTTGCGCATTTATTGTTTATTTATTGCGCATGTTTTTAGCTGATGGGCATATGATGTTCTAAAACATGCACAAACGCACGCCACTCCTTGGAATCATCTTACAAAATGAATTATTCATTTTTAATCATGAATATTGATGGTGCTCAAGTCGGCCTTCTCTTGGATCTGGACAAAATGGCGGAGCTTTAGGGGCCTAGCCTTTGGGCAAGGCCTCGCGCGCTGCTTGTCTGCCAAGCAGGGTTTGAAAAATAGACTAAACAGTGTGAATTTATGGCAGTGATCAGTGGAACGAGGCGCGTCAGCGCCGAGGCCTTTGCTAACTTGCGGAGCTCTTGCATATGCATGAGGGTCTTGCATATAAAGCAGCTAGCGACGATTGTGACCAATCGTAACTGTTTTAACCGCGGTGTGTTATATGGATTCGTTCATTAAATTACGGGGGTATAGATATTCAAATGTACAAATTAATGAATAATATTTAGTTCAGTTTTCAATAAAACAGATAGATTTATTAAAGGAAATAAATAATTTGATGACTAGCTGTATTTACTATTTTGCTAAATAAGTAGATCTATCGTAAAACTTTCCTCTCTCCTTTTTCATTTCATCCTACGCATAGTGGTTCGTGCGATCAGCTGATCGATTGTTATTGTACAACACGTCGAATGTTAGGCACATGTGAATAATAAATATTCATAAGTTCTCTCGAATTGTCTACTCTGATTGGTGTATCGGATTTGAACGGGCGGTTTGGGGGCTTTCTCGGTACGCTACTTTGCATCTAATTATCTACCGATTCGGTAGCGGAAATATAATACACAACAAAAGAAATAAACTACAACAACCACTCAGGTTAGTAAAGGCCTTGGTGCTGACGAACCTCCAGCCACGGATCACAGTTGTCGTGCGATTAGTCTATGTATTCAGGCGCGTTTAGGGAAATAACAGCACCAAGTGCCTTGGCTAAAGGCTATAGGGGCCCGGACCCGACACTCTGGTTTATGACTGACATCGGATATTCACGTGATGAAAAGCTCACGTGAGCATTCAAAGGAAGTGATCTTTGGACACTAATGTTTCGTAATCTATTCACATTTTTAACAACAAACTGTTATTCTTACCCCATGCAATATAAAACCGATTAGACGAACAGCCAGTCCCATATAGTTGTTGGCATAGTAGACCATATTAATTGTGTCAAGTTCAAATTCTAATGTTACTTTTTCCTTTCTCTCATTTCCCCCAATCTTTACGGCTCTGTCAACATGCAATACCTCTCTAATCATCAGTGACATTGACCATGTTGACAGTGATTCAGACATCGGTTGTTAACCCTTTAGACCAGGGGAGCGTTTCACGAAGAGTCTTGTCGGTGATTTTCACTGACTAATTTGCTCTCAGCCAATCAGATGCGAGGATTTTCAGTAGCTTGTAACATTTGTCGGTGAAAATCACCGACAAAACCCTTTATGAAACGCTCTCCTGGCGTCCACTAGGGCGCGGACAAGACGCGGAATGCAAAATTACTACATCCGCATTCATTCGGCAACCTGTCCGCATGTTCCTGAACGATTCCGCTCACTGTCCTAGCGTTCCTAAACACTTCCCGGCGTTTCCACACCTTCGGTTCGAGAGGGCAAAATTTCCGCGTCCAAACCTAACCTGGCGTCCACTAGGGCGCGGACAAGACCAGCAATTCAAATTAGTGAATCCGCATTCATTCGGAAACCTGTCCGCATTTTCCTGAAATATTCCGCTCACTGTCTTCACCATTCCTAAACATTTTCGCACGTTCGGCAGAGCCTCCGGAGAGGGCAAAATACCCGCGTCCAAATTTTGGTCTCGACCAAAATCCTGACGCCGAAACGATCTTCCTCATACCTTCGGCAACTTGTCCGTAACCCTTCTTTAGCTTATCTGGGGCTTGTCCGCAAACGCTCCTCTAGGCCTCCGCGATGGGGGCAGCTTCACTGATGCATACATATCGAATGTAAAACTTTGCATGATTTCCTCATGTTGTCCGCATATCTAAATGACACTCCTAGGTCTGTCTGCAGTCAGTCCGCGGACATATGCAGGAATGTCCAAGGAAACAATGATTCCTACACTGTCTTGTCCTCGTCTGACGCGGACATGCTGCCGAAATGATATTATTATCTTCCGCGACCTTTCCTAATCTTGTCCGCGCTCTAGTGGACGTCAGCCCTCAAGGAAGGAGTTTGCTCCAATGCAGGGGCATCCTCGCCTCTCTTTTTTTAACTCTTTAGTTGCTATTCAAATTACAACCTTCTTCCAACGTATTTCTTAAGAGGTAGATTTATCAAGATCTTCAGGTTTATTTTACAATTTCTAGTCTAAAGTTGATTAAGGGATTATCAAGTAGCTGATTAAGACCAGAAGTAAATTATCATTCAGATTCTTTTTCGTACACAGTGGAAATCGATGTGTATATTGTTCCCTATTATTGTGCTGATTGGCACTCTTTGAAAACGAAGGGTTAATTCGTTTTTCTATGTTTCAATATAATTGAATTGGTACCTGGATAAACTATCAAGTTGTGTGTGTCTTTGTTGATGTGACTGTGGGTGTGAGTAGGTGTGTGTCTAAATTAATCATTCTTTAATCATTGATACATAAATTGATAAGCCAGAAAGCGAGAAGGGGCTACATGCTGATTGATTTTAAAAAGGCGACAGCCCGAACATCAATCCAGATTTTTTTCAATTTTGTTTATTCCGTTTATCTATTTATTTTTCTGTTCATTCATTTATCTATCTGTCCGTAATTATGTCTCTTGATTATTCATGCATTCATGTTTATTTGGGGATTTTTTTAAAAGAAACCTGTTTCATTTATTTTTGCCATTTCCATAACACTCTGATATTTTATATTTGAGTTGCATAGTATGATTCTGTAAAATATTTCTTTCTTTTTCTTCGTTTGATTAAAGCCAGTTTCTATCTGTTACAGACTCAGTTTTTCTCATTTAGTGTTTAGAATTAATACAATTACTTTCGTTTATTTATTTATCTACTTTTCATTCAGTTATCTATTCATTTGTAAATACATTTATTCATTTATGTATGTATTTATACATTTCTAAATTCATTTTTCATCCACTTATTTATTCATTTATTCATATAATTATGTATATCCCCTTTGAGAACGATCATAATGGAATATCCCTGCGTAAACAGTAAACTGCGCAGTGATTGCGATCATGACTTGTATAAAAGTAATGTTAGCCAGTTCATCAGTTACCATTCATTCTACGTGAAGGGTGCTCAGTCAATTGTGATTCTACTTTCTACTATCGTTTTTCGGTAAGTTAATCCGTTTGCTCCTCTTCTTTTAGCTACATTAGTCCTTAATTAATCCTTATAGTTACCATGGTTACTTTGTAGAGGGTTTCGAGCCACCGTTTTATAGGAAAGGGTATTATTTGTAATCCAGATGTGAGGATAAGATTTCAAAGTCATAAATCAGACGAAGCAGTTGTTTTTGCGGTTCTATTGGGTATGAGGCCAAGCTTTATTTCATCATGTCCAAATCAAACAAAAGAGGGTAGAAGACCCTTGACTGAGTTCACTTCAGTTGCTGTAGACAATTAAAAAACACAAAATTACAGTAAGTATTGCATCATTATGATCACAAATAATTACTTGCTACAGCTGCTTTCAGAGCAGAGCAGAAAAACTAAAGGTCCATAATTACAAATATATCATCTTCCATATACACTGTATGCAATTTAGTTCATACATGTACATTGTATATATTGAGTTTACCTCAGCCTATGAAATGCATGTAGTAAATAGATCTGCAAAGAAAGCCATTCCCTATTTATTACTTTCACAAGATAAGGAAGGCCATTCCCTATTTATTACTTTCACATAGATATATACCTGTAACACAATTTTGCAAATTGAGTGAGCTATCATAATCATTCTATCAGTCTTAGGCAATATAGAAACATACTCAACTAATCACAATCCAAATCAGTGGGGCATGACATCTATCAATATTTAAGTCACCTCAACTCTAGAAAAGGTTTCAATATTTGCTATCTGTAATTAGTTATGAACACATTTGCTTACCAATGTGAATTCCACAAGAAAACCAACAGGCCCTGTCTTTATGAATACAAGGCTTACCAAAAGGCAGTTTATATATAGTATTATGTCTTAATGACACGCCTTTCTAGCATTAATAGGCATAACTCGGTTACTATACCAGCATGCCTCTTTCATGTAAATTGAAGTTATCTCCCTCTTCTTCACACAAATCATAATCTGTCTAATTTAGCTCTTCAGCAAATCTTAACATCACAGAGTAAATTATATATTGTACTCACATCTTAAGGTGTCCAAAATCAACTATATACATCAAGAATATCAGGATGAGACATCGATTACCACTTCATGTAGGCACATGCAGCTACAGCCACATCTGCTCACGCAAGTATGAGCTTCTTCCTGCATGCAGTGAGTGTATGTCCACTGGAGCATATCGCTCCTCTTTAGCTACATTCCTTTTGTACCTGACTGATTTGCATTATAAGAAGGGTTATTTCTCATCCCCTCACAATCTCCCCTGCTAAAATTCAAGTTTGTCCTCAAACTTGGCATAATTCTGATAATAATATGTAACTTAAACAAAACTCATGAACAATAACAATTTTTTTTTTTTTTTTTTTTTTTTTTTTTTTTTTTTTTTTTTTGCTTTCATATAGTTGCATACTAGGTACCAAAATACATGTACAGTATAACTTTGTCCTTGTCTCAAAGTAAAACATATACTTCTTCAGATATGCATCCAAACTTATTCTTCTCCAACTTTAAATACATTTCTTTCCTAAATCTGTATGAAAAACAACAAAACTATAATTAATGTGTGTGTGTTCACAAACACATCTCATCAATCAATATTCCCACTACCACTGTTTCTTCAATAGCACTGATTAAAGTTTTGTTCGCAAACGCTGATATCGTCCACAAGATTCCAACCATTTTCTCCAATAATAGTTCCATATCAGGTAGTAAAAGTTGCTATTAATATGACGTAGAGGTTTCATCCCAATTGTAACTGGCGATTAATACCACTTTGGAGTCTGTCAATCAAAACTCTACTATGTTCGTTCTGTGCTCTGGGCTTTACTCTAGCATTACCATTAATGACGTTAGCTGTCGCTGCAGACCGAGGTAAACGGAGAGGATTGCGGTGTTTCCCTTTCGTCGGCCTCAGGCTTCGACGTAGACGTGGAGGTGGGGAAAGGGGGGGTCATCCTCTTCACTAAGTTCTGGGGCAGACGGGGAGGGGGGGTCGTCCTCATCACTGGATTCTGGTTCAGGGGTCCAGACATGTAATTCAGGCTGTTCGTCAGTGGACTCGGCTGGTAGATCCCTCACCACTATTTCAATGGCTGAGCTGGAGTCATCAGAAATGCTATCAGTCTGCTCTTGGGGGGTATTGCGTGTTCTCCCCCGTTGGTTTTGGAATGACAGGGTCCGATTGTTTCCTGACTGGGCACACACCTTTAGCTCCCTTCGGTTGACAGTCCGTGGACCACCACTGCCATCTGCTTTCTCAATAACATAGACTGCTCCTCTCCTGGTTGGGATACAACCTTGTATATTGTTGATTGCCACTCATCAGCAATTTTATGTCTACCTTGAGGATGGCTCCTTAGGTACACTCTGGTGCCAACAGTCAGTGGTCTCTCTTTGGCAGATTTGTCGTAGTGTGCCTTGCGATAAGCTGCTTTCATGATCAAGTCTCTCCCCTGCTTTTTGGTAAGCCCATTGTAGAACCTTGGTGTGGTTAGCCAGCCAGTCATTCACATTAGAAGTGTCATGTTGCGACTCTTCACCCAGTAGGAAGTCAACTGGAAGTTTGGGATCCCTCCCAAACATGATGTAGAAAGGGGCGAAACCAGTTGAGGCATGCTGGGTTGCATTGTAGGCATAGATTACTTCTGGAAGAAATTCTGACCATCGACGTTTCCTTCAGGAGGGAGTGTTTTTAGTAAATCATGCAATGTTCTGTTAAACCTCTCGGCTTGACCATTACCCTCTGGGTGGTAGGGTGTTGTATGTGATTTGTGGATTCCGTACTGTCGACACAAGGATTGGATAAGCGACGAATCAAAATTGCGCCCCTGGTCTGAATGGAGTCGATGCGGCACCCCAAACTTGCTGAACCATTCTCTTACAAGTACCTTCGCCGTGGTTTCAGCTGTTTGATTCCTAGTTGCGACTGCCAATGAATATTTGGAAAATGCATCAGTCATGACAAGAACATTTTCCTTCCCGTTGAGTCTGGTTCTAGTAAAGTGAAGTCAACAGCCAGCAATTCATTGGGCGAGAAGCTGTCAATCCCCTCATGGGTTCCCTGATCCCTTGGTGGAGTTTTTCGCCTTGGTACATCGATCACATTGATTACAACAATCTTTGATGTGTGTTGTCATCCTTGGCCAGTAACATCGACTCCTGACTAGGCTTGTAGTTCTTTTCACAGCTTATGCCCTGTCGGGTCATGGCAAGCCTTTAGTACATCCTTGATGAGGTACTCTGGGTAGAAGTACTGCCAAACATTTTCAAAGTCACGACTCTGTATAAGAGACCATCCTTTTCCTTCTTATCTTCTCCATCTGCCGCAAGAGAAGTATTACACTTTCGTCTTCTATAGCCCTCTGTTCTCTGTTTGGCTTTTCTTTCCTCTCCCAGTAGTATCGGAATTTGCTGATAGTTGGATCTCGAAGCTGAAATTCTTTCAACTGTTCCCTTGAATAGTTCGGAAATGGGGCATGGCCGTAGGGAGAAGGTCCTCATTAGCCTGCATTTCCTCCCTCGTCTTGGATAGATTGGGAATAGACATGAGTGTGCTGCAGTTCCTCTGGCAAACCCAGAGTAGCCTCCCACTACCATACAAACCACCATCAGAAGTATATATCGCCTCGTCTAGCAATGTCGGGTGATGCATGGGGGGCGACGAGATAATCCATCCGCTACCATGTTTGACGCTCCAGGTTTGTATGTACATCAAAGTTTGAATGCAGGAGAGAGCGCAAACCCATCGCTGTTCTACAGGCCCAAGTTCGCCGAGTTAAATGAGCCAGAGGGTTATTGTCTGTGAACATGTAAATGTATTCCCGATAGATAATCTCTGAATTTCTCTGAAATTGCCCATTTCATCCCCAGGTAGTTCAAGCTTCATACTGGAGTACCTTTCCATGTTTCTTCTCTGCACCTCTGAGCGTTCGACTGGCATAAGCGATACCAGACGCTTACCACCTTGCCTCTGGAAAGAGACAGCTCCTAGTCCCTGTAGGACATGCATCAACCTCGAGCTCAAATGGTCTTGTGAAGTCTGCATATCCAAGCACTGGGCGGTTGACATAGTTTCTCTTTGAGCTCCTCAAATGCCACCTGGTGTTTTGGTTCCACGTAAAGGGTGTTTGTTTTCTTTCTTTCCTCTTCTCAACTTGGATGGCAACCAGACTGTGCAGGGGCCAGCAATCTGTGAAATCCTTTCACAAATCGTCGATAGAAGGAGCAGAACCCCAGAAAAGACCGTAGCTCTTTCAGATTCCTTGGTGTGGCCAACTCCTCACCACCTCTATCTTGTCCGGATCTGTCTGCACGCCCTCTCTTGAAACTTTATGGCCCAAATACCTCACTTCTGGACGGAACAGTTCACATTGTGAGGGCTTGATCTTTAGTCCATGCTTGCGAAGTCTGTCAAATACACGTCTAGTCTTTCGAGGTGTTCTTCAAAGGTAGTACGAATACACTAATGATGTCGTCCAATAGCACAAGACAGATGAGAAGAACTGGTCCCCAGGCAAATTTGCATTAGACGCTGGAATGTTCCTGGCGCGTTGCACAATCCAAAAGGCATACGTACATATTCGTATAAGCCAAAGGGTGTTGTGAAGCTTGTCTTGTGGTTGGTCCTTCTCATCCATAGCCACTTGGTGATAGCCCGACAGGAGATCAAGTGTCCGAAAAACCATTGTGCACCATGGCAACGCATCCATTGATTCGTCAATCCTTGGTATTGGATAGGCATCTTTCCTAGTTTTCTGATTCAATTTTGCGGTAGTCCCACACATAGCCTCAATGAAACCATCTTTTTTGCGAACCAATAACAATTGGTGATGGCGTAAGGGCTTGGTACTTTCTTTGATAACCTTTTTCTCCAGTAGCTTTCGGATATGCTCTCTAACTTCTTCCAGCTGGGATGGGGGGGATACGCCTGTATGGAAGCTTAACAGGCTCCTCATCTACTGTTCTGACTTGGTGGGTTACCGTTTCCGTATGGCCCAAGTCCTCTTCCGAGGCAGCAAAGACATCACTATTATCCGTAACAACAGGGCTTCTGCTTGTTGTCTCTGCTCCTCACTCAGTCCTTTGCCATAGTAGTCCAGGTGTCTCTAGCAGCTTTCATTTCCACCTGTATCTGTTTGTTGGTCCCCAGTTGCAAACCATTCTTTGACACAAGACACTATTGTCATCGATCATCGATTGCAAGTTGAAGAGATCCAATTGGAGTTCTGGGGAATTTAAGAAGATGTCCTCATCTGTGGTATTGTATAATTGTACAGTTATTCTCCCCTACACGAATGAGCCAGAGTCGGGACTGAGGATGATTCCCTTCGGAGTTTGCACAATCTGGTCCACAATTACTGCAGTTTGGGTAGGACAAGTGGGTCCTGTCACCTCTATGGCTTGTATTGATTGAGCTGGGACTCTCACCTTCCCTCTTCCAGCAACACGAACAAGGCCCACAGTACTTTTCTTGTCGATCCATTTCTTGCTTGTGGACAACTGACGCATCATCTCCAATTACGGCTGCTAAGGTCTCACCTGGCAAACCTTGCAGAAACATTCATTCCGAAGCAAAATGGATGTTTGGTTGTGTGATGTATTTGTTACTAGAATACCTCTTTTCGGAACTGTAATGCCAGCATAGTCACATCAGCCTCAAAATATCCAGAGTAAGGAATATCTGTCCCCATTTGCTGCACTAAGAGAAATCCAGTTTAATTTCTTTAGGGTCGACGGCGGAAATTGATCGCTGGAAGCAATTGAAGTGATGGTTGTGACTTGAGACCCACCAGTCTACCACACTAGTGAGTTCCACCCCATTAATAAATATGACGCTTGTGGGGCAAATACCAATGAGCATGTTTCGTTCTCCATTTCCAGAGCCCCTTTCAAAACTCGCTGATGCTGAAGAGACACCCAGGGCTTGGCTCTCAGCCCTGGGTGTATTCAGTTTCCCTGTTGACTGTTGCTGACTGTTTGACCCGTCCAGCCCTCTGTGTACGTGGATTGCCCCCAGGATGAGGACTCTCACACTCCCTTGCGTATGACCCATGCGGTGGCATCGACTGGCATTCAATCTTATTCTTGTCTAGAGGAGGTCTCCTGAATCTCCTGGCATTGTCCTGCGTCTCCTCTAACTGACTTAGGCGAGAATTGAAAATGCCCCTGCTGTACTATCATCTGTCAAGTAGCTCTGTTTGGGCCTTTGATCGCTGCAGTGAGCCCCTCTATCACCTTTCCCATCCGGCTGTGGCTTCGGCCTGGTAGGTGGTTGCATTTCTTTTGCGTGGGGTTGGTGCCCTTAAGTTCTTCCTCCTCCATCTCCACCGCCCAGTTCTCGTTTTGCCTCTAGAAAAGACAATTCTGGCTTTCCTTTAAACAACCGCTTCACTTCCCTCCGAGTACTGGGTCACTCAACCCATCTTTAAACTGTTCTTTGATGATATTCTTCGACTCGGAGCTCCTGTTTTGCGTGCATCGAGTCGCTAATGCAAGTAAGGCATATGCGTACTGTGCCACAGACTCATCTTCATTTGTACTCGGTTATATATCTGCCGCATTAGTTGACTAGCATTCAGCTTGTCCCCAAATGTTTCAATAAGATGTTCATTATTGAATCAGCAATCCTTCTTTTCTCTATCTGGGGCGATTGTTGCACCTCCTGCCTTGCAAGATCCTTCCAGGTGAGCTAGCACGGTAGTCAATAGCACTCTCACCCGTCAGCTTTCGAAGTTAATTCCTGCCTTAATGTCCTCCACAAAAAATCTGAGACCAGCATGTTTTCAGTGCCACTAAAGGGCCTGATTTTCTTTCCTTGGGAGGGAAATACACTTCCCTACTTTTCAGCTCCAATGACAGCTTTCCAGTCTCCTCCCTCATCTCTTCATGGTCGTCATCTTCCTACCCCTTTTGTCCTTTTACTCCTTGATTGTTACACACATGACCAAGCCAATAGTCTCAGTTATCTGAAGAGCAAACCCGCACCCCATCCGTACTACCAAATGTGAGGATAAGATTTCAAAGTCATAAATCAAGACGAAGCATTGTGTTTTTGCGGTTCTATTGGGTATGAGGCCAAGCTTTATTTCATCATGTCCAAATCAAACAAAAGAGGGTAGAAGACCCTTGACTGAGTTCACTTCAGTTGCTGTAGACAATTAAAAAACACAAAATTACAGTAAGTATTGCATCATTATGATCACAAATAATTACTTGCTACAGCTGCTTTCAGAGCAGAGCAGAAAAACTAAAGGTCCATAATTACAAATATATCATCTTCCATATACACTGTATGCAATTTAGTTCATACATGTACATTGTATATATTGAGTTTACCTCAGCCTATGAAATGCATGTAGTAAATAGATCTGCAAAGAAAGCCATTCCCTATTTATTACTTTCACTAAGGAAGCCATTCCCTATTTATTACTTTCACATAGATATATACCTGTAACACAATTTTGCAAATTGAGTGAGCTATCATAATCATTCTATCAGTCTTAGGCAATATAGAAACATACTCAACTAATCACAATCCAAATCAGTGGGGCATGACATCTATCAATATTTAAGTCACCTCAACTCTAGAAAAGGTTTCAATATTTGCTATCTGTAATTAGTTATGAACACATTTGCTTACCAATGTGAATTCCACAAGAAAACCAACAGGCCCTGTCTTTATGAATACAAGGCTTACCAAAAGGCAGTTTATATATAGTATTATGTCTTAATGACACGCCTTTCTAGCATTAATAGGCATAACTCGGTTACTATACCAGCATGCCTCTTTCATGTAAATTGAAGTTATCTCCCTCTTCTTCACACAAATCATAATCTGTCTAATTTAGCTCTTCAGCAAATCTTAACATCACAGAGTAAATTATATATTGTACTCACATATTAAGGTGTCCAAAATCAACTATATACATCAAGAATATCAGGATGAGACATCGATTACCACTTCATGTAGGCACATGCAGCTACAGCCACATCTGCTCACGCAAGTATGAGCTTCTTCCTGCATGCAGTGAGTGTATGTCCACTGGAGCATATCGCTCCTCTTTAGCTACATTCCTTTTGTACCTGACTGATTTGCATTATAAAGAAGGGTTATTTCTCATCCCCTCACACAGATATTTAGATGAATAG